>JAWNPM010000242.1:3602838-4803784 GCA_035047505.1 Drosophila parthenogenetica
TTACCTACGAGTTACAGTAGGAACTGCGATACGGAAATTTCCATAAGCACAATGCCAAATTAAGCTAGAGGAGGCGACGGGGTGAAGGGTGGACCCCCTGGTTTCTGGGGTTACGAATTTACGGGGTAACAACTACGTAGCCTGTCAAAGGCAGCGGCGACTGAAAAGTGCCCGCTGTCAGAGCTGCCACAGTTGCCAGTTGCCAGTTGTCCCGAGGAGTGGCAGTGCGGGGGGGCGTGACAACAGGGCAACAGGCGCTGCAAATGTCCAGAGGGGTGCATACATTTGTGAGATTTACGAGCTGTCGTCTCACTCACACAAACATACACATACACACACATACACAGGCAAACTCAGACGCAGCCTCTGCCGCAAGGCAAACACAAGTGATCAGGGCGGTGTGGAAAAAGGTGCAGGGAAAGGTGTCCAATGGATGACGCACAATGGCAAAATGTTGTCAACGCAATCAGCGACAGTTCCTCTACTTCCCCACTGTACCCCCCACCACCAACCATGCTGTTGTTCTTTAGTAGTTAGTGGCAACCAAAGTGGGGCAATACGAGGCTTTCTAAGAATTTTGAGAATGCCAGTCGAGATGAATCAAATTGTGGGTGGTTCCACTAACTTCCCTGCCTGCTCATGCCACATTGTGGCATGCTTCAAATTGAATTGCGTTAAACACGTGACCAAGGCACAGAGTTTGAGCCCTGAATTGCGAATAAGTTTTGAGGGGTTTGAGTTACCAACTGAGTCTCAGTCGCAGTAGCAGTTTTTCGGTATCAGCCGTCGCGTTGGTCGGCTGCCATGTCAATAAAGTCAAAATGAATGACAGGCTTACAAACAGTTCACAAGTGGCATCATCTCTGGTATTTCTGCCAATGCGACGTTGATGAATGCCATATTAAAAAAAAAGTTGGACAAAAAAGAGACTAACAAAATGTGTTTTTGAGGGTTGACCAAAGAAGTACAGAAAAATAAAATATACACAAAATGTAATTTGCGTAAAATGAATGCTGAGCTCCAGAGGTGTGAGAGTGTATGTCTCTCTTTGTGTGTGTCAGTTGGGTGTGTTTGTGTGTGTATTGGGTGTGCGCATACAATTGCACAAGACTGTCTAGTGGCCTGTGCACAATCAATTCCCAAATCGCATTATGCTGTGAGCTTCAGCTGCTGGCAAATTGCTTGGCGGCAGCTGTCCCCCCTTGTTGCAGTGCACCCCCTACCAGCACCCAAAGAGTACACTGAAAGAAATTCATTTTCATTATTTGGTAGTATTTGTGGTAGCCTCGTGAGTTCACATACTCAGCCGATCTATGCTTGCAACCTACTGGGTTTTTTTCAGTGTACTCCTTCGGTGCATTTCACATTTTATGTGCGTCAACATCAGCAAGTCACCAAGTGCATTGCGTGCCAAATGGTTTACGTGTCAGGCGCCAAAACGACAGCTCCACCAAGTCTTGACTTTCCCCATCACTTGGCAGAGAGTCTACTTTATGGCTTTGACTGCCTGCCTGCCTGCCTGCCTGCCTGTCTTCTTCTGCTTCTTAGCTGCTTGCCTCCATGCTGTGGCACGAACCGCTTTGTATTGTCCACAATTCACATAGAAAGTTTTGCTTAGCATGCCAACAGTTTCCACTCCTCATCACCATTTTCATCTGCAAACCATTTTCCTTTCATCTTCGTCTGCTTTCCCATCTTCATCTCCTTTAAAATCTCCCCTGCCTTTTCCATTACCATCTGGAACTTCATGTTCAGTCGCTGACTTTGTTGTGTCGCCTTGCAGCATCAGAGACTTTGTCACCGAAATTTGATTCCAAACATTGTTGCAGTCAGTCAACAAAATAAATATAGGATTCATCGGGTATCTTGGCATTATGATTGGCATTTGAACTAAGCAGCTAAATTGAACTTCTTCTCCCTCTAGACAAACATTGCACTCAACGGAGTCTTGTCAAATTTTCACAAAATTTGAATTATAATTTGCATCTAGTTGATTGCAATCAAAAATTTTCATTTCAGATATGCTAAGTCGACTATGCGTTTTAAAACCATTTTGAAAAAAGTATTGCTAATTTTAAATGGTCTTAAATACATAAAAATTAATGTCAAGTTCAAAAACATTTCAGACATTAGTTTTTTGTATTTAAAACTATTACCAAAATCTATTTGGCTTGTAAATTTCAATGTCATCTTCTGTCTGTACTCAACTTTAACTATGCCAAATTTCAAGCAGACATCATCATCATTTTGTTGTCATTCCTCGACATTTGGCATTGTCAACTGCTTCAAATCAAATGCTCAATTTATAATTCATTTGCAGTTTGCATTTCTTTGCACAATTTTTTGTTGTATTACAATGTTGTGCATATTTCATAGATTCACGTCGAGTATTTTTTCCAGCTCGTTCGTCAGCCACTAAATGCATTCATAAATAATGCAGCATTTTTGGGGTGTGATTGTCACTTTGATGTTGTTGCACACAGCAAATCGTTTCAACTATTGGTTGGTTTAGACATATATTTATTTGGTTAGCTAAGGTGTGAAGTCTTTGGATCTGAACAGTTATAGTTGTTACAGCATTTCTCGGATTTAAAGGCAGTTAATGTTGGAGAATGTATAGCAAATTTTAAACTATAGAATATTGAATGAGAATGCTTAGAAAAACTACATAAAAATTTTAAAATTTAAGATTTAAGCAATCAAAATATATCAATTAAATTACTATAATTTATCTTAACTTTCTTTGCTATTTAGGATCAAACATGTCAAGCGCTTAAGCTTTAAATAACACAATTTGTATACAATTCTTGCTGAAAATTAATTTTCTACTCAAACATGTTCTTTAAAGTTAGTCATATGCTATAGTAAAATTTTTTTTATTTATCAGTTGACTATTTTAAAACCAAACACGCCTTTAAAAAGATACTTCCAAAGTCACGAAGTTTTCATAGTTTTCAATTTTACTTTTGATTCACGTACTACATGATTGTTATCCCCAACTTAATTTAATAACCAACACGTTATGCCTTCACTTAGTATAAACAGATTGTTTTAGTGCTACTAAATCTACTGTTTTTATAATTCGTTTCCAAATTCTCCGACTGTGCCGAGTTTAATTAAGATAGATGAGAATATGTTGTGCTATCTTTAATCTACAGCATATTCCAATTACTCAAACCCCTTTTTTTAGGTGAGTTATAAATTGTACGTGATGGAATTTCTAGTTGAGTGCAATTCCCAATCAGTTAAAGAGTTGCACAAAGTTGCACAGGGCGTGGTGGGGAGAGAGAAGGGTTTACTAAGGGGGTTGGGAGCAGAGCGAAAGGGATTGTGGCAATCGGAGTTGCACAATCATTTTTAGTGAGTTTTCCCGATAAGCGTTGCCAACTTTTGCCGTTGCCCATTCAGCTGGCATTGTCGTTGTAATTTCCACTGTTGGCTAAACACAAAGTTTGTCATGTGTTGCAATTTGCCAAAGGCTGCCTACACAATCCTCAACGAAACGATGTGAGGCATTGGAATAAGGCGCACTGGGTGGGGAGGGGAGCGGAGGGGCCTGTCATGTATAATGCATGTGCTCGAAATGTGACCAAAAACCCGCAAATACACTGTGACGACTGCAAAGGACGACAATGAGTACACCGATCAGCATGGGGCTAGGACTGAAACTGAAACGGAGTATGAGAATGTGGACGATGTCTGTCAACGCAACTTCGATGCCGAGACAATGTAACTCAAAAGTAGATACATTGTAACTTTACCAACAACGACTGTAACAACAACAACAACAACAACAACAACAAGAGTTGCAACTACAACAATAGCAACGAGTTCTGCAACACTGCGGCATGCAGCAAAGGAGCGAGCAACGAGCACTCGAGCATTCTGGGGCAAGGCACAAACTGCAATGCGATTATGCCAATGGTAGCGACGTCTAAACCAAACGATTTGTCAAGGCAACAACAACAACAAAGGGAGCAATAAGTAAGCAAGACTTTGTAAAGACTTGGCTATGAAACACCCGTTAACAACATGCAACTCTCAGTTATTTTTATGCAAATCGGCTTATCTTAGGTAAAGTCCTGTAACTAAAAAGATTTTTAAAAGCAGTGCCAATTTTATTCCATTGGATACCATCCAGTTCCATTGAGATCCAACTTAGCATACCCCTTGTTTCAAACCAATGGGTATAACAGCTAGAGCCTGAGTTTTATTGCCAGCCAAGGGTATTTGCCTCGAACCGCAAACATTTGCCCAAAATGCGGGCGGGTTGAGCAAAGCCGAGTGGGTTGGGGGCTGTGGGCGGTGGAAGGAGGCGTATCTGGCTGTGGGATAGTGCGAGTGGACACCTCTGCAGCATGTAGCATGTAACCTGCCTTCGATCTCAGCTTCAGCTACAACTCCAGCTCCGATTTCAGTTTTAGCTACTCGAAAGAACATGACACCGTCTGCTCGAGTCGGCAGAAACATTCGTCTCAGTCGCAGTCGCAGTCACCGTCTCAGTCGAAGTCGCTGCTTCCGTCAGCTGCAAGTGACAGTAATTGTTTTATTGACATTGATTGACATGGCCAAGGCGAGGCACAGAGAAAATTGGGGCGTGGCAGCCGCCTCGACAAGTCAACCCAAAGACAAACTGCAATGCCACTGGCATTGTCTCTATCTCTACATCTCTGTCTCTGTCTCTGTCTCCATCTCTGTCGCTGTCGCCTTTGCCAATCTCAATCCATATCCCAATGCTTTCTACCAGCTCAAAAATGAGCAAAAGATTTCAATTTCATTTTGATAGATCGCTTTTTCTCTGGCTTATTGAATGTTCTCTCTGCAATGCACAACTATTTACCCTGTAAATCAGCTAAATATATTTAAATTTGTTTTGGAAAAGGAACTAACTAATTTGCTTATAAATTCTGTATTTTTTAAGCAACATTTTTGTTTTTAGAAAATATTTATATAGCCTTAATAATAAGGAAAAGTAGGGGTCTCTGCAATTCAGTTGTAAACGTTGAGATAAAGTTAATTATCATTTATTCTAGTAATAAAAATAAAACAAATAAATCATTTTTGTTCTGAAACTTTTTTTTTCGAATTACATATAATAAAATATATTTTTTAGACATTTCATTTGTCTGTTAATAAGCTCAAGGGCAAAACATGAGTTTTTTTTTACCAATAAGCTGAGTTTTAATTTATAAATCACTCTAGAAACACGAACTTAAAAAATATAAATTTAAAATGAATTTATTAAATAGTTGTGTTTAAAAAATAGTTTCGTTAGTTTAAACTATGATATAATAAGGTTTTATATTTCCGTATGACTAACTTTATAGTTAATTCAGATTTATAATTAATTTTATATAAAATGCGTAATAAATCATTTGTTTTATTTGGTTTCCAGTTGGATTTGCAATTTATAAAAATAATTAAATTTTACTATAAAAGTAAAGGTTTGTATTAACACAAAAATAAAACTCTACACTTAAATGTGATAATTTTTAAAATTGTATGACTATAATTGAAATATTCTTAACTTTTAATGCCTAACTTTAGTTCAGTGCAACATATTTCTAGAAGTTATTCCAGTGATGTGTATAAATCTGAGTTGCTATCAGGATATCTGGTATTCGTGCACTCGACATGGCATGCCATGTTCTTCCTTCTCCTTGCTTATCTACTGCCTGTTTCTCTCTGTCTCTTTCTCACTCCCAGTTATTTTTTGTGCACTTTCTGACTTTGGCTGTCCGTGTGGCGTGCCGTCTCCATTGTTTACCCTTGTAAGCTGCTGATTAAACCAAGCAAAGCTGCTCCAGCTGCAGCTGCTGGTGCTGCTCCTGGTTCTGCTGGACCAGGAATCAGCAGTCAGTCGGTAGTCAGTAGTCAGCAGTGGGACTGCTGGGCTGTTGAGCTGTCGGGCAGGAGGAATACATCAATTGCTGGGTGTTCTGAGCACAATGAGTGCTGTGTGTTCCATTGAACTAAAGACAATTGTTTGATTTTCGATATGTTTTCGTTTCGTTGGATGGACCGAGCAAGAGGAGCGGGGATTGATGGGAATGATGGGTATGGCTGAGAAGGAAGTTGAAGAATTTTTGCTGTCGTTGCACTTTTCATTCATTTCGCATTTTGCTATTTGTGTTGCATTCAAGAGGAAGTGAGAGGAGTGAGTTTGAATGCGGATATGGATGGGTAGCCGAATGCGGATGCGAATGCGGATTAGTGCTTATGTAATGCACACATCAATCCAAGGCAGCAGCTGCCATGTCGAATTTCTAGATATTTCTTTTCGCTTTGATATCCATTACTAGTTTTCTCTTCTTCTTCATTTTGTTATTCTTCTACCTCTTCTTCTCTTGCTTGTTGTTGCTCATTGTAATTGGTTCATATTAATTATGAAAGCGCATTGGCAAAACAGAAATTTATTTGGCTTATTTTTCGATTTGAGTTGCTTCAATATTTTCCGGTCTTCGGTTTTAGAACTGAACTCAACTCAACTGATATTTTCATTTGATACGTTTCCGTTAGCTGAATTTTTTGGTATTGAACTAACTCCCAACTCCCCAGAGCAACTGAATTGGAAATGAAATGCGATACGATGCTTAATTAGTTTTTCGCTACTGCTGACCCATCCACATCCATATCCACAATCATTATAATGATGACGCAGACATCGAGTATGACTTTTGCTTAGAGTTTTGCTTTTCCCCTACACAATTAGGAATTATCATCAAATGACTAAGACAGGGAGGTACTAAGAAAAGAGAGAGAGAAAAAGATTAAGAGCGAGACAGCGAGAAAGAGAGGCTGGAACTTAGAGCTGATAAGATGCAGGCCGAAATCCATATTTACTCTTCCAGAGAACGAGTTCTTATCTGCCTACTTAGGCCAAGATAATGCTTCCGTAGTCAAATTGCAAATCGTTAAACATATTCCGATAAACTATTTTCGGTATACAAATTTCTTATCAATAAATGGACATTCAGGAATTCAACTGTTTTCTAATTTAAAATCAATTAGTCATTTATTTACTCCCAAATGTATATTTATCAGCAAACACTCTGTTTTAGCTTTAATCATACCTCAATTACCATGAGTACACCAAAAATTTACAACTAAAAACAGCAGCGAAATATAAAAAATTAAAATAAATAAACCGCAATAAGAAACAAGTGTGAGGAACTAAGCAAAAGTCTTTATAACGACAAGAACTTTTGTGCTGATAACGTGCAACGGCAACAGGAAGTGTCCGGAACAGTAACAAGCAAAAAAAATACAACGAGAACTGCAGACATGTGGATAAAGTGTAGAAGGGTCTACTCTTTGGGCTACTACTTGCCACAAACTGGTGGCAAGTACAGAAACAGCAACAGAAGTAGCTGTAGAAACAGAAACAGAAGCAGAAAGAGTATGAGTACAAAAAGGCCGTCAAACGATAAAGTTGCCGTCTGTAACACCATAACTTGGGTGCATAAATCTTAAACGAGGTTTCATTTAGGCATAGTGCAATGCCAGGTGACATCTTTGGTGACTGGACATAGCTGGGAGGAGCAACAACAGCAACAACGACAACCTAGAAGCTCGTTGCTGCCCAGCTCCAGATACTCAGACAGTTCCTGCAGTTGTGCATAATAAATTGCAGTCCTGGCATTATAAATATTCCAACCGAGTTCTCTGGACAAACTGTTACTCCCTCCCTGCAACTGTGTCTACTTCTTGTTCTGCTGACCCGTTGATAAGCATCTGGCCAACAGTTTCGCACATGAGCAATGCAGAAAGATTGCAACAGCTAACTGAAATGCAACTGACACAGATAACAAATAAAAACAACAAGTTTTTATCAATGAGAAATTATTATGCAATGGTCGACGATTGAGTTGCCCTTAAGCCGACAGAAATAACTGATTGTCTGAGCTCAAATTCATTATTTTAAACATTTATTTAGGCAGTATTTGAACTAAAAGTCTTCTTTGTTTCAGTAAATTTTAAGTAAAGTTTAGTAATCATATTTATTCTGCACTTTAATGATATGCTTTCGCTATATATCAGTTACGTTTCCTGCAGTTATCGCTCGCTATACCCATTTTATCAGCTAGTTGATAAAGTTTCTAAGCAAGTTTTATGCGAAACTTGTGTGCAAAGTTGTTGTAAGTTTTTCTCTCACCATTTTCATGTGGTTTTTCCATGTAGCTTGTGGGCTTGTGGCATGTGGCAAGTTGTAAGTTGCAAGCTTTCAGGTGACCAACTAAAAAAGTGTTAAATGAAAAACAATAATAACACGCTCGTGTGTAAATGCTCCTACTCGTTTCCAGTCCCCCCCTCATTTTTTTTTTGGTGCCAAAGACAAGCCCATTAAATTGTAGCTGGTTACAGTGAAGCCCCGGCTCAGTGGACAAAATATGCGGCGAGGACAATAAATTAATGCGATTTATTGCAGCGATAAGCGCGAATGGAACTGTAACTCGGATTGGGAATGTGTGTTTGTGTTCTTCTAGGGGCGTGGCAGGAATGTAGCCCCAAGGGGCTGGAGCAAGGGGTGCGCCGCCATCTTGTGTGGGTTTGCCGCAAAAGATAACGCGCATACGTAGCGTTGTACGGGCGGGAATGACGGTTGTGGCGTGCATGACAGGGGCATGCAAAAATGTGTGTGTTTCGTCAAGCGACTTGAAATTTACGATGTCACGCCCCCCATTTGCCGCCCCAATCCGCCTTGCCACTAGATAAGCCACCGTACTTCATTTTTAATTAGGGCTCAATGCGCATTAGGAAAATGCCCCAAAAGCGTCTCGAGGCACGCCCCTTTTGTCTACTTATTCCACCCCCCACACCTACACTCCTTCCGCTGTCTGGTTAAAGTCTACGATGTTGTCTGAAAATTTCCCTGTCTTTGCATCCGCATCAAAATGCCATTTTAATTAAAAAAATTTTCGTCAAATGATGTGTGAGAAGTCGATAGAGCAACGGGCGCTCAATCACAAAGGCAAACAGGATAAACACAGGACTAAGGGTGGGAGAGAGAAGAGAGAGGTGGGAGGCGCGAGAAAGGCGTGCCAGGAGCTGCTAACACTGACAAGGGTGTTTGTCTCCCGCCAAAGTAGCGTAAAAAAAATGTAAACACGACGACAAAAAAAAAAACAAGCGGGTACACACGACACTCAAATACTCTGTATCGGTACAGAAACGACCATAAAAAGTAGAGTTACGTTCTAAATATGTATGTAACATGTGACATCTGAAAACTCCTGGTAACCCCTTCACATTCTAAGTCTCATCAAACTTAATAAACCCCCGCTACAGGGTATACAAATTAGGAAAACCGAAAAGCACAGTGGGGAAAAAAAAGGAAACTCTAAAATCCGCGCAATTGGGCAAACGCTTTTCCAAGCGCTGTGAAAATCTTGTGAAAATTTGTTGAGCTTGCAAACTGCGTTTGCTGGTGGTTGGGAGTAGGAATTGGAATTGTGATTGGGATTGGGCTTTAGTTTGGCTTTGCAGTTGTGAAACGGGCTAGGGATGCCGCCCCCCTTGACTGTCTGTTGCCTGGTAATAATTGCATGAAATGCCCAAAAATGTGCCGAGTGCCGCACAAAACGGTTTACCCAGTAGAGCACTGACTGCAGGGAGGAAAGGGGAGAAACAGCCAAAGGACAAGGGGGTGAGCTGGTCTGGGCAGACGTTAAGTCGTCGTCGCTTTTGGCCAGCCACTAAATCACAACCAAAAGCTGCTGTTAAAACATGAGCCAGAGAACCCATAATAGGTGGTTGAGCAACACGACGAAAGACGAATGCTGGGGGGTTGTCGTGGTGGTGGTTGCAATTGCCGCAATGCCAACGTGCCACGTGCCATAGCCACATGCCCCTTTGCATGCCACAGCAGCCAAAGCAACGACATCAGCAGGATGTAGCCCCGGGCAATGCCAGCTGATACCCCAGAAATTTCATTAAAAGATCCTTTAGCATCGAGTTGCTCGTTAACCAGGCACTCACCTCATCCATTATTCCACCCTAATCGATCTAGACATCTACAAGGAAACTTATACGACTTGGGATTTTACGGTTGAGTCTGGGGACTCAAGAACTCAACTGGTAATATGATCTAATCATAGTTAACTTTATTAGATTAAGTCTTTTGTAACTAGGCTTACAATGCGCTCGAGTTGTGTTGGATTTCATTTAACGCGGATATTACTGCGAAGTATTTATGATTAAACAAAAAAATATCTTAAGAAATGTGAAACTTTTCTTAGTTTTTCAGATTAATTGAAAGAGTTTTTAGCTTATAAAAAAAAACTTCCATTTATTCTTAACTAAATGTTTAAGTTCCTGTTAAATCTTTCAGCTTTTCTACCCTATTTATTCCCTATAATTAAACCTGATATATTTTTTCCTTTTTGGATAAATTTATTCAACATATATCTGCAAAAATGAAAAGCAATATCATTTTGTAATCTAAAGTAGACTTATAATAAATAACATTAATTAGCAATGGAATATCCATGAGTATTCAGCCAGTCTACCTGCACTTCAGAGCTCCGTCATAACGCGTATATCCACGCCCATTTCCTCAACCTGCGCATAACTGACATCATTATCCAGGGTATCAGGACAAAGCGGAGAATTCGATCGGCTCCCAGAGTCCCCACGATTTCTTCCTGGCAGTGATTTTTTCAGCTTTGCCAGCGTCTTTTGGAAACTGACTGCCTTTTCGATGGTGCTGCCCTGAGGTCGCTTCCAGCGATATACAAGACTGCCCACGATAATGATCATGATAATGGCTAGCATGAAGAGCCACATGAAACGCACGGGATTTGAGGAACTCTGTTTTCCTGTGCCTCCCTCAATGTCTTCCGGCTTCACGGGCCAGCTCATGTCGCTGCGATGAGGTGGAGTGACGGATGCTACAAAATATGAAAGTTAAAAAGTTAATAAACTTTTTAAGTTATCTTATATAACAGACTGTGTTCTATATGGCCTTTAGTCTTCAGGAATCGCCCTTGATCACTACCTAAACTTTTTGGAATTTCCAATCACAAGTTTTTTTTTAAATTTACCTGCATGATCACGAGGTAGAGCAGTGCTGGGGATCGTAGTAGTAGTAGTTGTTGTGGTTGTCGTTGTTGTTGTGGTTGCTTTAGCGGTAGTTGTTGTTGGTTTTGTGACTATGGGAATTCTACGAGTTGTTGTTCTTGTTGTTGGTGTTATTCGTGGCGTTGTTGTTGGTGTCGTTCGTGGCGTTGTTGTTGGTGTTACTACCCTTCGCGTAGTTGTTGTAGTTGTAGGTTTTTTGGTTGTTGTTGTTGGCGGTGTTGGTTTCCTTGTGGTTGTTGAAGGCGGTGTTGGCTTTCTTGTAGTTGTTGGTGGCGTTGTTGGTTTCTTTGTTGTGGTTGTAGCAACTGTTGTTGTTGTTGTTGTTGAAGTTGTTGTTGAAACTGTTGTTGTTTGATTTGCTGGAGTGTCGTCGTCACGATCTAGACAAATACTGATGTAATCCGAGCAACAGTTGCCAAGATCCACACATTGCTCATCACAACCACAGGACTTGATCAAATGCTCCTGCATGAATATATCATCCGGTGGAGCCGTCTTATTGCAACGATACTTGCAGCTCATCTCATCCCAAACAACGGGCTCTGCAGTTTCCCTTACCGGCTCCTCTGTGGTGGTGGTAATACCGAAACCACCGCACTCCTTGCCCGTCATCAATCTCACATCATCAATGGCGATGTCTCCGAAATGAGCATTCGCTCCGTTGGCGGTGAACACCACCTGAAAATCATTGGACATCTCATCAATGGAAATTGTGTGCTCTAGCCATTGGTTGCCTTGATTTCCAGAAATATTGAATTTAACATAGCTAAAAGGAGAAAGAGAGATTAGGAACAAAAAATCTGGAGAATAAAGCGTTAAACTGAAGCTTACAGTTCCTGATTGACCCACATTTGGTCGAGTCGCAGCTGACGCGGCTTCACAGAAACCGCCAAAGTGCCCACATCCGCGCCGTACATAAAGTAGTGAAACCGGAAGCAACAGGCCGTCTTCAAGCTCAATTCCCTGTCGTAGATGGGGGAGATAAGATGATGATCGCCATAGGCCATAATGTTGGATTCCATGAGCATGTAGTGTCCGCCGTAGTCATTTTGCAGAGTATGATCGTGTCGTGGACCCGTGCGATATGAATGGAAATGCGCCACGGTGGAGACTCTACGCCAGGGTTGCAACAAGGTCATCTGAGTTGTCCAGCCACAGAGATCGGCGCTCTCAAAGTCGCAGGCGTGGCTCAGTGTATGATTTGCATGTCGACATTCGCCCAACAAACGATCCCAATTGTGGCCATTACAGTTGGCGAAAACACTTCCAGCAACAACAAAATTCTCTTTGCATATTATAAACGCTTGGAGTTCGCGTTGTATCGTGATTTCACCATTATCCGGATTGGGTGGTCGTACACAGCCCGACTCTGTGGGAGATAAAAGCATATTAGTCACCAAGCAGTGTTTTAGTAAACAAAAAGGTCTTGATACCCTGTATTTTATAGTACATATATGTAGCGCTATACTTACTGGCACAAAATGGTCGCTCGCCGCTGATTCTTCCATCTCTTCCACACGTAAAGGTTGATCGCCCCAAGAGCACATAATTGTGTTGGCAACGAAAGCGAATAAAGTTGCGTCTTAGTGTTATTGCTCCATTAGCCAGTTCATCTGGTCGATTGCAACGTGCCTCCACAGTCAACGGTTGCAGCAGCAACAGCAACGAGAGCAACAGCTGCAAAATCATCACCGAATAACCCCCAAATATGTGCGGCATTCTAAGCAAACGAAGTAAGACTGAATAAAACTGGAATATAACCCTCAACGCTTTGTTCTCTTTTGTCGGAGAGCAAAGCGATAACTCTCTTCAAAGCAGGCGATAAGCGAAACTCTCTCGATTTCCTTCCCTTCACATACGTATTCATCTTTTCATGTGCCATTCAGTTGCTTACAACTGAGAATGCCAGTTTATTTCACATCTCTTGGATAGTTTCAAGTCGTGCTGATTATGAGCAGTAGCTATGCTGATAAGGATGTGAAGATTTCTACTGAAAGAGCGTCTTGAGGCGGTAGGAATGACAGAGTCGAGTAAACGACTTAGAAATACCCGTCAAACTTGTATATTATTTCACTAAAAGGCACTGATTTTATTTAAATCTTCTTAATGTTATAAAAATTATGTATTTTTAGCGTATTACATGTTTAAGTAACTCAAAAGATACTCAAGTTTAAAAATAAGTTTAATGTATGTCAGTTTTAACAGGCTGGCTACAATTCTAGATATTTTTTATTTGCCTGGTATTACAGCTGATAGTGAAGAGATTAACAAGCTAATGGAAAATTACTGCGAATTTGCGTACACTTATAATATAATATTGAAATAGTTCTGTGTGGGTTGCACATGCAGAATAATATTTAAAAAAATTTATTTGTTGGGTAAAAAGGGAAAAAATCATGAAAGACCTAGTTTCCATACCTATTCCGTGCGATTCATTTACCTTTCTGAGTTTTTGAGCACCAAAATTATCGATAGGCATGTAAATATCGAAGTACTAAATTTGGTAAGACATTTTTAGCAAAGTTTCTTTAAACAAAACTGCTGTTTTTGCTTAAAAAATGTAAGAAACAAATAAATCTTATGGTAATATAAATTAATATAAACTAACAATACATTTAAGCACCAACAGAACTTACTTTTCGCAAACTTCTTTAAGTTGTAGCACTTCTGAATGTGTGAATGCCAAAGTCCTGTCGCCTTTTCAATGAAACACTCTTCACCCTCCTAGTTTTCGACCCTCCTTGTTGATTTTGGTGCTGAATTATGTTGTGTGGTGTGCTCGTGTACTCGTGTATTAGAATTGATATCAGATGCAATTATGCGCATCTCCTGCAAGTGCAACTAAATAGCAGCAGCTTCTTCCTGTCAACTGTCGACTGTCGTCCTTAAATTATTGCTATCTCCTGCTAAAATAATTGCATTGCCCGGCAGGACTCCGCTCCCCGCTCCTGGCTCACCACTCCACACTATTCACTCCACTGCCTTCTCGCTCCTTGATTATCCACTATTACTATCGTTCGCCGTGATTTATGTTTGCTTCCGTTCGAGTCGCAATCATGACTTCCCCGCTTTCCCTCGACTTTGCTTTCGTCTCGTGTTGAGATAATCAGTCAATATTGACAACTACTTATTGGCACTTCCGAGCCGCCATTCCCAGGCAATGAGGACACGTGACCAGCTCCTGATTCCACTCTCCCACACTTGCCAGATCTTTAGACTCCCCTTGCCCTTTCCCCGTTTCCTTTTCCTCTGTTTTCCTTTTTCCTTTCTCCCATTTCCCTTCCGCTGTGCTGCGGCACGTGCAGCTTGAAATTTTACTTTCATTTCGCAACGCTTGCAATTCAAATTTCATTCATAATTACAATCGCGATACGAGGGTTGCTCGAACCAATTGCGCTGTTTCGCTGCCTCTTATCGCCCATTTTGATTTCCGGCGTCTCAATTTATGCAACTGCTCGCTGTGGCAGCGAGTTTGCGCCCCCTCCGCTCCTCCTGTATGCCCTCTCAACACTGTTTAAACATTTGCTCATTATGAATATAACATTTATTAGCGCATCTGGTTTTAAACTTCAATATTTGCGTTCAAATTACGCCGCTGGGAATAGATCTTTCAGTAGCCCAAGCGTCCGGGCCTCTGATAAGGCCAGCAAAATGTGAGAAAGCGTATGCGAGTTATTCCCAGCTCACCTCTCTCATTCCTCACTCTGCTCTCCCCTTCATTCCTTGTTCCTAAAAAGCCCTGTGGTTGCACTCGGCCAATGTGGTTGCCAGACAACCGACCGACGCTGTAAGTCCAATCAGTGGCTGGGATTAGCTTAGCCCACAATAAGCAGCTGCTTTTGTCTGTATATGTGTAAGCCTGTGTGTGTGTGTGGGCGTGTGTGTGACTTCTCCTTCCATAGTTGTACACTTAATGCTGCTGTTTCTATGCCAGCATTCATACACAACGAAGTTTAAATGAAAACAGTTCCCAGTTCCTACTCCAAAGTTCAGTCCTCGCATTCCCCACATAAATACTCTTTTTAAATATATTTATTTGTTGGTAAAACATACTTTATGGCTCTGCTTTGAAATGTTAATTAAATTAAGCTAAAATGCAGACTAAAATTAAAAAATTAAAGCATTCGATTGATATGCAAATTGCAGAGCATTTCATAACGATTTATCTAAAATAAATTCAATTCTTTTAAAATAAATGAAATGATAATCAATTTGAAAAAGTCCAGTTCATAAATTTAGCAAACTAGTAAAATAAATGAAACTTTTTTTGTTAGAATTCGGACTCTTCGGGCTGTTATTCATTGCCTTCTTAGTTTGAGTTTTATGCGAACTCGTATGTTATTTGGCTGGCTCCAAGAGCTGGGCAAAGTTTTGCCACACGTAGAGTCTGATGCGATTAATGAATGTGCCGCAGTTGGAGGCGCCAACCACACACACATCTACTCACCAACACACCTCCTTGTTGGCTGTTGGACAGACAAGAGGCAACTTCAAAGATTACGCAGATAATTAATAAAATTAAACACAAAAGCACTCAACGCTGCCACAACGCCGCGCCGTGACCACAATTCACCGTGGGAGTCACAGTCACAGTCACAATCGCAGTCACAGTCACCGTCACAGCTGGCTGTCACTGTGATCGGAGTGCAGACAATAGCGCTGTGTAGCTATGAGCCACATTAGTTGACCACATCGGTGAGTCAAGGCTACCTTTTGGGCCAAGTCGCTTCAGTCGCATTAATTACAAACCAATGACCGCAAAATTCGCACAAAGGACGAAACCGACTATCTGTCTGACAGTGTGTGTGTGTGTTGGAGTGTGTGTGGCTGACTAGTTGGGTCTATAGGTAAATTACTCTCTCGTATCTTTAATTTGTGTTAATTTATGAAACTCATTATGTGGCAAGAAGAGCCAAGTTGTGCTGCCTTCTTGGCCAAGTTGCAAGTGCGTGCCTGCCGCAACCGCAATAGAAATGCCATTTCTCTGTCGAAAGCCAACTTCCGTATACCTCTTGCTGCCCCTCTGTCACTCCTTGGTGCACGGCTGATCTCTTCACAATACAACAAAAGTTCGTATTGCTCTTGGTCCGAAAGTTTTCGCGTAATTTCATTTAAAGTCCTCGAAAGTTGTTCGTTCGGAGTCAACAACTTACAATTGTTGGCCTGATTCGCGCTGAGCTTGTGGTTGGCACAGCTTCAGCTTGTGGCACTTCCCTTTCCCCTTTCCCACCCCCGTTCTACAAGCCCTGCCTCATTATTCTGCTGATTTTTAGAATGAGGCACGCTTGTGCCGCAATTCCACGAATTTGCACCTACACATAAATGTGGCATAAATCCAATTAGGCGGCACCGGCAGCGCTTTAATTGACGGCGCTCTCGCCCCGGCATCACACACATGGGCGTGACCGCTGAACACACACACACACACACGCATACGAGGCGGGACGTGGGCGTCTACTGAATGGCAGTAAATGAATTGCATATGCCGCTTTTGTTTGACTCGCTGACATATGAATGAATGCGATGTTTGGGACGCCAAATCGTCAGGTCATGAGGTCGAGAGGTCAGCAGTTTACCAGCATCGAGCTGAATAGTTTTCACTGTACTACAATAAAAACAAGTTGCCAGTGGCCTGGATTTGTGACAAGTGGCAAAACCCCACACATGCTTACACCCACCTGTACCGGTACCTATGCCAGTGCCTCCGCTCATACCTGTAAACAGCATCACCTGTTTGCCGCCCTTTGAACTTGCCTCGCCATATTCCATGCTGTTTGACATCTGTTTCTCTCTCTCCTTCTCTCCCTTTCAAATGCCAAGTTATGAGGTCCTTTTTTGAACGGCAGCGATTCATTTGTGGCATCAGAACAGATTTCAAATGTAAGTTCACGCGGTGATGGACACTTGAAATTCAAACGAATTCAATTAAAATTCGTTTTGATCTGTTTTTAAATTTATGTGGAATTGGTCGAACATATTTTAAATATTTTTCTAGCAGACAAATACACAAATGTATGCGTATACTTAATTTTTAAATGTGTTTTTCTGTTATTTTTTTACAAATCTAAAGCGCACGCAGGCGTATACGTAATATGGAGTTTTTCTTTATTGAGTAGCGTTTGTAAAAAGCTTAGCACTGGCAAAAATATAACCACGAGTTATAATAAAAACAGATTAGGCCCAAAAAAAGTCTGGGAATTTCTATGCTGTAAAAAAATTAATTAAAATTAATCAAGTTGAAAGTTATTTAAATTTAATAGATACATAGACAGTTCGGCATAATATTCCAGCATACATTAAAAGGTTTTTCATAGTTACTTTATGCAAATAAGCTTAACTGCACTTGGGAAACTAAAAGATACTTACGAGACACTTTGAACAGTGCTGCTCTAAACAAATACAATTCAGACTAATCCCAGGTCCTTAAATGACATTGGGGCTCTATTTATGTAACGCTTAGAGCAGCTTTCATAAACGTTGTGTATTACAGAGTGCACTAAACGACAATAGTTAATAGACTCTGATTATTTGTGTGTAGTCGTGTGTGTGTCTGTGTGTGTGTCTGTGTGTGTATTTTCAGTTGTCTCAATGGAATTATTCTGCTAGTTTCGAGCAGAGAGAAACCTTAATTGAGGCATCATTTACTAATGGGATACCAAAGTTGCTAGTTGAAATATATTTTGATAACACAATGCCAGAGAAATTGCATTTCTCTGTATCTTGTGGCAAATGGGTCAACATTCGTAATTAATTTTCTTGGAAAATGAGTGGCACACATCTTAAAGTCCTGCTTAATGCATAATTTCAATAATCGATTTCAGAGACAGACATGTGGCACAATAGCCAGGTGGACAAACGATTGCATTCTGTTGTTGCCCTGTCAACTCTGCTTGCAGCTGCTTAAACAGCAACTGTGGCAACTGCCACTGCAACGGAGGCAAGTGCAAGTACAACTGCAGCGTTGTCAGCGATGTCTGTGCACGGCATTAAATTAAAATGTCAAGTGTCGTGTTACTTCCGGCGCCAGAGTTGCCAACGTTGCCAGCAGCGCTACTGCTTGCCACTTTGAGTCAAATTGCATGCTATAAATTTGGTGCCAATCAAATTGTTGTTTTTGCTGTCGTTGTTTCTGTTTTGAATGTTGGCTTTATTAATGCCCAAACTCTGCTCTCTGGTTGGCAAATTCACTATGCTTGGCATTTCATTTAAATTCTTTCTGATTTGCTATCGTTTTAGCCGCAAAAATCGTTTAAGCCTTTCAAGACCCGTATTTCTTTAGGTTTTCTCATAGTTAGACGCTTTTTATTATATCTACTTGAACTTCTTAAATTAAATTTCTACAGAATTTTGTTAAATTTGCCATAACAGCTTTAACTACAGGGTGTTTTAAAGTCAACCCGCTTACCTTTTGCTGTTTCCACTAATTTCCTTTGTATTTGTGTATTTTTGTGTAAATATTTCAGCTAATTTTGCGAACAAATGCTGGCAAAAAAAAAACGTTTGTATAATTGAGAATCACAAACGCAAACAAAATAGTTTGCAAACAATGTTTTCTATGAACTACTAAGCCTCGGGTCAAAGGTTATTGTTGCTGTGGCAGTTGAATATTTGAATGAAAAGAACTTTTGTGAATGTGTTTTTTTTTTTGGAAATATATTTTTAATGGATTTTGTTTCGTTTCGTTTTGGAAATGAAAATATCTGTTTTCCTTATTTACAAATAATAAGTAGATGTATGTATGCGTGTATATATATAATGTATATAATGTAAGTATATCCAACGTGTATAATTTATTTTATAAAGATTCATTTCGCAGTTTTCTTCCTTTCTTCAGTTGTGATGCAGTTGATGTTGTTTTGTTTTTTAAATATTTTTCTTTATTTGTAGTTTTGTTGTGGCATTTGCTTTTAAACATGTTTTTGCTTAATTAATTAGCTTACTAGTTAAATTCATTTCGAAATTGTTTAAAATTAACTACAATATATATATATATATATATATATGTATATATATATTTTATTATTTATTTTTATATTATGTATATGTATGTATATTTAAGTTTTCGCACTCTGCCTTATTTACTTTGTTTGCCAAGTAAATATATACAAATTACACATGTATTTACAATTAAATCTTAGCTACAAAAAATCGCTTCACACTTCACATTTTCTGTGCCGTCGTCAAAAAGTTGCAAAAACAAACACACATATATAATGAGAATAAAGAGTTGAACAATAATATGCGATAAACAGATATTAAAACTTTAAATGTTATTTATAAAAATACATGTATATATATAAAAAATAACTTATCTTCTGTTAATTGCTTCAACTTTTACAAATTATATAAACAAAATTTTGAATTTCAACAGAAAGCTCACAGAATTTAAATTAAAGTGTTTCAGTTTTTATAATTTTCAAAATTAATTTTCAAAAAAGTTTTAAAGTTGTCAAAGCTGCACAGTTTGAGTTTTTTTTTTTATCTTTTACTATATAATTCTTTTTTTTTGTTTTTTGAATTATTTGTAATAATTTTTGTAAAGTTTTATTTCGTGTTTTCCTTTATATAACTTACTTAAAGCAATTTTTATATTTTTTTTTGTTTTTTTGAAGATTTATTTAAAAATTTAAAATTAATTAAATGTAAATTGTTTAAGTTAATTGTTTTATTTTTGTGGCAGGTCGTACTGTTATTTTTTTTTCTTTTACTTTTGTTGTTCTGTTATAAGTATACTTTATTTAATTAACTAAAAGTTGCTTTGCCCCAAAAATAAGCAGCTAAATTGGCAACATTCAAGTTGCAAGTGCCTTGAAATCGTTTTTTCGTAGCCTACTTCTGAGCGCGGAGCGAACTCTCTTATATGTGTAATTCTTAGGGGTTAGGTGAACGGTTGTTGCTGCCAAACGGAAAACACGTGTGAGATATATCAATATATATATATTTAAATACATATATATAAATACATATATATATATTCATTTGCTTTTTGAAATTATGCTCATTTCAACATTTGAAGTCTTAAATTTAAGTTTCGTTTTTTGTTTCCTTTTGTTTTTGCGAATGCATGCGACTGGGACATCATAGCATAAGTATTACTGTACCCTATATTAAGAGAGTGTGAGTAGCTCGTATTTAACATTTAGTGCATATGTGTGTGTGTGTGAGTTTTGTGTGTATGAGTGTGAGGGGGTCAACAAAGTGACGGCCTTAACTAGAGCTGCTTTTTACTGATAATGTTGTTGTAAGAACATGAACTTGATGCTTAATTATCGTATCGTATATCAATTCGTTGCCAATAAAACTCAACACACGTACCCTCGAAACTAAACTAGCGTTATCGTTACCGTTATCGCTATCGCTATCGTTATCATACTTATAACAACAAAATAAAAGGTTTAAAAAATAATATTTTTATATATATGTGTTTATATATAAATTCAAAAATGGCCACTTCTCAAATTGAGTAAAAAATTAAGTAAGAATTGAGATTTTGCTTGTGGTTAATGTTCATTATGATTATGATAATGATAATAATGATGAGAATGTGTGTGAGATAAAGATGGAGTGCTGGTTCTTTCTCTTCTTCTTCTTAAACTTCCTTTCGAAGTCGTTGTTGTTGTTGTTGTTGTTTTTGTTGTTACTGTGATGTTGTTGTTGCTGCTTCTTACTGCTTAGACAATAATTTCGCGTATGACACGACGATTTCGGGCATTCGGCGTTGTAGAATATTCACCCTCGAAACTGTCATCGTAGCTGAGGGACATGTGCTGTTGTGGGGGCAGCACCTCGTCCTGTTCCATGTGCTCCATGTTGTATGGGTTTGGCAGGCCGCTTACGTCGTGATATGGTGAATCTGCAACGAAATTGTTTAAATTAGTTTCCACAAAATAACAAACTGACAACTTGAGACTCATGCGCAAACAATTAAAAACAAACCAAAAAAAAAAAGCAAGTCGAAAAAAAAGCCAAAAAAAGTCAGAAATGCTAATCAAAACCCGTTTTCACTTTGGTCGAAACAAACACACAATGAACTGAAGTTGGGGGCGTGTCATAGCTGTATAACTGTGTGAGTGTGTGTGTGAGAGAGGGAGTTGAGCTTGTGTCTGTGTGTGTGTGTGTGTGTGTGCGGGTTTAAGCAAAAACTTCAACAGGCAAAATGTAACTAAAAATAAAAGAGATACGGTATAGATAGATAGATTTCAAACTGAAAATTGTGAACATCATCATCATGAACAAGATTATTGAGCAAGGATTTTGCGGCCTGTGTCCTTGGCATTAACTTACTTCAGCCTGCGCGCTCCGTTAGAGCGTAACATCCTGAATGATGTCCGCTGTGATTTATACATATTTTTTTTATGCAGTATTTGGATTTTTTTGTGTTATTTTTATTTTTGACAGTGAACAAAGGCAAAGACATGTGTGTGAAGTAGAATAAATAGAAGAAGAAGCCAAAATGGTTAGCAAAAAGATTGTTTGAGTTGGCATAGCTTAAACTTAGTAACTACATCTAAAATAGCCAGCTTTGATTTGGTTTTTAGTTTATCAACTACTACTAATTGACTTTAAATGACACGCAACGCGATTAGATGAAACATTCATACAACAATCACACAGCACACAGGTCGTATGCTTAATAATTAGTTACTTGACACGCGATTTGTGTAAATAGAGAAATGTTTTTCAGATAAACGTAGATTACAGAAATATCTTAAGCTAGTTCTTGCACTAATTCGCGGATACTCCAGTAATAAATTACTTTAAAAATACCAATTTCATTATCCTTAATCCATACAACTTTCCATCTCAATGCAAAGCTTGCACTGCTTCAATGTTGATGCCTATTAAAGTGTGATGCTCTCTTCAAAAGAGAATGCAATGAATATCTGCTTGAGTGCGCATAATTGAGTACAAATCTGAGGGAGTCGAGCATAACTGCTAATCCCCTAGATGGAACTTAAAAGGGTATTTGTGGTAGGGAGACGAGGTATGGACTACAGCTGGGTAGGCAGAGGTGAAGGCTTTGCATAAGCAGCTTTCGCTTTGTCATTTTAAATTGCAGCTTAAAAATTGCCAGTAATTTTATTTCGTTTTTTAAGCTTTTTTTTTATTTTTCTTTTATTTATTTTTGTCGTTGTTGAATGTTGCATGTTGATGTTGCACGTTGGATAAACTAGGCCGGCGACAATTCTTTTAATTTGCCAGTTGGCTGAGTTCTTGACGTCGGCTTTGCGTTTTTTTTATTCAGATTTGATCTGGTTCGGTTTGGTTTCGTGGCTGCTAACGAGCGACGGTTGTTAAAAAAATTAATTACAATTCACAGCAGCTAAAGTTGCTGTGGCAGTTGCAACTGGAAAATAAATGTCAACATCATCCAGCGACTCGTAATTAAACTCGTTATTGTTGGCTCTGAAGGCCCCCAATAGGATTCGAATCAGTTTCAATCTTGCAGACAAAAATCTGTTCGCCTCACATTTGTTTGTAAACAGCGGATTAATTTTGAATCACAGGATATCTTTGTCAACAAATTGTTGCATATATTTTGGGGCATTTCCCTTCTCTTCTCTCTCCTTTCTACTCGCATGCTATTTCAATTCCAAACGCTATGCAAATCCCGCAAAGGAGAAAAAATAAAAGGATTTGAGTCAAAAGCAAAGGACTCTAAAGCAAAACGCTTTGCATTGTCTGCCAAATCGTTGGAAAATTTATTGGAATTTGAATTTCAAAATCGAAATCGCCGCATCGAAATGTGTGTATTTTTTTCTCACTCTCTTCTCTCACTCTCCTTTTCCCTTCCATCACCTTTTGCTCCTTAGCTTTCTGTCGCATCTCTATTCTTTGCCTTTGGCCACATACCAATGTGTTCCGTTCCCTTTACTCTTCTCCCTCTGCTCTTACATGCTGCATACAAATATAAAACGGTAAATCCTTTTTAACAACTGCTCTTTAACATGCTCTAGCCCCTCCCCCTAGTCCCTTACCCCTTCCACCACTTGACTCTGCTGTGGCGTGCGAAAATTTCTAAGCGCGTTTGTCGTCCATTCTCCAGCTTTTGGCATCTGCATAAACTTGACCCAAAAAAGGAGGAAAAAAATGGTTTGAAATGAAGGCAAAAAGCCAGCTATAGGAATAAGCGAATCCTCTTTTCAATGTTTGTTGTTTTGTCTTCTTTTTCTGCCTTTTACTCCGTTTCTCTCCCGCACGCCTTTCTTTGCTCGTTTTTTGACTATTTTCTTTGGATTTTCAACTCTTTAGGTTCGACCGTTTTCCACTCGCTTTTCTCTATTCTACAGTTTTTTATGGCCAATACGTGAGATGTGCGTATTATGCGCATAACTTTATACTTTGCCACGCCTATACAGAGCACACTTCTGCCGCCCTTTTGCATATATTGACTAAGGTAGGGGATATTTTGCGGTGATGAGAGGGGAGCGGTGGGAGGTGGGTGTCCACTACATTTGCTGTTTTTCAATTTGCCAGTTTGCATTTTGCTCTCAGCTGTGCGAACTCGATTCAACTTGGAACAACTTAATCGTTTTTGCGTTAAGCATACGCACTGTTGAACTGTTTTGTCTATATTCTATACCCTATAAGCAGCTGCTTAAAAGCGTTTCTATTTCAGTTATAGAAATCAAATATCATATAGAGGTAGGAGTAAATTCTTAGACTGAATTTATATTGTTTGTCACCTCAATTGATTAAATCTGACAGATACTTTATTTCTACACCTATTCTACAGCTTTTCTTTCCTTTACAGAGTATCTTATAGCTCATGCTGTTGTCTTTTAATTGCTAAATTTTTTTGTTGTTTATCCTTTTGGCCTTTTCATGCAAATTTGTTGCCTTGAGCAAAACCTGGCTACAGTTTTGCGTCTAAAGCTCGTAATAACCCATTTTTTTTTGTGCTAGTATATTTACCCAAAAATGTCGAAAGTAAACAAATTGCAGTTGAGTTTATCCACACACACTCAGACACACCAACACCACAGTCGAGAGTCGCTTATCGGTGTTGCTTTCCTGTACGTTTTTTCCAGTTTCCCAATCTCTTTCTTTTGGTTATTTCTACTTCTCAGACTCACAAATCCACTTAGTGTGTGTTTAGTGCCCTCTGCCAGCAGAGAAGCTATAGCAGCAGCCAAATTTCTTTCTCAGTCTTTTGGCGACTCATGATTTATGCGACTTGACGCAGATATTTCTGCCAAGTTAACGTGAGACGGGGAAAAATGGCTAAGAGGAACATTGGGAAAAGTGGCCTTGCCTCTTGAGACTTTCTAGAGCAATGTGATTTTATGGCGCATTGAATAAGTTGTGCGTCATTGAGAGCAGCATTTATTGGCTTGCCTGAAAAGTCAAAGCTGCACTATTTCTATGCCCTCAAGTGTTGCAACATGTGAAATTTCAGTGTCTACAATAAATCTAAGAGTCATTGTCTTATTTATTAAAGTGAGATCAGACAACGAATTGCTTCTTACTGATATCCACTCAAGACATCACTTCAAGGGTCGAGCGCCCAAATAAGCACAAAGCATGAAAAACTGAACAAGTTTTGAAATTGTGCTGTGAAATTCACTTAGTTTTTCTGCACACTCTTAAAGCAGTTTTTTCTACATTTCTGCATAGTAAAAATTATTTAAATATTTCCTTTTACAACAGCATTTGCCTGTTGTTCAACAAATTATAAAACATAATCTCAAGTCTCGGAGAATTTAATAGTTTTCCCAGTCATTTTTCTATTATTTTTTCCTGCAGTTTACTAGCATTCATTTGTGTGTGTGTGTGTGTGTGTGTGTGTGTGTGTGTGTGTGTGTGTGTGTGTGTGTGTGTGTGTGTGTGTGTGTTTGCTTGTTGTAATAAAATACTTGAATTGCTATTTATGAAAATTTTTACATGATTTGTGTTAGAGTTGCAGTTGTTGCTAAGTTTTTAGTCAGAATTTCAACAGATAAAACACCAACAGAGCACACATATAATTTACTTTCATTCGACTTTTAACTTTAAGTAGATTAACGCAAAATATTCGTAGCACTTATTTAAAAAGTGTGTGTGAGTGTGTTTGTGTGAGCGTGTATTGTGAGTGTATTTGCGTTTTTTCTCACCACTTTTCTCGTTTTTCTCACTTTTCTTTTCTGCGCTCTGTTGGTTAAATGATGAATTAAGCTTCATGTGCGAAAATACGCCAGCCAACTGACAGAAGAGTCTGCATAATCAATCAGTCACAGAGTCACAAGCTGCCCCCCTTCCCCTTCCAGCTGCGTCCCTGTTCTTCCCTTCTTTACCCTCTTCGCTACCCTTTCTGATAACTAGAGGGGGCAAAAAATGGGATACCAAATATATTTTTCGCTTACGCAGCTTTTGGCGCCTTTTCCAGCCGCAGACTGGCTTCCTTCCGGTTAACCCCTCTTTTTCCCGCTGATCACTCTGCCTCGCTCGTTACTCTCTTTCTCTCTCTCTCTCTCTCCCTTTCTCTTTACAGCTTTTGTTGCAGTGCCACAAAAGTCAACTCAGCTGCAGCAGCTTCAGTTGTGGCAAGTGAAAAAGCTTTTAAGCATGTTGCCACACACACTCTCTCACACAAACACACACACACACACACACACACTTGCAGCTGTGCATAAGCTGACACATCAATGTAATGAAGATGTATTTGCATATTGTAGCACTGTCAATGTCCCTCCCATCTTCCACTTTCACCTATCTTTTTTCCTCCTCTTCCTCTTTCCCTCCTACAACATCTGTTCTTCCCTTTTGCTCGCAGTTTCAGTTTTTAGATGCTTTTGCTTTTGATGGCACTTGTGGGATATGTTTTTGCTGCTGTTGTTGTTGTTGTTGTTCTTGTTGGTTGCATTTTATTGACATGCATATATCAGTGCATGTGTGTGTGTGGTGTGCATGTGTGACTGTGTTTGTATGAGTTTGCCATGGACAGCTGGGACGCTTTTATGGCTGTTTGGCATTGTCAGTTGCTGTTGTTATACCCTGTACTCACTAGAAAATGTTTAAATTGGGTGGCATATTTCTAAGTGAATGCATGTCACATACAGGGTATTTATGCCGCTCAAATCTTAACTAGTTTAAAGGAAGATCTCAGATAACATGTAATGGGTTTACTGGAGTTAAACTCTGTACAGGGTATCTCACGCACGTCATACTCTATTATAAAATTATATGCGTTGTTGTTGCCGCAGATATTGCTGTTGTTTTAAGCATTCCTTAGTTTTGACGCGATGAACGCAAAAATGTTGCGTTGAACCGCAGCATAAAAGCGTGTGGGCGTGTGCCACTGTTGTTGTGGGCGTGGCCGTGACCAGTTCTGGATTGTGTGTTGTGCGTTATGTTGTGCTGTGCTTTGTGTTATATGTTGTGTTTAGTTATGCAGCTGCCAAAGCCGCAAACTTGTCGTATTTGTATTTCGCTTTTGCATTTTATACACACGCTCGAACACACCTACACACAGGCACACGCACACCACACATGGACACAACACGCATCAGAAATAACAAAATTTCAAGCGTGGACGGCGCGACAACAACAACTACATGAAGAGTAGAAACCACATCCTGTTTTGAGTGCTGTTTGGTCCTGCCGCAGCGTCGCCGGGCAATAAAAGCCCGCAACACAACGCAGAGACTGAGAGAGAGAGAGTGAAAGAATGTGTGTGAAGAAGAGAAAGAGAGAGAGGTAGGAAGGAAAAAGAAGAAAAGCTGGCGGAAAAAATGTTTTTCTTTTATTTTTTCGGGCGCGCTCGCTCATAAACCGTAAAGATAACACAAATACGGCACACACGCGGCTTACACACACAGTATGTGTGTGTTTGTAATAACATACATATAAGCCGCATAGTTGTAACCAACAAAAACAACAACAACAAGCTGACACAGAAGCAGAAGACGAGCAGCAACATCATCACGCATACGCCCTGTGGCCGTCTGATTGCAGTCAGCGCTCGCTGTTCGTTGTATTTATACTCAGCACAGGCTGCAACACAGCGGGTATATAAGTTAAGAAACTAAAATGTAGCTTTTACAACAGTTTTCTAGGCCGCTTTGTCAAATTAGGTTTCATAAGCTTTTAGGAAGCTAAGCAGCTTACAGGGTATCTCTCTGTTCTCATGCTTTGCTTATGTTTTATGAGTATTTTGGTTTTTCGCTTCGTTTTTTATTATTTAATATTTTAAAGCACTTGCGGTGTTATTGGCATTACAACAAAAGAAAAAACAACGCTCAAGAACACACACACACACGCACGCCCTCACACACACAGATACAGGCACACACACACGCACACCATAACAACATTTACAACAAGGATGCCAAAGGGGCATCCAATTTGTAGCTTTTGTTGTTGCTGCTTCTGCCTCGCTGAACTTTAAGCAAAAGTTGGCCAAAGACTTTAAGCCAAGTGTAGTAAACCCAAACCAAAAACACAAGCAGAAAAAAAAGAATCTATTGCCAAGCACTTGTGACATGTTTGGGCTCTTACTTTTATTCCTTGCAACTTTCACTTTTTTTTTTGGGGCGTGGCCTTGCCGCACAGTTATGGCACATAATTAGCATGAGCAGAGACATCGAAGTGGGTCGATGTCAGCGATATCCAAGTGCTTAACTTGTCATAACCAAAAGTCCGAGTGCCAAAAACACAACAACTTTGTTTGACAGGCTAGCTCAGAGCCGACCCTTTGCCAGTCCATCTCTTACACGTCTTCTTTCTCTCTCTTTCACTTTTTCTTTGCTGACATGCCCTGTAGTATACCCTTTATAACTTTCGAACTTTTGGAAAACAACTGTTTAGATAGCTAGAGACCCACGTTCTTAATGTGTCATAAGTAGAGTTTTGAGCGATGAAAGTTGTCAGATTTAAGAATCCACTTTATGTTTCTCTTCCCTCACGACCTTGCTCTCTCTCCTCTTCCGTTTTATATTTGCATACATCATCGGACTGTTCGTACATTTTATAATGGACATTTCAGTTTCTCTTAAGTGTTAACTGAACGCATTTCTTTTGCTGTTAACTGTCTACCACATAAATTTACTTGATGAAGGTTAAATTAAGTTAAAAGTTATAATTATTAGTCCATTAGAATTCAGTTTTAGTTGTATACCTAATGGAGGCTTTTGGCACCCTTTGATAGAGATTCCACATAAGCATAACTATAATTTAAGATACTGTCTGTTTGACTTTCTAAAAAGTACAATTTCTTCTCTTGAATTAATAAGAATTCACTCTTCTGTCAGTTTTATCCGCTTGCATACATATACTCATCACACACTCAGTACAAATCCACACACACCTAGCTCCTCAATTGCATTGACCTTATTCAATACTTAACTTAATCTTAGCGTTGCTACTCACCTAAATGCTGATCGACACGCTTCTTGGGCTTCTGTACAGATGCATAGGGATCACTGCAGTAATCCTGTCGGGACGGATTTTGACTATTGCGCAAATTATGATATTCATCGCCCACTTGGCTGGGCGTGGCCGTCAAATGTGGATATGGTGCGTAATCATCAACGGCTCCATAGCCGCCATGCGTTAAAGGATCATAGCCGTAGGTGGGTTGCTGTTCCACATATTGATTGTGTGGTGCCTGGACGAGAGTCTGTTGATTACCCACCGCAGCTGCAGACATTTTCACCTGCCAGAGTGAGTCCTGGGAGTTGACACTGCCGCCATTGTTCGAATTCGAATAATTGTTCTCCATGTATCCCATGTTGACCCCTGCAAACAAACGAAAAAAAAGACAGAAAACAAACAATTGAGTAAAAGGGAAATGAGAATTGGTAAAATGGAAAAATGGAATATTGTAAAAAGTGAAAACTCGAACAAGTGTCGCATAAATCCGCCACAGAGTCGCATAATTCACGTTTGGGAATATGCTGACAGATTTCTGGCGCCCCAAACAAAATGAAAACTCTCAATAAATAATATTTAAAACAATGTTTCGGGAAAAAAGTAAAAGTTATGTCATAAATGGAACTTTTTATTGATTAGCTCATAAAAATAAAGTCAAGAGACAGCAAACGAAAATGAATTTATTAACTCAAGCGAATCAACAAGGCGTAATTAATAGTTGAAACATATTGCGTATACGCCGCGTGCGCCACTTAAAATCTACACCAAACAAAAAGAAATGCCAAAAAAGCAAAGCAAAAAGAAAAGTAAAACATCGTAAACACTGGAAACCTATGCGCAGACTTTGCCTTAACTTCCTTAACTGAGTTGCCTTTTGTAGTTGGGCGAAAGTTTGTTGACAAATTTTTTACGAGCTTCGCGAGAAACAATCGAACGACAGTTTGGTGACAGGAGGAGGAGAAAGCAGCGAATGGAGGGACTGTGGAAAAGTGGGAATAACTGTGCATTGTCCTGGTTGGTGCTTGTTACGCGCCAGAACAAAGGCGTTGACATGGAGTGCGCCTTGTTACGTCCTTTCATTTTGTTGTTTTATTCAACGCCTTGTTACTTGCTACTTGTCTTTTCTCCACTCCTTCTCTCTCTCTCTCTCTCTCTTCTGCTCCGCTTTCCTCTCTTTTCTTCGCATTCCACTTGTGCGTGCGCCTTTGTTGGTCGCATTTATTATTATTTTTATATCGTGATAAATCACTCATAAATATTAAACGCACGCTTGCCAAAAAAAAAAAAAAAAAAAACGGAGCAACAAAAATAGAAATAAACTTTTTTGAATTTTTAGTTGGCATAAAAAAAGGTGTTTTTGCTGTGCAAAGAAAATGAATTTACGTCAAATTCGCCAACTTAAGACAATGGTTAGTCAACAGAAGTTGGAAGACAGCAATTCGAAGCTGAAAATCATAACAAAATCGTTCTCGTCCAACAAATCTTTTAAAAAAAGTAAAAGTTTTGTAGGTAAATCGCTAGATTATTGAAAATCTGTTACGCTAGCTTTTCGCCAATTGAAAATATTCTATTACCCCATTTCGCCTGTATTAAGTGTGTCACTTTATGTGGCTATAAATTCTATTTACTACCTGTTTTTATAGAAATCACTCTGTGAATTGGCGAATTTGAAACGAAATCGATTTGCGGCACAGCTGATGAATGTTATTTTGTTGTCGTGCTTTGTTTTTGGTTTCTTTCAAGAGTTTTATGACAACACAAAAATAGGTAGGAGAAAAAAACAGTTGCAAGACACAAAATATGGCCACGCAATACGGACTCTTTTTTTTGAGACAGTGTCAACTGTTCCAATTCCGAATATTCCCCTTTCATTGGCAATGGAATGGAATTGAGTTGCGTGCCGCTTTCACCGCTTTCACCGCTTTTATGTGACATGGTGGGCGTGATAATTTTTATGATTAGCCATAAAACTAAAAACAGTAATAATATTAACTTCATTTTCATTTCCGTTTCCATTCCCGTTCCCATTCCCGTTCCTATGCTCATTCCCATTCCCAATCTCATTTTCATTTACATTTTCCATCTCCTTGGACTCAACGTCGTTTGCATATTTTATGCGATATTTTGTTCTTTGAAATGAGGCATAAAAGTCTAAGAAGAACACGAGAACAGACGGATACGGAGACGGAGACGGCAGGAGTTAGAGCGAAAGAGAAGGAACAAAAATTAAATAAACTTTTCAATTTGATAAGCATCAAATCAGTTGGCGCAACTTTTGATTGCGCAAGTTTTTCTCGAAATGGGCGGCAAAATATTTCTGACCGAAATAACAATAACAATAACAAAATACAAACACAAATACAACTAAAATACCATATTCAAAATACCAAATTCAAGTCTAAATAGAACTACAAGAATTTTAATGCATTTCCATTGTCGTATTTTTATTTTATTTTATTTTTTTTTTTTGTTCTCTTCTATTTTTTACTTTTGTTGCCACAATTCGCGAGTTTGCGACTCGCAATTAAAGTTTGTCAAAAACTTTTTACATTGATTTGTGCAAATAACTGTTTGTGGCATAGTTTCCAACACGACGAGCGCCACGCCCCAGCCCCCCTTTTAGCGTGGGTAACGTTTTATTAAATGTCGGCACATCATGAAGGCGGCAAGCAGCTTGAAAAAAGCTGTTCAAGCAGTTTTGCCATGCAAAATAAAACTCTTTTCATGTTAACAACTCTTGGCCAAGTGGCAAAGTTGCAGGTTTGCCACACTAAAGCCCCCACTCCCTTCCCTTTTCTTCCGCGCCCCCTGTTACATCACCCTTTGCTCTAATTCAGTAGAGGCAAAGTTTTCAACCGGAAGTGCTTATAATTATGCAACATTTTTGTGCAGCAGCCGCACAATAAAAACAGTTTCAAATGCCATTAACGGTTAACTAAACGGCAGCTGAAGAAGAGAGAGTGTGGGAGAGAGCAAGGTAGCGAAAGAGTTGTTGGAGATCTGCAAGTGGTAAGCATGAAGTTGCAGCATTGGTGTGGCACAGCACTGAGCACAGCAGAGCAGAGTTTAGCTATCCAAGTTGGCGGCACCTCAAGCGCACACGGTGTTAATGGGCCTTGCCACCTGCCACCTGCCCCACACCCTTACGGTTCACCTGGGGGCAACCTTTGTTGCTTCTTGTTGCACTTTTAATTAGCGTCGCGACGCAGGCAACTCGGCATTTGGCCCCAAATGCGCTTAAATGCCAAAAGTGGCAGCAGCTAAAGTCTTGTGGCAACAACAACAAAAACTAGAGTTTAGAGTTGGTGCAACAGCAGCAGCAGCTACTTGTCGAGAGGCTGCCTGCCTACTTGACTCGCTCTCATCCCGTACTCCCTGTCCTACAACCTATTCCTTCGCTTGCTTCGTGCTGCATCCTGTGCTTGCCATGTTGCAGCTTTTCCTGCTAGCGGCCTTTTCAGTTGGCCAAAAAACTAAGTTAGCACAGGCAGAGTCAAGACTAAAGGATACCTGTTATTTCAACCTTTGTGTATCTCTTTTCTTTTGGAATAAATATATTGCATACTTTCAGGCTTGTACGTCGCTCACAGACTGTCAGTAGTCATAACTTTTGGTATCTCTTCTCGATCAGATGTATTTTAAGTAAAAAGTATTTCAAAACAATAAACAAATGCAGTATACCCGAAACCTTTCCTATACTGGGTATAAAAAGAAGAAAGCCAGGCAGCATAAAGTTTTAGCTACGCTGCATTTCTCACTCTTTCTTTCCGCTTACCCCTCTCCACTGCCACTCTCTCATTTTTCTCACTCTCCCTCTTTAATATTGTGCTGAGAGTTTTACAACTTTCGCTTTGCCGAGTCGAATAGAAGTCTTAAAGGTATAAAATACACATAAATATGCTTACAGATTTCCATAACGAGGTCAAGTTGAGCCAAAACTTTTCTATACAATCCGCAAGTTTTCGGCTTTCTTATAATAAAAGATAATCAAATGTACTTATAGTAAACTTGCCGTCGTTCCATTAAGCTTGACTTTACCCGCAATTCCTTAAAGGACACACAAAAAACGCGTAACAATGCAAAGTGTAATCTTGTGGAAGTAATGTGCATCTAAATACTTGACAATAGGTGTATTAAGTCGCCATCTTTGATAAACTGTTAAATGCGATAAACAGTTAAGTTTCAGTTACTTGTGTGCATGCGAAATTTAACATGCAATTTACTCACAGAATGTTTTTTGTTTTATGTTAATCTAGTATTTAATTTGGGTGCATAAAATGTGGGGGAAGCAGTGTTGGTAAACTATTATGAATTTACTTGTTGATTTTCATGTTTAAGATTAAGTTCAATTAGAGTATTGAATCAATCACGCAATTCAAAACTGTTTGCTTTGATAGAATCTATTCAGTTTCTATCAAACTTACAGATAACTTTGCTATACAGTGTAACAACTAGTACAAGGTTTAATTAAGTTTTTGGTATATGCAATTATAATTCTGTAACTTTGCAGCACTGCAACGCAATACTCATGAATCCAGTTCTGTTACCAAACAACTCATGTTACAAATTATTAGATTGCACATGTTGTGTTGAGGAGAACACATTCCACAAACATTTTCTTGTTGCATTCTTTGCCTGAATACCAAAATATGTAGTACAATTTTACATTTTTACATTTTCTTTTTTCCCCCATTTATTTCTTTGCATTTTTCATTTGATAAATTTGGGTTAAGGCTTTCATATTGAGTGCGGTCAGATGAAGGGTCTCTACTTTCGATGTGCTGCAATCTGTGCCATGTCAGCAACTAACTGTGTTTAGATTTTAAAGCCAATTAGTTTCGTTAGCAAAACAAAATGTAAACAAAAAGAAAAAAAAAAAAAACAAAACAAAAAAAATACTGAAAACAGAACCCAAACGAAGCCGGCAAATGTAGCTCATAGATTTTGTCATTGAATTGTGCGGTCAACTGGCCGAGAACTGGCAATAATAACAACAACAAATTACAAGACAAACATGTTTTGGGCAGAGAGTGAAAAAAAAGGGCAACGCGAAGTGCGCCTAAAAGGCAGCAAAACAAAAGCAACAACAACAATAGAATGTTGTTCGAATCGGTTGCTGTGGTTGCGTTTTTTGGGGTCAAAACTATTCTGCGGCTATTTGCTGTGCTGCATTTTGAACCAGACCAGACCAAACAGACAGAGCACCCCTCGCCGCACTGCCACCAACCCTACGCTACTGCCTTCTCTTGCCTCTACAGACGTCCAGACAACATTTGCTGTGTTGAGTTCATGGCTTTATTTATTTAGCGCATAAATTTTCAGCGCACGAGAGATTTTTCTATCTTCTCTTCCTTTCTACATTTTTTTCTCTTTTCTTTTTTTTGTTTGCTTCAGAGACGAAGGCGCTAGAGCGGGTTGGAGGCGTTGCCAAACCAGAACAACGACATTTGTTTGCATTTATTTGGTAGCTCTATATTTTTTTCTCTTTTTGGTTTTTTGCTTTTGGAGAACATGTCCTCTAGACATTGTCATTGTGCTCAGTTCTTGTCTAGTCGTAGGCGTAACATTTCCACAATCCCGCTGCTGTTTACAGTACAGACAACACAGACAGACGACAGTCAGACATGGTGAGTTTAACTCCAGCCACAAACTCAAAAAAACAGAGCAGGAAATTAAATAAACTTTCACTTGGATAGTTTACAGTTTGCTTTAAAGCAGACGCAAAAAAAACAAAAGTTGCGCTTAAACTACTGAAAAAATGTAGTTGCTTAAAATATTCATAACTTTGAAACTAAAATAAACTATTTTTTAAAGCGATAATGGTCTATATTAAAAATTGTGAATTTAGCAAATCACAGTGTTGAAAGGCGGCCTGAAAAAGCACTTATGTTTGCAAGACTAATACAAGTTTTTGCACTTAATTCGTAAGCTTTTTCTAAAGATGCCAAGGGACGATAAAAACCCTTAGAAGAGCAATCAAAGTGACCCTTAAAATACAATAGACTTGAGTCCTTTCAAAATTAATCGCATATAAACTGAAATTAAACGTTACTAATCGATTAATGTTTGTACACAATTCGAGGCATTTGCTATAATTACTAAAGAACATTATACAACACTTGAAATTGTATAATTAAAACAATTGCAAATACATAATTTTTTATTATATTTTAGCTCGTAATTGCAAATTAATTTGTTAAAAGTTTGCCAAATAACAATTATGGCTATCAGGAGAACAATTTGCTTGTTTGCACACACACACACACACACACACACACAAACTCAGGCACACAGGCAGACACACGTGTTGTCGCTTTCCAACACTACGTACACACAGTCCCATTGTTTTTATTGTCGTCCTTGTTGTTGTTGTTGTTGTTGTCGGTTAACATGCAAAGTTCATTAGGTTTTTGGCCTATGCGACGATTGCGGCAATTTCGGTTGAGCTTTTAACGAGTCCAAAGTGCAGTCAGCAACAGCAACAGCAGCAACAACAACAGCAACGAACACAAAAATGTGCATGCAAATGCGGGACACAGAGAGACAGAAAGAGACGGCATGGCAGTGTGAGCGAGTGAGAGCATGCAACAAGCCAAAGGCAAAGGACATTTAGCGAGTTTGGAGCTCCTTAAGCTGCAATTAGCGCATACAATGAACAGCCGCATGCTGCTCTACCTGTGACTGTGTGCTGCCACTCTACCTCTTTCTTTCTCTCGCCCTCTGTCCTTTCCTAGTTGCCGCCTGTCTGCGTCTTTTATTATTCATGCCACTTGCACTTGCCAAATTAGCCGCTTTCGCATTTCTTTTAAAATGCAATTAAGTGCCAATGTTTGCCAGCAGGCAAAAAAACACACTCTCAGCTCTCCCCGCTCTGTCTGTCCTTCCCTCTCACGCCTTTAGTATTACTTTGCTTGCTGCCACTTTCGGGCAAATCGGCACTTGAAAATTTTAATTGGCATTCGGCGAGCACTTGAAACTCTGCAACTTTTGTTTGGCCCAATATAATGTTTGCTACTCTCCATCCCTTACTTACTCTGTAGCTGCCACGCCTCCTTAGACTTCACCACCCCTCACAAACACTCCCTCTTAGACCCTTATACAATTGGCAACTATCTAGAGCAACTGTAGCAACAACTACTCAATGTCCTTCGGCAAACAAGAAAATATTGCAATTAAACTTTTGTCCAACAGCTTAAAATTCTATTGCCGTTTAGCAAATGCGCACAACAACAAAAAAACAACGCACACACACACACACATGTACACATGTATACAAAATTGGAATTTTTAATTTGCACGTCATTACGATAAAGCTCTACCAAAAAAAAGTGAAAGCAACGTCAGATTTTGGCTAATCGCACTTTGAATACCCTAACCAAAATAAAGACCTACATAATATAAGTTTAAAAGACATAAAGGATAATAAAACATACACTTTAAAGATGCCTTTCTTGAGAAACATGCCCTGTCTTACTTGAAACGTTACAAACTGTTAATCCGATTGATAACACCCGTTGTCAGACCACAAGAAAAAAAGCAGGAACAACGCCAATTTGAGCTTTTACAATGTTAAAGGTTAATACCTCTTATGGGAACAGTGAAAAACGTACCCCAAAACCCGCATAATGGCAGCAGGGCACAGCCAAAGTGATAAAGTGAAAGACAGAGTGGGAGAGCAGGAGAGAGAAGAGTGATGCAAAAAAAAGAGAAGTAAACCAGAACAACAATTAATAATGAATTGTATTGCGTATTGTGTAAAACCGCAAAGGGCCTGCAAGGAAGAAGGGACATTCGACAGAGGGTCCACTGTACGCATTCATTTCGTGCGCAATTTTCATTTGCGAAACAGTAGCTGGAGAAGGCAAGTAAAGGGGAGAGGCAGAGTCAGAGAGAAGTAGACGTTGAGCAGCGACACTTGAAAGGACGACAAGGACAGAACTAGGATGAATGGACGTGCGCGTCAAGCGACAGCAACAACAGCAAGAAAAACCACAGCAACAAAAATGGAAAAGTATATTACAAAATGTTTCAACGAGAACGTAAAACGTTTAGGAAAAAAATTGCTGTTTCAACAAATTTACAACGGAAGTTGAAGTGTTTGGTTGTGTGCGAGTGTTTGAGTGTGTGGGTAAGCAGGTGTGTCCCCTAACCACTCATCGGTATTACCAATTGTGCGAATATGTAAGTGGGGTGTGTGTGTGTGTGCGTATGTGTGCGTGTATTGGCCGTTGAGGCGCGTGATGAATGCGCACGGTCATCGATTTGCACTCAACTCCATTTTGCACTTTCACATTTCATGGGCTACATAATTTGTGTGGCAGCACCGCAGAGTGTACGCACCACTGCCGCACCACTCACTCAACGCTCAGAGCACTGCCACCGCATCACCGCATCGCACATCGCACAATTCACAACACCCAAGCAACCGTACTACAACGCGTCAGCACGGATTTCATTTTGTTTTGTGATGTGTTTGCGGTGGACAATGAAAAATCACCCAAAACATTTTGCCAACGACAACGTTCAACGAGTTGAGCGACGGTGAAGCGAGAGGGGGAAGAGCAGAAGTGGGTAGAGGGAAAAACGAAGTCCGACATGGTCACAGGAAGTATTTCGCACTTCAAGTGGTCTACTGCCCTGCTGTTACCCTATTTTTCACTCTCTTTTTTTTTTGCTTAGCATGCACGCTATCATTTAAAGGGTATCAGGAATTTGTTAGAGCTTTACGCAGTTCTAAAGGGTTGTGCATGAAGAAATGGCAATAAATCTTTGTATAAAATATATTCAATCTTCAGATGAAAGATAAATAGTTTGTATGCAAGAGTATTTCGCATAAAGTATTCTACAATTTACTATTTAAATTATGCAGCGGATTTAAAGCGGGTTGTATATAAATTTTAATATATATACGTGCGGAAAAAATAACTATAAGCTGACTATTTATGCGAAGCCAATTATTCCGTTCAAAGTATCATGAGAATTGTTCCTTTAATTTCTTAAAAGTTTTTAAAACTCAAAAAAGTGCTTCCAACTTGCTTCAATTTTCTAATCCTTTCCAACTAATTTCCAGCTTCTAAATGAAGTGCAAACGCTAAGTAAGAGTTACTAGTTTTCGTCAATTCATCACGAACATTTGACAACTTTTCTCAACTAACTTTAGATAGTTTAACTAAAACGTATGTAAAATATTTGGCACATTTGAGTGAGTGTGTACTTACATTCATTTCCTGGCAGCGTGTGTCCTGTCAAACCGGGTATGTTGGTGACACCAACAACACCGCCACTGCCGATGGTGCCAACACCACCGCCAACACCAACAATACCACCGCCTACACCGACGCCAACAACTCCGCTGCCTGGATGATAACTATAGCCATTTTGTGTGGCATAGAGTGCTGTCTTTTGGTCCTCCATGCTGAGGGCCAGATCCATTGAATGCTCGAGGGCCTTGTTGTCCAAACCACTGGCTGGATAATACGGGGGTGGGGCCTGATTCTGTTGGGCGGCAACAATTGATGGTCGCACCGAGTCCATTTCATAGTCCTTGGCGGCGGCGCTCTTCTTCGACTGATTGCGCTTGCAGCGACAGAACATGAGCAGCAGACCGGCGAATAGTGCGAACACAATGCACGACACGATTATCGCAATCAGTGTGGGCGTGGCTAGGGCGCTTGCCTCTGCAATATATGGACGTCCAACTGCAAAAGTGAGAGACAGAGAGAATGAAGAATGAGAAGCAAATTTGAGATGAATGAAATGAAGCCATGAAAAATGCAACGACACTCGACTGAATGGTTGAATGAGTGAGTGTTGGGCGAACTGTTTGGATGGATGGATGGTTGGATAGATGGATGAATGCTTGGATGGATGGATGGATTGATGGTTGCCTCGTCTGCCAGGTTGCCCCATGATTGATTGATTGATTGTACCCACTCTGTTCATCAGAGAGCAAAGCAATTGCTCGTAATGGCTTTGCATATAATAGGAAATCAGCGAGTTTGCCATGTGAATCATTATTTCTGATCGTGAATAGACCCAATGAATGCCAAGCCAATGAATGTCAACCAAATAGTTTACTCTAATAGGCTCTTGAGTTGATTGAACAAAGCATTATTCAAATGCCTGTAAATATTTTCCTGGACTTGAATTCATTGTTCTTTAAGTGAACTTCCTGTTGGTCAGTTGGTCAGCTCACAAAACTCAAGCTAGTTTTTGCTTTATAGTGTGTTTAGCATTTTATGATATTTAGTTTCCCAGGCAACACAATCCATCCAACCTGTACCTCCCTAACCCCGTACTTACTCTCGGCATCTGTGTAGTCACCGCAATGCTCATGATTGTTGCGCAGACAGAGTTTCACCCGTACGGTGGGACTGCTGCCATCCTCCTCCAGTGCTAGATTATTATATGCTCCATCATTATCGTCATCGTCCTCGTTGATGGTGTGACCCAAAGCGCGTCCACCTCCGCTGCGACGCGGAGCAATCAGACGATCAATGACCTGTTCCTTATGGGTTGGTCCATTGCCCGAGACCTGCAGGTTGTCCACAGTGTGTACCACTTCCCAGGCAGCCATGGGTGAGTCGGCATGCAGCAGGGTCTCCACAACAGCTACCAGATTGAGGCAGGTGGCACCCACATCGATGCCCAGGGTGCGTGTGCTCGGCTCGTAGGTGACTTGCAGTGGCGGAGGAATGCGACTGACCTTTGTGGTGGTAATAATCTCATTCGAGTAGGGAGAACCGTCTTTGGGATTCAATGCCTTCACTTTGAAGGCATAGCTCTGATGTTGATCCAACGATGTCACTTTACAGGGTATATCCCGCTGGCAATCGACCTCAACCCAATCTGTATTGGAGTTCGCCATTGATGCACAATCGGGTATTAGTTGTTCCTCGCGTTGCATGGCAACCCTGCGATAGTTGACGAAGAACTTAGTCTTGCTCAATCCGCCATCGAAGCCTGGATCCCAGCTGAGTGTCACATAATTGTGTCCTACATCGACGGCTCGCAGATTTGTCGGTTTCTCTGGAGGACCCTTTTGTTGCAAACGAATCGGAGCACGAATCGTGTTCAACGAGTTGACCACACGACAAGTGTATTCACCATAATCAGAGTGAGTCAGGGAGTTGATTCTCAACACAGATGTGTAAATGTCGTTATTGTCCGTGGTGGTGCTGATCTCGTAGTGTCCATCGGAGGACATGGTTAGCGGTGAGGGATTATTGCCAAATTGCCATTGGAACTCGGGCTTGGGATAGGCTTGAACCTTGCAGACAACCTCGGCTGTCTCACGTATATCAAAGGCCACCTTATTGTACTGATGGAGCACAATGGGTTCGTGTTCGATCCTCAGCTGCATCGAGGAATTGGCCGAGTTCACTTCGTTCTGGTAGAGACATGTGTAGAGTCCACGATCTCCGGGCACCAATTGATTACTTGAAGGTCTTGCATTGCCGTGGAACTTCAGCATGCTCTGAACGGTAACCATGCCATTGGGACCCTGATCGGGATTCGTTATAACCTCATAAAGATTCAATTCGGGTAGAATTTCCACACCATCCTTTAGCCACTTAATGCTGGGAGCTGGTTTGCCCTTGGCACTACAAGTAACCGCATATTCCACATCCTTAACACGTCGAGTCATGTGTTGTTGTAGTTTAGCCAGAAACTGTGGTGGCTGATGAATCTCCAGCACAATGGTAGCCATTTTACCAATGCCCAACTCATTAACGGCATGACAATGATACTTTCCTTCGTTGCCGAGATGTGCCTTCGGTATGGAGTACTGTGGTCCCTGGGCCAGGATTTTGTTCTGACTGGAGAACTCGCCGTCCATGTCGCGGAACCAACGGTACTGAGGCACTGGCCAGCCCGGTGGGTTTGCCGAGCAAGTCAAGGTAACGCCATTGCCCACATGCACCACCGGCTTGTTGGGTGTTATGTAAGCCTGTCCGGGACGATGACGCACCAGTAGCGCAACTGTCGAATTACCCACACGCTCACTACGCTCCTGTCCCTGACTTTGCATTATGTTAACGGCACGGCAGATGTAATTTCCCGCGTGCTCTGCTCGCACTGAGGGCAGAGTCAAAACATCACCGTTGTAACGGAAATCGGCAGCACCCTCGCGCAGCCATTCGATGGTAACGGGTGCCGGATTGGCAGTCACATTGCAACGTATATTAACGGTCTCACCCTCCTCGGCCTCGCGGGTCTTCGATTCGATCACAACCGTCGGGGGATAGAGTATATCGAGTATTAGCTCCTGTTCACCGGCCTTTCCAAGTCCATTGTCGGCACTGCACGTATATTTGCCGGCATCCTGAACGCTCACCCTATGTATGGTATGGACCAGGGAGGAGCTAATGAAGCTACCATTGCGTGTCCATCGCACATTTGGCACCTTTGGCTTCGCATCCACATTACATTCCAATTTGGCAGTGCGGTCACGTTCAACGCGCAGTGGATTCTCAGGTCCTACCTCGACACGGGCATAGTCTGCGAAAAGGAAAATACAAGAAAACAGAACGTTCAATTAGCAAAAATATATACACAAGAAAAGCGTACACAACAATATATATAAGGTATGTATATATTTCAATATAAATCAAAGCAATGCCTGCACAGACTGTGGTCGAAATGATGAAAATTAATAAACACAAAGCATTTTGTTAGGGGGAGAGAGAGAGCGAGCTTAATCAGCGGCATCCCAAAAACTTGTAATTGAATTAGCTTCATGAAGGTTACAGTGTATTACAGTGGCAAGCGTTGGGGTGAGTGGTAGTAGGTTCCTCATTCTGATTAGACACAAAATTTGTCAATTATTAATTAAGCTAATCAAGTATCTTAGAGAGAGTCAGCTCTAATGCCACACGGCTTAGCATCATTAGCGCAACTTGAGACTGCAATTGATGAGTCTGATGAGTCTGGACTTTGAACTTCGCCCTCTGCCCTTAAATGGACTCCACAGCATCTGAGGTTAATTGCTCAGCGAACAATAGTGAACAGCGAGTGGGTCTGGTTGGGATGTGGCGGATTTGGTTTTTAATCCCAAGAATTATGAGTTAAATATAGCATTAATAGAGTGCAATTAGAGTCAGCACTTTTAATTATCGTCTTTAAAACTGGAAACTTGACTTTAAATTTAGTAAAAGAAGTCGAGTTGGTAATAAGTAGGAAAAGGAAATACTTTTAAGACCCAGTAAATTATATTTGTCTGATTGCAGTCATTAAAATCAGTCCATTACTCTTATAACAGCTAGTATTTATTGCCTTCGACTTAGTGCAATAGCTGACACTTTTTGTGATTTGAAAAACTCTCTAGCAATTATCATAAAAAGTGTCCATCATAATTATTAGCTGATTAGTTCTGCGTGACTTTTCAACCTTGCCAGTACCTAAACAAAGGCCATGACTCTTTAGCACACTTTGCAACACTATTAACTTGAGCATTTGATGTCATTTGTCTGTCTCTCATTATTTTTTTGTTCTGCCTTTAATCTGTGCACTGCACTTGACTGTCCACACAATTGCAAGTGGCTTGCTCGTGCAACCGCAAATGGCATGAAATGATGTGGCATGCCCCCCAGACTGCTACTGTATAGCAGACTTTGTGGCAAGAAGGTTGGTTGGTTGAGTGGCGGTAAGTTTTCTTAGCTTAACGCTTTTGTAATTAACTGAGATGGCTAAGTGTCGCTGCCGGCTGCCTAATGACTGTCCATAAAGTCGCCAACTCGTCACACACACAAAGTTGTGACTTTGCCGCAATCACAAGAAACTGGAGCAGTTTCCTCTCCTTTCTTTCGCTCTCTTTTTGACTTCCCCTTTTGGCTTCAGGCACTGCAGAATTATAGTAAATTGTGGAAAGGTAGGAGGAGAAGGGGACGAAAGGTATTTGGGGTTCAGGTTCAGGTGTTTCTCAAACTCTCGTCTCGTTGCGTGTTTATGTGCGTGTAATTACATTTGATTGTCTGCCTTCTTGGCCCAAGAACAATGAACTGAACCATTAAGAAATTGCTGTTGTTTCTGTTGTTACTAGAAATTGACGCGTTTGTTTCGGTTCTTTTAGCCCGGCTCATGGCTCGACTAAATGGCATCAAATTGGCTTAATTGTCACTTTGTGAACATGTTTTACACATTTGGGCCATTGCATTCCGCGCATTTTATAAAGCTCATGTTGCGCAAACATTACCAACCACGAAAAAAAATGACCTAAAAAATAAATATATAAAAACAACTTCAGCCTAGATACCCCTCCTACATTCTCTGCCCCCTTTCGGCCAACTGAGTTGATTACTTTAAAATAGGCAGCAGGCAACAGAGCTCCTTCAATTATTTGTTAGCCACTTCGTGTTCATAAATAATCAACACGAAAAGCAACGACAACTAAAAGAAAGGCAGTAAAATAGAAAACAGAAACGAAAGAGAGTACAAGTAGAAAAAAAAACAGAAACAATTTTATGCGTGTTTTGCATATAAATTTCATGTTCAATGAAAATGCCCGAAACCTAAAATTATGTGCGCAAATAATTGAATTAGTTTACATTCATCGCCACGCCCCCCCTGACGACTCACACAATATACGTCGTTGTCCCTGCCACGCCCACACTTAAAAGTCTAAGCAGCAATTCGTGTTAACAAATATTTTTCCAATCAATTGCCAAATTGTGTTGGGGTCCAAGCAATATTAAAAGCGCTGCCTAAAAGTATGCTACAAAAATAAATTGGGACTACATTGTGCTATTTTAAGCGCATTTGAACGTTAGATGGCGCTTTCTGAGTCTGAATGGATTAATCCCCAATCCCATGAAGCCAAATGAACAAATAAAATTTAGAATTTGCCGCCCAGTCTTAACTCAATTTTCAACTCAGTTTTGGGCACTTAATACTAACGAAATTTATAGACTGATGCTTCCCTGGCAACAATTAGTTATTAGGCTGGTTAGCAGCCTTTCTCGTTGTTGGCTAATTTCGTTACAGCCACGCGCCCACTGCGAGGACGTAAAGAATGTTTATATAATCTGTTTCTAACACCAGCAGCTTTGCAGGCAGCTTTCCTTGATTTCTGCCAATTAATTGCACGCAGCAGGTTGACTAAAAAAACTCAAACAAAAAAAAAAAAAAAACCGACTGAAAAAAGTAAAGGAAAAACTATGGAAAGTGCAATAAAATTAGCAGCAAGCCAAGCGCCAAAATTAATTTTAATTTTAATTAGAAAAGTGAACAAAAGTGCATTAAAAATAATCGCTTTGGGCGAAAAACCTTTAGAGCAAGCAAAACGCGAGCTTAACTTGGCTTACAGATGCGAGCTAAATCCAATTTTAATGTGTGTGGCCAAAGCCAGCAGGACGAAGGCGGAATTGTGCCCAAGAGGGGCGTGGCACGCGCTACCAAACTCAGTGGCAAGCCACAAAGGCCACAAATGCCAGGACAAAACCAAAGTCAAGTTGAAAGCGAATTGATATGGCCCAGAAAATGAACAAGAAATGGTTGGTATCAAGGCAGAAACTTAAACCAGTCAAGATAAATGATAAGGCCAATGTGTTTGAGAGCTGAAGACGTTCAGACATCCATCCTTTTGAGCCCAATTCTAGATGCTTTCGCATCTAACTAATGAATGCGAAATTAAAAAGTACCGAGAGAAAAGAGACAGAAATAGACAGTGAGTAAAACCGACCGGAAATGTAACGGAAATAAAATAAATTATAGAACCACAATCCAATATAGCCACAAGCTTGCCAAGAAGTTTGTTTTCTTGTCTGCAAGACACAACAAGACTAAAAACACACTTCTCTCTCCCTCACTCTCTCTTCTTTCTCTCACTTTGGCCGTATTTCTTTCGCTCTCTCATACTCATGCAATTAATGCTTTAATTCGATTGCTTCACAGATGCGTTTGCTTTTGAAGAACATGTTATTGACCTGGTCTAAAGAAGCTGCTCAGCTTCTTCGTATTGGCCCGTCTTGAATTGAGTTGGGTTTTGATTTGGTCTTGGTTTTAACTTGGCTGGCAAGCAGTTTGAGCTCTGTGGCCTTATCATAGCCATCGGGGTCTTCTTTTGGGTCGTCAACACATCTCGTTTTTAGCTCTCGTTTAGCAACTTGGTAGTTTATGTTGCCATGATTTTCATCATCTACTAAATGTTTTTCTTGGCTTTCAAGTTCTACTTGTTCTTGCGTACACACACATCTCTGTGTTCAAGTCTCTGTGCTGTCTCTCCCTCTCTCTCACTTTGTCATTGCTATACTTCTACATATTCCCGTCTCTGTCTCTGTTTGTTAGCCATTTTGTCAGTCTCTATCCACTGCTGCCTCAGTGCTCTTTGGCTTTTGTAACTTGTTAGTTTTCTTTAGTGCCATCTACAAGTTCTACTTCTACTTTTTCTTCTTCTTCTATGCCACCCCTGTCCCGCCTCTTGCGGCTGGAGCACCGTTTGCTCGCTTCTTGTTCCTGTCTTGTTTTCCTATTAAGTCAAGAATTTTTATAGCATTTAGTTGGAAAAGCTCAACATATTTTCCCCGCTCCGCTCCTACACTCCACTCCCCTTGTCCGCCCACTGGTTTCATCGTCATTCCTAGAGATATGTATGTACGCATAACTCGTGCCTGCTGTCAGCGTATTTGAGCTATGAGCTCTTGTGGTTTTTCCTCTGGCTTTTTATTAGTTTCTTGTTGGTTTTGTTTTCTATTCCACTCCCTTTTCCCCATTGCCATCCCCTTGCCCATCCATCTTGCTATACATTTCTAGTTTGGTTTGTCGAAAGTGGTTTAGGGCCCTTCTTTGGTCAGTGGTGACCATGCAAAAGGCCAAGACTCATTTCAGCCTAACTAGTTACTAAATTGAGCGCATAAACTAAAACAACTACAAAGCAAAACAAAATACATGTACAAAAAAAAGAACAACAAACAAAACTGAGAGCAGATGGAATAAGGAAACTAACAGTTGCTTTGCAGCTCATAAATTACACAAAAAAAGCTGCTCAGAACCCCAAAAAAAAAAGGAATAAAAAAACTAGACAAATAAACAAGTAGTGCGAGTGGAGTGGCAATTGTGATTGTGTTTATCAAGCACATTAACAAAGTCCATTAAACAATTGAAGGGACCAAGCAAAGACTTCAAATGTATCGCCAGCAATTAACATAAACAAAACATTTAAATGCAGTTTAAGAAAAGTGATGAACATTGCAAGAGGAATCTCAAAAGCTAATCACTTAAAGTAGGAAATTAAAATAAATTTAAAATAAAATATAATATTCCAAATTTATTTCCAATTTTTATATAAATTTCTTTAACGGACAGCTAAAAAAAATGTCTAGATTTAGCTACACGTATTTTTTAATGCAGTAATGCAATAAAAAATGCCTAAAGTGCTTAGCCAAAGCTAAAAAAGAACAAAGCAAAATGAACATTTGTACAGATACACACACTCTTACAGAGATTTTATTTTTTATCTAAAGTACATTTCGATTTCGATACGTTTAAAGTGCTTTTATGGCATCACTTTGTATATAGCTTTTTTCAGCTATTTTCTTACCATCTATGCAAATGAAATGTGGCCAAAAATTTTACTGATAAATCCTCAAAATGTTTATTATTGTTTCAGAAATTTTTATGAGCCCTAGATACAGATACAAATCAAGATACATATCTACAGTAGTTTTTGGGGTGCGACAATGGCTTCTGTGGCAAATATTTGGTCCAAAAAATGATTTATGAATTGTTGTGTATAATTTGTAACAAAACATATGTAAAACGGTTTGAATCTATTGAATGTAAACAAATTGAAGCAGTGTAACGAGCGCTGTTATGTGTGTATCTGTGAGATACAAGTGAGTGCAGGTTTATTTTTATGCCACAATTTGTGGCAAATCAATGAAAAAAACTTTTCGACAAACTAATTTTATGTTTAAAGCATAAACAAAATTTCAACGAAATTAGTGTGGGTGGGGCAGAGGCAGTTGCAGAGTTGGAAAGGGAATCGGATGCGTTGCAATCAAAGCTGCCCCAAATTAATTTAAAAAGGCAGCTACAACACACGCAAAGAGAGGGATAGAGATAGGAAAGAAAAAAAAATGTATAAAACTTCTTGGCGCGCTATTTAAACAACACAAATTTCTGTAAATTGTCTGGCTGGAATTTTAATGGTAAACAAAGCGAGAGTAATGAAGAGGGGGTGGGGAGCGGCAGGGTGGCAGGCCATCAACTTTCAGCATTTGGCAGAGGCTGCTTTAAATAGGCAGCCAAATTATTGACAAACTTTTTTTTCTTCAGCTATGTGCCACACATGGAAAACAAGCTGGAGTAGAGGAGAGTTATGGAGGGGGAGTCTGGAAAGAGGGGGATTCTGGGTGAGAAGCCTGGGCAACATGCAGGCCACAAACGATGTCATTAGTGTTGGCATTCGCTTTGTTGTTGCTGCTACTATTTGCACAGCAACCAAGCGACGAGCGGCACAGGGGCGTGGCAGGCAGTGGAAGTACAGGGGGAGGCAAAAAGTAACAGCCGTGCCGAGAAAAACTTTTGCTTTTATTTATTTACTTGCCCCGCGCTTAGTTACAACAACAAAAAAAATAGGCAAAATACAATTAGACAAGAACCGAAACACTAAATACACTTACGGCAGAAGAAATATAATTTATTATATATTATCATAGTATTTAATTTTAAACTTATATTATCAAAAAAAATTTGTAAATTATTTTGGTTTAGAACAATACTTAGAACACCATTTAGAAACTGAAAATACACTGTATCTCAACAGTGAAATAAATTGGAAATTCTTTTAAAAAACACTTGAAAAACTAAAGCTTTATATACAAATATAAAAATTAACTTCTTGGAACTACAATCACAGCTAAAATGCCACTAACTCTAAGGCAAAGTGTATAATAAAAATGGGCCAAGCGAATTTGCCGAGCCTGAACTAGATGAATAGCAAAAAAAAAAGAGAAAAAAAAATATATGGGGAAACAGAATGAAAACTCGGGCAACACGTAAAGCAAATTTTTGAATGGCGTAATTTTCCACCGAAACGAGACGTGTAGATTTGCCAAAAGGCGGAATGAATGTGAAAAGCAGGCAAGAGAATGCCAGAGGAATAGAAGAAAGAGTGAGAGGTAAGCGAGCGAGAGGAATGAAGCAGAATTACACACAGATGGAAGAAATAGCTGAAACGGTTGAAACAGTTGAGCAATTGCAGTTAGTAGAACCAGCAAATTTTGATGCTTTGTTTAACTTTCGTTGGGTTGTAGATGGAATGCCAGAAATTGAGGGATTTACAAAGAGGGAGAAGAGGAGAGAGTGAGGCCACACAGTAGCAGAGCATTAGGCGCAAAACGGAATTACTGGCAAAAAATATATATAAAACAAATAAAACAAGTAAAAGTTTTCACGACGTGCCACTGGAGAGTAGAGCAGAGAGGGAGAAGGGCAGCGAAAGAGACAAGGGGGAGATGAGGAGAGCTACTCTGATAAGAGCGCCAACCATTGCCACTTTTGCTGCTCTCTCTCTGTTGTATGATGTGCTTTTCCCTATGTCTATAATAAACTCAATTCGCTTTTCAATTTTTTTTTTTTTTTTTTTTGTGGGCCCAACAACGACGTCTTTTGGCCTGGCCTAGGACACAGTACAGCACAGTGGCATTGTCTTGGCAACTGGCGCGTCTTTGACCTAAATAATTAAATTCCGTTGAAGGGCAAAGGCAAAAGGACTGCGCCAAAAAGGGAAACTTTGCTTTTAGCGGGACAAAAGTTGTCCCTGTAGTTCCCTAGAGTCACACGAGCCTTAGAGTCCTTGTAACGAAAGTTGTCTCCAAGTGCAGCTGCTGCTGTTGCTGTTCAGTCTATTTCTCTCGTTAAGCAATGCATTTCATTAAATTTCATGTTAAATTAATTTTGCCCCATTGCAGTTGGCAGTGAAACAACCAAAAAGGACGACAAGATAGCAGAAGGAAGCACTTTATGCTGATTTCAGTGCCTTTGTAAATATTTAGTTAATTTTAAAAGATTTCTATTCCCCTCACTTTGTGCACTTCATTTCAATTGCTTTAAAGTGCAATTTAGCAGTCCATCAGTTAGTCAGTCAGTCAATCAGTTAGTCATTCAAAACATTCACTTATTCATTCAGTCAAACTTTGCATAAGAACAACAACCGTAAGTTATTTGCTAGAAAGTGTGTGTGTGTGTTGAGTGTGTGTTCACCTCAGGTGACAGCTTGATTACTTTAAGCACTTAGAGGACACCTGGTTACGTGTTGGATTTACTTCAACTTGAAATTAAACATTTCAGTTTGCTAGGAAAAAAGTTATCTATGTCAAACTTTAGTGTTTACCCAACTTAACCAACAAGTAATCAACGAAATTCCATTAAATTTAATTTTCTTATTTATTAAATAAATATTTTGCCTATTAATTATGTTTTTTTATAGCAAGAAAAAGTTGTTTTAAATGAAAAGTTATGACAGTTTTTAAACACATAAGACTAGTTTAAGTTCGGTGGATTTCGAATCACATAGAATCAAAGATGTTTGGGAGTAAAAATGCCAAAAGTCTAGCACAAGTTTCACTGGGGTATAGTCTAGTCTTTTTAACAATCAATTTCCAAGACTTGATGAATAAATAAATTCCAGTTTGAGCACAGTAGAAATTGATTTGAAAAACATACAAAATTTGCCATTTTGTCATCTCTGATTAAGCCTAGAACAATGCATAATTTAATTAAGGAATTTCAAAGACTCGTGACTAATTTTTGTTTGCTTTGCTTGAGAATCACAAAAAGTTTTGAAATGCAATGGAAATCATCACTTTTGATGTTAAATCTGCAAGAAATATTGTTGTGTTTGTTGGGTAGTTTAACAATTCAAAGCTCAACTAAACATTTTCTATTTCCATTTTCATTTCTATTCGTATGTACAACAAACATGCATGGTTTTTTCTCTGTATTTTAAAAAAGTTTCATTTGCATTTGTCTGGTTGCAGTTTTGGCTTGTCAATGTTGCAACGAACTGGTGCATAACTCAGGGCACTTGCAACCGTTTGATGATGATGAACAACAACAGAGCATCATCATTTGAGTCATCCGAGTCAACGTCATATGTGGCAGCCAGAGGCTAACTTGCAGCATTGGCAGTGGCAGCAATAAAAACACATTCGCTGCTTTGGCTTGCCGTTGGCTGATGTTTTTGTTATGGCAGGCAGCAGTTGCAACAGCAGTTGCACTTGCCCCAAACCCCATCACCTCCCCTGAAGGCACTCAAGCAAAAGCCGCTGCCACCGAGTGCTGCATGACCCTTGCACCTTTGCCCCCAAGCGGCGTCAGCTGCTATTTTATAGTCGCTTTCCCTTCATTTCTCCCTTTCCCTCTCGCATTTCCCAACGCTTTTCTCAATGTTGTTGCTGCAAGTCAAGTTGAAGCTGCACTAAATGTAAACAATACAAACGGCAACTGCAACAACAACAACAACAACAACAACAAAGCTTCAAAAGCCGCTCGCCAGCAGGCGAAATGTAAATAAAATTTTTTTTAAATTAACTGCCAGCCACGTGGCAACCACACTCTGACCCCCTGTTGGAGTCCTCCCCCTCTTTCGCAGTGCCACGCCCACAGATTGCCTGCTGCAGCTGCAGCTGCAGGAAATGTATCTACATATGTAACGTACAATATTCAAGATTGTTGTTCATATTGCTGCCAGGGACGAGTTCTCTTTTTGGTTTTCATTGTAGTTGTTGCTCTTTGGTTGCCATTTTAGCTTTTGTAGCTTGTTTCATTTGTTCAGCACTTTTGCTGTACTTTTCACAGCAAGAGCAGCAGCAACATCATCATCATTCGCATTGCATTTTCTTTGGCTTTTCCTCCACACACACAACTAACACCAACACTCCTGCCTTCCCTTTGCGTCTCTTTACAGCATTCTCTTTTCCAAAAACGTCATAAGCTTTCCTTCGTTGGTTTTCCCAGTTGCAAGTCTCGTTCGTTCTGCCACATTTGCCGCTTTTTATTTACTCACTGTAAGAGCTCAGCACTCGCATGAGTTGAGCACTCGTACTCGCACTATAGTGACTCTATATAGCCAGTTATATAGTCAGTTATATAGCCAGTACTTATGTCCAAATGCGAAGGCCACAAAACAACGCGTTTCAAGCTAAAGACTCTCACTGCAGATGTAGGGTATATACGTTTTGTAAGCCAATTTGTCACCAGTAGTGGCAAGTAAGGCAAACTGATTTGGCTTTGAATTACACTGTATTAGAAATGATTTAGTCAGTCTGTTTCAGATAAAATAACTACTTGATTCTACTTATCTAAATCGCTACTTCTTCAAAAAAAACATAAACAAATTTAAGAAAAGGAAACTTAAAAGGGCATGAAGCATCAAATTTTATGAGCTTTTCTACTGGTTTCCCTGAGTTATGTTTCTGCAATTGTGGAATAGTCAGTATAAAGTTCACAGTTCAGTTGCCTAAAGCAACATGTGCTACGTGAAGTTTTACAACTTGTCTTTACTTTACTGGCAACCCTCTTGCTACTCGCCTAATTTAATTCTTGACAAACATAACAATTTTATATGCACACATGAATGAAAGTCAAGTACTTGCACTTGATTTGCCAATAAAATTTAATTTTTAGTTTAATTGAATAACGTGCAGATTTAAGTTTTAGTTTTTGTCTGTGTGTAAATGTTTTACAATAAATTACATCTTTTAAACCAATATTTGTTCTATTTTGGTTTTTTGCAGTCTCTTTCATTCGTTTTGTGTCTTATTCAGACTGCAAAAACATAATTTAAATATGCATTGAATATTACAAATAATAAAGTTGAAAATGAGTTTATATATAAGTTTTAATTAGCCAGCATTTGCAGTTCAACAAATTCAAATGCAATTATAATTATGCAATTAAATTGTACATGCAAAGACTAATTGTATTTGTGGACATTTACTGTGTAGCAGTCCAAGACATACCCTGTAAAAAGCTAAGCGTCAGTTTGCGCACGTTTTCTAATCAAATAAATATTAAGAAAGTAATTTGATTTAATTTTCTTTTATATTTTTGCTACCAATTTATGCTAACGTCTTTCATATACCCTTTATGGAGCAAATTTTCAGCCAACAGCTGACAGAAAAAGAAGTCAACCATATTTATTAATATTTAATGCAAAATGTTTTACATAAAATTCAAAATCCATTTAGCATTTATCGCAGAATGCGTTAAGCCAATGTCAGATGCAGGCAGCAACAACAAAAACAATGCCAAACAGCAAGAAAAATAATAGAAAAGCACAATCAATTGATAGAATAAACTTTTGCTTGGCAAAACCAAACAGAAAATGAAAATTCATTGAAAACAAACACAAAACAGGCGCCAAATGAACAAACAGCAAAAACAAGTGCACAAAATATTTGTAAACAAAAAATTTATATATGTATTTAACGTACAAACAATTGAATATTGTTGTTGATGTTGTTGTTATTGTTACTTTTGTTATTGTTGACACTTTACACATTTTTGCACTTTTCGTATGTCGGCAGTTCACAACAAGAAAGAAAAGTACAGTCGAACACGCCCGACCGTATAATACTCTCTGCGTTTATTCCCAATTATAATACTTAAATCGGTATTCAGACATTACAATAGATAGTTCTTGTATTAGAATACGTTAAAACAAAAAAAAGATAAGCATAATCAAGCATACATGTGTTTGTCTGTATGTACATACAAATTCGTTTGACGTTAAATGTATGCACATACATATGTGTGTATGAATACTATTGGTCGGCACGACTAGCGCTGTCTCTCTCGCGCTCATTGCTTTAGAATAAAATCTTTGTTGCTGCATTGCTTTCTTGTTTATGGTCGGATTCTTATGAAACTTTCTGGAGAGTTTGACATGATACGTCTTCAAACGAATCATAAATAACAACACTGTACGATAAGAATAAATGCTTTAAAAACGGCATGCAAGTTTGAAATTTACTTTTATTTCTTGCGGAAAAAGGGGGCGTGGCAGCCCAAAACTTTTGATGTCATTGGATTTATGCGGCCTTTAGGAACACGTGTACCAAAATTGGTATTCCTAAGTGCCATAGTTACTGAGATATTAACCGAAAACATCTATTTTTTCCGAGGTATGTCTAGTTTTTTGCTCATTGTGGGCGAATGGGGCGTGGCATCGAAAAAAAAAAAGATTCTTGTATTGACTGACTAAATATCGAGTCGATAGAGACCAAATTCGAACTTGTAGCTCTTACCATCTCTGAAATCTGTGTGTTCATACGGACGGACAGACGGACAGACGGTCAGACGGTCAGACGGACAGACGGTCAGACGGACAGACGGACAGACGGACATGGCTATATCGACTCGGCTTGTGATTCTGATCAAGAATATATATACTTTATGGGGTCTGCCACGCCTCCTTCTGCCTGTTACATACATTTGCACAAACCCAATATACTCTTGCAGAGAGTATAAAAATCCAAATTGAAAAAAAGGGACTTATTATAACTTTATAATAAAGATTGTCAAACCATGGCATAAACCTCGGGTTATTGATCCCTTTTGAACTCACTTATGTCTAGGAAATTCATTAATCTGCCATGTTTGTGTATTGAAATACAAATTTTAAAAAGTTTCATCTTCAAGAAAAGAAGAAAATTCAATTTAAAAACTTTTAATATTCTTTGTTATTCTTCTTCTTGCTCTGTTGGGGATAATGAACTCTGAATTTAGTATTTAAGGCATATTCTTCTCTATAATTTAATTCCTAAATCGAAAAGTTTAAGTAACATTTTAGTGTACTGAATTTAACAAAAGGAATAAATTCGCAAAATGTCAATTTTAGACACAGTTTTTGCGTGCTGTTCCGTCAAACTGCACAATATTTGTGGCAAGTCCCTGGGCGCTCGACTCCGTTTCATTAGTTAGTTGGCAAATTGGCGAGTCAGTCAAAAACGAGCAAAATAAACAAGAAGAAAAAAGAAAAATTGCAATTGCCAAAATTTCAGTGAACGTTATTTGGCCATATTCAGATTCAAATGTGGCAACAAATTTCTGTAAATAAAAATTTTCATGCGGCTTGTGCAAATTTGTGCACATTGCGCAAATTGCATTGCGTCGTTGAGGATCCTGCAACAGTTGCAGTTGCAATTTCTACAAACAGCCAGCCATACACACACCCACACACATACAAATACACATACATCTATATAGATGTATACGCATCAATTTGTATGCCCTTCCCCCTACATCCACTGGAGCACAGCTGCCTAAAGTCAAACAAATGTGCTAAAATTAGCATTTTGACATTTCAATTTTGAATATTATTGACATGTTTATGCGGCGCAGTAGAGTATAATACTGGTGCAGAGGGGCTCGGGAGGCATGAGAGGGTATTGGCTTGCTAGTTTGCAGGGTAATGTTTGGTGTATTTGTTGAATTTGCATGGTACCAAGAGAACCGGTTTCATTGATTCACAAAATTTACTTTAATTAGCAGCTGAAATGATGCTCAGACCAGAGACGCGTGCTCAATACGGACATGACTGTGGCTAACAGTGGGTGTTGGGTGGGCGTGGCAGATACCAGTTTGTTTGGTGTATTGAAACAATGCCGAATCATAGTGAATGGCTGTAGAGGCAGTAGGGGCAACAGCAGCAATTGTAGCAAGAGCAACACGTGCTGTTTGCATTCATGTTGGCATTTCATCATCAGGCACTAACTTCATTATCATCACGTGTTAACATCATTATCGCAATAAGCTCATTGTTATACTTAGCCAATCAATAGCAACAGCAAGTGAAACAAATAACAGCGAAGCCAAAACGGGAGCCATGACTAATATTTCAAAGTTTGTTATTGGTTTGAATGCATTAATTTATGCGAGTGTGTGTGTATGTGGGAGTGGGGGTTTCTACAGTAACAGTGTCATCGAAAAAGTAGCTCTCACTCTTTATAGACTCTCTACTGAATCATCTTTTTCCTTAGTCTTTAAATATTTTTGTAGCTTCTGTTTATTTTGTTATAAAATATTTTATTTTATTTTAAGCTGATTTGTTTTAAATATTTTTTTTAGAAATTCTGTTTTCTCGCCTCTGTACAACTGACACTCTTAAATTGTTATCTGATAAACTTCTCTATTCAATTGACTTGTGTTCAGCCACCTTTAATTAATCGCTCTCTACTTCCCCCCTTTCGTAAACTGTCCTTTCTCCATCTATTACTTTTTCCTGCTTCATTTCAACAGCTCTTGACTTGGCCTTGACTTCTACGATTTGAATTCCTTGCTGTGTCAATTAACCAAAAGTCTTTCCTCTAATCGCACTCAGAGCACTACCTTGAGACCCAGCTATAATCTTAAATTAGTTCCGCAGCTCTCCCATTACATTTCCCCAATCTCCACAAATGTTACTTTGAGAGGGGAGGCATCGCTAATGTGCATAATTATTGTATTTCAATTAATTTACTTATCACAAAAGACGAATGCTTAATGCCTAATGCGATCCATTGAGCTATAAGCTTTCACTCAACTGCTCAACTCAAACTGCTGCTGTTTCTGCTGTTACTGAAATGTGGAATTCGTGTTGTAGTTGTAGACAACGTTATCGAAAATTTCCATTGCCATTTCCATTTACATTTGGCCAACTGAATGGCTAATGACGAATGTCCTGGCTAACATGCGTACCGCAATTTGACCCTTGAACTGACCTCAGCACGCAACACGCCTCTCAAATACTCATGAAGCGTTAAAGTGTAGGCGTATCTCAGTTTCGGTATCATTTTTCTTTTCTTCTTTTTGTCTTCTTTTATTTTTTGTTGGCTTTCTTTTGATTCCAGTTCTGGGTTCTTTAGAATGTTAACCCAAAATCTACTTCCCGTTTCCGAACCTTCAACCTTCCCCTACCCCATTCTAACTGATATCATTGCCTTGTGGCCCTAAGGCCAATGCACGATTATGCGTGGGGATACAACCAAGATGAACAGGAAGCGGATAGAGAGGTATGAAGGAGCAAGAAGGATGAAACATTCCTTTGTTTCTCAGCTCAGCTCACATAATGTGGCCAAATGTGTAGCCAAACAATAAATGAAAATTGTGTGCAATTGTCGTGCCTTTCAAACCCGAACACCTCCCTCTGCCTCTCTCTTTCTAACTGTCTCTTTCCCAGCCTTTCTTTCTCGCTGGTTTCCTACATTATCCCCAAACTCTCAATGTTTATTTCTTAGTCCAAAGTAGTGTCCTATAGACACGTTGCAAGTTGTTGTCCTTGTCGCTTGATGCTCATTTTGTTTGGTTCTGTCTGTCTGCCTGCTGCTGCTTTTCTTATTGTTTGTATGCCCTGTAGGTTTATTAAAGGGAGTAGCATGAAGTTGTGATTTTATAACGGGGTTCTGGAGTCGATTTTGATAGAGCAGTCTAAGAAGGAACCTAAGTTTTAGCTTAATTCTAGTTGAATTAAATATTTACAGGTCTGCTGCTAGTCGAGCACACCCTCTTCGATTGCTGTTAATATATCCAGCAGCTGCTTTTAACTTGTTGTTATTGTTGTTGAGAAACTTCCATTTTGAGTTGCTTGCGTGTCTCGTTATCCTTTTTATTTGAAGTTTGCTTAATGCCAAGTAAATAGTAGCCACACACACACACATACACACACACACACACAGAGACAGTCTGTTTGCAAGCTTGGCATTGGGTTTAGGGGTTTTCCGGCCATTGTTTCACTTTTGTCTTGCCACAAATGGTAGACACACAGCGTTTGGGGAGCGCCAAGGAGCGAGAGGAGTGGGAAAAGTGATAGGGTAGAAGTGGTCGAAGATTGGTTGCAACCCTGGCTCATTTCATGGCTTGTTGCCGGCTATTTTGCCGTATTATTGGCGTTAAGTTGCCTGTTACCTATGGCCTCACTACTCAAATGGAGTCGCTACTGTTCAGTTGCTTCTCTCTACTAGTACTACTCTACTGATGGTCGCTGGTCCTGATCCTGGTCTCTTATCCTGGTCGCATTATCATCATCATCTTCAATTTAATGCGTGCCAGACGACAACGACAACGACAACGAGGACAACACTCGACAATTTTCTTCTATATTTGTTCTTATTGTTGTTGTTGTCGTTTGTTATTGTTATTATTGTTGCTTTAGCTGTAAGTGTTGTTGTTGTTGTTGCTGCTGTTGTTATAACGCTTTGTTTTTGCGGCTTGTGACTCTGGCAGTCACTTCCTGCCATTTGCAAGTAGCTTCAGCCAAGCTTTTTTCTATCTCCCTGTCTTCCTTCCCCCTTCTCCCTTCTCCTTTATCCTATCTATCTATATATTTTTTTTTGTACTTTGTTTTTGCTGTTGTTGTGTGTACTCCATGTAATGCCACTTTATATGCCGCAGTTGATGCCTTTAGAGGCTTTTGTGTTTACGCCATGTTAAGCCTTGGAATCCCTAATGCCAGAGGACATCGCCAATCTCTTTTCTCCGTTCCTCTCCTCGTCTCCCTGTCTGTCTAGCACTGTCTTTATTGGCACATGTGTATTGGCATTTGCTTCGTTGATTTTACCCACAACATGCTCTATGCCTATTTGCCTAGTTTGCTTCCCTTCCTTCCTCAATTCCTCTCCTTTTTACTTGGACTGGGTGTTAAGGTTCAAACATGGCGCAAGGTCGTTTCAACCAACCGAAGCGGACAACATTTACATTTACATTTCCATCTGCATCTCCATTTTCCATCGTCATCGCCATTGCCGTTCTATTTCCTACTCCATCTCCGTCCGGAACGTGCTTGGGCTGCCTTTTTATGCATGATCTCATCGGTGACTGGCATCAGGGACACACATAGCTTCGACATGTCCTCCATTTCATTCCATTCTATTCTGTTCCCATCCCATCTTATCCCACGCCTTTGAGGCAGGCCAGACAAAAGTTAATTGCCTGACATTAAACTATGAAAATGATAGGCGCCACAACACACACATCCCCATGTCCCTACATGTCCTGCGGGCTGCGCATTCCCAATATTGTCCTTGTCTCATTCAAAAAAATTGCTTTAAATCGCAGAAACCCCCTACCAAAAAAACCAGAGCAAAAACATTCGACAACAAGTAGAGGAAAACACTGCCAGCATGTCGGCTTAGTATCAAATCTAAAGTCAGCAGGCAATGTCCCATTTTGTGTTTCTGTATTTCTTTCGTTTCCCCAAAAATGTTTCCTGTTATTCTTGTTGTGACCCGCATCCTGTGAGCCTTTCGCCTTTTTACCTTTCCCCTTTTCTATACTGACAATTCTGGCAGCAATCCCTTCCAGCAGCTGTCTGTTGCTTGCCCGCTTTTGGCTGCTTTGGCGCCCAGGTGAGATCCGATTAGGCTCATCAACAGCCATCCACAGCCACGTTGAACGTGGAAACGTTGCAAAAACACGCCAAGCACCAAAGCGTTGCGATTGCGATTGCCAGAAAAATTGTATGAAAAGCTTGCCGCCATTTCTACCGACGCCGCGAGGGCAGCACAATAAATTAGCGACCTCGACTTAAACTTGCAATTCACAGAGGCTAATCCCCAAGTCCTTTTGTGGCCCTGAGGCGCAATCGAAATGGCAGCGGCATTAGGACTACGACTAGAACTTGGGATTGCCCTTAAAGCAATTTATGTTATGTTCTCGGATACAACAAATATTTACAACTATATAAAACGAGGTTAAAGTGGAGCTTAAAAAGGCGGCACAAAGGTAATTTGCAGGTGAGCTGAACTGATTGAAATGTGGCACGGAAAACAAAGATTTTTAAAGTCAGCAGCAAAACTCCGAGTTGAGTTAAAAAGCTACACAAAACGTGAAGAAACTTAGGAAATTTAAACCAAGTAAGTCGGGCTAGTAAACGGGTGTTACTATAAGCAAACACAATTTATTGTGAAAGTTCAAGCATATATCTGTAATGAAAATAGTTTTTCTTCTTCTGGTTCTTCATTCAACCCACATTATTATTAATTTCCACGCATTTTTGCGTTAATTTCTCGAGATATTAAAACTTTTTCTCTAAAACTTGATGATAATTAACCGACTATTACTAAGGTTTAGCTCTATAGCCCGCAATTTTTTGTTACCGCCTTTTCAAATGACTTATTAGAATCGATTTGGAGGCAAAACAGAGGCAGAAGAAGACGGTAAAAAGGTGCGTTGCCCGACTGTCAGTAACTGTAGCAGTTGATGGAGGTAAAACGTTGTTGTGTTGAGAACTGATTAATTTGCAGGTGTCAATTGGTTAAAGCCTAAGTGAATTTTTATTGAGGGCCGTAAATCAGACCCTAGGAAAGAAACAGAGAGTTAGAGAGAGAGAGGGAGAGAAAGCAAACCAACTGTTAAATTGATGAAATTGGTACGGATGGAAAATAAGTTAAAATGTAGAACGGTAAACGGTAAACGGTTTCTGATTTCGATTTTCTGTTGAACTTAACAATTAAATTGTTTTTGATTTAATTTGCCAGGTAAATGCTGAAAATGCTGTTGACTAAGCAAACAGACAAGAAAGGAAGGCAGAATAAACGAGGGACCAACAACTAAGAACAAGCAATAAGGATACTCTGAAAGGTTGAAACAGCAACTGTAGCTCTAAGGGAGCTAAACGGTACGAGTGTGTATATGTGTGGGTGTGTGTCTGTGTGGGCCCGCACGAGACAACCACAAATGCTATACCTACTGGACATGCACAGTCTCTGTGTGTGTGTGGGTGTGGCTAACATTTTGCTTTTGATCAACTTCCGAGTCTTGCTTAAAAACGCATTACGTTGGCCCCAAGGAGCAAGCTCACTTTGACCGCAAGTGGAAAAATCCTTTGCCGCCCTACAATTCCCAGAGATCCCTTCATATTGGTCACTGAATGCTGAACTACCCACTGACCACCTTTTCCTCTCCCTACCAATGAATGACACATTTTGTTTACAAAAGTCTCGTCCTGCTGCAATTACTTGCAAAGCAGCTCTGCGGTTGCCTTTGTCATCGTCTGTCTGTCTCGACATCTTTTACAGCCTTTTGCAAATTTGTCATTCAACATGATTTCCCCATTGCTTTTCAGCATTTCCTTCTCTACTTCCTACACAGGGCAATTAATAAGCATTACGATTACAAATCATCGCGTTTACTTTGCGGTTTTTACAGAAAAACATTTCCAATTAAACATTTGGATTAAACAAACTAAACAACAACTAAAACATATTTATTTTTTCTTTTAGAGAAAATTGATTTGTTGTATGTAATGCGGCTAATAAATGCAAATAAGCGTAGTAGTAGTGTAGTGGGCGTGGCATAGTTGAAATAGGTTTTGGGGGCGTTGTTTTAATTAAACCGCAGTCGTATTATTTTGAATTTGCCCTCATTCAGTCAGTCGTTCGTTGGTTTATTCAAAAATATATTTATTCATATGCTTCAATTATTTCAATCAGCATGTGGGCGCACTTGGGCAGTGGTGGGCGTGGCATTGGCTTGGGTAAAAGAGTTATGCACGAAACGGCGGCTAATTAGCGACATTTATGCGACAGGTCAGACATTTGCCAAGTTTGTTGTTATTAGTCTTGCTAATATGGCATTGCGTATACGACACGTGGGACGACACGTTGACAACGCCAACGTTGCGTGTTGGCGTTTCTAAACAAAACAAACTTGAGCTAATTACAGCAAAATATCAAGATAAGAGCTTAGAAAATATCTGAAGTATACCAATTAATTTAATAAGCTGTGATCTTTATGCAGACATTATTTTATTAGGCCTCAGTAGCTACTTTACTTTATTTCTTTGAATATAAGATTTAAGAGGTTATTACAGGGTATTTAAGCGTGTCACAGTGCACTACTTATGCCCCTTAGTTTACACATTTTAAATTTATTCAGCTTTAGATTGGTTTATGGCTCGCCATTCAGTCAATCAATCAATGACTGAAATGCATGGAAACGCAATTAGCCCGGACATGAACCCATTATATAATACTAGTACTACTAACTCTACTCTATGGTTCTAGTCTCGACTGGTCAACAACCTACTAATTACCATATATGGCATGTGTTCTTGTGGTTTTTGCGCTTGAATTAATTACGCATTTGATGGCCGATCCAAGTTGTTGCTGCTGTTGGCTGCAATTGCCAGGTTTTGGCTTTTATAGTTGGTTTTTGATTAGCTCTAATAGCTCCATGTTAACGCAGTGAGAGGGAGGGAGCGACACGCAGTGCCTAACTGCCACTTGTTGCAGCAACAACCACAACAACTACAATGTTGCTGGTCTGCTGTGCGGCACATAAATTTCTATTCTAATTATTTGCGTTCAGTCAGCAGGTCAACAGCGTCAGCAGCTTCGGTTAATTTATGTGCGCGTTGGCTTTATAGTCAGCTATAAGCGATTACACAAATACAAGCACACCCCCCCCCATACACACACACACTCAAACATATATTTATATGTAGATATATGCGTCGGGTATTCATCTAAATACCCATTGTTGCCCTGTGACATTGGCAGCAATTTTAACAACATTTTAACAAATGTGTTTGCATTTGTCGGCGAACAACTCGCATTGCAACCACATGATGAATGTGAAGGAACTGGCAAGGAGGGAGCGAGAGGGGGAGAAAGATATGGGGAACGAAAGAGCAAAGTGGGCGGCAGGCGTGGCAGGGTCATGTCTAGTCACTTCATTATGCAGCTATTTAGTTTGTGGACTATTGTTAATTTCAGAGTCACGCTAATTAGACGTTTTCTCTTAACTTCTACCCCGCCCCCCTACCCTAACACACATTGACCACAAAGGTCAACAGCAAAACTATATTTAATTGCTAGGGATGCACAAAAGTGTAGAAGAAGAAAATGAGGGAAACTCGCTGCAATGTTTGTGAACAATTAGTCAAGTTTTCTATATTTAGCTGCAAATTGCAACTCGCGAGCAAATGTCAAGGGAGTTGAAATTAATAATGGAAAAGAGCTGAAAATTTATGGGAACTAAACAAATTATATTGTGTGCTTGGATAGTAAGAGATATATATCGTAGATATGAGTTAATAGAGGAGTTAAGTCTTGTGTGCCATAACTTAATCTGTTCCAACTTTAATGCAGACTTCTCGACTAATCAAAGAGTATTTATTTAAACTGGCATGAATACGGCTTTTAAACAGCTTGATTTCCACCAATCAACTTCGCTTTTATAATTTATATGAGACATATTTCAGCCTCAAGCGTTTACAACACCCCTCAACTGCTTATATATTTTTGCTCAATAAATTTCCGCAATTCGTGTCATTTAAAATGATTAATTCTATATGTATGTTATTTGAAAGCTACTCACAGTTAACATTTAGGGTGGCTATAGCCTCCAGGCGTTTGCCCTCATTCATGGCACGATTTCGCACCACACACTTGTACTTGGCACCATCATCTTCGCGACGTGGTGTTATTATCAGTGTGGCGTTTGTGGGTTGATCCTTGGTGCCACCGCGCAGCACTGTCGCAGGTAACGGTGAATTCGATCCCTCCCGATACCAACTATATGTTTGAGATTATATATTTAGTCTTGGATTGAGTGGAACCAAAGGAACACTTACGTTATAGTGGGATCTGGGGAGCCACCAATGCTGCTGCATGTCAACTCCATGGGTTTATCTTCGGTGGCCACGGCAATGCTGCCAGGTGAGATGACCGGTGGATGGGGTGGTGTGAGCACGGTGAGATTATGGAATTCCTGATGCACATCGGCACCGGTGCCTTTGGCCTTGATGCGGCACTCGAAGCGTCCATTGTCCCGATTGTAGGAGACATTCTTAATTTGTAGATCGTAAATGCCACGCTCCGGTTGAAAATCGAGTCTGAAAATAAACATGAAAAAAAACATTTTAGTATAAAATAATCAACCTTTTCTATATATATATTTACACATTTAATTATAGTACATTTTCAAAGTTTTCCAAGGTTTTTCATGCCATTTTATTGGAGTTCCATATCAAATTTGTAACAGCAATTTAATTTAAAAAATTCAATTTATTTTATTTTTAAAAAATTTCTATTTTCTCTGCTTTTTTCTCCCCTTTTGCTAACCCCTCACTAATTGTACTAATATTGAGTTTGTCAGTTGGTGTCCTGCTGTGTAAGCTGAGTTCTCGTTCTTGTACCCGGAGGTAGTTCAACTTTAAACGCTTCGCAATATAAATAAATACAAATGTTAATATTTGTCTAGTAGCAGAGGAGAAAGTGGAGAAAGTGTCACAGCAACATAAATAAAATCAACGTTCAATAAATGTTTGCATATTTTCCTAGACGATGACTTCGATTGACGATAACGATGACTACGACAGGTTGACTAGCAACCAGAAGACAGGGAAGAGTTTGGGTAGAAGCCATTGCCAGACGTTAGCAACCGAATTGTAAACAAAATGTCAACATTTTTGCCAAATTTGCTGTTGTTGCTGCTACTGCTACTGCTGCTGCTGTTGTTTAGCTCGAAGTGCTTTCTGTCAATTTAATTGCCAAGGCCATAAAATTTAACTTCGCCCACAGATTTTAATTGTCAAAATTTTTGTTAATTAAATTTCTATATTTGTCAAACGCTTGAAAATTCAATTTCTCGGCTCACAAGTCAATAGAAAATCGAATTAAATACAAATAAATATAAACACATTCAATGCAAACGCCCAAAAGCAGGCAATACTTTTGAAGTACTTTCCAGTTTGTCATGCCTTAAGCTACGAAATATTTCCGCCTGCTGAGGCTGAAAGCTGCAAAAGTTTGGGACACAATTTTTAAATTTTGCTTTTAAATTCTCGGCCAAACACATTTGGCTAAAATATTGCATGTCGTTAGGATGTGTAACAAAAAATTTCACAAAGTAGGTAAAAGTTTTTGAAATACTATGTCAAAGTTTTCAATTTATAATTTTCGCTATAGTATACTGCAATTTTTAAAAGTTATATTTTTTATTATATAAGTCCTCTTGTTCTTCCTTACTAACGGTGTATATGTTCTAGATACTATTTTTTGCTTGCAGTTTCTAAAATTGATCATTTCCAATCTGTTGTTGCCCACAGATATATATTATATAGTATTTTATTTGTCCTTTTGTTTTTCTTAACATACAATTTTCGAGCACTTCCTAAAGCACGTTGATTATTTTGCCGTTGTCCAGGACAACTACTGAAAATTGATGCGTCTCTGAAGCTGTTATTCACTTCGCTGACTGCTCAAATGGTCAAAATGTCGATAGCCAGCAACAGCGACAGAGACAACGCAGCAGTTTATTAAATTGGTAAACAAGATGTTGTCCTTCAGCTTCCTTTTTACCATTGAATTGAAGTTCATTTGTCAAGCATCGTTAGAACATTTCGAAATGAAGCATACAAAAAAAGCAAAAGCAAAAGCATTGAAAGATGCCAAAATGTCAAGGCGTGAGTGAGTGGATAGTTAAGGACACTTTTAGCTTGTAATTCATAATTTCTTTCTATCCCATTTGATGTCTAGACGCATTTATGGATTTAATTGACATTTCATTTCGGATTGCAAAGCATTTGGCCAAATGCTGTTCTACGTGTTCAGCTCTAATTGCTGTAAACCGCTAAAAACACGACTCAGCAAAAATGAAAAAAAGTATTTAATTAAGCAGAAGCTCAGTGAAAAGCCTGACAAAGTTCTTAACTAAACAAAACTACAGTGAAATATCAGACTAGAAAAAAGCACCGAGCTCAGACAACGACAATGACCCAAAAAAAAAAGAAGCGAAACGAAAAAAAAATTGTAACCGAGCAAATTGACTGAATTCTCTGCAGGCTTCTGTTCTGCCGTCCTGTAGTCCTGCTGCGTCTAGTAGTTGCATTTTTTATTATTATTTTTCTATTTGCCTTACGCTAAGCGTTGGTTTTTCCTGTCTCCTGAGCTGCTCATTTGCAGCTGAGCTTGGGGACCAAAGGACAATTTTCTCTCTTCCTATCTCTCTATTGTCCTCTGTATATACTTATATACATATAGATATATATATGGATAGGCGGACGGACAGACACACAAAAAAGTGCAAATTATAAAAACTGCTGGCAAAGCGCAGTTCTCCACTCATCGCCTGACACTTGGGAACGCGAGTCTTTTGCTCGACAAAAAAATAAGTTAAATAAAAAACACCAAAAAAAAATAAGGAACGCTTTAAGCATTTAAAAGGAACGCTCGTCGCCACGTCCTTGAGCCCCCAAAAAGGCTCCTGTGGGATTTGTAGTTGTTCGTGATTCTCCCTCTCTCTCTTGCTTGTTTTGTTCCTTTCTCTCCCTTTCTTTGCTTCTTCTTATTCCTGCATACCTTTTGTTGTTGCAATATTCAAGTATGCCATTGCCGGCGGCTCTCAAATTGCTGCCTGTCTGCGATTTGGATTACGTTGTGCTTGAGACTCCAATACGTATTCGGTTACGGGATTCCAATGCATCCATTTCTCCACTTATTCTCCCTCCCTCTCTCTCTCTCTCTCTCTTGTACTGTAAATGGTAATGCGACTATTGGCGCAGCCAATTATTTGGCTGAAGGGACATTCCAGCACATATTTTTCGATCTCATTTTCAATTCAATTCCGATGTGTTGCCTACTTTTTGGCGGCGACCGTTAATTTTATAGAACAAGTTGTTCCAGAATACAGATTTTTATTTACAGAAATTTAAAACAAAATCAAATCTAATTTTGTTTATATTTGGACAATTTCGGCTACTTTCTGTCAGCATTTTCTTGGCCTGATTTTGTGTGTTTCCAAATGCAGTTGTTTCCTTATAAAATTGGTCAGTTTTTGGCTGTTTCTGTTTGCTGGAATTACCTTTGGCGGCATGACTTGCATTCTTAAATGTCCTGGCAACGTCTGCGGCATATCTCTGTCTGTGTCTGCCTCGTTAAATGAAATGTTTAACGATATATTAGCTGCAGGCTCTGTTTTCTCCTCTCTCTCTTTTCTATTTCCCTGTCTCTCTCTCTCTCTCTGTTTTCGTCTTTCGCTAATTCTCTTGCTTTGCCGCTGGCTATCTCTGTTTCTTAATTTTGTTATGCCATTTTTGTGGATTCCGATGACCTCAAATTTTGCAGTAATTTCACTTTTTTTTGCTGCGACCGCAGATACAAGATACAATTGCTGGCGTGTTAGTTGCGAGTAGATATCTATATATATGTGCTTAGGGAGCCATGTGTTGTTGTGTGTGCTGTTGCTTGTTAGCTTTCGGCAGCAATTGCAGTAAAAAATGTATTTTACAATTTGCCTGGGAAACTTTAGAGCTCGTCTAGCGACTGCTTCGTTGGCTTTGGTTTTGCGATCTGTTTTTTTTTTTTTTTTCTCTCTACTTCTGTTTGTTGATTCGCTTTTATTGTTACACACACAGGGGGAGAACACACACGACATGGCTTGGCCATGCTGGCATTTCATTTGGCAAGCAAACGCGTTGCATTTTGTGGCCTCGCCTGGGCACTTAAAATTTATGCCTTGCCACATAAAGAAGCAGCTGAAAGTCCTGACAAGCAAGCCAAAAGCAAAGGAGTAAGTGAGAGAGAGAGAGAGTGTGTGTGAGAGAGAGACAGAGTCAAAGCAAGCGAAACATTAAAAACAGGCCGCGCCGGAAGCGGAAGTCGAGGCACGAAGCAAATAAAAATACAATTGTAAATGGCGCGCGCGCAAGCGGGTAATGAAAATGAAACATAAACAGCCATACACACACAGGCACAAACACACACACATACACTTACACATGGGTGATTGTGTGTGTGAGTATGTGTACCTCATAATTGTGCGAATGTTTAACACGCGTCGGCATTGACATTAAGGATTAAGGATATGAACATTTCCACACACGTAGAGAAACCAGAGAGAAAGAGGGAAAGGTAGAGAGAATCACAGATACAGAGCGCACTTTTGGCTTGACCAGCATTTGTGACTCGTTTAAATTGCCAAGAACTTGATTTTAATTAAGTTGCCAGTTGGCAACACACACAACACCCACACCCAACACCCACACACACATAAATCCCATTATCCCCTCGGTGTGCTTGCGTCTGTGTGTGTGTGAGACATTTAATTAACTTAACAAATGGCTGGCATCGTTAACAGGTTAAGCGTAAACAGGAAAAAAAAATATACACAGACAATTGCACAGATTTTCACATGTCCAGTTTCATTAATATTTTTTTTTTAACTTGAACTTTATTGTCATTAATCCAGGATTTATGGCAGTTGGAAAATGCGGTAATGGAAATGTTGGGAAAATACACTCACCTGTAGCCGGAACTCAATTGCACTTCACCAATGGCAACGTTGTCAAATTGCGCCGGATTCGATATCGAACGCGTCCAAAAGAATGAGAAATCATTTGCCTCGTATTTCTCAGTGAAACGACACTTGAGCACAAGATCTGCATTCTCACGTGTGTCAATGGATTCATCGGCCAGAACCGTTAGACAACAGCTGCTCAGCGTTATCACAACTGTAAAACAATTAGAAAAAAATAAATAATTAAAACATTTATAAAAATAACTCTATTTAAATTTAATTAAAAGTTTCGAAAGTTAAGGCAACTGGAAAAATTCCCCAAATATGCAACTATTTCATTTTAATAAAACTCTACAAAAGTTTACCGACATTTAACAGTGAGTTAACAGCACATTTTTAGGCTACTTGCTGTAGAAAATTCACAAACAAATTCTGTTGGCAAACTAAAACTAATATGAAAATTTAGAAGTTGAAAACTAAGAATAAAATGATTAAAATTTGAATAAATCATAAATGTATAACTATAACAGTCTGTTAGCAGATCATTAACAGCAATTGTTAACATAAAGTTAGTGTGAACAGACTGAAACAACTTTTCTTTCTTCACTATTTAAACTTTATTTTTCCAATTTGTATTAGGCATGAGTTTTTTATAACTTTTTGATGTGCGTCGCAAAAGATTGACAACTTTTCAGGTTTTTCGTTGGCATAAGAAGCTTTTCCTTCGACGGTGTTGTTGTCATATTTATTTAATTTTTAATAAACCAATATAGGTAAGCTTCAAACTTGTCAATGCCATAAAGGTAGAGACACACAAAACGGGGGACAGGGACAAAGGAAAAGCGTGATAAAAATAAAGAAATAAATAAACAATTTTCTGTAGAACTTTTTCATATGCTTAGCCACCAAACTTCCCGAGACATAGACGTGTAGTAGTAGTAGGTAGGTACCCTACATCACATTAAATACAATCAAATGTTGAAGAAAAGAGAGGAAGGAAATACGAAATCAAACGACAAAGTTCTGAAGTACCAAGCACTCGACATAGGTGCGTCCTTTTACGTCTGGATTCCTTTTTTCACTCCACCTCCCTGTCTGCCGACTCCATGGCACTCCCCCGCTTCGGATAGAAGAGTGTTGGGTGGAAAAAAGGCATTACTTTTACTTTGCTGCGTAAATTTCAAGTTGAATTTATGGCCGCTTTATATTTGGCATCAAATATGCATGAGCCAGCATTTAAGCCAGTTCCCATACCAATTTTTTGTCGAGTTACAAACGAAAGGAGGCTAAAAGCAATAAATTTGTGCATTTGCCGGCTGGCTGTCTCCGCCATGTGCTAAATTTAAAGATTGTTTCAATTGGGTGGCAAAACAGAAGATTTCCCAAACTCTCTTGCACTCTCTTTCGCTGTTTATCTCTGCTCTCCGAGAGCATTTCTTGCATTCGCATTAGGCTCAATAATCGTTAAAATCCCCAAGTAGCAACAGAACGAAAGAAAAAAAAAGTTATGCGAGACGAGGTCATGAAAAGCGCATTAAAATTAATTTGACAGTCGTCTGGCAGCGTCTTAGCGAATTCTATCTAAGTAACATGCTTTGGCAAAGGTGGCAACGCTGGCAAAAATATATTCTAGCCTGGCTGGCCACCAAAAGCGTCACAGCATCAGTTCTCATTTCAGTCCTACGAATTTATGTCAAAAGTTTTGCGTGTGCCACATAAAATTGTGCGCTCTGCCACTTTTTTGGCCCATTCATTTATTTTCTCTACTGCTTTCTAGCTATTAAAGTAACTTTTTTTTTTGTTTTTGGCTCTAACGCTCGCCCCGTTGTTGGCCTAGTTGAAATGAGTTGCGTTTTGCGTTTACAGTTTGCATTGCGTTTGTTCCCTTTTCCTTTCCCCTCCTTTACATCTTCTGTCAACGCATTTCGCTGCTCATTTCGCTTGACTGCCTTCACTCCTGTCCCTTGTCCTCTGTCTTCTGTATCGTCCTGCAGTGGCCCACGTTTGTCCTCCATTTTCGTAGTTGCGTTTCTAATTAAAACTTTTCAAGTCAGCTTTCGTCGTCCTGGCGTCCATTCGGTTGCACTTAGGCAAATTGCCAAAATTACAATTCAAAAGAAGCTCTGCAACTCGCGTCTTACAACTCGTTGCTTGACATTCTTGCTATTCTCCGCTTTTATTTATTTCTTTTACTGTTTTATTTGTTTGTGTTTTAAGTCCTGATCAAGTATCGCTGGTCATTACGTTTTATCGACAATTTGTTGATTAGCATTTGTCTGTCAAGTGTCAGATTTAAAAGCTGATTCAGCATTCGCTGCTAGGTGTCGTTACTCATTACTAGTTGCTTTTTTTCAACAGACTTACTCCTTACTCGCTTCTTTTCTCCTACTCTTCCCAGTTATTTTCTATCTTTATACATCACTTGCTGCTTCTTCCTTGTTAGCATACGCCCATTTAAATTAATTATTCTATTGACTTATTTCGTATACGCCATGATTATCCGTAAACAAATATTTACATGAACAAAAACAATAGGACAAACACATTCCTGGTTTGTGCATACATTTTGCGGTCCACTGCAGTTTGAAATGTAAATATTAGCATATGCAAAAATAAAGGCGATTCCTCTTGAACGATATCAGTTTCACATTAATTGACATATACACATAACACACCCAAGCACACACAGTCACAAAAAGCAGTACATCATTTCATGTCAGGTTGACAATTCGATTCCTGTGAAAAACGACGCTCTACTCCCACGGGGTACAAAGTGGGAAAAGCAAAGAGAAAGTAAAGTATAAAAGGCCCCACGGTTTGACATTAAAAATTCACAAAAAGTCGCCGGGCGACTGTTAAGTGCATTTAATGAGCTGGCAATGGTTAAAAGGCATCCACTTGCAGCTAATTAAATTATCATTATTATGGAAAGATGTTGAAAAAAATAATTGTCGCAATATAAAGAGCACAACGAACGAAAAATTACAAAAAATAATATGCGAAATTGCTAGCAAAGAAGGACGACAATTGGTTCCGCAGGAAGCGCAAAAGAAAAATTCAATTTCCGGTGGAAAACTCTTAAAACTGAAGACTCTGGGGGAAGGAATTCACTCCCTTTTGTCTATAATTAACAGGTTTGGAAATGTTGTTGAGATAAGATCAGTAAGAATAACTTTTATATGAAAAATTGAAATAAAATATTAAGATTAACTTTGAAAGCAAATGTAGCAGACAAAAAAGATACTGCACTCCCCTCCTTCACTTTACTGAGGGTAGCGTAATTCTTCTTCTTTTCTGCGCACTCAACCTTCAATTACAGGGTAACTACAAGTCCTACCAACAACTTTTACCCAAAGATGATTGTTCGCTTTTACGTGGGAGCTACATTCTGTGCTCAATAGCATGGAAATTGCCATGCAGAACATTTTGGACAACTTTTGCAAGTTGATGCACCGTTTGCGGACATTGTACTCCTTTGGCGAGGGGTGAAACGAAAGTTGTGGCAACACAAAGATAGACAGAACAAGAGAGTCTTCTTTCTTTCACACGTCTTCTTTTGTTGGCATAGTTTGACACTGCTCAAACGCAATTATTACGTGAGAATTATATTAAAATGGAAACAATGGGAGTGACCTGAGGGGAGCACTGTAGGAGCAGGAGGCGGGGCAGGGAGCAAGTAAATTGCAGCTGCCAAGATTGCCAGGAACAGCAGCTAAAAGTGGGCGTAATAGTGTGAGTGTTCGTCTGTGTGTGATTGTCTGTGTGGTTGTCTGCAGTAAAATAACAGAAGGCAACACGATATCCAGGCAAGAAGTGAGCCAGAGACGAAGCGGCTATAAGTTGTAGCCAAAAGGCAGACACAAGCAGCAATTGAAGGAGAAAGAGAGAGCAAAAGAGAGAGAGAGAGAGAGAGAGAGTGGAAGAGAAGGGGAAGCGAGAGTAAGCAAGAGTCGAGTGAATTTGCTCTTGTTAATTGCATGTTCTGCATATCACTTATAAATGCACCCACACACACACAGACAACTGCACAAACATGTTGAAGCCACACTCACACGCTTGCACACATACACATACACTTTGGAAAACTTTTTGCCATAATTGGATTTTCAAAGTTAATTACCAGCATTGAATTTGGCCCTAAAACGTAAGAACAAACCACTGTTCAGTGATTGTATGTGCGAGTGAGAGGAAGTTAGAAAGAAATAGAGAAAGATAGAGACAGAGACAGCACATGTGGTGTACGTGTGATGAGTGGCGATTGAGTGTATGCGCGTGTGTGTGTGTGGCTGGTGTTTGGTTGAGCACTCCTCGATTACAATATAATTTGGCATTGATTTTTGTTAAGGAAGCAAATACGCTTCACTGGAGATTGATCAAAAATGTTAATTCTGTTGGAGAGTGTACTTGTGTGTGTGTATCTACACAGTGGTAAACTACAGTTATGTGCTGCTTATAGTCAAGGACTAAGCGAAGCACAACAAATGGCATTATGTCTTATTATTTACTCAGAGCCAACAAATCTCTGTCTGAGCTCCAAAAAGAGAAAAAATACAAAAAAACATCAACTGCCAACTGTGTAGGTGTGTGTGTATCTGTCCCTGTGTGTGCTGGGGGTGTCTTTAATGTCTTTATATATGCAGAGAGTATAAGCCAAATTGCAGCTGCCTTTTGGCCAGATAAAAACTTCACTGCAATGGCGCGCACATAAAATGCAACATAATTTTCTTATGAGTCACACAGACAGAAAACGAAACGAAAGGTGAATGTAGAGGGAGTAGTAGGTGGGTAGGGGCAGAGAGGGGTGTTATAACAATGAATGTTATCTGTTTAAGCTGCCACCCGTTTATCCTGGCAACAGCAGCAGTAGCAGCACAAGTTGCAGTCTGTCGAGGCAGCAAAAGTCAACCAAACGGAAGAAGATTGCAATTTAAAGGCTACGCGAACACTGTGACTAACCGGGGATGGAGCTGGAGGAGTTACGGGAGTGAAACAAGGGCCCGGTCTAAAGGCAGCTTTGGGTGCAGCAAACGGGTTTTCTTTCTCTCCCACTGTGTGTGTGTCTGCAGCAAGAAACAGCAGCAAAAATATTGATGGCCATGCTGTATTCCAGGCGAAAAAGAAAAGTCAAGAAGCTGGCAACAGAGCCAAAGGTGCGACCAACTTGTAATCAAGAAAGAGACTAAGAGAGAGTGAGAAGAAGGGAAGACAGATATAGGAACAAGCACAAAGTGGGAGAAGGCAAACTGGTTCAACTCTCACAACGTTTAAAAGAAGATGCATTTTAACCCATTAACTGACACTGTCAAAAGATATGAGACCAAAAAGATTCCTTATTGTTGCTATTTTTGCAGTATCATCAGAGACAAATTTCAAGTAGATTCTTGACACTTATGAATGTCATCCTGTGTGTATAGAAAAAGCATAGAAATACTTAGATAATGCTAAATAAATTATGAGCAAAGAAACTGTCTGATTTTTGGTCAAGCTCGGAGTTTTGTTCAAAATTCAAAAGGGATTTCACAGAAATTAAATACAGGTAAAAATATTACATTTAAAATTTAAAGAATTTAACAAAAAGCAGAAGTTGTAGCTACACACATTTATGCAGAAATGTATTTAAATTTAACAACCGAAACTGTTTTTGCTTCTAAATGAATTTCTGTAAAAATAATATAGCATACTTTTCGGATGACTTTAAACTCAACTTTAAGGACTTTGCAGGGCGAAGTATTTTATTCATTTAATAGTAAAAAGATGACTTTATTATATTTAGTTTTTATTAATTAATTAAAAAATTTTAAAAGCTAAACTTAAATTCAACCAAACATGCGCCTGTTTCTGCGACAGGCAAAACTAAAGCACTTTCTGCTCAATTTTTATTTTTATATTCATTTTCAGACAAGAGCATAAAAATTGCTGTGGTATTTTGCTCGAGTGTATTTTGAACAAAGTCGCAAGTGTAAACAAACGAAAAGTTTTTGCATCTCTGGGCGTAATCTCAATGGGTTAAGTATAGAGAAATCTGGCAGAGATCTTTGAATTGCATTGGATTGCGGGTGTAAGTGGGTATGCGTGTGTGGCATGGGGGCTAAGCATGCGGCTAGGTACCGTTATTTCATTACCACTTTTGCATGACAATGCAGAAACAGAAGATAAAGAGCAGGGGCAAGGAAAGGAGAAGGGACGGTCGGCATTTCGACCCCCGTCGAACTGCACAATGATGTGCAATGCCCCGCAGAATTGTGTCGAGACCGAGTGTCGTGTCGAGAGTCAAGAGTCGAGTCGGGTCTTGAGTTTTGGAGTCTTGAAAACTTTGCAACATTGCAGCGCTTTTTATGCAGCGAACGGCCCAAATTGCTTTGGCAAAAGTGGAAAAACCGGTTGCAAGTAGCACCAAAGATTCACACAAACACACATGATTTGCCAGCAAACACCACTCTCCCCCGTGTCCAACTGTTGGCTGATAGTGTGAATGTGTGTGGTTAACATGGCTTAAGAAACTTTTGTGTTACCCCTCGCTATCCCCACACTACTTATCTTCCATTCTCCAGCACAGAGACAGTCTGTGAAAAAAAAAAGTTTTTTCTTTTGGCTGTGCAACAACAGATAAGTTGCAACTTTTCAAAACTTGCCCCCAAAAACTGTTTTGCTGTTTTCTTAACATTTTCGTATTGTTTTTAGCTTTTCTTTTACTATTTTTATGCTACTTTTTCTCCCATTTCTTTTCGTATTTGTGTCATGTTTACAGAACGCCCTCTCACAGCAACATCAACTGCAATGTAATTGCAATTCTGCATTCAAAAGCCAGCAGTAAATAAGTAAATAAACCACCGCACCACCCACTTGTTGAGTGAACCAGCAAACCACGTGAACAAATAGCGTGAAAAATAATTGCGTTGAAATTTTTCGAAATTAACATCACGTTTTTTTCCACACACCTTCTCTGGGGGCAATATTAAACTTTGTTCACCCAAAGGTAGCAGTTGCGTTAGTATATCGAATACCCTGTAAAGTGTGCTTGGTTTGGGTAGCTGCAACTTCTTCGAGTAACTTAAAATAATCAAGAAATGATCGTTGTTAAGTATTTTTAAACGCATTTTATGTCATTTCTAAGACATTCCAAAGGTATCTATTAGTCTTGCTGCTGTACAGTCACGTTGCTGTCAGTTTTTCATTTATGCCGCGCGCATTTGCACGGGAATTTCACTTGGTTACCGTTTGCACATGCACATGCATGCTTATGCGTGCAGCCACCACACACACACACATAGTCACATACCTACACACACTCTCCTACGCATCTCAAAACAACTCCCTAAAGTCCAAACTTTTGCACTCAACAGCAAAGCGGCGAAAAAGAGCCAAAGAAACGAGCCAAAAAGAACTTTTTCAAACGTTTCTGGCTGTTGACTTTTTTCTTCATATATTTCCACTTTTTTTTTTGGTCAAAAGTAGCATGAGTCTCAACTCATATGCCACGCCCCCATTTCTGCCTTTCAGCTGCATCAGTTTATCAACAGTGCAAAATTCAATTTCACTTTTGGCACACACCAAAAAAAAAAAGATAAAAACAAAAAACTTTTGACTCGTTTGTGCGCTTTTTTTTTTTGGGTTTTTGGTGGTCGCTTCCACTTATCATATTCCAATTGCCACGCCCATTGCATGCGCGCCCCAAAACTGACAACTTTTGCCACTTGTCTATTGAGCAAAGGTGGCGCGAAACTTTTGCAGAAAATTAACTTTGAAATTTAGGAACAAAAAAAGCGCGTGAAGAAATTTTATTTATATTAAAAGTGGGGCAAAAAAATTGTAATGCAGTTCACTTGACAAAATTAAGACAGAAAGGGGCGTTTAGAGGGAAGGAGAGGCGATATTTGGTTAGGTTAAGTCAGGCCTTAAAACTTTATTACAATGTGAGTGTGCACGTGTGTGTGTGTTTGTGTGTGTGCTGTGCAAATCCCTCGCTGCATGTGGCAGAAGTGGAGGACAAATTTACACAGTGAAAGCACCCAAAGGCAATCTACAAGATACAAAACTATCTTTTTTTTGCCATCTGCGGCAGCGACGCATTGGTAACAAAAGTAATGACCAAAGCACGAGCTAAAAAACAACAAATTGTTGCTACTGTCGAAGTTGTTGCTACTATTGCCAATTGCTATTGCTTTTTACGCCCGCTGGCCACTTGAGAGGAAATATCTAAGCATTTGAACATTTACGCTTCATCGATTGCAGTCCAAGTTGGATAGAAAACGAAAGAAAAAAAAAATGGAATGAAAGAAAGGAGACTAAACGAAGTAAAGTAAAGTATCTGGCAGATAGAAACAAGGTAGCAAAGTTTGCTGGCCAAACAAATAAACCACAGAGCTAGCTGTCTATAGACCAAGTACCCTTTCAGTCCCCCACGCCTCCTCACTCAGCTGTCGTCGTGGCTAAAACTTTTGTTTGGTCAAGTGCAGCGGCAAAAGCGATAAAAAGCCACAGCACGAAGCATTGCTGAAGCCACTACTAAAGAAGCTGGTCTAAAAACTCGTTGGCCAGTTGACCAGGCCAAGTTTACGAGTCAGCTTCAATGGCCAACACACACACACACAGTCACACACACTCGCATAGAGAATGGAAACGATATAGCTAGATTTGTTGACAGTTGCCTGAAGGAGCGTGAAAATCGTTAGAGGAAAACTGTGGTTACAACAATTTCCTCATTAGCGTGGCAAATTCGCAAACACAAACACAGTTTTGTGCAACTTAAAAACACATGGATTTGCGGCAAGTGGCTAATTAAATAAAAGAGTATCAAGCCACAGCAATAAAATCGGTTAAGGATACATAATAAATTTTACAGCATCAATTGCATTTGCTTTCTCCCAGCAAAGAAGGAAAAAAAAAAAATAAAACTGGTTGTGGCTCCATTTTTCATACGCTGTCAAATAAATTGGCAACTGAAAACCGAACACTGCGCTCAGCTCAAGTGAAGAGAAAATTCAATTCAATTCAGTTCAGTTCAGCTGAAAACCAACACCAATGAAGCAAACTGCTTAATGAGCAAAAGCGTCAAAGCGAATGACATTTATAATATTTTAAGAAGCAACATTTTTAAAGAAAAATATATGAAAATATATTGGAAAAGCAACTGGCAATGGGATTATCTGCTATATAATAAATTGATGCATTCAAATGTGCCAATATTTTATCAAAACTCAATGGAGCATTTAACATTTGATCAGCAAAATTGTTTAAGACTTCTTAAGTGTTTTCCAAGCGATTGCCACATTACTGAAACGAATTAAGCTTTTTTAATACTACCAGTTATGTTGTTTAGTATTTGGAGACTAGCAGAAAGCAAAGAGTCTGAAAGATTAGCCATTTTTAACAATATTTAATGTAGTTTAAAATTATAGGAATATGTACATTAATTTAATTGTTTTCATAGCGCAGCGAATTCATTAAATTATTACATTTAAATGACTGTTCATTCAAATCAATTAACTTCACTGCTTAGTTAGCATTTTGTTTTACATTTGGCCATGAATATGTTAACAATTCCCGGAATTTGTCAAGCCAATTCGTTGACATGAATTAATCATTTGAAATATTTGTCATTTACTCCATTATTCAGTTATTTTTAGCAGCAAGAAAAATGAGATTAATAAATAGTAACACTGTGTAGCCAAAAGTTAAAAAAAAAACTATATTTATTTAAGTTTAAATTTTTTATAAAAACATAAATTAATGCCTACTTTTAGAACATGACAATATGTAAATTTGAGCTAATGAAATTTAATACAAATTAATTGTAAATAAAAAAATGATAGACTATTAATGAAACTCAATTAATTGATATTTAAAGTCTGTCTAAATTGTTTAAGCAAACATATGAATCAGTCAACAGCAGCTGCATGCCATTAATATCGTTTCTACATTTGCTATTTAATTTTTTCCTCCACAATTGTTTATAAAAAACAAACGGAGTTTATCGCACTCATTCATGACTGAAAACAATGGCAATAATAACAATAAAAAATAAATAAAAATATAAGCATAAACAATGTAATTATATATGCATCAGAATAATATTTTACTTGGTTGCTTTGCTTTTGGTTTTTGATTTTCACATCTGTTTTGCGAGACGCATAAATTTGGAAAATGTTGTGCAAATAAATTATCAGCATATTTTTGTTAGTCGCGCATAATTTATGTGACTTGATTTTCTTCTCTTTTGCTCGAGCTTTTTTTTATATTTTTTTATTTTAATTAAAATGCTTGCCGCGCACCCCTAAAAATTTGCATCTGTTATTATTTATATTTCAGAAAAATACAATTATATATATACATGTATTTATGGTTTGTATTTTGCATTATTTTTTTAATATTACACAAAATGCAAAATCAACAGACGGACATAAAGGGAAAAAAAGCGAAACGCTTATAAAACGCTCGTCTCATGAGGTTTTACTGCTGAATTTTCCCTCTATAGCCAAACGCTTTTCATGTTCTTCCGTTTGCTTCTTCCACCGGCCGCAAAGGACGTGGGAGAGTAAAGAAAGAAAGCGAGTGGAAGATGCAGAAAACACATCGTGTTCTAAGCAGTACAGGAAACAGGAAAAAGGAAAAATCACAGGCAATTTGCATAAGATACAATTGAGTGAGTGTCGTCGTCGTCTTTCTTTCTTTATTTTCCTGCGCATTATTTTCCCTTTGTACGCTCGTGTAATGAATTATCATATTTCATGTGGCTTACACTCAAACACACACACCACACACACACAACCAAAACACTCGAAATGTTTGCATTCAAATTTGTGACCCATCCAAAAAAGAAAGACACAAAAAAGAAGCAAAGAAAAAATATTTACTGGGCCGGTAAAGTTAAGTTAAGGAGAATGTGGGCAACATTGCGACAAGCCGCAAAAAATGAGTTACACAAACGAAATGCCGCAAAGTATGCAATAAAAAACAACAAGCAAGCAGTCTTAAATGTAACAACTGAAAGACACCCAGTAGTACAAAGTTTAGCTGCTCAAAATAGTATTCAAATGTAAAACTCTAAATATCGGCTTTTAGCTCTCTAAAAAGCCCCCTGGAGTTATAATCTAAAGTTTACTAAACATTTGGTCTTACTATAATTAATTACTATAGCTCCGACTCGCTACTTCCTTTTACAGGGTATCACACGCTGTGTACACAACTGTAGCTGCTGCTAAACAGATGGAGGCAAATATAATTCAAGGAAATAAGCGTATATCTAAAATAAAGTAAAGCTGTTCACCGAAACAAAGTCGAGAGTTCAGATTGGTTGAAGTCAAAGAGAGTTTGAGCTTCTCTTTTTATTCGGTTAAGTTTTTTTCACCATTGCCTTTATTTTTTGCGGCTGCTGTTGATTTGGGTCGTGGCAAGGACTTAGCAGCTTAGTTCTAAGTATGAGTATGAGTTTGTTGCAGAACTTGTCTCTCTGTTGTTATTCTAACCATTGTTGTTGTTGTTGCTGTTGTGGCAGCATCTCAGCAGCAAAAGAAATGACAGTAAAAATATGTCAGAGCAGTTTCCCTTGCAGCCATTGTAAAAGTAAATTTTCACAATTTTTCCCCCCACGAATCTCAGTTTGCCTGGGACTGGACTACTGTCCATCTGCTGGTTTGTTGTCTCTTTCACTGTCTGTTTTGAAATATGCTTTGCTGCAGCTTTTATAAACTGTGTGTTTGTGTGTTTGTTTCTCTGTGTGTTTGTGTTGTGTGTCCAGTGTTTTATTGCTACTGTTCTTGTTGTAGTTGTTGTGGCTGTAAGCGCTTGTCGCTGTACATTTCATTCATTTATTTTGCGGTTTCGTTCAGCTAACAAACTGCACTTTTCCTGTAGCTTTTCTTGTTTTTTGTTGCTGTCCTGTCCTGTCCTGCTCTTTGATGACGTGTTGCGGCGCGAATTTAATTTTAGCCGACATGACCACGCCCACTCCAAATGTTTTGTTAACATTTTCATAAATTTTCACAGCTTCAGCTTAGGGTAACTGGAAAAACAGCGAAAAACTGAGGCCACTTGGCAGCTGCTGTGGCGGCCACAAAGCAAATGCTTGGATTACTCATGTGTCATGAGCTGACTTTACTCTCCTTCTGACTCCCATACCACCTCTCTTGATTCTCCTTTCCCCTCTTGCCTCTCTTCATCTACCGTCTAGAGTTGGCTTGAAATTACACGCTTGTTACTCATGCAATATTCGCAGTTTGCTGGCAAATTTTAGCTCACAAAACGCGAACCTGGCTAACAATTGCACAGTCTACAAAAAAATACAAAACAAGTCGCAGTACTGTAGTAGAGTTGCTCGACTGTAGGATGCCCAGTAAGCATATATTGGCAGTGCATGGCCACCAATTTATAAGCTCATAGCTACCCTTCGTGTACTGGGCTAAAACTAAAACTCATTCTCGTCTACACAACTGAGCTGACAAAGAACAGAGCAGCTTTTCAGTGTGCCTGAAAAAGACGTGGGTGAGGTTTTTATAGTAGTAGCCACAGTCACAGTGGCAGTCACAGTCATAGTCACTTTTACAGTCACAGTCACAGCCACAGCAGCCAGCCAGTGCCTTTCGATTTGCAAATTGCATAACAATTCCTCTCGTTTGTTGTTAAAAAACTTCAAGTCGTCGCTGCAACGTGTTACCAAACGTTGTACGCCACTCATAAAGTTGGAAAATTGCATTTAAGGGTAGTTGAACCTTACAGCATCAAAGAGTATGGAAATTAAGGTGCATTTAATGAATTATTTGAATAAAAAAAAGCGTTTAACATTTTTTTAAACGGGGAAAAAGCACTTAAAACATGTCTCTTAAAGTAAATAAATTTTAAATAATTCGCCTAGAAAATACACAGCATAAAAACACTTAACTTAATTAGAAATTACGACTTTAATTTTAATTAAATCTAAAAACATTTCAAGAATGAAATAAATCAGATGTGAAACGATTCCATTTATTTCTTTTCCAAACAAACATTCATTGTTTCTTCTGCTGTCCATTAATTAAAAATCTTTTAGTTTTCGAAAATGTTTTTTCTATCTGAAATTTGTTTCAAAATCAGCTGAACTGGTTCACAGAGCATAAAGTCTATGCTGTGCGGTTTGTTGGTCTAGCAAAGAGCTTAAAGCTAAGCTGCGAGCTGATGTTGATGTGACAGCTAAAATTGTCTGCCTTTAGCAGTTGTCGTATATTGCGTTGCGTATACGCAACGTTGCTTCACTTTTTCCACGCTTTTCATCATCTAACGTTCGTTTTACCCTCTCCGTTGCTCCCCCTCTGCTTCACTCGACTTCTATGAGCTATACTACACTCTGCATAGTTTGTTAGTTGCGGATGCTGCGTTTTTATGATGATTTTTAGTATTATTGCATTGCAATTTTAAATGGCAAACATTTTGTAGCTACTCACTGCACGCTCTCCGTCTCTATTTCTAACTCTTTCCTCTCCCTTGCACTGTGTCTCGTTTCTAGCTGACTTTTATGATAAGTATGTATATATTTTAATACAAAATGCAAAAAATTACTTTCATTTTTCTCGGAATTGGTTTTACAAGCAGCAGCAGCAGTAGCAACAGCGGCAGCAAAAGCCAAGTTAAAAAACTTGAGCCAAAACAAGCAAACGGCGAAAAAAAATACTCCTTTTTTTTTTACCAAGTTAAAAATTGTAACAGTACACTGAGTTTTCTCTATGTTTTCCCCTCTTCAGTGCTTCCCCCTTGTTGCATTACAACGTTCAGCTGGGAACTTGGTTCTGTTGTTGATCCTCTGGTGCAATATATGCAATGCAAAAGTTTTTAATTTAGCGCCAACTTAGCGCTGAGACTTACAACGGAAAGCAACTGGATGAGAAATGGCAGAGGGTTGCAAGACGGAAAGAGAGAGTGCAAAGTTGGGGGTATTCCGTGAAATATGCTTTAAAAAATAATCAACTCTCGCTCAGATTGCTGGCAGCTGTTAGCCAAGAAATGGCTCTCAACTAATTCCCCAGCTGTAGTTTTAGTTGCCCCAACAACTTGCCACCACTTTGCGCACCATTCATCTATCTGATGGTTGCAACCGAGCGCATTTCATGCGTAAATCTGCCCAACCAGTAATGGACAACGCCAACGGCTTAAATCCACAACACTTTTCCTCCCTTCGCCTTCTTCTACTTCCTCCCTTCCAGAAGGTATCCATCAAGAGCTTAGACTGAGGCCCAAGAACAGACAGCAACACTACAAGGAACAGCTTCAACACTCAGTCAAGCATTCACGTATTGGCTTTCTGCTTACAAAAACAACACGTTAAAGGTGTGGCAATTACCTGCTAAGGGACTCGGATTGTTTTGATATCTTTTAACAGAAAACGACAACAAGAGACTCAAGTATATGAAATGTAAGCCGAAGTGCCAGTAGCAGCAGCGATATCTGCAGGGTATTTTTTTGTTAAGTAATTAGAATTACTTTGAAATTATATTTAGTTCTCTTTACTTAAATAAATAACAAAACTGGCTAGTAATTACACAAAATAGTAAGCTGAGCAGCTTTAATTACTTACAATTCCTGACATAATTACTTAAATTTGCACAGTAAATTGTTTAAGTTGTTGAATTTAATCAACTGATGACCTTTATAGATGGTTTTTTGCTATAATTACTTGTAATTCCTAAACAATTACTTAAATAATTAAGATAAGTAATTAATTTTAAACTTCTGTGGACATTTACAGCTATTTTACTTAACTCAGCACAAAAATTAAGACCATAATTACTTGTAAATCTCAAACAATTACTTGTGTAATTAATTTAAGGTCTTCAATTCAAACTAATAAGGTCCTTTAGAGACATTTTACACAACTCTATACAAAATTCCAACCTATCGGCATAAAGTTTATACTATGATTACTTGAAATTCCCCAACAATTCCTTTGTTTAATTTCATATTTAAATTGTTACCAAACTTTAACCCACTGTTGCCTGATTCTTAACCCCACAAGTTCATTATTTAGCTGACAACTTCGCCACCTACTTGACTCGCATCAAAATCAATCTCTGCGGATTATCTTGTGAAATTGATCATACTACGTGCACAAGCTCAATGGGCTTACACTGTACAACATAATCCTGACAGAAATGTTCAGAATCGAAGTTGATTTCAGTTTGCAAACTAACGCAAATCGCTCAACTCAATTCTGGTTGGGTTTCGACTGCTATTTTAGCCTTTTTTTTTGGGTGAAGGGGCGGGGCACACCTTAAAAGTTTAACTAGTTGGCAATGAAGCGAGGCTAAAAGAGGGTGACACTTGAGTTGGACGGGGAGAGTGTCTATATTTGTGTGGACGTGGGTGTGGGTGTTTGTGTGGGTCAGTTGGTCAACTGGCTTTTTTAGGAGCAGGACAGAAGGGGCGAAGGGTCGGGGGTAAATGCAACTTTTTATTTTTGTTACATTTGTGAGCGATTCTCGTGTTGTTCTCCTTGTTGTTGGTCATGTTTTTCTAGCGAATTCTTGTTGTTGTTTAACCCTTGTCAACCCCACAAAAGAGACAAAAAAAAATATGTGGGTCACTTGACGCACAGCAGCAACAAGAAAAACAGGAGCTGGAAAATTTATTGTGCGTCGTTGTCGCCGCCAGTTTTTAGTTTTTGGTCAGAGCTTTTGGCTGCCAAAAGTGCCAGCAACAACAACAGCAAAAAACACGTAGAACAACAACAGCAAAAATGTTGATGTTGTCATGCATTTGCTCCAGTTTTCCACAAAACTCTCTTTTGTGTATCTCTCCCTCCAGCGCATCTTCTATACACACCTCTACCTACATTCCCATACGCCTATCTCTGTCCTTATTGAGTGCCTGCTTTTATGAGAATTCGGAAGGGAGGGACTTCAGGGGACTCAGTCCAGCGGGGGTTAGAGTGTCTGTATTTTCGGTTATACTCAGTGCAGAGACTTCTATTTTGTTTTAATTTATTGAAGCACTTTTCAAAAGCGCGACATTGTTGACCGGCTATATAGATAATATTAATAGCTTGAAGTGGTCAGTAAAACGAGGGCCTCCAAAAAGGTGAATGCCTCCGACATCTAATGGCTAAAAGGGAGACAGAGTGTGAGCTAGTGGACCTGGCCAAATGATAGCCCCTAAAAAACATTTGCGTGAAAGATGTCACGCCATAAACTTTGTTTATTGAACCATTAGCCAGGCGATAGGCCAAGTTACAATCTCACAAATCTGACAGAATTCCAAATAAAATGCTCTGACAAATGACATTAATCGAGCTGTTGCCAGTAGAGAGACTTCTCTAATCTAAGTCTCTTTCTCTCGCACTATCTTTTGTTGTCTGATGAGGTCCATTACAAGAAGTGTATTAGCTGAAACTATTACGCTTATTAAGTGTTCTCATGTGGCTTTATTAAGAAATCACATAGTGCTAAAATTTAGTACACAACTAAATTTATTTCAAAATCAAAGTTAGCTTTAAATTTGTTGATCTGAAAATAGCTCATTAATTTCTCTGCTAAAATGCTACGTAAAAAGAGCGCTAGTGTTATATTCTTTCATGGATCGGGCGATACAGGCGCTGGCATCAGAGATTGGGTGCGCAGTGTGATTGGCAGAGATTTCAAGGGCTCACACATCAGATACGTTTACCCCACAGCTCCACTGCAAAGATACACGCCCTTTGGTGGCGATGAGTCCACCGTTTGGTTCGATCGCAAGGACGTGCACATCTCAGCTGATGAGGACACTGAAAGCATGTCGGAGAGTTACGATATAGCGCGAAGGCTGATACAAAAAGAGATGAACGATGACATTCCCCTGCATCGCATAATTGTTGGTGGTTTCTCAATGGGTGGTGCCTTAGCCCTACACACTGGATATCATCTCAATCCAAATCTAGCTGGAGTTTTTGCGCATTCTTCGTTTCTCAATCGCAAATCGGTTGTTTATAATTCCCTTCGCGCGGAATCAAATGCAAATCTACCGGAACTTTTAATGTTCCATGGCACCGAGGATAAAGTTGTGGCATTCGATTGGGGTCGAGAGACATTCAATGCGCTCTCCAAACTGGGTGTATCTGGCACTTTTACGGAACTACCCGATGCGGAACATGAGCTAACGGAGAGTTCTATGATGGATATTGAGCAGTGGATATTACAGAAATTGCCCTGAAATTTAAACTATAAAATAAATACTTAAAAAAATAATTTACTCTTCTTTAGCTTTAATTTATTGAATATTTGCTGTGCTAATTTTCTTTCTGGCTTACTCTCTCTGTCTTTTTACCTTTTCCCGCTTTGTCTTATTCCATTTATATACTCCGACACCTGTTTAAATAGCCAAGTTTGTTGCACAGCTAATTAAGTCAAGTTTATGCAAAAGGGTTTTCCACTAGTTTCATTTTCGCACGTTCACACCTGCCACTCCATAGTTTTCCCCCTTTTCTCTCCATCTTTCCCCTTCGAGTCTCTATTTCTCCCCAGTTTTCCTGTTGTATGCGCACTTCTAATGCCTTTGTTTTCCCACACACCCAAGTCATCAGTTGAAGCTGTTAATGTTGAGTTCAGTTGCAGTTCTTCTCCAATTCTTTCCCTCTCTTTCTGCTCCCCCTCTCTTATTACCTTAGCCAAACCCATTGTGATGTGCAAATGAGCAAGTTCTGATGAGCTGCATTGAGTTGGCAATTCGAGAGTTGAAACCTGGCAATTGCTGGCTTCTCCGCCTCTGTCTATACCACTGATTCTCTCTCTCTCTTTTCTCTTTCCCCTTTTCGCTCTCTGCATTCGAGCCTTGCCGCAATGACACTGATGGATTTGCTGTTAATCAATATGAAATGAGCTAGAGCAACAGTTGCAGGCACTACCTTCTTCTTCTGCCCTTTCTCGCTCTCCCTCTCTCTCCACAACCCATTTTGCCCCCTTTCTCTCCTCTCGTTCTACTGACTTTTTGCCGCTTTGACGCTTTTGGCCACATCAACTCCACTGAGCTTCTTCTGTGCCCATTTAGCCAGCGGCAACTGGTCACTCCAATTTTTTTTTACTTCTTTCCATTTTACACACTACATTTTTACGTGTTGGTAAACGCTGTTTTTTGCTCCTATCGTGTTTTTTACACGTAAGTTGTTGCTTTTCTTATTCTTTTTTCACAACTACGCTTAACTTTTGTTTTATGAGAAAATATTGTACAAGTTTTTAATTGCTTTTACGCTTAAAAAACACGCAAATTGTGCCAGATACATGTGTTCACTGACAGTGTGTGTGTGCGTTTGTCTGCGAGTGTTGGGTAACAAGTTTATATCCATTACAGAACTGGAACTCTATTTGATAAAAAAAACTATGCAGAAAAGTTAATTTCTGCACTGTAAAATACAGAAAATGCCAAAGCAATTGCCAAGTGAGTTTTAAACTATTTACTGGGTGTGAATAAGCATCTTTGGGTGTGTGCACGAGGATGTGTGTGTGTGTGTGTCATTGAGTGATTTATGATTACAAATGGAATTCATAAACAGAGTCCATAAGAAGACGAAGGCAATTCATAAATATTTATAAATATGCTCAAGAGCAAAACCGAAACAATTAAGTTAATCGATTTGTGGGCGATGAAACTGTAGACTAGAAAATAAAGTCAATGGGAATAGAATTGAATAGAGAGAAGACGACGACGACGACGACGACGTTGGACACGACAAACGACACTCGATTGATTGCTTAAGAATTATGTGTGAAACCGTAAATAAAACCAACAACATCGACCAATTCAAATGTTGAGAACTTTTCAAATTAATTCGTGTCTTAAGGCAACCGCAGCTGAAACTTTGGTATTTGCCAAAACGTAGAGAGAAACGTATGCAAAAAGTGCCATAAATATGTATGTGCAAAATAAATGAGAAGGTTAGCGTAGCTGGGGTATGCTAGACACACAGATACCCTAAAGTAATTTGAGTTTTGTTTGAAGTTCGAAATTTTTGCTCCGTTTTCATTTTTAGTGTATTAACTCCTTTTCATGCTTCTACAGGGTATAACAAATGCAAAATACGCCAACCAACAGAGTCATCAAAGCCAGACCAATTAGCATATGTCTGCCAGATACTTTTGTATCTACGTATCTGTGTCTATACATCTAGATGTGTGCAAGTGTGTTTAATTTTAATTGAAATTCATTTACATTTAAAGCCAATAATTATGCGCATTTTCCCAGGCTCCACCAAAAAAACCAGAAACAACTAAACATGAAATTTTCTACTGTTTTTTGTGTGTGTGTGTTTTTTCTCTGGTATAAACAGTCAAAACAATTTGTAAATGATGATGCACACGAGATATAAAACCGAAAAACGAACGAACATTTGAAAATTTGCATAAATTAAAATAACAAAATGGCCAAGCAGACAAGTGTTGTGTGAGAAAGCATCTTTCTCTGTCTATCTGTTCCTCCCTCTCTCTCTTTCTCTTACTTTTGTGCTTTTTCTTCAATTGGGAAATTGTTTTTGTTTCATGTGTAGCTTCATTTATCTTTGGACTTGGTCAATTATGCCTTATGAGTTTGCAAATTCTGCACAAAATAAAATTTCATTGAAGACTTGTTGTTCCTTGTTGTTGGTAGTCGTTCAAAAGGCAGTAATCTTGTAATCGATGCAATTTATATCAAAATACTAAACAAATTGCATAACATACACAAGATACACAGAGCGACTATGTCGCTGTCTCGCTCTGACTGAATGTCTGCCTCTTTTGCTCGTTTAGCATATCTTTGTAATACAATCAAAAACTTTGTTAAGCGCATTATGCATGAGTTTGCCAGAGAGAGAAATGGGGACAGAGCGGGAAGAGGGGAAAAGTGTGAAGAAGAAGGCCATTGCCTGACCAATGGCAATGGCCTTTTGTGCTCGGTTTGTTGGCTTAGAGGGAGTGGAGTAATGGGAGACTCTTGCTCATTGTGCATGAAGTTTACATGATTTTGCAACAATTCGTTTGCCTCGCTTATTATTGCCAAACACATGCACACGCACACACACACATGCTGCAAACTGTAACAAATGTTTGACGAAAGTGAAACAAACCGAAAGTGAGAAGTGGGCGTGGCATTTTATCTCTGTGGTCATGGTTATGAAAGGCCAACTCAAAGTCGATTACATGATGCTCTTGTTGCTAACAATGGGCGCTGCTTGGCCAACACGTCAACATTTTTGGCATTGAACAAGTCTTCAAATTTTGCAGCAAAATTGTACAAATTTATAAATTGTTTTAATAAAATTTTCAGAGCTTGAAATAACTTTCTTTTAAATCAATTCGTGCAATTAAATTGCGTATACGCTACCAAAAAAAAATTCTCTTGATGAGGAACAAGTTTTTAACAGTGACAAATTAATTTAAAAAAGTATAAACAAAAGAAGATTTATAATCAAATTTAAATGCAGAAATGCAAACTAATTTGTGCCAATTTAAAAACAGACAACATAATTTGCTGAATAGTTTTAAAAAGCAAAATTTTTAATAAAATTTGCAGAAAAGAAATGAACAATAAAATAATTTGCACAAATTTGACAACGGTCGCCATGAATATTCATAAAAAAATATAAATTAATTTGGCAAAGAAATTTGCAAAAAGCATATAGCGAATTTGAAAGCCGTGTCCGAAATTAAAGAGTTTTAAATCAGTTGAGACAAATATTTGCACTGCAAGCACATGCCAAAGTTTGCCAACAAACTCATATCAACTCAAGCATTCATTTCCACTGTGAATTAACTTTGTTTTTTCTTTTTCTCTCTATATTTTTTATTTTGAATTTTCCACACCGTGTTTGCCTCCCATTGGGTGCCTGCCACATTTAATTGTGCGTGCACAATTTGCGCAAACACACACACACTCACAACCAAAACCCACACATACATAAAGTCAATTTAGTGTAAAATTTGAAACGATTTTTTTTTTTTTTTTTTTTGCTGCTGCCAAAGGATCTGGCCAAGGACAAAAGGGATATTGTGCAGCTGGGAGAAAAACTTAAAAACATGTGTTTGTCAACTTCAAAATGAGTCGACAAATGTGCATATGACACCATAAACTTGTGGTAATTTATAAGCAGAGAATCAAAAAAGAGAACAGAGAGAAGCAAAGAGAAGAAACAGAAGAAAACAGAAATTGTCAAGTCAAAAGTTAAGTTGCAAAAACAGCAAAACAAGCAACAAACTGAACTGCAAGAAAAATGGCAACCCACGAAAACAAATGAGAATTGCGCAAAACAGGCAAAAAAAGAAAAAAAAAATTGTGTAAATAACCAATGAAAAATTCGGAATTGCGTGTTAAAAAGAAAAACGAAATGTTAAGAATTGTAAACAACAAATTAAAGTCGCAGCGAAAATAGCAAACAGTAAAAAATGATAAATCCAAAAAAAAACTCCGTTTTTTGGCTGCAATTAAAGAAAGAGCCAAAACAAATGACACAGAAGCGGGGAAGTAGTGTTGGTAAACGTGTTGTGCATATCAAGTGGGTGTGCATATGGTAGTTTGGTGGAGTTGGGGGCGTGACTGTGCTGCACACGGCGCACATGCAACAAATTGCAGGCAGCACGTCGGCAAAAATGATAAACAGAATCTATTGCATACTTTGTGGCGCAGCGAGACAAAAACAACAAGAAGATGATGAAAAAGCGGTAAAAGAAGAGTGAAAAGAACGTAGAAAAACGGTGGCAAGAAACAGAGCAAGTCGAAAGGCATATATTGCCTGATAAGGCGCAGGAAACAGACAAAGTTGCACCACAGAAGGCGGGGGACAGAGAGTAGGTGAAATGGACAGGGTTGTCATCATCATCAACAACAACAGCAACAACAAAGCCATCATGCGTCCTACGTTGTTGTATTATTTTCGACGCTTGGGCAAAAAACTTTACCCATCTGCCACAAGTTTTGCTATAGCTACTGCTGCCTCTTCTTCTATATCTACTTCTTCTTCTTCTACTTGTTCTTGCTTGTTTTCTATTTTACGTTTTGCAAGCAAAATTTTATTATTAAAATGCAAAATTGAAAATGGCAGCAACGTGACAGCAGCAGGGGCAGCGTGGGCGCTGCGGGCGTGACAAAGCGAATGCATATGAGTGATGCGTGACAAGAGCAGTAAAAGAGGGAGCGTGCGAGGGGGAAAAAGTTGCACTCCAAAAAGCTGCTTTATTATTAAACGTTACGGACTGACTGGTAAAAGCAGCTGATGTGGCAACCCTGGCCTAGAAAGTGCAACAAAGCACAGTTTGGTCAAGTGCTAGACTGTCAGCTACCCGTTACTAACAAAGAAAGGAATATTTTAATAACCATTGCCTACTTTTAGGCGGTAAAACTCAATTCAATTTTAAACAGCCATAACTCTGGTAATATAAATCATATTATCTTCATTCTAATCTCTGCTCATTTTAATAAAATCAGTTTACATAACAGCAAACAAAGTTTACCCGCTTTCCTATACGTAACGGGTATACCAACTCTTGCACGCGTCTGCCTTTGATTCAATTTAAAGTTTTTGCCTCACATACACACAACTCAAAAGTAATATCAAAATTTATTTTGCCTAAGTACACACTTACCCAGCACTGGCAAACACACGCACGCACACACTAACTCACTCACACACACGTACAGTGGCTTACATATAAAGTTTTATAGTGTCAGCGATCTTGTCTGAGGTTGGCATAAACAGAGGATAACCATAAACGATGCTTACCTGCAAAGACAAAGAGAAAGAAAAAATTGAGTAAGTAATTGAGCAGCTAAATTTAAGTGCAAAGAAAATTAACAACACAGTAGTTGCACGACGAGCAGTTACTCTGGTTTAGTAAACACTAAGTGCAGTTTAAAAAAGGTTTGAACAAAAATTGAATTACTTAATAAATTGATAATCACTTATTTGTCTTTTTTATGTAAAAAATATATAAACTATTTCCTCATTTACAGGGTATAAAGAACCAATCTGGAAAATCTTGTCACTGCTAGATTTTGCATTTCATTAAAAGATTAGCAGACAAAGCAAACGACATACAAAATAGAAAAGGAATTGACAGAGACACAAACCAAATGGGAAAATGGAATAGAGCGAAATGAAACGCGACAGCGACAACAAAAATTGTTCTACTCAAAAACCGAGTGTAAAATTTCATTTAATTACAAAAATTACCCAAAAGTGCGGCTAATGTGAAAAAACGAGAGCGAGTGGAAGGGAAACAGCGAGAGAGGGGGAGGCAGGGAAGGTGAACATGCTGCTAATGTATGACAACGTGTGTATATATGTGTGTGTATGTATATATAGATATGTATTTGTGTGTGTAGCTACTGCTGCTGCTGACATTGAACAGGAAGCTCAGATTTCACATTTTACATTCAGCGCAGCAAGACAGAAAGACAAAAACAACTTCAATGCGCCAAAATGTAATGGGAGACGTGTAAAAGGTTAGTACACACATACATACACACACTCACAAACATACACACACATATCGGCTAATAATGACGTTTACATGAGAGACAAACACAGAAGCAGCAGCAGCGAAAAAGCGCAAGGGAAATATGAATATGCAAAAGGCAGCAAAGAGAGAGGGAATCGGGAGTAACCCAAGGCATATGAAGACATGAGAGAAATGGAAAAAAGAAAATATAATAAAGACTACAACAAACTCCAATGCAAGGCTGAAACAAAAGAGCAAATGAAGGAGACGACAAACCAAGAGAGCATGCAAAATATTTCACACTCAGAGTGAGGGGCAATCGAAAGAGAGGCAGGGCAAGATGAGGAAGACAGAGACGAATAAACCACCTGAGGCTATACAAATTTTGCAGCTGAAGCGACGGCTGACTTCAAGGCGGCATTGTTGCCATAACTAAGGAGAGCAGCAGTGTGAGAGAGGACAGACACACATACACGCAAACACATGACTGCGGGCGCACTTGTCAATGTGAAGAGTTCGATTAAATGCGGGCGCTGCGAGGGGAGCCAGCAGAGAGAATGAGACAGAGCTTAAGCAAGAGAGGCATAGCTATTGCCTAGCGGCGAAATTTGCATTGGGACAACGGCTGTCGTTGATGACAAAATGATAAGGTAGCAAGAAAGAGAACGGGCGATGATCAGGGAGACGAAGTGCGAGGGGCGCAGCAAATATGCGGCGTGCCAAAAGCAAATAACAATGAGAGCTACACACAACACAAATACAGACTGCCGATTGGCGAATGAAAGCCAAAGAGAACAGGGAAAAAGCAGCTGAAGAGGGGAAAAGACAGCAGCAGATTAAGCAGCTGCAATGGGAATGAATAAAGATGCAGATAAACAGAAGAGGAAAAGCTACTTGTATCAAGATTCTTATCACGATAATGTTGCATAAATATTGATGCAACAAATGTGCCGCAAAAACACACACATACAGGCACTTAAACACATGCCAATATCCGTTGGCTATTATAATAATCTCTGCAAATGCGGATGAGGAGAAAGACTAAATCAAAGTAAAATTAAAAGCAAAATTAATTGTCATAACGAACCAAAATTAAAGTTGACAACAAAACTGACAACCCTTTTGGGTCTTAAGTGCCGAATTTGGTAAGTACGCATTAAATTATACTGGGAATAAAATTGAAGCGGAAAAAGGAGCTACAAATTCTTGACAAATCCTTCTGTTTTGAGCTAAAATAATGTTTTTTACGTTAACTTTTTTAAAATAAAATTGGAGTTCTGCCCCTGGGCATAATTACATCTTGAATTTCAGGCTAAAAATATACTGCCTCCAATTTTAAGAGCTTTTTTTGAGTGTTTTAAGCTTCAATACTAAAACTCCACCTAAAAACATTACTTAATTATTTCGTTTTACAACAAATATTTAAATTTTTTTTTAAATTGGGCTGTATCATCCCAAAAAAAAGAATTAAAAAGATTTGACCAACCCCAATTTAGGCACATTTTCCCAAAAAAAAAAACTGAAGAATCATGCGGCTTTTAAGCATAAAAGCGCGCTTAAAGCTTTGTTAACAAAAAGTAAGAAAAAAACAGGAATTTGCGAGCGTTGGCAGCGTTTTGATGCATGCAACAAATATTTGCGGCATTGACGATTTCCGCGAAGGGCGTGCCACGAAATGAATATAAAAGAAATCGAGCGAGCCACTTAAAGCTGTGGCAACAAAAAAAGGTGGAGACACAAAGCAGAGGGAGCAGGAGAAACTGGTAGTTAGAGAGAGAGAGAGAGAGAGAGGCAAAAAACGGCAGATGTTTTGCACAAAACTTAATTACACTCGGATCTGTGTTTCGGCGGCGCTGAGATTGAAGGCCGAGAATGGAGAATGAAGGCAATAAGGAAGCAAGAGACAGAGTTAAAGATGAAGAAGAAGGTGGCGAAGAGGGAGAAGCACAAGCTGAAGAAGGATGGAAGCTGGAAAAAAATGCGACGCTTTAAATGCTTTCTGCGGCAGCTGCTAAGGGGCAAACAGACAGGTAAATGCAACTGCAACTGCCGCTGCAGCAGCAACAACTTGAACAACAACAACAATTTATGGCATCTGCTGGCATTTTGTTAGCTCGACTTTTTTTGGATTTTTTTTTAGCGGCTGTTGAACGTTTTTTAGGTCAACGAAATGCCAACAGAGAAGATGATGCGAGCAAACATAAATAAGAATGAGGGAGCCAAAGAAGAGAAGCAGGAGTTGGGGAAAAGACAGGTAAACAAAAGCTAAAACTACAACAAAGTTGTAGTTGTTGTTATAGCCCATAGTCTATAGGTCTGAAAGAGAGGGGAGTAGCAGCGATAAAGTCATTTGCATAGTTCTCTGGATAGCCACAAAAAACACACAAAAATCAACAACAAAAATAAGCAGAGCAAGAGCAAACAGCATCACACCTACAACAAGCCAAAGATAAGCATAAGAGACAGAGAGAGAGAGCAAGAACCTGAGAATTGGGCAAATGCGATAACCTTTCGAAATCAAATTATAAATGTTAAAGAAAAAAACAAAAAGAATTTCCTAAAAGAGCAATGAACAACGAAAAAACAGCAGCTAAAAAAACAACAAATAGAATTGTGAAAGAAGAAGAAGAATTTACAATTTCTTTGGGGAGCCTACAGTCGGGAATTCGAAATGAATTCAGCTGATGAAAATTGGGGATCAAAGTCAGCCAAACAGCTAACAGGTAGCACAAAGGCGCCCTCTGGCGTGCAGACATTGAAAAAAAGAGAAGAGCAAAATGTTTTTCAATCAGTTTTGGCTTAGTTACCCCAACAAACTATTATTAAATTTAGTTAGACAAGCAAAGGCATAATTAATAAAAGTTATTAACTAAAAAAAGTGTGACTTCCGGTAAATACCACACGCCATCTAGCGTTTGCTAGCAGTTAAGTTTGATTTCTAAAGTTTTTTTTAAGTATTTTTTCTTAGATAAAGCTAGAATTTAAGTAAAGTGCTCCAATTTTCCTAATTGCTGTGCGTTTTTTGTGCTCTTTTGTCGTTTTTTAAGTTACAACTTGACTCGATTCCCTTGTCAAAATATTTTCTATACCCAATTTGATGGAGCAAAAGTGGAGGAAGTATATCAAGATTGTTTTTTCTCTTGTACTTTTTTTGGGATGCCCAAACAAAAAACTCGCAATCAACCTGTCAGAGATGCTGCTCCCTGTCTCCCTCTAGTCTATATTTCTGTATTCTTCTCTCTCTCTTTCTATCCATCGATTTATTGCATGCGTTGTCTTGTAACAATTTTTATGACGTTTCATGTTACGTTGTGAAGAGTCTGACAAATGGAAGCAATACAATGCGATACGATTCGATATGACATATAGAAATGTCTGAAGCATTTATATGGAGATGATGCTCTTGTTGTCCAAATTGTTGTTGTTGTTGTTGCCTCGGGCAACGCACCGGTTTCTGTTCATTTTTTTTCGTTCGTTCGTTTTCTTTTCATTTTTTAAGTGATTATGAAATCATATACAATAACGCGGCATTGGCGCATTTTAAACTTATATTTTATGCTTTAAAAAAAGACATAAAAATCATAAGTTTATGCAAAGAAGAAGCAGAGGAATCTCAGACAGAGCAGGTGTTATTATTACTATGATTATAATTATTGAAGACCACAGACTGAGCAGCTGATCATTATTGAAAGCCATCGAATTTGAGCCAAAAAAAGCGGCTTAAACTTAATTAGTCATATTTTGGTATTGTGTGCCGTGGAGTGGGCAATTTTTGTTATTTCTGTATACCGACTTTGCTCTAATGGGAGTTTTATAGAATTATGTAAATGCTGATAGGCATTTGATAGGCTCTTGCCCTCCCTCTTCCTCTATCTGCTACTCAAAGCAGCTCAAGAACTGTCCTCTGTTTGGTATTTGACAACAAAAAAAGTTATGCTAATTACACAACAACAAAATTTGTATAATTTATTCCCGGCTGCAGGTGGAAAGATAAAATAAAAATCTGTCTACTGCCCGAATGAATGTTAACTTTTTCTACCTGTTCTTTAAGATATTGATTACAAATGGGAAAACAATGAGCCGTGTTTTCTTTGTTTTTCTTTGTCGTTTCTTGTTTTCTAGTTCTGCTTGCATTTCATGTCTTGTGGTGGCGCCCTCTGGTTGTCGCGTAAGTCAAGTGTTTATCTAACATTTCCACACCAAAAGTGCTGACCACAATTTTATTCAAGAGACGTTGGAAAATTCTTGCGCTTCATTTGCGTTGAGATTTTTCCCTTCGCTCTAAATATTTCCTGCTTAGTCCTTGGCAAACAAGCCGAAGGCAAGCAGGACTAGGACTAAAGGACTACCCGACTACCCTCTTTTTCTTCTTCTTTCTCTTCATCTTCTTCTTATTTTGCTGCCTTGCACCTGCTGCTCTAATTTTGCGCTTCCGCTGCCAGAGACTGAGACTGAGCCAGAGCCAGTTCCAGGACGCAAAGCAGCCGCAGGCTATCCGCAATTTCCACGCGTGGCGTCCGTTTCCTGGCGCATCCTGCGCATCCTTTGCATCCTTTTTCACCGGCAAACACACAGCGACTTCAGTCGCGACGAGTCGAGGTTTACATTTAATAATTAAAACGCCACCGCCTCGTGCAAATTATTAAAGTGTCAACGCAGTCGCCTTCAAGTGGGTAGAAATCTCTTCTCTTTGCACTCTACTCCTCTCCCTACATCCTGCCTCTCTTTACCCATCCTCCCTCCACGGCTTTCTTCAACTTTTCCAGTGTTTCCTCTCTTGTTGCTTTGCTTAGCCGCATTTTAACCGCCTTTTAATTATTTTTTGTTGCAATTTTCATTCCATTTACAAATGAAAATGCCAAAAACCCTTTTTCGGGTTTCACATTCAACTTTCAACAACAACAACAAAAACAACAACAACAACATCATCATCATCATCTCCTGCAGTGCGTACTCCCATGTCCAGCTGTCATCAGCTGCAAAACGCAACTTCGGCCGAGTTAATTTCACTTTGTATAGCCAAGTGACACGCCCCTGCCACCGCCTACCAACCGAGTTTTACTCCTTCTCAGTTACCAGCTAGTGAAGTTTGCTTGTGCAAATTGCCGCTGACACTTTCATTTGGAGCTGCTTGTCCCTTTTTAATACCCTGTAACTAAACTAGAAGGTTTGTTTTAAGCAAAGTAACGAAGTGGGCGTTTTTAACCTCACTTTGCATATAGCTAGAAGGCTCTTAACTTTTTCATTTTGTCTGAAATATTTTTAAGAGTATTCCAGGAATAAAGTATAAATAGAAATCTGATATTATGAGTTTAAGGGTTACTAAGAACGAAAAATAACTGTACTAGTCTATATCTTAAATCGGTTAACAGTTAGCTCAAGTAAGCCAACTATTTCTTAGTTTAAAAATCGATTCTTTAAACTATCTGTTTGTTTATCAGCATTGTTATTCCCCCTAAGTGGTATCTGTTAGTCTTGCCACAATGTTTGCTTTCAATTTGTCAGTTCCCGTCGGTCCCTCTTGGTGTGTCTGTTTCTGGACGCATCAGATGCAACTGTTTGCTCACACCTAGCCCTGCTTCACATCACCTTTCCCCTTTCTTCTACTGCTTTTTTAATGTTTTTTTTTTTAATATTTTTATGCACTTTGCACAACATATGGGCACTGAGAAGCTTTTGTAACTATCTGAAACACACGCTCTCGTTTCCCGTTTCTGGTTTTCAGTTCCCAGTTTTCCGTTCTCAGTGCCCATTTCCAGTTCCCGTTTCTTTTTTTTTTTTTTATGTGCATGACGCAAAAGTTTTCTTGCTTTTGTCAGTGCTTGAGAGCTCCACTATAGTGCCACGCCCATTGGTCGCCCACATTGCAAAATTTCTTGTGACTTGACATGGTTTCCTTTCCTTTATTTTTATGTTTTATCTCTGTTTTTTTGGCCAACTCTCTTTATCGTCATCATCTGCATCGTCATCAACTTCATCGCTCAGGTAGTAGTATAACTTTTGAATAGTTCATATATTATATAGGAGTATCTCGAAGGCAATTCTTGCTTTTGGTTTTTCCCATTAAGTTTCTGTTGCCAATTTTAGTTTTTTAATTAAAAAAGTAGAAAAGTAGAGAAAAGAAAAAAAGAAAGAGAGGCACAAAGAGAGCAGAAACACAAACTCCTCGTTGGGGCCTAATGAAATTCTTCAGTTTTGTCTGCTGCTGAGTCACATTAACATGCCCTCTTAACATTAACAGCGCGCTGTTAAAACTTTAACATTTCGCTGGTGTGTCGTAATAACTTTATTTATGTGATTCATCAGAAGACAGAAATGTGTTTTTGGCCCGCATTTTAATTTGGTGTACCAAATAAATAAAAAAACTTAATGAAATATGTCTGACTAAGCCAGACAAATACGAGAAGAAGAAGCAGCAGTAGAAGCTGCATTAAAACGAGGTCACAAATTTGTCACAACTTTCCACATGTGCGAGTTTCGTTGAAATCTTTAGAATTATATGCTTGTCACAATATAAGATGGGAATTAAAAAAGTTTTTTTTTTTTTTTGGGAACTAATTGAATCGGAAAATGTTTACAAAAAATTTCACAAATTTTTGAAAACGGCTTAAAATATTAAAATAATCTTAATTTTCCTACAACTTTTTGTTTTTTCGAATTTTGAGTACTCCTATTTCAAACATTATTTTAGAATTCTCATATTTCTTAACTTAATTTGGTTCTTTAGTGCTTTTTATTCCCCCAATAAATTTCACAACACAAAACTTAAATCAAATCGGGAAATGAAAGCATAGAAACCCCGAGAAAAGCAGTTGTAACTGTTAATATTCTGACCTCAATGAAGTTAATGTTACTGTCATTGTTGCTGTTATGCTTTTTGTTGTTATTTTTGGATATATGTGTCGCATATTGTTGCTGATTTCTGTTCCCATGTGTTGCAAGCTGCAAGCATCAAAAACTCAATTTTCGCATAGCTTCGCAAATGCTTTTAAACGCTTTTCCTCTCTCGTGTTGCAGTGGCAAGACAAGTTGTTGTTGTTGTTGCAGTTGTTCTTGCTGCTGTTATCATTGTAATTGTGTTTGTTTGCCAAACTCTCTCGAACACACACACACACACAGTGGGAAAATCTCAATGCACATAATGCAGTTGCCTTGTCCAGGGGAAATTTTCGATTTTTGAGACTTGCAGTAGAAATAAAAGTCAAAGCAGAATGCGGTAAAGCAGGGAGAAAGGTGAGAGAGGAAGAAGATGTGAACTGGAGTTGAAGGTGGAAACAAAATTCTCATCACTACACAGAGTGTGTGTGTGTGTGTGTGTGTGTGAAGTTGTTGCTCGTCCGCTTTGTGCCTAATGACATTTGTACACACAAGAAGAGGAAGCACTAACAGCATGTGAGACTAGCAAAACAACAACAACAACAACCTGTAGCAACCAACAAACAACAACAACAACAACTGTCAACAACAACAAACCACAGATTTCAATTTCCAGCGTGCGAGAAAACTGAAGCAGTGAAAACATTTTAAAAGCATTTTCCAATGTTAATCCATGACTGCAACAACAACAAAATTTGCATATGCGTTAAACGAAATTTTTGCTCCCTTCTGCCCACGACACGCCCCCTGCTTTGCTGCCAATTCGAGAAAAAACAAACAAAACTTTATGCTAGCCAAAAAAGAAACACATAAATTGAAATGCATTGGTCAAAGAGCGTGAGAACTCAAAGGACACGACGTAAAGGCGTGGCAGGGGGCTGACTAGGCAGGGGAGAAGGGCATACAACAGTTATGTGTGTGCATTTTTCTACCCAAAAAATAAAAAAAGGGCATCGGACCATGCCCACAGCCACAGTGGGCGACACACATACAAAAAGTGTAAATTATCGAGTTTATGTGGCACAAATGACAAGCAAATGTTGCTGTTTCTACCCCTCCAGTGCCTCCCCACTTCTCGTAGTTTCCCTTTCCCATACAGTTTCTATAACATAATACACATATCTGCGTGTATTCAAACTGTAGCAGGGCTACCGACGAGCAGATACCCGTTAAACTGTAAGCATAGACCTAAACGCTTATCATAAGTTAAGAATTTCGCATTTTTAAAAAGTGTTGCATACTTTTAGGCGGTCGATGTGCATATAAGTTTGAAACAGTCATAATTTGCGTTATAAATGTGCTATCTGTGTACTTTTGACGTAGATTGATGCATAAATTTAATAAGCAAATAATTTGGCAGCAAATTTAGTAGCTTAAGCTTTAATAGACTGTGAAAAGCACAAAGATATGCAGACAGATATGTCTTAAGCGTTCTACAACACAACAAACACAGCATTACCCACTGCGCAACCCTAACGGGTATAAATATATGGCAAAAGGACATCAGTTGGGCATCCAACGACATTGCTGTACATGACATTTGTTTGCCTCTCGCAACCAACAACAACAGCAAATATTTGCGAGCAAATTGGCAGGCGCCCCATTTTGAGAGGGGAGTAGCAAGAGGGGCCAAAGGGGTGGGATTTTATAGAGAAACGCGACACGCATTCCAAAAATGCATTTATGACGCAACATGGGCGTTGGGAAACGCAGAACGGGGGCGTGTCTGTGCAATTTTGTATGAAATTGTGGTTTTTGCATGTGACCAGAAAAAAGAGCGAAGGGCTAAGAGAGGAAAGGGGGGCTGCTGTGGGCGCCATTTTGTGTCACGGCGAAAATGGCCGCAAATTTGCAGTACGAAAACAACAACAACAAATAACAAAATGGCCAGCAAGTGTGCGAGTGTGTGTATGCGTGTGTATGTGTGTGTGTGCGTGTGTTTGTTGACATGGACAATTTTTCCATAATTATTATGATGATGCTTGGCATTTGGCAAACATGCAACAGACGGAGGGACTGTACAGTTCGACTGATAGAACGCGATGGCCAACAGATGAGCCATTTTATTGCCCAGAAAGAAACAGATATAGTGAAAGAGAGAGACAGAGAAGCGATTGAAGTGCATGCTGTTTTTGTTGAAAGGCTGAACATGCCACAAAACACTGTCTAATATTGGAACTAGAAAAACGGAACTAGTTCCGTATCAGTAGTTCATCGATGAACCAGTAGTTAAACAAATATTCCATGAAAAGGGCAACTGTTAAGATAAAAAAATTATGGTAAACTAGTTCAAACTTTAGCTCACACATGAACCACTCCAAATTTGTAGCTTCAAATAATAAATTTAGCTTAGAAAATAAATTCCTCCCCCATAAATTTGCTACTTATCATATTTTTTAGTTTTGACAACTGTAAATGCGTTCGCAAAGAACTAGTTCCATGAGTTCTTATTAAAAAGTGGAACCAGTTGGCACATCTATGTGTATCATCGCCAAATGCGTAGATTGCGTGCTGGGCGAAACATGAAAATTGAATATGGCTGAGCGTTTTGTGTTACGCCGATAGGAGAGTAGGGAAAATCAGTAGGAAAAGGGCGGGGAAAATGAGGAAATTCAGAACGATTCGGTGTCTGCGGAACTAGAGCACTTAATGGCAAAAGTTCAGAGCGGCTGCTTTGGCAAACGGAATGCTGGCAAATGGTTATTGGACACACAGTGGGTAATGAGAGGGGATTCAAAAGGGGCAATGTGAAGGGAAATGGGGGGGAAATGGCCGCGGGTTGGCGTCTGGTTTTGATTTGAAAGACGTCAAAGTGCGGAAGAGAGACAGAGACAGAGATAGAGACAGACAACATAGACATGGCAACTGGTAACTGGAAAGACTTGGGCAATGGGAAATTGTAAACTGGGAACTAGGATCTCTGGTCGCTCCAGTTGCAACCGAACAAACGTAGCGCTAATTATTGCGCATCATTGATTTGAGCTGCATGGAAAAGGGGATAAAGAGAGAGAAAAAGCTGTTGCTATCAATGACACTCACAATATGTGTATGCGTCTCTGTCTGTGCGTGTATCAAAGCTGTCAAAGCCAGTAGCCAGTGAGAGGAAATGTTTGTGAAAAGACAAGCAATTCTCTGATCATAAAAATGAAATGAGTTTTTCACATGCAAGTCTTTAAGTTTCATCACAAACTTTTTAAACACCCCTCGCTATACACCTGATTAGTTTTTTGCCAATTACAATTACATTTGGAGCAGCTGCTTTTCACTTTCTCATTAAATTTACTTTTGAAAAATATATTATGTTTCTTCTTTTTACAATGTTTCATTTTTTTATTTGTGTAATTGTTTAGTTTGTTGGTCTTGGCCACATTTAGTTGGCCTTTTACAGCCGCTGTGCACTTTCTATTTTTTTACTTTCAACTTAGAGAAAGAGATGAGAGACAGAGAGATGCCAAAATAGTTGTGAACAGTTCATAAATCTGGGAAAATTGTCACATCACATTATTAATGTGATTTTTTAAGCCTGAAGCTTAAGTTTTTTTTTGGGAACTTTTGGTTAAAAAACTGATCAAAACTTACTTAAGACTTATGGGAAGAGAGTTCAGTGAAAGGTTGCCAGCGACTTACCTAAAACGAGAGAAAGAAATGTTTAGTAATTAATTGATATTTTTATAAACTTAAATATTAAATCATTAGTTAATGATAGAGGCGAAACTAAATTAAGCTTATGAGGAAATAAATTTTAAATTAATCAATTTAAGAGTTTTTTTTTTGTGTTTCCCCAGCAAAAAATCTAATTCAAATCTATCTAAAAACTATAAATTAATTTAAATTTAAAATAAACGTTAGTTAGTTTAAACAAAAGTATAATTAAGTTGCCTGGAAATTGTTGGTGTTAGACACATATAAATTTTCTACTTTAAATTCCTTTTCACACTCTGTTTCTTTGCTAGTCAGGGACTCGCTTTCCCCCTCTATCTGCCTCTGCTTCCCTCTATCCCGCTCCTCTGTCTCTCTCCCCCTCGCTGGCTATACACAAAAAACCAATTTACCAACAATTTTACCCAATCAAAAAACATGGAGGCAACTCGGCAAACAGGGGAGCTTATAAATAGCCTGTGACTGAAGGCAACATTGAGGCTGTGGCAACAATGCAACCAACTATCGCTGCCGCTGCCCCTTCTACCCCTGTCCCCACTTCTCCCCACTGTTCTTCCATCAAATCTTCTCTGTTGCATATTTCCCATGCAACTGCCACCCGCTTTGCGGCGCATTCTTCAATCAATTTTGCTGCTTCTGCTGCTGCTTCTTATTTACTTTGCATTAATTAAACATGCTGCCACCTACTACGGCCCTCCTTGCCCCCTTGCCCCCTTCCCCTCTTGGTTGCCACACTATTCGGCTGGCATCCCGTGTAGATTTTTCATGAACCACGGGCCGCATTCACTATGCAACTGCAACTGCAACATCTGCAACAATCTTCGGTTTATATTTAAATGTCTGTCGGCAGACGCACGTGCAGCAGTGTTGCCACTCTTCCCCCCCGCTCACTGTCTTTGCCTTGGCTCATCCGCATTCGTCTCTGTCAAGTGGCAGTGCAGTTTCCACTCTCTCTCTCTCTCTCTCTCCGCACTTACCACCTCTCTCTCGCTCCCCTGAAACAGTTTGTCATTGTAGCAATTTCAATGTTGCGCTTGTCAATTTCGCTTGCTTCGGCTGATGTAGCATGCCTCCAGAGAGTGGAAGAGGGGGAAGAGAGAGGAAATGCAGCGACGTCATCTTTTTTAACGACAGTCGCTTCATCTGTTCACAATTCTCTCGACACTCTCCTAAGATCATTTATTTACTTCCCACTTTTTTCGATTTTTCAAAAGAAACTTGTAAAGATTTTTTTCTATCTTTGAAGTAGTTTTTAAATCTTTACGAATACTTTTATAAAATGTATCTATATACAGACACTCTTTATATAAATAACTTAAATTTAAAGCATTAAACAATTTGGTAACTATTTATTTAAGCATTTTTTAAGCTAATATAGAAAAATTAACTTTTAAAATAAAACAAATAAAAAAATATATAAATTTTTCACAATTCAAATTAAAGTGGCTAACTAAGTAAGGAATATTATTTTAAATACCAAAAACCGCTTAGAATTCTTAGTAATTTCTACTATAATTAAATATTAAATGCCACAAAGCAAAGTTCACGGAATACCCCTACTAAACACACAGCTGTCAATAAATTCTACAACAAATGGAATTAATTTAAAATTATTATTTAAATGTTAATGTATGCAACGTAAGTTTCCTGTACATTTTTTAACATTTTTCCGCTGCAATCGCCGCTGTCAACGTCAGCAGCAGCGTCGCCGTTGCCGTCGGCAGCACGAACGCTGGCGTCGAGTGAAACGTGACTTGAGCTTGATTTATAACTGTGCAAAGAATGTCATAAATAAATAAATAATAAAAGAAGAACGCGAGTAAACAACTGTTTGCCAGTTTATCGCACACTCAAGCAGAGGAGGAGAAAGAAGAGGAGGAGGAGGTGGAGGCGAAAACAACAACAACAACAGTGGAGTGTGATAGGCTTTAAGCGACTGCGTGCCACATGACACGCCTCCACTGCGTCCCCACTCTGCACACTGAGCTGATGACACTTAAAAACTCATTAGCAACAGATCCTGTTGCCCTCCCTCTCTTTCCCCACACCCCCCTCAACGAAACAGCGTTAAAGAAGAGGCAAAAGATATGAAAAGAGTGGCAACAATCGTTTGACAACTTGCAACTTGTTGCGTTTCTCGTGACACGCCTTCATTTAACGCCCACGCCCACCCATATGACAATGTTGTAGCCCCAAAAGACACACACACACACACACACACACACACATACGCAAAACCACAACACAGCTGCCCAACAGTTGGGCAACAGTTCCCTCTGCTGCTTCTTACGCTTTGTTGTCAGTCTGTCATTTGTGTTATTTTGTCATTTCTGTCTGTCCGCTGCCAAATCCACTTGTCAAATGCACGCAGCGAATGGGGAAGAAAGGAGGAGAGAGAGTAGAGTGGCAGAATCGCCAGCGAAGCGTTGATGGAGACGCCAGAGTTGCCACCTCGTCTTATGAGTGTCACAACAAAACTATTTATTTTCCTCATCTTTAGAGCGCCTTCTCTGCCCCTCTACCACCCATCTGGCCCTCTCCTCTCTTCCTCCCTTCTTCCACTGTATTGCTGCCACTTAAGTTGCCTCATTTCTTTAAACTGTGTGCGGCCGACATTGAAATTAAATTGTCTGTGGCGTGCAGTTGCAGGAGGGGGCGCTGGAAATTGTGCGGGAAAATTGTGAAAATGGAGAACGGCCATTGACAGCGGGCACGCGAAAGATGTCCACGTTGCAAGAAACACAGCAAGTGACGGGCAGAGGGGAAGAAGTGGGGAACTGTAAGTAAAATGTAAAGAAAAACTGCGGCACTTTAAATTTTCTGTTGTTGGCGCTGCTTGTGGCAGTGCCAATGATTGCCACAATTAATGAACTTTACTTGATTTCAGAGCTGAAGCATCAAAGATTAAGTGTTAATCAATCAGCAAATATTCACAAAAAAAAATTAAATATTTCTAGACACGAATTTGTGTGGAAATTCTTCAATATTTTTAGGTTTAAATTCAGAACTTTAAGTTATGCAAATTCTTGTTTTGAGTATTAAGTCAGACATCAAATAAAATTTATGTTTTTAATAGGCTTAAAAAATTAGAGGCTTCTGTTTAGTTTTTTATTAAACTTGTTTGCTTGGGAACTGAGAATTATTGTTAATAAATTCCAAAAGATTGTAATACTTCTTAAAGCAATAACTGTAGATGTTTAGTCATTATCTTATAGGGAATTCCTCTCTAAACTTTAAATAAAATATATACGGACAGTCACTGTTTCAATAGTTTTGTCCGCCTGCGGAAGCTGTCCGCTTGCGAGTAGGAATTTTTCACGAAAATCATGCTCTTGGGACCTTAAAATTCGTCTGCCTAAGAGAACTAATTCCCCCGAGCAGCTGTCCGTGAATAGAGCTTTCACTGTATTCAACTCACACGTTTAAAATACATTAATAAATTCTTTTCTTTGCTTAATTTCTTAGAAAATGTAAGAAAACTGTACATAAAATCGGCACAACTAAATATCTTACACATTTAGCAGCACATTAAGGCACAGCAGGCCACGCTGGTGACGAAAGCAGGCCAGAAAAAAGTAATGCTTTGCTTATTGTTAAATAGAAATGTATTTTCACTGCTCAGCTTTGATTAGCAGGTGATAAAAAGTGTTTGTTTGCAGTGCAACAAATGCGTCGTTGTTTGCGCCGTTTGCACCTTTGCCTTCGACAGCTGCAGCTCCAGCTGTGTGTGTGTGTGTGTGTTTGTTACTGTGGCAATAAACCTAATTCCAAAGTGGATACAACAATTTGAATTTGTCTTGTTTATGATTTCTGTGCGAGTGCTTGGCTTTCTCCAGCGATTTCCAGCTGACTCTTTGGGTTGTGCCGAGTTAAGTTCATAAGAAAATTTGTAAGCAGCAACAAATGAAGCACTAAAGTAACAACAACAAACTTAAGTGGAGCAACTCAAGTTGCCACACAATAATTAAGAAACAGGTGCGGCACTTGGCATTAAAAGCAGTAGAAGCAGCATAGAAAAGGAAGTTGAATGAAAGACAAGAGAGTGAAGACAGAACGCGCTGAAAGTCATATCAATCTTCAGCTTGGCACACGCCCAACTAGCTGTACTCCCCACACCGCCCCTCACCACCCCTTTAAAGTGTTGAAATATTTACATAAAAAATATTTCAATTTCAAGCAGAGAAAAGCAAAGAAATAAGATTTTGTAGTCGTGCTGTAAACAATAACAATAAAAACTCTATTGTTGTTGTGTTTATATTTTTATTGTTTATTTTCTTTTATACTATATATTTATTGCTGCTCAGTGTTAAGTGTTAAGTGCGTGCACAAAATTTTACACACTGCAAATTATGAGGCGGAGGAAAAAATCAAGCAGGAAAAACGGAGGAAAATGCTTCAAAAATGATGAGCGAAAAAAAAATTTCAACGATAAATTAATTAGCAATGCAATGCGGCAACTTTACGAGTTAACATAAAAAATAAAACAAATTTATAAAAAGAAAAAACAACAGAAAGAAGTTCATCTATGGAGTGTGGCGAATTAAAAATTTCAGAAGCCCCAAATGAATGGATGAGTGCAAAAAACAGCGATTTATGGCATGTGAAGTAATCAAATTTTTTGATATTTCCACAGCTACAAATGAGCTATAAAGTCTAAAGAACTATACCAGAACTACCATAAAAAAAACTTAAGTTATTATGGAATGTGTAGCAATAAATGCAGAATATTTTTCCAGCTAGTTTGAGCTATGTAAAGTCTAAAGTTCGAAGAAAGTCATACCAAAAATATTATGGGGATTTTAGCTGCAGATTACAGTAACTAAACTAAAGCTGAAAATTCTTTGGCTTAAAGTTGAGTCAGAATATTTTTACCAGCTTGTTTAGTCACCGGAAATAATGGCAATTATGCAGCTCTTAATTATTTAAATGACTCAGCAACAATTGCCTTTTGAAAACAATAAGCAATTAACAATTACTTAAAAAGTTAAATAAATAAATAAATAAATTACTTTTGTTATGCATTATGCTAGCCACTTATAGAGTAATGGCCGCTTTGAAGTCATAAACTTTTCAATGAAAATTGTTTATGTTTTATAATTTGAAAGTAATTTTAGACACTTATTTTGTCAATGACAAATTAAATGTGACTCTGTTTAGGAAAACTGACAACTGTTAAATGTGTAAAAGTCTTGCGAAATATTCCACAATAAATTCTAAATAAATGATAAACTATTGCTAAATAGCCAGTTTTGTGCTAAGCTTTTGTTTCATTCATAATAAACTGTTGTACTTTTAACTGTGTGTGTCTGTGACATAAATAAATACATAAATTAATATGTTTATTGTTGGCATTTAAAGGCAAAATAACTGAACAGCTAGACAGCGCAGCGTAGTGAGGGAGAGAGACAAAAGCAGACAGGTAACGATTGAAATTTATATGCTCTATCAAATATGCATGTAAACATGACAAACAAAAGTGCAACAAGAACAACAGCAGAGAGAACACCAACAATAGTGCACATATAACTGCTGTAAAATTAATTAAAATTCATTTCATTTATGATATTTAAAATGTCATATAAAATACGCTAGGAAAACTTAAACCTTCACAAAGGCTATATGGGCTGCTAGAGCTGCTAGCAAATAACACACTTTATTACAGGGTATTGCAAGTCGTGCTTACCCACAGCTGCAACAGCCAAATGAGCAGTGGGTGTGGCACAAATAGCATTATAATTGAAATTAATTAATATTAAATATGTCTGCATTATTGGCTGCATACCTGGCACACTAGATGGCGCCACACGCACTTTACTCTTTTTTTATTTTAATGTTTGAAAAGGTGCTTAATTAATTTGCCATTTAGTGAGTGTATAAGTGTGTATTGGTGTGTCTGTGTGTGGTGAAATTAATGAAATGATTTGTCACACGACAGCTGTAAACTGACAACAGCCAAATCCAATTCAGAATGTGTTAATCAAGTTCCTCAAACAAGATCCCGGCGCTCACTCACCCTCTGCTCTCTTACCAGCCAATATAGCTATATCTAGCTGTTTTTTTTCGGGGGGTGAGCGTGCAATCAAGCGTGGAAAAAACGCTAAAATACATTGATTTTGTGGCACTATTAAGCGCATTTGGAATGCCTAACAAGCACGCCATGAGTAGGACTAAGGACTAGGAGACCGAATACCAAGGACCTAGCACTGAGGACTTTCTGTCCTTGACACATAGGACAGATAGAGAGCCGGATTATGCTGGTTAGAGAGCAAGGCAAGCGAGATAATGACTATAGATAGATAGATGGATGGTTGCTTAGATAGATATCAAGTCAACCCGACACATAAACACACACAGAATGAGCGGGAGCAGAGAGCAGAGAGGGTAGGAAACGGAGAAGAGCAAAGTCAAAGCCAAAACGAGAACAGATGGAAATCAAAGGGCAACAAAGTAAAGAGCAAAGACATGAAAAGGGAGGACAAAGGCGGACAAAAGGGAGGAAAAGTCATATCGATGACTTCTGTTACCTGTTTCTCCCCTCTCTTTGCTTTTCTTGCTCTTCTCTGCTAATGCCAATTGACATAATTACGCAAAGTAGTTGCCGAGACACGACCAAAGGTATCGGGACTCTATATATACATACACAAATACATATATATTTATATATATATATATATATATATATATTGAAAGAAAAGCAAACTCTGAGCAAAGTCGCAAGCGCGAAAAGTTTTTAAACTTATTACCGCAAACGCCTTTCAGTTAATACACTTAACAGTAGCGTAGAGCGTAGCATAGGAAATGCAAAGGGGGCGGGGCAGTCAGTAGGGTGTAAGAAGCAGAGTCAAGTCTTTAAGCAGCCGCTGGCAATGACTTTAAAATTTATTGCTGCCCACATTTAAGGAAATGGCAAAGGATATTGAGGATATAAACCAGCTAACAGCGAGGGCAGTTTGAACAGTTAGAGATACTTCAAATTAAAGCTAAATTTGCTCTTTTTGGGTTGAAAAAACAGCGAAAAACTACAACAAAAATATTTTTTATATAAAATATTATCTTCTACGCAGTTTGCTCAGCATTTATTAGAGCTGTCACTCCCTTCCCATTAACTGCTGATAATCTATACCACAATAGAGTTTTTTTTCTGTGTATTTGGCTTAATTTCACGTGAGCAATTTAAAATAATTGTATATTAATTTGGATCAATAAATTTGCATATGACATGTGGAAACCCTCGCTGCGAGCCCACAGCGCGTGTTAGTCACAACAAATAGAGAATTTTCCGCCTTCGGGGGTATTTGTATAGCAACAGGGCAAGGGGGGTAATCAGGGGAAGGAGAGCTTGAATAGGGTCTTGGATTTTAGGGAAAAACTTGGGCTAGGACAGTCTGTAATGAAAATTACATGCGCCGTAGGGCTAACAGTGAGGCTGAGGGTACAAAAACTTCTAAGCAGTTTTGGCTGCCGCAGTTTTCCGGGCTAAATGTTTGTTGGGCTCCGACTGGGGCTCCTAACAACAACAACAAATGGAAAGAACAAGAGCAATAAGCAGAAGAACAATAACAACAAGCAAACCACACACAACAGTACACACACACACACTTTTACACAACACAACACACAACACCAAACAGCTGAACAAAAGCGTAAACCTCACGACAGTTTGACTTGTGTTTGTTTGTCCTTGAATTTTGCTTTTTGAAAAGCAGACGCCACAGCAACCAATTTCTCCCCCTCACTACACCCCCGATACCACCCCCACCCAACTCTCTTTATACCATTCAGTTATTATTACAAGCACATTTTCATTGCCTTCTTTTTGGCCTAAAATGGAGGCGGGAAAATGTTGCTTGAGTTGGCTTTTACTGGCGCCGGAATTTTCTTTGTATATTTTTTAGGCTTTCGGGCAGCCAAATTGATTTTCCCTCAGCTGCGTTTGCGTTTTTACCCAAAAAAAAAGTAAATTTCTTTTTTTTTTTGGCGTTTTGCCTTCAATTTTGCCACACGATGCGGCTCAGTTGTCAATTGAATGATTGCGTTTTATTTGCTTTACTCTTACAGCTTGCAATCACCACGCCCCCACACCCTACGCCTGCCCCAACACAGGCACACCCCCACAGGCACACACACACACTCAAACCCCCCTTAGACAGCATCATTTGTCAGCGTGTTCAAGATTTGACAGGTGATTAGCGAGACAAACATTTTAAGACAGCTTTTGGAGCGAGTGAAAATTTATTAAAGAAAAGCGCTCGAAAGTACTAAAGCGACTTAAGAATTTTCCTCTCCTTTTTTATGCGTTTTCTGCGCCTTCAAGCAGCTGATTTTGCCTTCCCGGAAATTTTTAAACTGTTGAATTATTAAAAAATACAGGAAATTTATGAATTCATTAATTTTTATTAAATGCAAAAATTTATTATATTTTTAGGCCGTGTATTTTCGAGTTTTCAAGTTTTTTAAGTAATTAAATTTGTTTTAAAGACGATTAAAATCTATTTAATATTTTAGTTTTAATTTTTCTATTTATTTATTTCTATTACCTCATTTTGCTGTACATAATTCATACTTTTCTATTAACTGACAGCGTCACAAATCCTGTTTTAATGACGATTTCTAAATTTAATTAATACAAATTTTGAAATATTGTTTAATCTGCTTTAACATTTTCCCAAAATTTGTTATGCCTTTAATTGCATTTGTTGCCGGAAAAACGCACCCCTTGCATAAATTTTCCCAACTTCCCACAGCCTACACCCCCCTGGATTTTCAGTTTCACTACCCCCTTTAGGCATTAAACCAAACAAAATGAGCATTTAGCATTTTGGATTTGTTGGTGGAAAGCGTAAAAAGCGCAAAAACACAATGCACACACAGTAAACTGTCAGTTGGTAGCATTGGGATGCGCTAAAACAACAACAGGAACAGCAGCAACCCTGGCAGACACTGGGACTGGGACTGGGACAGACACAACCCTTGCACTGCCAAAGAAATCAGTGTAACCCTTGCCTCTCCCTACCCCCATTCCTGGTTATCCTTATCCCCTTTTTACCCCCGGAGAATGCAATCCGCAATTTCGTCGTCTCGTTACTTTTGCTTGGTTTCTCAAGCATATCAATTCACTTTTGCACCCCTCGAGGGTTGCATCAGCTGCCAGGGAAGGGGACGTAACTGGTGCGCATTTAGCTGGCTCGTCTGTCACTCTGCTTCTTCTTGTACTTCTGCTTCTTCTTCTACTTCTGTCACTGAGAAAATAAAATGTAAAGAAACAAAGTAAAAAAAACGAAAAATGAAATCTACAAAATGAACTGTAAACCTTTTTGGCACGCATTGTTTTTGTCTGTGTGTGCAGCAGGAACAACAACAACCAGAGGGTTGCAAACACAACACCCCCAGGTGGTAGACACACCCCCCTTACCCCCCCTTTTGAGGCATTGATACGCCCATCATGAAGAAAAAGTACAAAATAAAATTTTACGCTATGCAAAACATTTTTCTAATCAAACATTCCATTTCATTTGTTTGAAATGTCCAAAGGGGGTTGGGAGTTCTGTCTGAGGGAGGGGTTGGGTTAGGGGGTGTGGCACAACAAATGGCAGAAAGGAAAATCATTTGAATTTGTTCTCAAGTGTAAAATTCATTTGCATTCAGTCGTCACTTGAATTGTCGCACAACCCCAGCAAACTCCCCAACCCCTTACCATCCTCTATGCAGCCCCTGTTGCACCCCCTTTTCTTTACCACCCCCATACAGAGTTTATGGTTTGATAATACGCATTTAGTCGAAATCAATTGATGAAAAATGCTTAAATAAATCACAGAATGAAAGAAATCAAGACCCAAACAAAAACTACCCCCTCACGTAGTTTCGCCTCCGCCCCTGTCTGCCCCTGCCCACAGCAAGTGGTTTATTAATTTCGCTTGCAAAGTGCACTCGAAATATTTTTTTCGGTGTAATTGATTTCACTTCAGCAGCAATAATTTTTTAATGTTCAAACTTACGGAAAAAAGACAACAATGAAAAAGGCAAAAGTTAAAAAAAAAGTTAAATTTATCATGTTTTTTTTAATCATTTCTGCGGCATTGGCTTGCACCGTTCATCAACTATATGTATATATATATATATATATATATCGAGAGATATTTTTTGCTATGCGTCCATTGTTTCCCTCTTCTTTTTTTACTATATAAAATTTTCGATTTTTATTTCACATTTTCCGTGATGTAGCGCACAAATTTTCATTTTATTGAGTTTCATTGAAGTGCATAAAATTGCAATAAAAGTCTATTCATGGCAAATAATTTCTACCGCCCCAGAGTCCAACCAATGCCACTCCCACTTGCCCACACAGTACACTGCTTTCAGCCAAATTGTACAATAATTTGAATTATGAATGAAAATTTAAGTGCAATATGCGTTTAATTAAAACTTTAAGCAACGCATAGCCAGTAGAAGGGGTGTAGAAAATGGGTGAAAAGGGGAAGAAAATGGTAAGGGAATGGGGCAGTTCATATGGTAATCCCCTCTATAAATATTTCTATTAATTCCACGTCTTTGGCGGTAAGTTCAAGTCGAGGGGTTAAGTTGTTAAATTGATGTCGATTTTATTAACATTTCCAAATGCCCACAAATATATTGCATAAGATATGTGAGTTACAAAAAGACGACAGTTGGTTAAAAATAAACTACAGGGGTCAAAATACTTAAGAAAGTGTAGGGTGTTCTTCTTTAATCTTTGCGTTGGAGTTGGTGACTCAAAAGTCTTTAATTGAGTTTTTTATTATGATACAGGAAAAGTTTTTGGGATGAAGGAAGTATAAAAAAGAATTTTAGTTGATTGAAATTTCGACATAGAATCAATATTTTAAAGAACTCTTCAAATGGTGTTGTATTTAAAAATAAATAATAGATAAATACTTAAAATAAAAGTCATTTTCCCATGCTGAAAACATATTAAAAATTTTAAGAAAATTTCTGCTTATATTAAACTATAAAGAAATTAAATTAAACAGCTATTTATTTACTACTAGTTTAAGTAAAATTTAAATAAAAATTAGAACAAATTTCTTCAAATTTATCTAGCTTTTAAGCAGCTCTAAGAATTCCTACACAAAATGCTTAAAGCAATGCAGAGCCGTTAACTTATAGCAAACGAGGCACAAAGCGCTGACTAAATGGTCAGCAGAGACTCTCGAATGTTGGCTAACCTAAGGATTTGGCCTAGAACACACATCCACTCCCCACTTACCCCCCACGCTCACTCTTGTTTCGACAGCAAACAAGACTCGTTGTTGGCCATAAATATCTGTGGCTGCTACCAAAACGTGCAGCTGCCAAAAAGAAGCACGTGGAGTTAGCCAAGTTGAGCGTCTCGGACTGCGGCTCAAAGATACATGAAAAGCAATCAGTGTATTGACCACAACAATTTTGACATGTTGCGCATACAAATTAAACCAGCCAAGTGTGTGGGCGTAGGAGGGGAGTTGTAAAGGGGGGGCAAACAACTGAAGTAGACCCTGTAGACAGGCCAAAAGCCAATCCCAAAGCGAAGCCAAAGAAGCAGCTGCAAAAACGACGGCCAAACAGAAGCCGCAAAAGCGACAAGCGATGAGCAGCATTCAAAAAGAGTGGGCCGAAAGGCAGCGACCAAAAGAGAAGCAAAGAGAGAGGGAGAGGGGAAAAAACAAGTAACAGCAGAAAGTGTTAACCCAAAAAAAGTAGAAAAAGAGACAGAAAGGGGCAAAGAAGAAACACAAAACAAATCAAGCGAAACGATGAATTTGATACACTTTAATTAAAAGCAAGTGTTTTTAATCACTGCAAGCATTGCGAATACAAGATACCCTGTAAGTGATAGCAAGATGAGAAACTGACAAGCACTTCTTAATCAAAAATACACTGCAAACTTTTGGTATTAAGTTTAAGCTTCAAATTTTTAAAGCTATGAAAATGTATCTTTATCTTTCCTACCCGAAATAGAATTTTAAAAAATATTTTTTTACTACTACTAAACATTCCACAGACTTGCTGTTACCAATTGGCACACAAAACTCAACTACTTTAAGCCAATATGGAAATATTTACGTGCTCGACTTTTCAGCAAAAACTCGTGAAATACTCAGAAACGTTGTCAAGCGACAGACATCAGATTATATATCACAACTGTAATATACACTCCCCTTCTAGCCCCTACAACACCTTTCTCCATTCGAAATAAAAACAGTAGCCAAAATGGGACACGATTTAGGATCAAGACACCAAATGAAACCAAACCAGACGCAATTCAATCAAAATGTACAAAGAGTCAAGACGATTTGAGTCGAATCAGCTAAAACTGAGGTGTGACCAAACAGTGGGGTGTGTCAGGGTAAGCGGAGTGGAGAGGGGTAGGAGCGCCAGCAGTGGTCAAGCGAAATGCCTGCACGTTTCCCTAGCGTTTTGCGGGCGTTTTAAAACGCGCGTCACGCTGCAAGCGATAAAAAAAAGACAAGCGGAAACAGAAAAAAAACCAAAAAAACACATAAAAAGAAATCAAGAATTTATTTTTACTGTGCTAGATACAAAAATTAAATGATATGCACACATAACTCATAACTCAAAGTAAAACGTTGAGAAATGTTTAAATGTGTTAACTGAAAAAAATGAGTCAGAAAATGGCAATTATAGAAGTGGAAAACAAGTTGGAAAACGTGCACAAAATACTAAATTATTTTTCCTAGTCTGAGACATGTTTAAACACGCTTTGAAAAGTGTTATAAATATATTTAAAATTATGCAGTTTATTTAAAATGATGATAGTAAATATTAGAGTATTATCTGCTAGATAAAAGCAGCTAAAAAACGTGTTATAAAAAAGTTCATTTCTTGGTGAAAAGATTAAAAAATTTTAAAGATACTTTGGAAAGCATTGAAAGCCCAAAGAAGTTACCAAAAGAACAAAGAAGTTACGCCAAAAACAGTTAACAAACAATGAACTTGGCTGGAAAACGTGCTAGAAAAATCGTCTGCACTCAAACATGTTTAAAGAAAACTGTGAAAAGTATTACAAAAATATTGAAAACTAAAGAAAATTGCAAACAAATGCAACATTTTTATGTAACCAAAGACAGAAAGGCAACAAAAAGAGTTTAAACCGAATGTCGAGGTTACAAAAGTTGACCAAATTTTATAGTCAGCAAATGTTATTGAATTTTTATGTTGCAATAACAACAATAAAGAAATATAAATTTTAAATATGTATGCAAAGAAGTTTGCAATTGTTGTTGTTGTTGTTGTTTTCGCTGCTCACTTCTTTTTGCACGTTCTGTGCTTCGTTTGTTTAAACAGCTGCCAGAGAGCCAGAAGTATGCCCCTCTGCAGCAATCCAGAAACAAAAACAAATACGAAGCACACACACGCTCGCACACACCCATACACACTCCCTCACATACGGAAGGCAAAAAAAGTAAAGGGAAATAACGTTGGCCGCATGCAAAAAACATAGATACAAATAACGAGATACAAATGTATCTGTAACTGTGCGCACATAAATTCCATATGCCAAGCGCCAAAAACTAAACCGAGTTGGGACCCAGAAAACACTGGCTCAAAGTATTATCAGTCCAAAAACTTTTGCACAAAATGCAATAAAAACAACAAAAGCAACTCACAGGAGAGATTACTGTAGCAGAGTGGGAGACTGAGACAGACAGTGATAGAGACAGAGAGAGGTATTCCGACTACAACTTGAGCTCTCATTGAGACGCCATCTGGCGTTGAGAGCCGACAAAAGTTTGATTGACAAACGAAAAACAAAAAAACTCACAAAAATATTGCATATAAATTGACCCAAAACAACTTTTATTTGTAATATTATTATTATTATTATTTGAAATGGATATTATGGGAATCGGAATCAATAGAAAAACATTCTTTAAACAATAAGTTCCCAAAAGTTAGTAAATTTCTTCTTTACTTGAATAAAAACTTTAAGATTGAGACAGAATTCTGGCCGCAAATGAAAACTGTTTGAATTCAAATTGAAATTACAAAGTTTTTAGTCAGAAAACTTGCGAAAACTAAGGAGATTTCACTGGGAAAATGTGGAGAGCAAATAAATGTTTTATAAAAACAGAGTTTAATAAGTTAAGGAAGTAATTTTTATGAGGTAATACAAGGAATTCATTTTGGTTTAAATTCACTTTTAATCGTTTTAAAAAGAGTGTTAATATTAACACGTAAAAACAATGTTGGAAGTTCTTTAATAAGATAATACAGGAAATTCCTTCCAATGATTTATTAAGTAGTGTTAACTTTAACACTTAAAAACAGTGTTGGAAGTAATTTTAATGTGGTAATACTGATACATGATACAATAATATAAGGTAGTCTCGTCGTTGACAGAACTGCCTTAGCTATGCTTACAATAAGTGCGAGCGAACGAAGCTAAGGTAGTAAAACGTCGAGCCTCTGCCGACGACAAGACTACCTTATATTATTGTATCATGTACTGATAGAAGCTTATATAAGTTCATTTTTGAAGTGTAATACAAATAAATTGGAAAATGAGTGTTAATTTTAACACTTAAAAACAGTATTAAAAATAATTTATATGAGTCAGACCTTTAAAACATAAATTTAAATAAATTGGAAAGCGAGTGTTTATTTCAACACTTATAAACAGTGTTATAAAATGGCAAATAAATTCAGTTTTCGAAAAAACTACTCCCACAGTTTTCAATCCTTTTTTATGACCCCACACAACCCCTAGGGGTTAATCTGTCTGCCCAAAACTTTACTATATAAAATATTTTTGATATATATATATATATATATATATATATATATATTTTCTATTTGATATTTACCTAACCCAATTTTGATTTAGTATTTCAAATGCAAATTGTCAGAGAGCACAAAAATTGTGCAACTAAATTCAAAAAACCATTGCCACACGTTGCAAGTTGTGTGTTTGGGCAGGATGTGAGGGGCGTGGGGAACGGAGGGGCGTGTCATGGCTGGCTGTCGCAGCTGTTTGGAAATTTTAGCTCGTTTTTCGTGGCATTTCCGCAATGGCAAACGCGCCGAGCTGCGTTCGTTTCGTTTTGCACGTAAATTCCCAACAAACAAAATATTTGTTTAATTTATTTTAATTTTCCAAGTTGCAGCAGTTGCTGTTTTTCAGTTTTCAGTGCAGTTTTTCCCCCTTCAGCTCCCTCGAGCCCCCAGTGCCCATTAAAAACGTGTGCCGCAGGCTGAAAGCGTGTGTATCTAAAGGATGCGCCAGGACTAAAAACAACAACAAAAAGCAGTGGAAGAAGCAGAGGAATGAAGCACAAAGAGCTAAAAACTGTTTTTGGAAAAGAGACGAAGAAGAAGAAGAAGAAAACGAGCTACAATCATAATTCACGCGCATTTGTGTAAAGGAGACAGGGAAGATGGCAGACAGCAGGCACTTGGCCAAGGAAATGAAATGAATGTGGGAAAAACTCAAAGGAAAAACGCAGCGGGGCGAAGCGAAGCGTCGGTGCGACGAACCGACGAAGCAGGTAGACAAAAACTGAGGCATAAATAAAACAAAGCGAAAGGAAAATAAAACGAGAGAGAAGAAGAAAAACGAAAAAGGAGGCAAAGACAGTGCCACAAAAATAAACATAAAAACCAAAAGAAAATGCCCAAGCAACAGAAAGAGACTGAAGATGGTGGGGGGAGCTGAAGGAAAAGCGGAAAACGACGAGCGACGCATCTTAAGTATCCTGTCGTTTGCTTGCTGTGAAAAACTGTCGAAAACTCAGCAGAAAAAAACACTTGAGGTAAGCGCAAAGGATACAAAGATACAGATACAGCTACAGCTACAGCTAACGACAGCGACAGCTACAGAGATACAGATAAACTGAACGAACCAACGCAGATACTTTTCATTAGACACAAGACACAAATTGAAATTGATATTTATAGGCAGTTAATAGCATTAATTATGTATGAATCATGGCCAAGAACATGCAGCATCATACCAGCTAGCCACGCCCAGTTAAGCCGCCCACCTTTTACATTAGTTGGGTTAAGGGTTGGGGTTTGGGGGGCTCACCTTTAATGGCTTTTTAATTATTTGCACAAAAGTATCTTTTGCTGTTTGTTGCTCTTTATGATATCATAATTGTTATTATTATTATTATTTTTATTATTGTTGTTGTTGTCATTGTTATTGTTCTTGCTATGCGCGCAGCTCTTCCTCCACTTCAACCACTCTTCCTCCAGTTTTTCGCTATAATAATGCCCCCAGAGATCGTTTACCGCTAAAGCTCCGCAGAGAGTTCATTGATTTTTGACTCTGTTGACAAGTTGACAAAGAGTTTGGGGGGCAATCATGGGTTAAGAGTGTAAGGGTGTGCGTGTGCGTGTGTGTGTGCCTCAGCTCCAATTAAAGTGTCAAATCAAGTCGTTTTATTTATTAAATGATTACACACTACACAAAACATAAACATAAACACAGAAAATGCGTCGGAAAAGCGGAAAATGACGCTATAAACTAGCAAAGGAGTGGGGTGGGAATTAAGAGTGTGGGCGGTTGAACAGTAGGGGGCGGAAGAGGGAGAGGGGCTGGGAATGCACACGCTAATGGCTTACGCCGCATATTTCGTTGAGTGTCAAAAGATTTTCAAAGCATTTGGGAATTGCTTGTTAAATGCGGACAAATTGGAAAAAGTGTTGACTGATTGACTAACTGACTGACGGACTGATTGACCAATAGATTGACTGACTGACTGAGTGTTTAGGTATCGTTAGGGATTACAAATTTGCTCTGGAAGCGAACAAAACTTTTGTATCCGAAAAAAAAGTTCAGCAAAAGCTGTCAAACGAACAAAGTGCGTGAGCGGAGAGTGCAGAGAGAGAGAGGAGAGGCAGGCAGAACGTATAAAACGAACGGTAAAAACTGTCAATGGACGCAGCAAAAACTTAACGTCAAAGCGTTAGCTAAAAACTTGACTAACGTAACGTGACGACAGCACAACGAGAGAGGAAGAGAGCAAGCTAAGAAGCACAAGCAGCGGCAGCAACAACAGGTGCATGCAGCAAGAGCAGAAGGAAGAGAGGAAAAAGGAGAGCTATAAAGAAGCTGTCATAAACAAAACTTTTGTGTGTGTGAGAGAAGCAATAGCAGAGCAAGCAGACGAAGAAGCAGCAAAGAAACTGAAGCAATCTCAAATTGAAACGTGTTTTAGACAATTTTTTAATGGTTCAATTTCAACGAGAGCGCAAAGGAGACAGCGAATGGCAACTGAAAGGAAGACAGAGAGAGCAAGGTAATTTCAATATCAGTGCTGGAAAAACACAGTTCATTTTGATAGCTTGGTTAAGCCAATGGAAATGGAAACTGTAAGCGGAAAAGTCATTTTCAAAAAGGAAATCATAAGCTATAAAAAAACACATACACAAAGGCAAAATACCCATGTTTCAGCCAAGGAAAATGTTTCCTGAGCTCATTGAGAATTGAGAAGTTTTAGAAAAAAGGAAACTTGCACAGAAATTGTTTTAAAATGGAAATTAATGTACTTTTGACATCACGCAGTTCGAATGTAGACAAAACAAATACTAAAATGTCTAGAAACTTTGCAAAATACTAAAATAAATCAAAGAAAAAGTCATAACAATTTACGCTTGGAAATATAACACGCGATACTTTTGTCTAGTGCAGCCAATTCTCATGGGATATTTGATGCCTGGCAATGAAAGCGCTGCAATTTTATCGCATGCAACTTTTTAAACTAGTGATATGTGAGATCTTTTTGCTTATCTCTGTTCACACCTGTTTCGCTCACTGCTTTTGAGTTCGTATTCGTTTGCTGCTTTTGCATATCCATTTTCATATCTTTAACTTTGTAAATGTTTTTTTGTTTGGTTGTTTTGTTTTTGTTTTGTTGACTTACCGATTAAAAATAAATTGCGAAAGCTTTGTCTTGTATTGCAGTTGTTGCTTCTGTTGCTATTCCTGTTCTTGTTGCTCCCACTTCTGCTAGGCGTTGTTGCTACTGTTGTTGTTGCTCTCGCACTGTTTACTGTTGTTTTTGCTGTCATCTTGTCGTAGTTTCGGTAATTGTTATTGTTGTTATTACTTATTATTATTATTATCGCTGTTTCCGTTGCTTCTCACAAAGTTTTCTCCCTCTCTCTTTCTCTCTCGTTAGCCCGCGTTACAGCAGCGCCACATTGCGGCCAAAGTTTTTTTCAAAATCGAACGAAAGAGTTACAAAAACAAAAAAGTAACACTTACAACAACAAAACACAAATCGACACAATAACTTTAAATTGAAATTCAAAATGGCGCCGCGCGTTTGGTGTTGGCCCTTATGTTGGCCAGGTCTTAAACCTTCAGCATTTTTCTTTGCCTTTGCTTTTGACTGCACTTCAAATACGCATACACACGCACGCACACAGCGCAACACACACGTATGTGTAGGCACGCACACACGCACACGTTTTCACTGTTATAATCGGCCGTTTGCTTTGCTCTTGCGCTTGATGTGCCTGTGTTGTTGTTGTTAATCAGAAATCACTCGTGTTGTTGTTTTTGTAGTTGTAGTTTTATGCAGGCGACGACAACGACGCTTGAAAGGTTTCCAAGAAGCAGAGACTCTCATACACACATACACTAGCACACGTACGTACGCGATACACGTAAAACCTTTTTCTCTTTGTTGTTGTTGTTGCTGTTTTTAAGCGACGCGCGTTGCTCCTGCTTCTTTTTCTTCTTCTACTACTTTGTCTTCTACTTGTTGTTGTTTTTGTTGCTGCTGCTGGTGTCTTAAAACCTGTTTGACAGGTAAGAGAGCCAAGAGCTGCACACGCAGAGGGGGAGAAGCAGTCGCAACTCGAGATCAAGTAAAACTAATGATGCCAAAGCCGGCGTCGACGTTGATGACGCAGCTGCGGCTGTGGCTGCTGTTTGCTGCCGATGTCGCTGCTCGCTGCTGTCTGTTTGCTGCTGACTGTGCTGCTTTTGCTTGGGTTTGGTTTGGATTTAGTTTTAATTTTGGTTTCTTTTTGTTAATAGTTTAACTCGTTGTTGTTTTTGCTTATTTTTGCTTTTGCTTTTGGCACTCTATTTCGCACTACACACACACAGACACAAACTGTAGCCAATTGTTGTATTGTTGTTGTTATTATTATTGCAATTTGCAATTTGTTATGGCTATTTGAAATAATTTATTACACTATTCGCTTTTATAAATATATTTTTATTTATTCGGTTCTTTGCTTGGAACTGTAAACAATACGAGTACACGACGTTGGTAAAAAACGCGACGCAAAATTTGTTGTTATTGTTTGCTGCTTGCAGCTGAAACGACGAGCGACAGCGCGACACGTCCGTTCGAAGCGGCAAATGAAAAGAGAATGAAGAATGCATACGAAAACGAGTCAACGAATCCGAAGAGAGCACACAACAGTGGGCACCAAACGTTTCTCTTTCAAGCAGCTGCTTATGCTTTAACACCCACCACCAGGCACTCTCACAACAGTGCGCTCTCTTAAGACACAAGCAAAACTCGTTTAAGCAGCAACAGGCCAAACTTAAGTGTTACTTAAAGTTTGATACGCTTAAGAGCGCACAATTTATGTGAGTGGTAGAGTGTGATCCAGGTAGATTAAGAGCGCTCGATCAGTTTGACTCAATTGGAAAAATATATTTAATAATAATTTAATTATAAACAATATTTTAAATAGACTGTTGGCATTTACAGCTGTATTTCCTTAGTACTTATACATAAAACTATTACAAAATAAATAATTTAATGAAACTAAATGAAATATGTTTTTAATATCATAATTAACAGCCGCTGTTAAATAACATAAATTCTTTTGGCTGTTGCATGCGAGATTTATGCACGTCTTCGTTTTGGCTTAAAAGCAACGACGAAACGAAGCGATGCTAAAACTAAAGAGAGCCCGTTGACAAAGAGCATAGATGTGCGCTGTTAACAGCGTGTGCTAACTTAACGAAGCCACTCAACGAAACTCGCTCACATGGGGCAACTAACAGCGTTTAAGAGAGCGCCGACGCTGTGCTAGCTTAACAGTCTGTTAAAAGGCATAGCAACACGTAGCGTTTTGTGCGCGTTTCCCTAGCGGTTTTCGTGCGACTTACGAAACTTGTTTTCGTTGCATGTTTTTTTATGTTCGTTTGTTGTTGGCCAACAAGTTGGAAAAATCGCCTGACGTTGTAGAGGAAAAACCAGTTGGCTAACAACTTGTGGGCTAGCATGGCCAACAGCTAAACCACAAACTCACACATACATATGCTTATATATCTTTTATATACATTCATTAACTACGATCAAGTCAAGCAGTTGAAAAATCCATTGCGCAGGGGCAACGTCTTGTGAAAAAGAGATGGCAACAGCAGCTGAGATGCAAGATGACAAGACAGCGACGGCGACTGCGAAGGGGAGAGCAGCAGCGACGGCGACAGCGACAGCGACTGCGAGCTTCGTTCAGTTTAACCGCTCGCTCTTGACTTAAGATCTACTTTTAACCAGTTTCGCATGTGAGTTTTTGTTGTTTTTTTTTTTTTGTACGTTTTTCTTGTTGTTTCTGCCTTTGCGCTTTTAACGTTCTTTTGCTGTCGCCAGAGTTCATGTTTGCTTTGGCTGCCGTTGAAGGAGACCCCTGCACCGTTCTCTCTCGCTCCCCTCCTCTAGCGCGTGGGCAACCAGTTTGAAAACTTGTTCTTCATGTGCTCGCTGACAGAAAGCTGAATACTATGCCACTGCTAAAGCACGCGTTTTGCATGACAAATGAAATCGTTAAGAAAAACGGCCGCAAAGCGAAAAGTTGGTAGAAAAAAATAACAGAAAAAAATTGAAAATTCATAAATTGTAAATATTTTTACACATTTTCAGTGTTTATTGAATTTTTGATTTGAAAAAGCGCCGCAAGACGTTGGCCCAAGCAAAAGTGGTCAGCTACTGTCTTGGCTGAAACTCTATTGGCCATTTGGCTCACTTCTCCTACTCCTGTGGCTCCTGCGGATGCGACAAGCGACGCATACAAATGGCAATAGATAGAGGGAAAGAGAGAGGGAGAGAGACTCAGCCTGGCGAGTGTTAGTCACAGCCGGGGGCTGGGGCTGGGCGGTTAGCCTTGGCTAATGCAGATTCCGCGAGATTTTTGCCTTGGGCTGCCACTAAGCGCCACGCCCCGTTTGCAAATCAGCCGCCTCTAAACACGCAAATCCCTTGTAATTATCTTTAGGCCAAAACAATTCCCTGCCTCCCCCTTTCTGTCTCTCTCGCACTAGTACAAATGTAATTGCTTTAATTTTACAGTTTGACGCATAAATTTCCTCGCTTTTTCATGAATATTAATGTTGGAAAAATGCTGCTGCTTTGGGAAAATCTCTGCCTGCTTTTCAATAAATAGACGCGTGTCTCGGCCCCAAATCGCGACAGACACGAATCTGCGAATTATGTATTGAATATTTAATGCTCATAATGCGTGGGGGTAACCCCTTTTAACCCCTCTGCCCCTCTTCTACCTGCTCTAATTTTACCTGCAAAAGTTTGGAGCAAATTCTTATGATTTTTCCGGTGGAAAACTTTGGATTTGCTAATTAAGTCTCGGGAGATTGAGAATATGATGGAGACAGTGGCTTTGATCTGCAGATTTGAGAGAACTGAGAGTCTGGTGGGTGAGTTGAGAAGAGGAGAAAAGAGAATAGTAGAGAGTATTGAATTGGAAGATAAACAAACGTTACAGAAAGTAGTAGCGAGGAAGAGGAGGGAAAGGAGAATTGTTGAATGAAAGGAATAAAGGAATAGAGGTTTAGAAAAGGAGAAAAAGTTTAGGAGAAAATAAGCAGAAAGCAGAGAGAGCGAGTGAAACAAAGTATGCGAATAAACGTTTACGAATAACGTGCAAAAAGAGAATTGAGCAAGTAAGCAATTTCTAGCTGAGAAGGGGAAGAAAAAGAGCGAATAAAAGTGGGAGAAATAATAGGAGAGAATAAAGAGTGAGTTAGATGTAGAGTACGATCGTTTAAGAATGAGTTTGGGAGAGTGAAATGAAATAGTTAGTGAAAAAGGGAGTCAAAAAATGTAGGAAAATATGTTTAAAAATAATGAAATACATAAAACAAATCAGAAGAAAAGAGGGAGTGAGAGGGAGACAGAGAGAGAGAGAGAGAGAGAGAGAGAGAGAGAAAGAGAGAGGGAGAGAGAGAGACCGAAAGAGAAAGAGATACAGATATATATATAGATACAAATACAGATATAGATATAAATATAGATATAGATATAGATATAGATATAAATATAGATATAGATATAGATATAGATATAGATATAGATATAGATATAGATATAGATATAGAAATAGATATAGATGTAGATATAGATATATATATAGATAGATATAGATAGACAAGGCAATAAACTGATCGTACACTAAAAACTAATTCAATTTGAGGAAAAAGCTTACAAATAGGAAAAAATTCCCAAAGAAGGATATAGAAGTATTGACTTGCCAAGATTTCAGTACATTTGTCCGCCCAAGGGGGATGTCCGTCTAAATGAACAGGATTTTGTATGAAAATCATGCTCTTGATGCTGTAAAAATCGTAAGGCTAAAGGAAGCTGTCCGCCTGAGGAAGTCTGTCCGCGAGTAGAACTTTCACTGTATTTCAAATTATGCTTCTTAAATATTCATATATTTAATATATAAAATATAATACATTCTATGTTTATTTTTTTAATAAATTTCAAGTTCTTGACAATAAATGAACACAGTTCCTATGACTCAAAGACTTAAAGTCTCTGAGGAGAGAACAATGATTATTTCGATCTTATTTAAGCCTTTAAGAACTCTGTACACTGTATTTGCTTACGCTACAAAGCAGCTTAGCAACGCCCCCGACCAACCCCTCCTCTCCTCCTAGTTCTACCAACTCTACCCAAATTCTGGGCACTTGAAGTTTTCAACAATTCTTTTAAACCGATCAACGATCAGCGATCAGCGAATGCGATCAAGTGAAAAGTGTGGAAAGCCAAAGGCCAAAAAGTCAGTTGAGCTTAGTGGTAATGGATTTTGGTATTGGGTTACCCCCAAACCCAAAAAAAAACTGTAGGAGAAAGGGAGGGTAAGAGGGAGAGCTGAAAAGTGATCTTCGATTGGCGATCGTTGAAGCAAATGAGTTTTTGATTTTCAAACAAACAAACAAACAAACAAGCAAACAACACGATAGAGTTAAAAAAGAAGGAGTAAGGAGAGGCGGAGATGGGGAAGAAGGGGCTGAAAGAAGAATGGAAATTAAAGTAGAATCCGTGATCGCATGATCCATGATCTTGTGCATTTCGGACTCGAGGGCTTGAATTACAAACAGATTAAGCAGACAGCGGGCTGCGAGGGCTGCATAACAATGAGACGAAGCGAGGAGAGGCAGAGGAGGGAGGGGAGTAGGCAGAACAGAAAAAGAAGGGGTAGAGGAAGAGTAGGGGGACAGCAGAGACTTGGATCAAACTCAAGACAGGTAGAAGAACAATGAGAAATAAAGAAATGAAGTGGAACGTTAAGATCGCTAGCAGAGACAAGCGGAGGAGGGAGGAAGGGAGGGAGAAGTAGCAAGAGAGGGAGAAGTATGGAGAGAGGAGCAAGAAAAAGAGCACAAACCGCAAACGAAACGAGAGTCAAAGAGTTGCGAGTCAAGCTCAGTGAGAGCGAGAGGAACAGAGTGGAATAAGTGAGACAGAGAAAGAGAGTAGACGACTAGGAGCAACAGCTGTGGGTAGTGGGCAGTGAGGCAAACGGGGCATTTTTTCAGGTAGGAGACATCAGCAAAACATTGCCGGGCTGTCAGTCAAGCTGCACCGCCTCCTGCTCCTACTCCTTCTCCTCTTCCTGCTCCTTCTGCTGCTGCTGGCCATATGGGAAGTCCACGGCGACAAACGCTGAAAAGACAGTGATCACTGGCCAAAAGGAACCTAAGACAAGTCGAAGATGTAGTCCGATTGTTACACTCAACCACAGGGTGAAACTTTTGGTTTGGGTAGCAGAGGAACCTATAGGGGAATTAAGTTATAAAAGCAGTTTAATGGTAGAATTATGTGAAACAAAGGGTTGGAAAAGGTTAATTTGGATTTTAGGGTTAAGGAGTTTAAGATAAGCAAGGAAAACAAGGGATTAAAGTTTAATTTGCTCATAGAAAAGTCAGTGTAATCATGGGAAATGGTTTTGTACCTGCTAGGAATTAATTTCTATAAGTATTTCTGGGTTAAAAATTCAATAAAAAGACAACGGTCTTAAGCAGATATATTTTTTAAAAAAATAAATATATATTTTAAACCTTTTCTTTGAACAACTTTACAGTGTTTAGTAAAGCACTTCAAGGTATAGGATTTGTATATTCGTTACTCGTAGAGTAGAAGGAACGTACTAGAGCTATCGTGACCAAATTCACATATTATGTTTATGCTACGATTATAACTATCCCCACCAAATTTGGCTCGGGTAGCACAACTATAGCCTATAGTTCTCATAGGACAAATCGGTCGAGGATAGGATATTTGTATGAAGACACAAACTTTTAGTTGAGCTAACGCACATATTATGTCGTTATCATCAATAGGACTATCTTAATTAAGTTTGGTTCAGTTCGGGCAACTGTGGACCATACTTCCATAGGACAAATCTGTTAAAAATGGTTTATTTTTAAGCAAAATGAGCACTAATACGAGCACAGGGTCTTTTACAGTCGGCTGGCTCGGCTGTAGCCTTTCTTACATGCTTGCATATTTTCCTCTTATTCAGTTTCCTTTACGTATTTTTAGTCTCAATAGCTAGCAGTATTTTTAAAATACTAAATAATAGTAGAATTTCAAACTTTTTTATGTTTTTTAAACATTTGTTTTCCTTGTTGTCTAGTGTTTTGTACTAGGAGGCAAGTACTTAAACTGGACAATGTCTATCAAGTTTTCTCGTTGATGTTCTTCGTTGACTTCATGTGTGTGTAGCTTTAAGTGTATGTGTGTGTGTGTGTTGCCTGTTGCCTGATGGTCTTGTCGTCTGCTTGGACGAGAGTTAATTATAGGTTGAGGTTTTCGAACTCGTTCCTCGAGCTGCAGCTGCAGACAGTAAAAAAACCGAAGAAACTAAAGAAACTTGAGGCTCAAGACGCGACTGGAAGGTGACTGGCAAAGGGCGGGGCGGGCAAAGGGGCTGGAAGTTAAAGCCAAAGGATGCAATTGGAAATTGCAGACTCTATGAAAATTGGAACAGCCTGCGGTTTTCCAAAAACGCAACTCATCCAATTGGCTGACTGCCTGACTGTAGTCAGCTCAGCACATGTTTCAGTAATTCGATAAAAAACGGAAGAAAATGAAATGAAAAACTTGAAAACTCACGCAACACTTGAGGGCAGCATTTTAATTTGTAGCTATGAAAGAATCGAAGAAATTGGTAGAGTCGAGAGTCGGCAGTCGGGAGTTCTTCGGGGCCTCATATAGGAATAGCAGCCATTAGCCAGCGCCACGATTACGATGTAATTTTCTTTGATTTCCCCCACGTTGAGGGGTGAGGAAGGGAAAACAGCTTCATAAGCAACTCAAGGGGCATTTAAATGTTTGTTTGTGCCCATTGAAAGAGCAACAACAATGGGAAATATCACAATATTCCTGGCTAAACACTTGAGACCGCCCATTGAGCGGGAAGTAGGGATGGCAGGGGGAAGGGAGCGGCTGGAGTGGTATTGGAAAAGTATAATCACCAGAGTTCTTTATTTATTTTTTATGTTTTCTCTTCTTTTTTTTAGTAATTTTCAATTGAACATAATCCGTTTTTGCGTTTTTACACATAAAAATTTGATGCGTAAATAAAAAGCGGGAAATGATACGCGGAAAATAAGAGACTTGTAGTTACCCTCTTGAAAACATACCATAAATTTAAAAATAAATAGATTTGTAATAAAAATAATTGAACTACATAACTGTAGCTGTATTAAGCTCTGAGTTCCTTGAGTTTGTGATGGCAAATGAGTGGGAAACTTTCAAATATTTTAAAGGAAACTATATGAAAAAAACTAGGGAATACTAAGAATTTAAAGTTGCTTGTATTTTAATCCTTAAAGACTACTTTTAATAAGTTTTTAAACTAAGTTATTTAATACAATTTAAGTAAAGTTTTCCATAAAATTTAATTTATTTTTTTAAAATTAATTTTGAGTTCTATAAAATATTTTATGTTTGTTCAACAGTAGTTTTCACTTTTTCTTAGCTACTAGCTTCATAAGCATCCCCTTTGGTAACACCTCCCACTTTACAGGGTATGCCAAAATGTGCCGAATTGAAAAATGTTTCGACTGCTTTGTAATTGCCCAAGGACTTAGACCACTGCCTTGATCCTGGCCACATTTATGCTCGATTGACCATAACAAACACAAGCAAACAGCAATAGCAAATACCTGTTATAAAATAATAATAATAATAATAATGGAAAATAGCAAATGTGTTGTCAGAGACAGACGTATAAAGTGTAGAACTAAATAGCGAACTTTTGTATGATTTGCAGCTGTAAAAAGCTAGAATTTCTAGAGGTTTTCAAGGGGGGAAATAGGGAAGAGTGCGGAAAATAAATAGAACAGTTTTACTTGTATTTTCAAGTGGCTTAAATTTTAATAAATTTGGAGTACTTTGGTAATCACGAAACTTCTATAATTAGCAAAAAAGAAAATTACTTAATTAATTATAATATTATAATATAAATCAAAAATATAAATAAAAAACTATGATGTTAATTATAAATAATAAATTAAAAAAATATTATTTATAAGACATTAAAAAAAATATTTAAAGGGCCTGCTATTAAATTTAGTAAAGAAAACCTCAATTATTTTAATTATTTACGATTTATTTATCGAATTTAATATGAACGCTTTAAAATAAATGAATAATATATACAAAAATGTTTCCGTTTTTTATATGTTATAGTTTAGGTAAAGCAAATGTTGCATTAAGTAATTATAAATAACAAAAATTTAATTAATAGACTATAGTTTAGTTAATTTTTCTTAGCAATCTGTAAAACTTGACAGTTTTAATTTATTTTTAATGCCTAAATAAATAAATTTTTATTAAATTTAAGCAGCTAAAATGGCTTAAATATATTATACTTATTCCAATTAATTAGTTTTGATTTCCTAAGCCCACTTTTTAAGCCCAGCACTGCCATATCACCCACTTTCTAAGCTCCTTCTTCTGTACACTGTATTTCTAGCCATTATTTTTAATACTTTAATAAGCTGAAAGCAAACTTTCATAACAATTTGTTGCATTATCAAAGTCTTTTTGCTTGTAATTCGATTACGAAATTGTTTATTCAAAGAGTTTGCCAACTTACATTAGAGTCAGCAACTGGTCAAGTTATCCCGCTTCCTCTCTCTTTCTCTGTTTCTCCTTCTCCCTATGTTTCCCCCTTTCCTTCTCCTCTTCTTTCCCTTTCTGCTTTTCTCTTTTGATGCATCGACGCGAAACATTTCCAAGTTAATCCATTAGATGCATTGCATTTTTAATTTGACATTTACAATATAAATTTGCGCTTGCTTCCACAACAACAACAACAACAACTATTGTTACAACAACAACAGTTCCTCTGTTGTCATTTTGAAGCTTTTGATCGCGATTTTCCATCGCCCGCAAATAGTTTAAATATTAAATTAGCAAATTTCGCTGGATTTTCACATTTGCAATAAATTCCTTGGGGTATTTGCTGACCGCTAGATGGCGCATTTGCATCCGAAATAGCCAGTAATCGTTTGGAGGCGTGTCAGCAGGCGGTAGCTTTGGGCCCGTTTGGGAGTGCAACCAAAACAATCTATTAAATTATTCATGGGACACATGAGGTCGAAATCGAAGCAATTGCCAAATTGATTGAGTACAAATTTTGACAGTGCCTAAAGTAAGGCAAGGGGGGAATGTAGCGGAGTGGAGGGCAGTGGGCAGGGTTAAAAGGGGCAGTTTGGGGTTAGTGACCCTTTAAATTGGGCTGTAAGTGGTGTTTAGTGGGCGAACAGCACAGCAAATGGAAACTTAAACTATGAAATTAAGTGATTTAAGGTAGAGCAATTATTTTACATAGGCTGATTTTTGCATAGAGTTTTTTTTTGTGGTAGAAAATAAAGCAAATAATTTAATTTTAAGCTAAATTTGTTAGCATTAAAATTTATTTTATTAAAAGATTTTACTTGAGTTGACAAAGAAAATTTTGTAGTTAGAATAGTTTTAGAATAGTTTTAAAATTACAAAAATATATTTTATAGGCTTTATATATTACATATAAAATATATATATATTTTTTAAAGTTAATTAAATATTTTATATAATTTATTTTATAGTACTAAGAATTCAAAAAAGTTTGGTTAGTGAAATGTTGGTTTATTTTAAAGAGAGTGTTCTAGACATGTCTTAATAAAATATTAAATAATTTATTATACTACTACTTGATAGTTTATGTTTAGTTTAACAACATAGTTATAATTTGCTTAAATTTAAAAAAACCTTTTTAATGCAATAAAAATGATTTCCATTATAAATCTTTCACTTCATCTTTTTCTACTCCGATCAGCAGTTGCTATATGTTTTATGTGAGCTGCCACGCCCCTTTTTAAAATAGTTAAACAAATTTGTGGGAAAAGTAGAAGTCGCACTGGCAAAAGTCTGCAAAGTTTTGACAATGTTTGTGGGAAAACGTAGCTAAGAAAAGGAAATGCATTGAGATACCTGCTTATTAGGCACTTCCAGCTAGCGCCAGTTGTGCTAAGGGCGTAGTAGGGGGTGTAGAGGGGTAGGGAGTGTGGAAAGTTGTGCGAATTTATGAAGGCAAGGAAAAGTCTACTGAGGTTTTTCGCGGAAAGCGTTTGAGTTAAACGTGCAGCTTATATGGAAATTACTTAGTTTTCACACACACACACACACATAGTTGGGCTGCACATTTGTGGGCGTGTCTGTTGGCGGTTGACGGCAATTGTTGTTGGCCTTGTGTAAATTGGCCAACAGTGTTTGCTAATTGTGCTCGACGGACTGAGAGCCAAGGAAACCAAAAAGCCAAAACCAAACCCAAATTTAAGCCAACAAACACACACACACACACATACACGTTTACACACACAGCAAGGAGACTACACAATTAGCCAAATGTAAGAAGTGAAAATTGGCCAACGGAAAATAATAAAAAGAAATCTTGGTAAGAGCCTGAATTCAGAGCAGCAATTCCGGCGATTCCTTTTGACCAAACCAAAAAGAATCGGCGGCTATCAACAATTATGGCCAACAAGCCAGAAATGCCAGGCCAACATTTTGCTAATTGCCAGTAATGCCAGCGAGAAAAGGGCGGCCAGGTGGTAGGGGCGTGGCAACAATGGGTTAACAGGGGACTCCCAAGACACGTTGCCAAATTAATAATTTCGGTGGTTTAATTTGGCAAATTTACGTGTGCGAAATAACAAACAAAATGAACGAGCGAAGAAAGCGAAATGAAGAAGAAAAAGAAGCAGGGAGTAAGAGGAAAATTCGAAACAAATGAAATGGAAATGCGAAAATGCCGAGCAGGGCATTTTCTCTCTATCGGAAATCGAGGAAATGCCAATGAAAATGCGAAGCAGTTGAGCTATGCACATGGACTGCATAATTGGGGCTCGAGCCGCTTTTCCATTAGCCAGGCACTGGCTAGGAGCAGAGCAGAGGAGGGTGAACCAGACTGTGGAAGACCCTGTAGCTGGCATATGTGTATAAATTTGTTGTTTGTTTTTAAACTTGTTGTCTTAGTTTTTCTTGGAGTTAGACCCTGTACTTAGGCTGTACAAAGCGTGTGCTAAGTTTGTAAGAAAGAAAAGAGCTTAACAAAGCTCTCTGCTTACTTAATGGAACTGTTTTTTTGCAGCAGGATTAGTTTTATCTAGAATAAGCTGACAGTGTCAAAATTTTTGACAGTTTTGCTGAAAAATAGAATAACTATATAATTTACTATAAGATTTCGTGTAAATTTTGGGTATACCAATAGCAAACAAAGTTTATTTCAAGACTCCAGTTAAGGATTTGTGCAGGCGCGAAGGGGCGTGGCCCTAATCATATAACAAACTTAAAAATTTGTTTTGATTTTTTAGCCTTTGTTCTTTTGGTCTTTTAACTCTTGATTTTACACTCACAGTACCCTATCTCTTAACTGCCTATATATCTACCTTCCTACCACCTAGTACAGGGTCTAATACACTCTCACAGAAATTGCAGCAGGCGCTCAATTAGAGCGAGTGCCAAACTGATTGAATCGCCATAATCCACAACTGAAGTTCCAACTTCAAACTGAACTCTCCCTGTGTCTAGAGTTTTGAGTTCTGAGTTCTGAGCATCAACAATCAACAATAAATGCCATGTATCTAGCTATCTCTGTCTTTCACTCTCTACCTATGTCTTTCTTTCTCTTTCTTACTCGCATTAGCCAAAGTTCTTTGGTCTAAAGCGTCTAATTTTTGTGCAAACTTTGCTGCAGTTTCCTTGTGCCTCAATGAATTCTGGCACCACACGCACACACACTCGCACACACACCCTGGCACACACACCCAAGTACAATTTCTGGTTCCTCAGTTCCTTAGTTCCCATTTTGTTTGCCTATTTTTGACCAAAATCGCATTTTGATTCGAGTCAAATTTGCGTCTCAAAAAAAGGGGTATATTGAGTTACTCGTTGGCACTGCTGAGAAATGCACATGTATCGATAACTTTTGTGCTAGAATTTAGTAGTAGACTGCCTTTACTAGACTAGCAGATACCCTGTAAACAGCCGGGGTTCGCTCTAAGAGGTGTGGACAGTGTTTCATTGTTTAAAAGAGTTTAGAACTTTTCTTTTAACAACAGTTGATTTTTATCAAAAAGTAATAGACTAGCAGATACCCTGTAAACAGCAGGGGTTAACTCTAAGAGGTGTGGACAGTGTTTCATTCTTTAAAATAATTTAGATTTTTTCTTGTAACAACAGCTGATTTTTATCAAAAAGTAATAGACTAGCAGATACCCTGTACAATACGTTGCACACTTTTTATTATGTTTAAATATAATTTCTTTCTAAAACAAATCAGTTTTGCCTGCTCAGCCAACAACTTTTCTACGTATTGCATTTACAGGGTATTAGCCATTCGTCTACTGGTCACTTATGCTCAAATGGGTTTCGTCTTGTTCACATTTGTCTGTGGTCAATACAATTTTTGGCACGCCTAAGCCAAATTAATTAACTGCTGAGCAGGAGTTCCCCTAGCATTGGGGTGAGGGATGAGGAGAGGGGAGCAGAAGGCGAAGAGGAAGGACTGCGGGGTATTTGGGGTATGCAACAAGCAGCAATTGGCAATGAGCAGTTACCGTTATAAGCGGCTTCAACATGCAGCTGACAACATTGCAGTAGACTCCAGTGTACCTCTACCCCCTTCTGCTATCTCCACTCCACTCCCCTCCCCCTGTCGCTGCTCCTTTACCCACATGGCCCCTTTTCCTCTTAGCTGTCTGCCCGCTAGAAAGACTCCCTACCTCAATACTCCTTCTTAGCCAGTTTTTGAAGCCGGCAATCGAATAAAGTGTGTGTGCTTTGGTGTGTGAGTGAGTGTGTGCCTGTGTGTGTGTGTCGAGGATTTGTTATACCCTTTAGTCGTAGGAATAAGGGTATATCGTATCGTAAGAATCGAGTTATGCTCAAAGAACTCGCACTGTTAGAAAAAGCTTCGTAGCTCTTACCAATTAGTAGCCACGATGATCAGTCAAAGATTATAATAAACCTAAAACATTGAGCTACACTGCCTATCATCAAAAACCGCTTTTATATACACCGTTTAACTACAAATTCAAGCCAACTAACAAGTATCTCAAAGCCGACCAAAAGTATCTCAAAGATAGCTTGCTTTTTGACCAGTTTTTGGCTTGTGGCAGTAGCCAGTTTTGGCGACCAGTGCAACAACAGCCTCCAATACAGATGGCAACTGCGAAAAAGTGCCGTTATGTGACCTCATATGTGGCCAAGACACTAACAAGCCAGCCACTCAAAAAAACAGGGTCCAAAAGGGGCAAGGAAAGTAGAAGAAAGAGGGAGGGAAAGGAAAGAGGTAGGTAGAGTGGGCCTGCTGCTGTTATTGATACCTCAAGTTGGCCAAATTGCCAAACGCGATACGATCGCGCCAATTGAACAACTTTTTGGCGTGGCGTGGCGTGAAAGTGGACAAACCGGAGCAAAATGAGAGAACTGAAGCTGAGACTGAGACTGAAGCAGAGATAGAGAATCGAGTCTCAGTTGGGCAGAGTTAAAGAGAGAAAGAACAGCAACCGGTGGCTGCTACTGTGGCAAGCAGCAGCTGCAACATTTGGAGGCATAAAAATCAATTGCAGCGAGAAATTGACTCAGCAAATTGAGCAAGAAAAGGGAGTCGAAATGCCTGAGGAAATGCAAGAAATTCACTATAAATTTATGTTTCATAAAATTGAATTTCCAAAAAGGATTCCCCCAAAAGTATCGTCTTACCTGCGTTTCGATGCTTGGAAACAGCAAAAATGCAGAGGTTTCTGCTCAAGCGAAGCCTTTTGGCTGCAATTAATTGGCAACACACACACTCACACACACACAGTCAACTACTCTACCCAACAACTAAGTCGCACCACCCAAGCAGTGACTTCTTTCTTGCCCCAATCACTGCTTAAGTCATGTCTTTGTATAGCTGTGTTTCTGGCCTTTGTTTTTACACCTGTTGACCCTTTTGCTGTTTATTGAAATTTGATTTTGTTTATTATTTTTGCAGTGTTCATAAGGGCGCGTAGAGCACAGGGGGCTTAGTTCCATAGGGGTGAATTTTCCCCGAGTATTTTCACTTGTTGTGTTTAGTTAACAGGTTGTTTTTCCTGCCCGTCTTCAGTGATGATGAGCAAAATTGTTAAGCACCGCTATAAGTCATACCTGAACCCTAAGAAACTGTGAGTAAGTCGCACCCGAGACCCTTTAGCTCCTGACCCCTGACCCCTGCGGCTCACCCCTAAATGTGGCCAAGAAGTCAGCGAAGCAGCAAGAAAACGTCATCGTCGTCCAGCTCAACAAGTTCCTGGGCCAATTGCTTACACAGCTGTTGCTATTGTTTCAATAGGCAATAGGGCAGAGGGGAAGACAGTGGTGGAGAGTAGCAGGGGGAGTTAGGCGTGTGTGTGTGTGTGGCTGAGTCGAGGGTTGAATGCTCGACTGTGGGAATTTCTCAATTGCTGCATGGTTAATAATTGCTATTGTTGGCTTCACCATCTTCAGTGCAGAGAGTGGGGAGTATGGTAGAGAGGGGGGTGCGCCGAGGGGTGTGGCATATTCAGGGGGTGTCTGAGCAATTGTGCGTAACTTGTAATGAGGTACGACTGTATGTCTACGTCTCTGTGCGACTTCATTTGTGGTTTTACTGTAAATAAGCTGCCAACAGCAGCAGCAGCACAGCAGCAGCAGCGGCAAGTGACAAGTGGCAAGTGGCAGCTGGCTAGGTGCAAAGTGCATTTCAGATTTTGACCAAATGCCTTAACTCTACAATTGTCTTGACTCACGTTTCGTAGCTGTTAAGACTTGAGCTTGAGATACTTTAACCTCTGCACAGTCCCAGTTTCCGCCCTTGCCACACCTAGCTGCCCCCGCTACCACTTGGCCTTGCCCACATTTTGATTAATTGCTGTCTGTGGTTGCACAGCTTCAATAATCCAGCAACAAAATCAAATTCAAACTCAAATTTACTTGCAGTTGATTCCAAAATGGAAATTTAGTGCGCCCCCTTAGGAAAAGTGCAGGAGGCGTGGCCTTAGCTGGCGCCAACTTTGCGGCTACTTCAAATGCTGGCTGTGAATACTCACATTTGGGCCCTAAAGGGTGTTTTGATTTAGAGACAATCGATTAATCGATTCATTCAGACGATAAGCGATCGGAGTGGAAGAAGAAAACTTTAAGTTGAAATTTGCTGCAAGTAAAATTAACTTAATAATTTATCAGTGTTTCCAAAATATTATTAAGTTTGTAAAGAAAGCAGTTTATTGATCACATTCAAATAAACATTAGTATTTAATTTGCTTATGCAAAGCAGCTGGGAAAACTTGCTTTAATAATTTAAACTTAAGCACTATGTAGCACTATGTAGATGATATAAGCAGACCTTAATAAGTGGCCATTTAAAATGTTTATAAAATATGTTTAAAAATAAAAAACAAATAAATAATTAAATAAATGCTTTATTTATTTAAAACTATTCAAAATTACTCTGTGCTAATATCTTTATGAACTTTTCTAACCAAAAAGAAATTCAGTTTCGAACTGAAAGTCTTTTATATGTTTGGAAATTTGGAATTCGTTAAGAAAAACAAGTTTGTGGAATATTTCTGGATTATATTATTCTTAAACTACATATAAAATATAAAAAAAATTATAAGTTTATCGACCTTTTTTATTAAAGTTTTATTGTTTTGCTGACTCACAAAATATTATTATTTTTCTTCTGGAAAATATTTGTTAAATTTTCAAAATTCTCATTTGTAAAAATGTTAAAAATTTAATGAGAAATTTAACAACGCCACGATCGCTTGATGCACTTGCGTGTCTGTCGGGAAAACCAAAGAAAATCGCCGATCTTGTGATATCAAAATTGGTTATTTTGGGCTATTAAAATGCCATCAAAAAAGAAGCAGCGAGTAAAGTTGATTTTCCACCACCAGAGAGCGGGTAAGAGAGTGCATACACGCTAATGCCATTAGCTACAAGTTGTGGCGCCTTAAGATGCCCCCGCCCCTTGCCTACCACACCGCCCTGCCCCTAGCCTACGCTCTGTCTACCCAGACAAGGTTTCATCTCATCTTCCACTTACAGCAAACGACAAACTTCCTACAGCTCGTAATTATCAGCATGATAGCAAAATTTGTAGACCGATAATTATTTTCCCACTATTTTTCAGCTGATGCCACTGTCTGTGGCAGTGGAGTGCAAGTGGTGGTGGGGCAGGGAGGGTTGGGGTCATGCGGCAGTGCCAGGAACTCGATGCCATACAATATAATTAATAACATGAAAAATACATAATGAAATTATTATCTTACTGTAATGTGAAATGATTATCTGTCATGTAAGAGTGTGTGCAGTGTGTGTGTGTCTGTACAGTGTGTGTGTGTGTGTGTGTGTGTGTAGTGTGTGAAGCGTGTAAAACAATGGCAGCAACTTGAACTCGAGCAAGTTTAACGCGCATCGAAATGCCAAGTGCCAAGGGCCTTGCATAGAAATGGGAATACTTAGGGATAGGTCAGTGCCAAGACTGTTTATATATGTACACTAAGAAAAATTGAAGTGTTAGGACTAAAATAAAATGTTAAGGACTGACAGAAGTGAATAAATGACAGATATTTTTAAAAGAAGAATAGATTACTGGATGAAAACAGTAATAACTTTACAAATACTTTAGAAAAATTAGTAATTAATTTTTAATTAAATATTTTAAGCTCTAAAAAATATTTTTCATATATTTTTTCATTTAAGCGCATTATAATTTTTATTTTAGAGTGTAGCTTTAATTAAAAAACTGCCAATTATTTTTATAGAATTTTTAGAATTTTAGTTTCCTTACAGAAACTAAGGCTCCAAATTAACTATGACTTTTTTGTCAGTGTACGTTCCTCTGTCCGTCTTATGCAAAGCGTTGGCGTTATGTGTGCATCTGAAGCGTAACGATGCGACTTTGAAACGGTTTTCGGTTGCCAGTTGCCAGTCAGCAGTTGGTGGTTGCAACTTAAACTTCTATTTCCATCTTCCTGCCACGCCTACCCCTGCACCTACCCCTACCCCTTACCCCCTACCTACACTTCATTTACAAGTCCGTCCACAGGTGGGCAGTTTCAATTTCTGATGACTGGCTGAGCGCCTCGCAGTTATGTCAGAGTTTGGCTTTTTGGTTTGGTTTCGTTTGGTTTTGTGCCTCTTCAGCCAAGCGGAAGTTGATTTATTTGTCTCTACGCTTTGGTGAGAGAATTCTTTACAAGAGACGCAAGAAAAAGAAAACGAAAAAAAAACTAAAGTGTTGCATTGTTTCCACCTACAAAAAGGAAAAACCAGTTGATAGCTGCTTCTGCTCCATAATTTGAGACCTTTAACTCGTAAAGAAAAATTGTTCAAGCAGAACTTTTCCCTCTCTCTCTCTCTCTCTCTCTCTCTCAGTTTTTGTGTTTTTTTCGCTTTTCTTTTCGTGCTCATAAAATTAGGAAATATTTTGTAATAATTAGCACAGTTCTTGTCTCGTTTTCTTTCTTCTTTGGCTACCTTTGCTTCCCTTTTGCTCAAGAAACTAAAATTATTTTTCACTGGCTTTTGTCATAACATTTAAATATTTTGTTAATTTGCACAAAAGGGAAAATTGTTGAATGGAAAATGGAAAATCGTAGCAGCAGTTTCTGCTTGAGGTTTGCAATTGGCCAAATGTTTGATTGGCCTGAAGTGAAGGTAAGTTTTCTCCCTCTGCCCCTTTAAGTTTTCCCCCTTTGGGATAGCCTTGCATTCTACTTGGCATTCGGAAATTCATTTAGCTTTTGTTGCTGTTCCCCCTTTTCCCCTTTTCCCCACTCACCTCTCTCTTTCTATCTTACTCTTTCGTATTTTCTTCATTGCTCCATTATACTCGGGCATTTTCCTTTTCTATTTTTTATAAGCATTTTTCAATCGCATTTCGATGCGCATTTTCATTTGGGGTCAAGAAAAATCCATTAGCAGTCAGTGGAAGTTAAATAGAATCCATTAGCTCTTGCCGGCAGTTTTTGCCTTTCCATTTGTTGTTGTTTCTGTTGTTGTTGCTCTGGCTTTTGTTGCCACTCGTGCCACTGATGTTGCTGTTGTTGTTTAGATGTTGTTGCTGCTATTCCAGCAAATTGTAATAAAGATTGTGCTAGGCTAGTGGCCCTGGTTGGAAGTAAAAGGCACTGAACAGGGCCAAACGCAGGCTTACAAAAAAAAAGTAAAAGAACTGCGTTCACTGCTCACGCAATGGCCGCCCTCGCATGCCCCCACCCCCCCTACCTCTTCAGTTGCAAAGCTGCCTTGGCTTGAAGTGGGTTTATCAATTAAATTCATCAGATTTTGCACAACCCATTTTAAGGCTAGTTGATGTCTTACCAAGTCCTTTGAGTCGCCTTAAAATAATTATTATCTTGATTTGTTCTTATTTAAATTTCTCACAATTCTAATTCTAACAAATTTTGGGTATTTCTTATTTCTTGTTAATATATTTTTTTAAACTTGTTTTATATTTTTTGTGCCAGTTTAAAAATTCAACGAAATTTCAGCTTTTTTGCACCCAGCTAAAAGTATGCAATAGAATTTTTACTTTGATCTGTTTTTTGTTTATTGATCTCCCATGCAACTACAAAAACGTACTCAGCCCAAAAAGTATGCAATAAAAACGCAGCATAGATCTTGTGGAACACAATTGTACATATTGTGTACTCTATTTGATTCAAGTGTTCCACTTTAAACTGGCATTTTAAGAACAAAAAGTCGAACGCCTTAAATCAAGTTTTCAGGCATTTCGGAGCTATGCTAAAGTGAACATTATCAATGTGTGTTAGGCCGGAAGCGAGTGTCTAGCGTTTACGTCGTTAAACGTAAGACTCAAGGCATTGTACTGTCCTGTGCATGGAGAGCACACAGTTCGCAGTCGTTTACGTTGGTGCTCTGACACCATGACATGCAGTTTGCAAGTGCTTTTGCTAAGGAAAATCTATTAACCTCCAGTGACATGTTACTACTACACACACAGGGCACACACTCACACACCTAATGTGACACAATGCATATTTATGGGCTGTCGATGGCATGTCGTGGGCTGAGCTGTGGGTGGTTTGCGTCTGTGCTGCATGTTTATATTCCACGAGCAGCTAAAAGTATGCAATGCTTTTAATACGCCATCTTGTGGCTTGCGTCTTAGCTGTAAATCACACACCATTGCATACTTCTGCGCGCAATGATTAATTTTTTTTGCTGTGCTTGAAGTTGTTAAAATTAGGCATTTAAGCACGTCGCCGTAGAGCAAGTGTTTGCGAGTGTTTACTGTACATAAATCAAAATCAACTGTGAAGTTCATAACGCGCGCTGAGCCGGCATTTTTCTTTATCGCCAAACCAGAATAGGCGCCAAATTATTAACAGAACAATGCGAAAGGAAGAAAAAACCTGCAGCTCCAAAGACCTTTAATGGAGTTTCGACAAAGAGAAAGACATAGCGTGTGTGTGCGCGTGTGTTTGTTTGTTTGTGTGACTGTTGGACGCTTGTACTGTTGGCAATTGTAGAAGGCCCATAAAGGGCAGGGGGTTGTGAGGGGCGGGATTCAAATATGCGCACTCACTGCCCAGCTGTCAGGCTTCCAATGAAAGAAAGCAAAGTTGGAGCTGCAAGTGAAGAGAGTGCAGAGAGCGAAAGGAAAGGAGACAGAGTGGGAGGGGGGTGACACTGAGTGCCTCAGCGAGAAACTCTGTGAGGATGTGTGAGCGCATTTAACGCATTGTCCTTTTAGCCATATTGATGATGATGCCAAATGACACCAAATGGCAATGGCAACACCGTGGCTGGCAGCATGGATTTTGCTATCACTTGCATGGCTCCCAGCTGCTCCAACAGTTACTTCTACATTCCACCACACCTCTCCTGTCCCTCACCACTTGTCTGTTATCCTTTTCCGCCATATTCCGCTCGGCGTGTGCTCGTGTGTTGTTGTCACAGTTGTTTCATGTTATGTTGCCATTATTTCGTGGATTTTTGGCTGCTTTAGCATTTCACTTTGATAGTCTTGCGAACAAAAAAATGCCACAGAATCATCGTTGTCCTCTGCCTGCCTCTAACTCTGCTCCTGTCTCTCTCGCTCTTGCTCGCTGTTGGCTGGTAGCTTTTGCTTTATCTGCTGACAGTCATAAGTTTTGCTTTGCTTTCCATTTTTATTTCATTTATAAGCGCCTCCTTTGCTCCAGTCTTGCGTTATCCTTGCTGACTCCTTGTCTCCTACACACGCTTCTCTCCTCCTCCTTCTCCCTGGCGTTCCCCTTGCCCGTAACTCATCAACGCGCATATGTTCGCTGGTTTCTTCTTTTGCTTTTTCTTGCTCTCTGTGTTCTGCGTGTGTTTGGTTGAAGTTTGCCGGCAAAATTTATTTTTATTTGCTACATTTTGCTACGCTTTCTTCTCGACTTTTTCTCGCACCCCGCCCCACATCTCTCTCACTACTGCGTATCTCTCTTTGGGCATTTATTGTTGCTTTCCTGTTGCTGTTTCCGTTTGTTGTAAATTTTAGTGGATTATCCTGCTGCCTCTTGGCATTTCCATCTACTACGTTGTAGTTGTTGCTGCTGCTGCCCGTTTGAGTGAATTTATTCAAACTTCACTAAACACAATCAATTTACGAATTATTATTATCCTTCCCTCCCCAACTCCACCCCCACTCCGCTTCCGCCATCTTGTTTGCCCTTCAAGTCAAGTTGTCGTCGCCATTTGTTGCCTACTTTTGTGCGTCCTTCTTATTCCTCGCATTTATTGCATTTGTTACGCTTGAGCCAACTGTCCGGCCGTAGAGCTCTGACGGAACCGTAGCACTTTACGCTTATGATCTGCCTGCCCCTGCCCCCTCTCCGTATGCTTCCCTACCCCCTTTGGTTCGGGCTCATTTGCCAGGCCGCTTTTAGCTCTTCATGTTTATGATTTCCATTTGCTTTTTTCGGAAAGGGGCGTCAGCGTTCATCATACATATGTGTGGGGCGTGGCCACAAAAGCGGCTCAGTGTAATTACCACTTAAATCGTGGCACGCCTACCGCCCCAAAGCTCCCCCCCGTCAACGCACACACTGGCGTACAAAAACAATGCCAAAGTGTAATCATAATAAATAATAAATAAATTTTATTGTTTAATGGATTCCAGTTACACTTTCTGAAATGTTGTTGTCGTCGTCGTTGTCGTCGTTTCATTCCTTTGTCGTCGTATTATTGTCGTTGTTATTGGTGTTGTTGGCGCTGGCGTCGCCACTGGCATTAGTCACACTTTATTTATGAATTATGTTACTCTTTCTCCCTTTGAATGGGTTAGCCGGCAACATTCACTAGCAGAAGACGAACGAAACAAGCTGGAAAGAAAGTAATGGCATCTCATGGGAGAAAAGCTGTCACTGCATATACATTATCGATACATTTGAATCACCTAAAGTGTTCCATTTGAGAGCATATTGACTGCGCATAACGCTCGAATTTATCGGCTGAACATAAACCTCAATCAGATATTTCTTTGTAGCAGCTATTTGGTCTATTATCATAATTTTTAGTTCTTCAAGGAGTGAATGGTTAACAAAGCTAAAGAACGTTAAATTTTGTGTCTGAAAATGTGTGACTTTTAGTGTGAATTAAATAAAATTATCTATAAGTAAATACTTAATATTTTATATAAATTTAAATATGGTTTCTCTAAAATAAAATAATATTTTCTTAACGAAATACAAACTTAAGCTTAAACTGTCTGTGCTGCGTGTTTATATTCCACGAGCAGCTAAAAGTATGCAATGCTTTTAATACGCCATCTTGTGGCTTGCGTCTTAGCTCTATTTGCAGCATAAATCGTTTGTGATTTGTTTGTGATCTTAAACTTAAAATATATATTAAAATTCGCTTTATTTATTTAATAACTACAATTTGGGACTAAAATTCATAAAGAAAAATCTGTTAAGAATAAACTTAAGTTATTATTTAATTTTAGTTTCTATCAAATAGTTTTATAAAAGCATAATTTAAATATAAATGTATGTAAAAATCCAACTGCCATTTCATTATAATTTAATATATTTTGTTTAAATTTGTATGTCCTATTTTATTAGCTCTTTACTTAAGTGTATTTCCCTGTCGACCAGCAAACTAAACATTTCCACATATTAATGAATTTATTTCTATGCACGCATGTGTGTGTGTGTGTGTGTGTGTTTGTGTCTTTGTGTGTGAGAGTCTCGGTTTTATTGTGGAGCGTACTCAAATTGTGAGTAATAATGATTTATTGTATATTAGCAGTTAATTAGACTTAAAAGGCGGTCATCAAAAGGCTTAGCCCGTGGCTAATGAAAAACTAAGCGACCCATCAACTATATAAGTGGACACGCCTGCTCTAACCCCCCGTTATCCCTCTTCATCCCCTTGGACCACTCTGGCCAGCCTTTGTTACGCTAGAGAATTGCTTTGAACTCGTTTCGTGCCATTAGGAAAGCGAAAGCTCCTCAAGCGAAAAGTGCAATTAGGCCAAGAAGCAGTGGCATCAGCATCAGCATCAGCATCAGCATCATCGAAATCAGCCTCAATATTGGCAACGAAATTTTCATTGCGAGTTCTCGTAGGCATTATTGAAGTTGGCCAATTTTACAAATGCCCTGGCCAATTAAACTAATGCCAGGGCCAAATGTGCAGCCCAAATTTGCTTAGTTGCCGTTTTCCATTTTCTCCTTTCTCCCTCTTTTAGCTGCTCTTGGCCTAGAACACTCTGTGTAATATTTGCAATGGCAAATCGCATCGAGAGAAATTAATACATCATCAAATAGAAGTAAGCCCCAAAGTTCCAGTCGGTCACATAAATAAATAATGCCTATTTATGTTTATTACAGTCATAGCTGCTGGCAACTCTGACTCACAGACTCCCAGACTCCCAGACATTTCTAAAGCAGCCCTTTTGCTACACTGCTAGAAAGAATTAGATTATAAAAGCGGTAAGTTTAATAAACAAATGGTGTTTTATTTAACTGATTTAAACATAACTAAATGTAGCAAAAGACATCTGTAATTTGTTCTTGTTTAAAGACTGCTTTAAAGCCACATATGAATACTCTGATTACTTTAAATCTGCACATTTATTTGTTGCAGTGTATTGTTATTCATATGCTTATTCAGCTACAGCTTTGGCTGCTGTGTAAATGTGGATCCGGTTAGTCCTACAATTGGATTAGCATTCTGCAATGAAAGAGGCAGAAAGGAAGCGAGTGAGGCGGAGATAGAGTGGAGTTGGAAGAGGAGAGGGACAGCAGACGTAGCGGAGAGGCAGAGCAAAAGCAGCTAGTGCATTCTGCTTCCTGTCTGGCAGAGTTGTCATTGTTTTTTATGCGCCATTTTGATAGAGTCGCCCCAGAAAAAAAAGGGTTAGAGTTCACCCTTGACTCTGCTGCTTCTCTGCCCCTTTTTCCTTGCTCTTTCTGTGTGTGTGTTGGGACTGCGAAGTGTCATGTTGGCTAAATGTTTGGCAAATCCTTGACGCGTCACAGGCACTTGAAGTTTACGATAAATGCCTGCAGCTCAATGGTAGTTTAAGGGTCCATAATGCGCTCTAAATATTTCAGACTTCAAACTTCAGCCCTTGGAAAGTCGGTTGAGATTTGGCGCTAGCACGCAAAACTTGCCGTTTAAATGTAAACTTATGAGGGTTTACATCTGGCAGCTAACAAGCGAGGGGTGCTCCAAGAGTTGCCGTGCTGAGGGGCTGAGGTGCACGAGATTGGCATTAAAGGGATAACAGTCAGGGAGGAAGAGCCGTGGGAGTGTAGGACATTGCTTTGCTACCTTTACTGCCTGCCATTGCTCCATGTTTCAGTACAGCCAAATTGACAAACAAGCTTCGTTGCTCTGCTCTAAGCCTGCCTTCCACTCACACTTCCCCTCACTCTCCCTCCACACTCTTTCCTCGTTTTCCCCGTTGCTCTGGCAACTGAAAATGAAGCTTATCAGCGTGTAGGCTCATGTGAAAAGCCGACGCTGGGAAAAGCATTTTAATGCGCGTTCGCCGAGGCGTCTAAACGCGAAAGCCAAACACAATTTCATTGGTACAACCACCGCATCCATTCTCTCCATATCCAATATCGCTTCACTTCTCCCCCTCTTCCCACACGTCCCTCTACTCTGTAATGGGAGCCGCTTTTGCTGCCAAAACTCCAATGTATGTAGGGACACCTGTACTGTACTATATTCGATTCGGCAGCTTCGTTCTAATTGACTTTACTCGCATAATGCCTTTTTGGCCATGTTTAAGCGTCATCATATTACTTAACTTGCTGGCACACACACGCACACACCAGCACACACCTGGCCAATACAACAAGTCAAGTATTTGTCGTGTGTGTGTTTGGGTATCGAGTGTAATTGGAGCCACTCTCCATCCAATTGTCACAAACTTTCAAATACTCTTACGCCAGAAAGCTAATACGAATTTAATTGAAATAAAAGAATTGGAAAATGGCAAAAGTAGCCGAGGGAATAAAGGGAGGGAGCAGGGGCTGCAAGCCTTAAAAAGCTTTTTTAAACAAATCTTTTCATGCAGAAAAACCTTTCAAAATGAATCACTGATTCAATCCAACAGCAAGTCTTCAATTTCAATGCTTAAAGTCTTTATTTTTTGTAGGAAGTATTGTAGTAAATCGTTAACAGACTTAAGCACAGTTAACAGTATTTTATTAAGCATTAAGAAATGTTATGTAAAATTAACAGCAGCACTGTTAAGCAGCAGAAGCTGTGCGCTGTTAGCTAACTGCTGTTAATGTTAACTTAAAAAGAGTTGAAGCTACGCATTTAAAGACTTTTAGTTTGAATTTTCTGTTAATTTCATTGCATACAAATTAAAGTAAGTTCTCTGCTGTTAATAGCCCAACTTCTGTTAAGCTTAACAGCGACTGTTAACAACAATTGCTGTTAAATGGGTTAGAGCATTTCAGCTGCAACTTTTTGAGTATCGTTAGTTTCTGTTTAGTTTTTCAATTCAATTAAATGCGTTCCACATTTTGGGCTCAATTGTTGTTTACACACTTAACTACACAGACAGAGGGCAGGTGTAGGAAGAGGGCGGGAGAGAGGTGTAGTTTGTTAGAGGAAAAGAGCTAGCTGGAATCAGAGCTGCGTATTTTTATAGCATACACTTTTGGCCTGGTTGGCAGTTAAGTAGCCAACGGGTTGTTGTTGTAGTTGTTGTTGTTGTTACTGCTGTTGTTTCAGTTGCTGTTGTTTGTGTTGTTGTTGTTGTTGAACTAGCTTTGGTTGGGAAAACTTTGTTAACTGGCAAACTGGCGACCGCCGTCGCGCCACTCGACTCGGGTTGACAATATTTGCTCTGTTGCATTCTGTTGTTGCAACTACAGTTGTTGTTGCTGTTGTTATTTGTTACTGTTGTTGTTGTTGTTCATGCTGCTTGTTGGTCGCGCAATTGAATTTAAGTGGCTGCAACAGCAACAAAGTCAATGACACGACTCACATTCGCTTTTGGCCACTTTGTGGCAACTACCAAATATGTTGCATAGTTTTTATTATTTTTTCAACATTTCCTTGCTTTATTTTGATACTATTTGTTTTTTTTTTTTTTTGTTTTGTAGGGAATTGTTTACTTTATTTTAGTTGCTGCTTTTTGTTTTTGGCGGCATGAAAACATCATCATCAATTTTCATTGTAACGCGATTAGTCCCGGAACTTTGGGAAGCCTAGGGGGAAGCAGGCTGTAGGGAGGTCAGTAAAACCGGATTCGTGCCTAACATCATTTGACCTTCCCCCATCCGCTTGGCTCCTCTGTCTTGCTACTCTTTCCTCCCCTTCTTCTCCCTATCTTCTTCTGCTTCTAACAAAGTCCAAATCCCGCGAGCATTTATAAATGATGAGAGCGCGCGTTTTGTGACCAAGCGGCGCCCATGACCACCCCCCTGTGCACTCCACCACTGTTACTCCCCTTCTCGCTTCCCACTACCCCCTTCTATTCACATTTCTCCGTTCATCATCTGTTTTATGTTGTCGGCGTATCATTTTTCTATGGCCATGTGTAATTTATGCTCCATTTGCTGCTGTTTGTTGTTTGTTGTTGTTGCTGTTGTTGCTGCTGATTGTTGCTTTCATATTTTGCTATATACATTGCATATTTATTGTGCGGCCATTTTCTATATAATCTTTTTTGGCCAACTCTCTATTGTTTGGCCATTTTTCGTAGCTCCATTTCTGATAGACAGACACATGCTCCTTTGATTTATGAATGCAAACGAGCCGAGCAACAAAAACAACAGCAACAAATATTTAAATAACAAAAACTAAATAACAACAACAACAGCAACAACACCTACAACATGTTAAGTCAGCATTTAGTTCTTCCTGTTGCCTCACACAGCTTTTCATCACACAGTTTTTCGCCATTTTCCATTCCCATTTCGCTTTTGGTTTATTTTTTTTGTGGCAATTAGCCTGAGAGTTTGTTACCTTCAATTTCATTAGGATTTTCAGCTGAACAATGAAAATGATATTGGATTTCTTCAGTGTGTTGATGCTTTGAAATGTCTTTATGGAGTTTTGAGTTTCAGTTTGAATGTTAAGAGTGATATGTAGAACAAATGGTAGTACTTTGTAGGCAGAAGTTGCTTGTGGAAAAAGTAAATAAAGCTCCGAATTTGTTAAGAAATTATTTGCAGGGCCTTTAATATGTTATTTAATTGGTATTTACATCATTTAGTGATGAAAAAGAAATACTAATTAATAAAATAAAATATTTTTCCTTAAGTTTAAGTTGCTTAAAAGCTAAAAGATTGTTAAATTAAATGCAAAACTAAATTAAAAAGACGCAAAAGTGTGTAGATGTCTCAGTTTGCCATGATTTAATGTGGTTTTACTATAAATATTTTTCTTTTTTAGTAAATTATGGGAGAATATTATAGTATATAAAATTAGAAGGGTTTAAGAGTTAGTTGAGTTAGAGTAAGATTTAGTTAAAGTTTAAGGCTTAAGGCTTAAACTTAACTTAAATAATTGTTGTTGTTGTAAAGTTTTAAAAATAAATTCCTTGTGCGACTAACACATTAATTGCGGCATTTGAGTGGAGTATTTGCGAAACACCCACCCACCTACACACCCTACAATTAGTTACCTCGCCTTGTGCCACTTGCAACTCAATTGAAAACGAAATCGCAGAATCTAAGAATTTAACGCTCTGCTGTTACAGCCGCATCTCTAATGAAGCAATTTTCACTAAAAGCAGTCACCACAATCAACGCCCTTTTGCTCACACTTCCTACCACTGCCTCTCTCTCCCTCTCTCTCCCTCTCTCTCCACTACTCTCTCTTTTTAAGGCCAGTTCAAACGGCCACTGCTGCTCCAATCTGTGGCGCGTGTTTGTTTCAAAGCTCAAATTGCAATTGCCAGCAAAGGAGTGAGAGAAGAAAGGAAACTTGCAGCTCGGCTTGGCTTTAGCAATTATCCCAGAATATATCCACATGAAATATCTACTCTCTTTTTCTCTCCTCTTATCTACCTTCATGTACTTTCTCTCTCTCGGTCTCTTTTACACTAACAGTGCTCAGCTTGGCTTTACAATGCTTTCAGCTTTCAGCTTTCAGCAGTTGGCAGCTACGTGCGAATTTATTGATAGCGATATTTTTGTGGTAGTAAGCTTTAGTTTGAGGGCCAAAAAGCGTTGCAATGCGATGCTGCTAAGTGCATTTTACATTTCCGGTCAATGGCGCTAACCTCACGACTCAACTGCTTAACCCTCAAGCCACTCACAGGCCAGTGCACTGCAAAAATTTCATGGCATAAAGTTTAACTAGTCTAAGGTGGAGACTGTTGAATCCTAGTCTAACTATGAAACCATATTCCTGGTTTTGTGCTAAGTTTTACACTACTTGCTTATTTTTCCCAGTGTGGCCCAACTCCCACTATCCCCTTGTTTCCTTTGCTGCTCTTCTGCTCTGCTGCTTCACTATTGCAACATTTCTTATTATGTTCGCTTTGGTTTTCATTTGCTTTTCATTTGCCATTACTTGTTAGCAATTTGCGTCACGCTCTCTTTCTATCTCTCTCGCTCTCTCTTTCTTAAAACCTTTACATTGGTATTATAGCAGCTTCTTATAGCCCCCTATCCCTATACCAACCCCCACCCCATCCACTTGATGGTTACCCCGTCACGTACGTGTCGCGGCGCCTGGTTTAAGGGTTAGCATTTTCTTTTATTTTCATTTCGCTTTTCCTTTCATTGTTTTCTTATATTTTTCCTCGTTTTTTTTTTTTTTTTTTTGGGGCCAAGTGTCGACACTTTTGAGCAAAACTTTGCTCTTGTAATTTTTATTGGCTCTGAAGTTCGCCTCTCTCAATTTTCTCTCATTTGTAAATGGCGCAAATAAATTTATTTGTTTGTGCCAACAATGGCCTACAGTTCTCCAGCTCCTACTTGGTCACATTTTCTTCTCTTCTCTGTTTCTTTGCTGATGCCTGTCTCGTTTCACATATTTTGACAATTTCATTGTCTTTTGTTTTATTTTTTATATACACTCTTTCTTTTTTTTTGGTTTTCCGTTTCAAATGATAATTTTTTGCGTTTTCGCAGGGGAGTATTCATATAAAGAGTGTCACGTTCTCTCAGCTCAGGGCAGCGAGAGGTGTAGCGGAGGGGGATTGGTTGATGGCACTCAGATTGTTCCTTTTGGCCAAATGCTTTTATGCTCAAATAACAAGCCATAAACATTTTCTTTTTTGTCATGTGAGTCGCTTAAACATTTTCGCGCTGTTTGCACGCGTTTTAAAACGCACACAGCTACCAAGCAAAAATAATAAATAGAAAGCGCCAATTTGGGAGAGGGGAAGAGTGCTGGTAGGGTGCTGAAGAGATAGAGAGCACAAAACAAACAAATAAAAAATGATAAAAATTTTATTGCGCACGCAAAACAAATGAACTAAATGGCTTTTCCGCATTACACACATTCATATCAAGTATATTGCAGTTTTATTTTTCTCTTCCACTTTTTTCAGCTTTTTTCTAAAGGCGTGTCACGCAGCGGCTGCGCCTCCATCATCTAATACACAAATTGCTTGACACTTTTGTTATTTTGATTGTATTCTCTCTCTAACTCTTTCCCTTTCCTATCAACTGTACTTTATGCCTTTGCTCTTTTTTGCCTTTTGTTTATATTGTTTAACATTTGATTAGTTGACACTTTTTATATGCCACGAGCACAAAGTGATTGCTGCTTTTAACTTTGCATACTGCTAACAATTTGCTGCCACTTGCCACAGTCTATTACCAGAAATTGCTGATTTGCTGCTGTTGGCAAAAAAAAAAACAATAGACATACCTGTTTCACCTGTCACGAACTCAAATTTCTGTCTTTAACCTCTGGGCCAATTTAAACAATTTACTGTTTGGATTTTATGCCACATTTCTATTGTTTTTTTGGGCTTTTAATTGTATAACTAACATGTTAGTGCATGTTTATTAGCTTAACCCATTTAGAACACGGCAAAGTGTAAAGTTCAAAGTAGATTAATAGTTACTGATGTTTGTATTAATTTAAGTTATTTATTTCTAATTATATTGAGTAGTTTAAAGTATTTCATAGAAATGGTAGTGTTATAATCGTTTTAAAAGGCAAAAAATTGAAATATTTGAGAAACTGTTTATAATGAAGCAAATTTTATTGGAAATTAGTAAAAATTGAATGCCGAAATTGGAATTTATTTGGCTTAATATTAAATTTAATCTATATTGCATAAAAGCATGATATTTATAAGAAATAGTTAAGTAAAACGCAATGAAAATTAAATCTCTAAAATTTATTTAAATTATATCTCTTAACAAATTAAATAATTTATAAATTATACTTCTGGCTAAATTCACTGAAGTGTAAAACTTCTAAAATATATATTTAAATCTGAATCTAAACTCTTGAAATTTGCAGTTTCTAGAGAGCTTCAGCAGTTTCTTAGAATATTTGAGAAATCAAAATATCTGTGTATAAATAAAGGGTTAAGTTCGGTTCGATTCAACATTTGGCCAGTCAGCAAGGCCTTTGGCTCTAGCTCTTACCATAAATTAAACATATATGGCCGGCAAGAGCTGCACAGAGAGACAGGGATACACAAACACACACATAAATACATACAAACAAAGACATTCTCACACTCACATACACAGACACACCCACATGTTCAATCTGACGCCCATTTTGTATACGAAATTTCTAAATGGAATTTAATTTCCGGATTAGAATAGACATTTCATGCATTTTGAGACTAGGCTAAACTTTGCTCTGACTCAGAGACTGAAACTGAGGCTGAGGCTGAGGCTTCGACTGTGTCTGAGTTTTGGGTCTACAGCAGTTCGGTCTCAGCCGCTGCTCTATATGCCTCAATGGGCAATTACTGCAGAAAAAACAAGAACAACAAGCGTTGAGGCACTGAGCCCTGTGTGGGCGTGGCAAAGACCTGCTCCAAAATTTGTTCAACATTTGCGGTTTTTTGCTAGCGGCTTTTCTTGTTCTCAGATACACTTACCAAGGGTGCACAACAGTTTTGGTAATTTTAACATATTAAAAACTGTAAGACCTAATAAACGAGTTTAAAATAATGTATTTTAAAGTGAAACAAAGAGCTTAAAATTATTTCTTCAGACTAAAGTAGATAACTAATTAAATTTTACAAGTGTATTTAATCTTCAGCTATTTAAAGTTTCCATTTCGGTTGTTTAAAAATTTGCCAGTTTGCCAATTTTCATATAGGAATTTTGTTGTAAATTTTGGTTTGCACACAAAGCCGAAATGCTAACAGAACATGGAGAAAGTTAGACAGAGAAAGGGGGAGAGTAGGAGATGCCAGAGCAGGCTTTGATTGAGACATGACAGTATCTATCTCTCTTTTTCGCTTGCTCGCACTTTCTCCCTCTCTCTCTCTCTCTCTCTCTCTCTCTGTCTCTCAGGAAACTGGCTCAGATTTATGTTGTTCGTATCGAGTTATTAATGTAATTTAGTTTACCAACAGCACAGACAATGCCAATCACAATCATGATGATAATGACGTTTATAGTGAATGAATTTTGGGCTTCATGTACTCGATTACTATGATGACGATGATGATGATGTGTTGACAATGATTATGGCCTTATATGGTCGCCTCGTTTGGCTCAAACTAAATTTTTTAATGGAGTGAAAATTACCGGAAACACAATTGAAATCATGCTATGAAAGTTCAGCAAAAAGCCGACTCAAAATAATATCACAAAGGCTCAAAAAGCAAGAGGAGAGATAAAGTGAAAGAGACAGAGGCAGAGGCAGAGAGTGAGTGAGACAGAGTGAGAGCAAGACAATAGCAGGTGAAGAAAACAAAAGAAATCTTCAAGCTAAATGGCAGCAGCGGGTTTTCTCTAATCATTCAGAAAATGGAACAACCTCAGGGAATGAGCACACTTGTTGGGGCATTTTCCCCAATCTGTGTGTGTTGCTGTGTGTTGTTGTGGGTGTGGATTTGTGGCATGCAACACCCTTGACTCCGGAAACACCTTGTTTTCGGCAGCCTTTCAGTCACTTCTCCCACACTCTTTTATGATGTTATTGTGAAAAACATAATGTGTTCATTGTTTTTAAAAACAACAGGCAAAACAGGCCGTCTGAGGGGGCGTTGCCGAGAGACTTGGCCAAAGAAAAGGCGAGAAATGAACCGAGAAATGTGAAAAATAAGCTCAAAGCAATAAAGGGTAGATCAAGTAGTAAAAGAGTAGTTAAACACAACTTAAAATGTGAATAGACAAGAAATAAATAGAGCTTGTTTTAACTAAAATTTGGGCAGGTTTAATTTCTCTTTTTCTTAAAAATTCCTTAACACTTTGGTATTGAGTTTGTTGATATTCAACGGCTATTTCAATATATATTTCAGAGAAATAAGTCTGTAAAGTAATTGCTTTTAAATTCTTAAGAAATTAACATAGTTTATTTCTTTCTAGCTGTGCCTGATAGAAGCGTACTTCACAAGTTTTAAGGGAAGTATTTCAGTATTATATTACCGAAACTATTGTTTATCTAAACTGCTAACTAAAGTAATAAAAGAATATTTGTTGACTGCCTTGTTTTTAATTAGAATTTACAATTAATAGCTTCAGATATTGTTTAAGAACACTTAAAACTGCCCTCGCTTGATTTAAGTAAAACCCAGTCGGCAGCTCAAACTTTTTAAACGTGGCCGACAGAGGGAAAACCGAGTTAAAGCATCTTTTTGGCCGCTGCTGGCACGTTAGCCGGATAAGTTTGTATCTGTGTGTGTGTGTTTGAGTGTTTGCTGTTGCTTTGTTAAATAATGAATGAATGAATGACCAGCTGAATGAGCGAATGAAACATATTCCAACATACCTAAACACGCGTCTAGCGCCCCAAGTGAGAGAAGAAAACGAAAATAGGGGCAAGTTTAACATGAATTATTATGTGCGGAAAAGTTGCATGAAGCCAGGCAAGTCTGGCAAGCTGGAGGGCTAACACAAAGGGGGGAAATGGAAAGAGAGAGACACACACATACACAGAGAGTGAAGTCCCTACCCGTTCTGGTTGGTTTGTCTTGGAACTAAAAACTAGAGCTCAGACTGGGAATGAGCCGACTTTTCTTTTTTCTTGTATCTGTTACATACAATTTGTTTTAATTGCGCAAAGTAGTTGGCAACACTATTAGTGTAGCCAATTAATTTTCATTTAACAAGCAGCCCGCAGGATTCATGCTCTTTTCTCTCTCTCTCTCTCTCTCTTTGTTGTTGTTGTCTTCATTCGTCTTATTCCCTTTGTTATTGTTTTTCTTGTCTGCGCTTTGCTGAGACATTTAAAACACTGTATTCTTCATGCTCTTCTTTTGTCCCTATCTCCTTCCCCCTCTTTGTTCTGTTTTTCTCTGTGTCCGACATGCCATTTATCACTGATTAAACAGTTTTATTTCTCTTGATTACAAACTAAAAGCCAGCTCATAATTTACAAAGAACTTTAGCTTAATAGTTTTTTAAATTATACATTTGTTATAATTATTTTTTAAAACATTTGCATGTGAACCAATTAAATTTGTTTATTTTTAAGTAAAATAATGTAATCTAAGAAAATGTATGACCATTATTCCTTTGACTACTGAAAATTACTCATTTTTTTAATCTAAAAATAGAGAAATAAATAAATAAAATATTATTTTGTATAAATAATTATATTTCAAATGTTTAAAAATGCTTAGAATGTTTAAAAATCAAGTTAAAGTATTTTAAATAATTTTATAAAATTTATTTTCAATCCAGTTTTTGTTTACACATCAAATAGTGATCTCAATGGCATTCCATACACAACTGGAATCAGTTTACACATTGTTGTGTGGGTATAAAGTCTAATAATACCTGTTAATACCTATAAAGGTAACAGAACCTTGAATTGATAAGCTTTAATTTGTGCGATCAATCAAGCTTTCAGGGACTATAATTAAATCAATAACTGCGTAGAGTGCCGAACACACTATTATACCGCTTAGAAGCCGAAAACAATGAAAATATTGGATAAAATAGTTTTAATTCAGTAATGCTAATTATATCTCTTAAATAAGTTTGTTCGCAGTTTAATCATTTTACAAGAAAACCATGATTTATTTTTTTTAGTAATATGAATAGTTTTAAAATATATTTCTTAAGGATTCCGTTTCTATTTGGCAGCTACTGCGTCGTATCTGGGAGGTAGCACTGTGGGATATCCTGTGGTTTGAGCTGGAGTTACGGTCATCATTTGAGGTTGTGGTGCCATTGTGGTTGTAGTGGTTGAAACTACCATTGGAGATGGTCGTGCCACACAGGGACTCACGGCCACAGCAGCTCCCGACGTGGGCACCACGACCACATTACGGTCCATCATGCGTTGACAGCGGCGGCAGGGACGACCCCAAGCCCAAGGTCTAAGCACGTGGAGTATTCCATGACGGTGATAGCACTCGCAAGAAATGTTCACTTGTTGTACTTCGGCCATTTCGTATTATTTTTGTTATGTTTTTATTAATTGGTTGTTTCTTGTTTGTCGTTCGTTTCGTTACTGAATGCTCAATTGATTTTGAAGTCTAATTTATAAAGCAAATTATTTTGTGGCACTCACTGCTATCTGTTATCATAATCCTCGACAGGCAGAGTACATATATCTTATCAGTGATATGAAATGACTTATTGATAGATCCTACATTTTGCCGTGATTCATGGCGAGGCATCACGTAGTGTAGTATGTTTCAGCGCTGTTCGAGTGCTAAGCAACGTTTTCATTGGCATGACTCATGGGTATCCTAATGCCAGGCATGCCCCTAACCCTAATTATTCATGGATGATTGAATCCACAGTTTCAGGTTGACTCACTGAGTATTAGATTGTGGCTTAAACGCTTTTCGCAACAGCCAAGTTTATGGAATTGTTGCCACTTCTGCTATTTATATAATCTGTTATTTCTTACCCCCCAATTGGAGAACTTTATCAAATTCACTTTTCTAGATAGCAGTTCTTAGGGCAACTGCACTTCAGTTTCTATTTTAATGTGATTTTTTTATTATTATTGCGTGCAAGTAAACTTTTTATTTGTCTGGCTATAAAGTTTTGTGTGAGGTTTTATAGTTGTTGGTTTTATTTTTATTTTTATACATTTAACATTTCTTTTTAGTTTAATTAATTGGTAGAAATATCTTTGAGTAATTTATTGACATAGGGTTTATTAAAACATAGTGTTGTAATCTTAAGTTTTGTACTACAGCACTCGAAGTCTAACAAACTAAATGGTCATTTGTATTTGTACAAAGTGTAACCAATATAAATTTAGGTAGCATAAATGCTTTTATTTCATTTAAAGCACAAAATGTGGGAAATAGAATATAAAATTCATAATCAATTCATGTCTAGCTTTGAATTAAACCAAAGTAATTTGCCAAACTCAACTTAAGGCCATTTAAATTAGTTAAACTTCCAGTGCCGCACCCTGTATTGGCTTTCATTTGTGTTTAAGCTAATGAAAATCGTTATAAAAACTTTATAAATTTGTGTTAAGCAACATTATTTACTCTTTTACAGTTTAAAAATAATTTATAAATGGTCTTAAATCATCTGATAATATATTAATGGAATTTAAAGCTATTTTGATACCTTACATTATTTTAAAATATATATTTCTATAGCTGTGTCCTAATTTAAAAATATTTAGTATGAAATCTATTCTCTTCGATTTTTGATGCATTTGATAACTTCAATTTTCTGTACTAACTAAAATTACTCTATTGTTAAACATTTTTTGGAGCTTTAAACAGATTTGCAAGTTAAACTCTTTATTAAAGGCAATTCCAATGTCTGTAAACGCAGGCATCCATACAAATTATTAGTGGCACGTGAGTCCTGCACAATTTGCTATTGTGTAGGGCCACAAAAAAAGGCTAAAGCGATGACCCTGTACTTCAAACAGACGCTGGAGTAAATCACTCCTAACTGATGGAGCTACCTATGCACAAAATACATTCCCATTTCAACAAAACTAGTCTACCTTTAACACATTTGAAGTACAGGGTCTTTAAAACGGCCTAATGCTCGCATTATACTGTGCATTGATTACACTGACTAAATGGATTTAAATGACCAATTGAATAGTCAATGGCACTTTAATGAAATCGTCTGAACCCACTGGATTATTCGACAAAATGAACAAAAAAGAACAAAAAAATGAATAGACAGCTTTTATAAGAGGTTTTAATTTCATATTTATGTCAACGGCAATGGCATAACAAATAAATATTTAATTGTCTTTTTTTTTTTTTTTTTTTTTGTTGCTGCTGCTCACATGATAATATAATTTCAATTATAAATAAATAGTAAATATATAAAACTTTTTTTAAGCAAACTTATATGGGAAACATTTGAAATGAATTTTCAATTAGTTGGCACATCACATCGGGTTATTAGTTCAGCAGGCTACCATCTGGGCTGCTGTTGGACAACAACGACCTCCTCACGTGGACGACGTCCTCCAATGTTGAACTCAATGAGGGGCCGACTGGGTCGCACCACTTCGACCTCGACAATGGGGCGTGGCGGTGGTGGTGGCTGGTAGACAGCCGCTGGTGTGATGACCTCAACCACTTCCGGTCTGTAGTTGGGACGACGGCCAACGTCAATCTCTATGACGGGACGTGGGATCCTTGGTGGGCATATATCCACCTCCACAATGGGACGTCCATGATGGTGGTGATGATGATGATGACGGCGTCCGTATTCTTCGTCGCAGTATGACATTTTGTATTTCCTTGTAGGTCTCGATGTAGCGCTTTTATCTATCCAAAAATCCTTCGATCTTGTCGTCGCTTTTGCTGAACGTTTACTGAACTATTTTTGCAAATACCTAACATATTTAAGCGAACTGTTCAGTGGTGTTTTGCCCAGTTCGGTACTTTTTTTTACATTCATTTGAAGGCTTAATTCATTATCATGTCAGGTGGTCTTACTGTCTCCGATAAATATTGATAAACAACTTCCAGTGCGGGCAACGCAGGGGAGACCACATAAAATGCGTTGTCAAAATTAAAACTTTTACTCGAATTTCATGCCAATTACAATATGATTCATGATAAAGAAAAGAGTCCCCTGTTTAAGGGAGAAAGTGTTTAAGTAATTGTGATGTTTACAAGTCAAGCAACTAGCGAAAAACCTTCAGCTTTGTCGTTGTTATCAGTCTTAATTTTGTCAGCTAAAACTTACGTTTGATTTAAAAATAAACAATTTCCAGTGGAAGCGCAATGCTCTACATAAACACTTGTTTTTTTTTTGCTAACATGTTTATGGAAAAGCCCATGGCGCCATAGAACTACTGAACATTAACAAAATGATAATAAATATCTATAGTGAAATATACTTTTTGCGCTCGGCCACGCCTTCATCTGACAAGCCTTATAGAACGCTGTACAGTTTTCGAATACTGGTTTTTAAAATATTAAGTGAAGTTCAGAACTATTAACAGTCAAACAGACATTTATGGCAGAGCCAATTCTGGTAATTAAAGCGGCGATTCCCTTTTTCGGAAGCAAAGTTTATGTTATTATAAGTAGTTTTATACCCAAACAATTGTTAAAATAAAACCAGTCATAAATTCCAAAAGTCAAAATAGTTTTGCATTACAAATGGTTCTGCCTTTAAGACCCCTTACTCTAAAAACGAGCAATGGGTTCTTTTATTAATTTAGAAATATCATAGTCCTTTAATTCCTTTTCAATTTGGTCATGACTACCCCCTGACAACGCCTATTAATTTTTCATTTCTTGACTTCCTTGTACATAAAGCCCTTCTTTGGCCATAAAGTACCGATAGCTTTTCGGTTTCCAAATAATAAAGATTGAAAAATACATTAACGATATTTCCCATTGGAATTCCTCACCTAATGGTATGCTACAAGTGTGCGGTAAGCACTTTTACTAAACTAAATTTAAAGTATGATTTTGGGCGTAATAGATTTATTGTTCTACTAGAGCAAGTTAGCCTAAACATTTCAAACTAAGAGATAAGCGCGTGTAAATAACAAACTTTGACAATTATTAGTAAGCTGAAGCACCCATTGAGCACTTTACATTACAAGCACTTCCCCATAGTTTAATTTCAGTTCATTTGTCTTGCAACTTAGAGATAACTTTATTTACTTGCTGTTGAAATGCGAACAATACAAAGATTTCATTAAACGATCAATTGATTTCGTCATGACGATATCAGATCCCAAAAAAACACGCATACGCAGCGTTTTAATAACGCGGATAGGGGGGATTGTTCATATGCTGATATTGCTGATACTGATAGCCTTGTTGTTGGTAGTAACCGGTTGTGTTGGTCATTGCCATCTGACCATATGGCTGAGGTTGTGGCATCATCATTTGTCCACCTGGTAGAGGCATATAGTTCACCGGTTGTTGATTCACGACGACGACTTCAGGCCGAGCAATCGGCGGCGGATAATATGCCCCACCGTAGCCGGAGAAAACATCAATCTCGATATCTGGTGAGTAGTTTGATATATTTTAGTATTTAAACACATTCATAGTTTCAATTTAATTTGCATTTATTGTATGCTTAGATACCTTACTCAGTGGGGTTGCTTACTTGGGCGATGATGCCGATGATGATAACCATAGCGACAGGAATCTTCATAATATACCCGCATTGTTCCCGCTTACCACAGTGCTTTTGAAAGCACAGCACATTGAATACTGCGCACTGTAGCAATGCCAAAACAATATTTGGACTAACAAAACTCTCGGACTTCCAATGCCATCAATCAGTTTCGTGGCTTAATGGCATTTCCATGCCATTCCAATCGCTTCCATACGATTCCAATGTGAAAGATAAGCGACTTTGCACACAGGTGTGTTTAGTCATTCGAACTGTCAATTATAAACTGATATCGATAAGCGTGTGGGGCGTGGGTGGCGCGAAGAGTTTGCAAGTGTAAACAAACAATTTAACAAGATTTCCTTTGCTTTCCCTTCGTTCCCTGTTTTTCTTTTCTTTTCATCCCTTCTCTTTCCTTTTCTTTTCTTTCCCTTCCTTCCCTGTTATTTTCTCTCCTTCCTTTCCTTTTAGCTTCGTTTTCTTTCTTATACTTTCCTGTTCTTTACCGTTCCTTTTCTTTTCCTTTCACTTCCCAACAAACTTCTTGAACCACCCCCGCTTTTGCATAGTTGACAGTTGAATAACTTGTTCTATTGCATGTTCCAGATGTTCTCTATGGCTTTAGTTACGGATTTAGTCAAAGGGTTTCAGGAATGCCTCAATAATTTCGGATTGTAATCAAAGCATTAAGAATGCCACAGCTGGCAATTGGCTTATCGCCATTAGATCCCCCCTGATAAGAGCTTATCAGCGCGATAAGCCAATGTCGCAAAACAAATGAAATCGAATGAGTTCTTTCGTTAAGTTATAGTATACATATATAATATTTATTCCAGTAATTTTTTATGCTATGTCTAAAGGAAATTGCGTAAATTCTTCATAAATTTAAATGCTTAGAGCTGATCTCCGCCTAGTATGGAGGTGGATTGTGGAAGTGTCCATCGGATTGTGGTGGATAGTATGGTGGTGGTGGTGGCGGTGGCTGCTGCTGCACAACTACAACTTGTGCTGGACGTGGCGGTGGTGGTGCTGTTTGTACATACACAACGGGTGCAGGTCTTGGCGGTGTCTGTACCACAACTACGGGACGATGACGTCTTGGCCAGCGTGGTGCAATCTGTACATTGATGACGGGTCCACGCCGTGGTGGTCCTCCACAGTAATCTCCTGGTGGTTGTTTGCAACGATCATTTGGGGCCATTTTCTGTTTTTTCTTGGGTGAACTGAAGGAATTGAAGTTCCGGATGCGTCTGAATGCTTTAACTTGTCGCACGCAACTGAGCTTGCCAGCTAATCAAAGTAAAAATATAAATCAATCGCTGCAAAAGCTTTGCAAAAAGCCTTTATAGCATTACTCATACGCAGGGTGGACGCTTTGGCGATATGAGCAGAAGGTTTCGAAATTGTTATTGGCTGATTAGAAATACCTGTGCATATCAGCTTATATTTTGGCAATCTTATCGTTAGATAAGGAAAAACTGTCTGCAAACTAGTAGCTCGACTTGTAAACTTTAGCTCTATGTTTTAGCTTTAATTTCATTGCTGGTGGGCTTCCCTGCACTTTGGTGACTCATAAGTCAGTGCAATGCCAACTCTAGCTGACTAATATTTGATTTCGTAGGTCTATCGATCATTATCGGCTTTAAAAAATGATTAAAATTCAAACGTTTTTACTTAAAAAGGGGCATTCCCTTTAAGGTCTTTTAAACAAATTTCAAAACACATTCTTAGCAATTATATTTCGACACAACTCTTAAGTATTTTCTCTTGACAATTTAACGCACTGCATGAAAATGCCAAATATTTACACATCAATTAGAGAACAGAGAGAAAGGACATGTAGGAAAGTGAAAAGTGTTAAAATACATGAAATTTGTAGGTCAATAGAAGATAATTATTATGGAGTGAGAGAGAGAAGTCTCAGGAGTACTTCAATTACTGGTTTTAACAAGAATATTACGGAATATGTGTTGAGTTCTTTTTCGAGTGTGCTAATTGAGTTGTTGTTTCAGTTTGTAGGCTGTCAAATGTGCGGCTTTTTAAGTGAAACGAGTGTTTGAAGGGGTATGAGGAATGTCGGCTGAAACGTTGCATTTGTGAATTTGCAGCACTTGAGTGTCACTTTGATCAAAGCAAAAGGGGTTAAGGGGGAAGGCCAAAAGACTAGGCATTGAGATAAAGCAAGTGAGCTCGGGGTAATAAGTATGGAATACTTTCACAACGCTCTGACAGGCAGAAGTTAAACATGCACAAAGCACAGCGAAAGACTTGGAAAACTTTTTAACTGGTTCGAAGCAAAAGAAGAAGGAAATGAGTGCGAGTTGGAGGCTTATGCCGCATAACTCGTACATATTGCAAATGTGTTGGATGTGGTAAGCTCAATTCGTTGCCAACAGGGGGTACACTGTGATAAAGGGTGGCTAAACTTATATAATATTTAGAATTAGTTTTTATATTAATTTTAAAATCAAAACTGGCACACTTTCGACATAACATTAGCATTTTGTTCGTTAGGTGTGGTTATTTAAAGATAATATTTTTGTTTTGAATTCCAGTCAGTCTTTTTTCACAGTGTACGCATGGAAGGCAGTCAGAGGGGAACAGACAGCCAAGCAGGCAGCTTGACAGCGCGTAGTCGATGTAATGATGCCGCTTGGCTTCCCAATGCTACTCCTGATCCAGCCTGCCTCTCCCCCCCGAAGCTTCTGCCTCTGCTTCAGCCCCTCCCACTGCCACTCCCGACCATTTGGTTTTTTCGCATGCATATTTTAGGAAATGAATTGCAAGGCAGCGTCTCAGAGTCGTGTGGAGCAGCGAATCGATAACTGTCAAAAAATAAGCCGGCGAGCAACACGCAAGAAGGCAGCGCCAGAAGCGAAGAATGAAGAGAGAAGAGAAGAAAGTGGATAGAGGCGAGTGAAAATCAGAAATCGCGGGGCGGCACACAATTTAAATATTTATGGAGCTTCGCAAAAGGCGCCACAGCACACGGCATAACCAAAAAACCGTAACCGTAAACCCAACCGAAAACCGAGTAACTGCACCAGCAGCAGCCAAGAGAAGAAGCTATCAGAGGAGCACACGTTGGATGGATAAAACGGGAAGGAAGCAGCGTAAGAAAAGCGGGAAATTCAGCGTTTGCAGCGCCAGAAAACGCATTTCCTGCACATGTCAGGACTTGAAGGCGGCGGCTAAAGTGTTATGCTAGGAAAAATCTTATGCAATGATACAGGAGCAGAGAGAGAGCCAGAGGAGAGAGGGAGAAGTGAGATGAAGCAGATGTAGGAAAGGGAAGAGTAGACAAACAGGGAGAAGTAGGGAGACAGGCAGCTACATGGATTGAACAAGAAGCTGGTAGAGGTTGTGGGAATATAAAGGAATAAAATAAATAGAAATTGAACTAGAATGAAGGAAAATTAGGAATAGACAAGAGTAGAAGGAAAGCTTGAAGAAAACCACAGCATTTACTTTAAAAAATGAAATTTATATTCAAACAAAGTTAAAGATTAAATTTAGTATTAGAAAAGGTATTAGTTTTAAGCAATTAACAAGAAATGTTTTGCTTTTAATAAGTTTATTTCACACTACACACTGTAAATAACGAATTGCAAACAATTTAAGACTAATTTTGTACTACAAATCAAGTCAAGTGTCTTTTTTGGATTCCGTTATCATGCGAATTTCTTTCAAAAGCTTGGAAAACTTTTGCGCTGTCATACAGTCATCCAAGTCTACACTAATAGTGTGATAGAGTCGGGGTTTCGGCAGCAAAACAGCCAGTGAAATCTTTGGATTTTGAATTTGAATGACTTCCACAGTTCCAATTTGTGTGCTATAATTATTATCTTCATTGTTTGGCAACTAATAATTAATAATATTAGTAAAAATAATAATTAAAATTGTTAATTTCTTACTGTTGGTAGATTTCTCGGCTTCCTTTTTTCGGTTCGTTGATTTGGTGCTACGCAAACTATTTTTTTTGTATCCTCAGCTGAAGACTTTCCTTTAGCTTCCTTACATTTTTTAGACATGTTTTTCATGTTGACTCCGTTTATAATGGTTCGTTTATGGCTCTTATTTAAGTTTTTGTATTGTTCCTTCTTAAACATACGTCTGTATTTTAAAAGATTAAACGTTTTTTTTTTGTAGTTTTTATTGTTATTGAAGTACGTTTGTGGCAGAAACAATTTGAAATGTATTACAATGATTCTGAGTTCTTCAAAAATTCTACACAACTACAGTAAGCTTTTGTTATAAACAACTTTTGTTTAAAACCATAATTGGGGTCGATGATTTCTGTAAAAATTTCTATGCAGCTGTTACAAAACATTTAGATGTTTAGCTCGTTAGAAACTCCCTTCCATTGAATTTGTGGCAATTTCCGGCACTTTCGCACTTTTGTGATGATTTATAATTGGTTTTCGTTTATTGTGACAAACACACGAGTTGAGCGGAATTTAATAAAAGCGATTTTCAGGCACATGTCAAGTTGAAAACTTTTGTGTGTTGTGTTGTGTTGTTGTTTTGGCTCTAATGAAGCAGGCCTACAAATTGGTCCCGGGTCAAAATGAAGTTGTTGATTTCCGAGGAGGGAGACAGCGTGGGGTAAGGGGCTGTACATCGAGTGTAATGTCAAAACGTCAGCAAATATTTTGTAGCTTTGTTGCGTAACATTTGCTGTGCCCCGTTCAGCCAGCCGTGAAAGCTTTGCCCCCTGCTTTGACTCTGGCTCTTTTACCCACCCAAAGACCCACTGCCACCCGGCTCAAACTCTGTTTAGGACTGTGTCCACTCGAGTGTGCAATTAGGTGAAAATAAATGGTTTAACAAACGCCTCGAAGTATGCAATCATTTAAATTTCACTTCATTTGTCCTTTTCATGATTCGCAGTGCGCAACTTCAACTTCACTCCCTTTCCCTTTCGCTCTCAGCTCCGCACAGTTTCGCATTCCATCTCATCAAATTACAGAACCAAACAAAATTATTTTGATTTATATGCAAGGCGACAATTCAGAGTCCTCAATTCTCAGTCTACACCTGCCTTTGTTGTTGTTGTTACCATTTTTTTTTTCTAGTGCCCCTCAACTGTCAATAGATTTAGGGGGGTGACCAACTTAAATGCTTTAATTCAGCCTGGACACGTATCCCACTCTTGGTCTCTGGTCCTTGGCCCACGGTCCGCCCTGTACGCCTGTCAACAAAACGCGACGAAAAGCGAATTTGAAATGCAAATTTAATTTGAGACGCGACGTTGGTTTGCTACTTACTTGGGTCTGACCCATGTCTTAACAGCTAGTAGCAGAGCTTGGCTAGCTCCTCACATTAATTGCCCACTGTGCAAGGAGCGTTCGCCAAGGAGCCTGAAGGTCCTTTCGAGTGAGCGCGCGTTTTGCCTGTTAATTTTACGCCAAATCAGCAACAACTTTGGATACGAATTTGAATTTGGATTTCCATTTCCATTTCGATTTGTGCCGTGTGCATAAAATTTAACGCTGACTCCAAAGAGTAAACGCAGCTGGGAGTGAGAGAGCAGAGGAGAAATAGAGAGAGGGAGAGGAAGACTGGGTGGTTAGAGCGTTGAGTGTTTGGCCTGATTGAAATGTTGGCAACTATTGCGAAAACTACTTGCAAGTTTATTGGCAAATTGATGAAGTGCTTGTGCCTTCTCATGCCTCCTGCCACACTACATCCTGCCTCCCGCCTCCCGCCTCGTTGCATGTGTGCGCCGCTAAAGGCTGCAAAACAATTTCTAGCAAAGTTGCCTACACTTCAGTTAGAAACAGCCCTTCCCTGCTCACTGCTCTCGCTCTCTTTCTCGCGGTACTCAGAAACCATTTCGAGTTATATGCGTTGCATGCCGCCTGCAATTTGGCGGTGCTGATATGCAAATTAAGTTGTTGCGCTAAACGACGTGCCGGGAAACAGGTTCTGGGTTGTTCTTTCTGCCATCCCACAGTGCTTTCTCTTCCTCTTACCACTTCCTCCCATTCCTCGCTGGCTTGTGGAGACAGAACGAGCAATTGCCGTTGCTGTTGCCGTTACCTAGCTTCAGCTCATTTGTATTACAATTCGTCACAAACTATGAGAACTATGTATGTGTGTGTTTATGCTCTATGTGTGTGTGTGTGTGTGTGTGTTTGGAGGAGCTTTCAAAACTTTATGTGCACTCGAAAATGCACCTTAATTTCATATGCGAGATGTGTTTAAATTGTTAATAGTTTACACAGATTTTATGGCAAAGTTTTTAATAGAAAAACATTTTTATTTTGCATTTTAAACTGTTTTTTCATTAGAAATTTTGTTGTAAACGTTACACACAAGTAGAATAAAAATAAACAAGTTTAATAAATACCTAAAAAGTGTTTTTGTTCAGCTATTCTGGACAGCTTTACCTAGTCTATGTAGGTTTCAAAATATAATTCAACTAAACTTTAGTTACACATCTCGCCTAGCAGCATGATTTGTTGCATGTGGCTGTGCGATTCGTGGTAAGATTTATGGCACAGGAAAGTCGCGCGCCTGCATAAATTGGCTCGTAATCTGAGCCTGGAAAACCCAAATGAAAAGCGCGCACTTCATTAGCTCAATAATTTCACAATAAATTATGCAAAACGATTGACAAAAAGAACAAACAGCAATCGAATTGTTTTTCCATTTCATCATTCTCGAGTATTGCATTTTCGTTTTACCATTTTTCCATTTTACCAATTTTTGGATTTTTCATTTGACAATTTTCATTCATTTTGAATGCATTGCTTTTTGTTTTCTTATGCATTTGCCGTTGAACGTGCTGAAATGCCGCGAAATGTTTGTGAAACTCGTTGACTCGATAGATATAGAGTTAGATGGATGAGAAAGATGCATAGATGGGCAGATAGATATAGACCAGAGACCTGCAACGAGTATAAAAATTTCGAGTATACTCGAACGCTTACTCGTGATCGTTTGACTCGAACATATTTTCATACTCGATCGTTTGTGTGCGTACCGCGGGCCTGCTTATACTCGTTTTACTCGAGTATATACTCGAGTATTTTGCCGTTATTCAACATGTTGCAAGCAAGACACACAGAAACTTTTAATAATTTGCTTGAAATATTTCCAGCGGTTGTACTATAGTAAATGTTTTGACGGCGTTGCAGAATTTTTTTAAAATAAATTAATATTTAATAATATGCGAAATTCTAGAGAATTAAAATGCGTCGCTTTGCAAACTACAATTATTAAAACCTTTTGCAACGCTTAACTGTTAAATGAATACGGGCTGACCTTTTGGAAATTCCTTTGGCTAGAATGTGACGTCACTGATATTTGTAAAGGGGGTTGTTTGTACAAGCAGGTAGTCTGACACTCTTCCGTTTGGGGTTTTCTATGTTTAAAAAAATATAAGCAAAATTCGTGGTATGCCAAACGTATCAATACTTGCTTGCCCAAATACACACAAAGACAAGTCTCGAGCTTGTTGCGCGTGTCATCTGTGATGCTCTCCAAATTGTTTCCCGCCAGATCTAGCTTTAACTTATTTGCGCATGGAAAATTAATGCACATATATTACGAATATTTCATTTTTTATATTATTCACAAGGGTTTTTAAAATTTTTAATAATAAAAGAATAAGAAAAATATACATTTCTTATTGTTTTTCATTGGAATTTAGCCATTTTGCTTTTTTCCGCTAAAACAAGCATATTTTCCTCTAAATAAATGGCAGCACTCCGAACGTCACGCAACGCAAGCAAACCAACGAACTTGCTTGATACTCGAACGTTTTGTACTGAAGAAGGTTGCGTCGAACGAGTATTCAAACGAGTATTCGAACGATCAGCAAACAATCTATGGGGCTGATCGTTCTGATCGCAACCAAAATGTTTGACTTCAAACGATCAGGTTCGAATCATTCTCAAAACGGGCAACTGATCGTTTTGATTCGAACAGCTTACGGACAGCCCGTTGAATTACTCGTTACCCGATCGTTTGATGAGAAGTTCGAACATACTCGAGTATACTCGTTGCAGGTCTCTGATATAGACATAGCGCTGTCAATGGGCCTTGGGGGCGTATGCGTAATGCCCAAAATCACAAAGCACAAATCAAAATCACCAAAAATCGCAAATCAAAATTTGAAATTGCGAATCACAGGCACAAACAGCAATTGCTAAAATCGAAATGCATAACAAAATTATAAACCAAATCAAAGAGGAATGAGGAGAAAGAGAAACAGAGGAGTATCGCCAAATCTATTATATTCGCGGATGCGACCTTGTCAAATTATATGCTGAGCGGCGCTTATCGGCAACGGAAATACGCATTATCAGATTTGCCTTTGACCGTACCCAAAAAGCCCAGAATTCAGTGCCGAATCCGTAACCAGGAAAAGCCGGACTCAGACACGGATATTGTACGGGAAGTGTACACAAAATTTAAGTTAAAAGCTGTAGCCAACCAATTTGACGTATCATTTATTAGATGGCCAGTGCAAAAGAGTAGTAGGAGAGACAGAGGCAGATAAACGTAGAGTGTGGAAGAGAGACAGTGAATGCTGAACAATTGTCATGAGTCCGTTTTTGGTCTGTTGTTGGTGGCTGCAATTTTAATTAAAATTTATTGATTTACAGCTGAATAAATGCGCATTGCAATTGCAATTGAAATTGCATCAATGTCGATACCATTTGTCCTTCGATTTTGGACATTAATTCGTATTCCCTTCCCTGCACTTTTGGCTGTGATACCTTTAAATCTTTTGAAAGCTTTTGGCTTGGGGCTTAAGCTTTGCAATTTGATAATCTGTGGCGACAAATGGTTGGGTATAAATTAGAGTGAATAAAATATGTGTATAGCATACAAGTATTATAATAATAATATGCCAATCGCTTATTAAATGTAGTTATGATTAAAAGGGAAAGTTTTTGCCCCTATAAAATATCAAGTTTCATATAAAAATACTACGACATAACCATTTATATCTCCGTGTATTATATGAGAACTGACACAACTTCTTTATGCTTTAGCTCACACTCCAAGCCCAACTTTTGTTTAACAAAATCATTAGCTTAATTGTTTACCTTTCCAGCTATCAAATGACACTGTTTCATAATTTGCATAAAAAATTAATTAATTACATTTTTTTCTATTCGGTTAGAATCAATAATAAATTTATTAGTAACTGTGCTAAAGTAATGAAAGGGAAGCATTTAATCGCTCTGATTATGTATAAATAAGCTTGCTTTGTGCATGCTTTAAATTATAAATATATATTTCCTTTTTTAATCCCTGGCTAACATGTTGACTTTCAACTTTTATGCACTTCATTTTTTTAAGAAACATTTGTACAATTTTTATTTTATTTACAGTGAAATTTGCATACCAAAAACGCAGTTTGATTGATATCGAGCATAAATTGTACAGGCTTTTCATCTGGTGTATATTAATTTTTATGCGCCAATTTGTTTCTATTTTTACAACATTTTAATTGTTATAAGACAATTACTTTTAATTGGTGTGAAGAATGAAATTAACATGCAGCACTCTACTAAAAATTAAATGGACTTTATTAAATGATTTTTATAGTTTGGCAGCTGTGAAGCATTAAACAAGTAGCTATAGAGTTTGTCAGCAATTTATAAATGTCAAAAATGTGGTTTCTTTGTATTTTTGTTTAGGCAATTTAACTAAATTTAAATTTATTTTAAATTGCTTCATTTCTTTATAGCCACAAAGCACTGTATTTAAATTGACTTTGCTGCTGAGAGTATCCCGGTTTCGTAGTCAGGCAAAATATGCACAGTTTCCAATTATATAGTTTTGTACTTCCTAAGGTTGAATCTCCGTTTTTTTTTGGGTTTCAATAATGCATTTCCGCTTTTAATTAAAGTTTTAGTTGTAAAACATTTCTCAAAAAAAAAAAAAAACAACAGTTTCAAAAGTTACTTTTGGTTACAACTGTTTTCTTTTGGGTTTTCAATTCGTTCTAGGTCCTGTAGTGCTCCCCGCTCTCTTCAATGTCATTAACAGGTGAAAGTTTTCAACAGCAGATGCAGGTTAGCACCCAAATATACACAGACACACACACACACACACACACATACATATCATTAAGGTTGCTTAGCAGCAAGCGGATGAACAATTGCAATTGTGGCTCATTTGACAGTTTTCATTTAGTTTTTCTAAAAATAGTTTCGTGTTTCGGTGTTTTTGGTTCGTTGCTTGCATTGTCTTGAGTTTGCTAGATGAGGAAATGGAATGCATTATTAACGGCAACATAGTGTTAAGAAATGCAGTAAGCCAAATGTTAACTACACTGGGCAGCCGAAGAACTTTTTCGTGGGGAGGCCCACAAAACTTGCGGCTATAAATCAGCGCAGCGAAACAAAAGAACATTTTCTGTTGCCTACTTTCAGGCATACGCTGCGCGAGTGGGTGGGAGTTTAAATGGATGTATATATGTGTGTGTGTGTGTGTATTTTCGAACAACATCTGGCTGTGATTTTAAGGTCTCGCTTGGGGAGAGATTCGCGGCTTAATTACAATAAAATATTTAAACCGCGCTCGGTTCACAGACTTTCTTTACCCGGTCTTAAGTTGCTTTATGCCAGGTGTTTATGGACCGAACATTGCTTTTTACGACCTGACACACATGTCGAAACGCAATTTGATAGTTATAGCAGCCCCACAATACCACCCCAGGGGGAGAAATGGATGGTACTGAGGCAATATGTGAAACAAAAGCTGCTGCGATGTCAGCGAAACTTTTAAGCAAGTCGCATGAATATTTAGTTGCGTAATGTGCCACGCCCGGCATCTCCGCCAAACCGCCTCCCCTGTTTAATTTGTGCGACAAGCCAAACAAAACAAAAACCGAAAGGAAAACAATGCAAAAGAAAAGAAAATGCTAATTTTATTGACACCCCCCAAACTCCCACAAAAAACAACCAAGCAAATATTCTGAGCAGCACAAAACGCGGAAATTGAAGAAAAGGTAAGCGGTGAGTGTCAAGTGAGACGAGGAGCAAAGGAGAGAGAAACTGCCTGAAGTCATTAACACATTCGAGCCCTCCAGTAAATGTATAAACTACAGCCACGCCCCCCATTCACAGCCCCCGTTCACATCCTGTGCCTAATTAACACGTTTTGAATTGTGAATTTTGAAATGTGGCAACAACAACAAAAATAACGAGCGAAACAACAACGAAGCACAACAATTTATGCAAAATGGATTTAGTGTTAAGTAAAACAACTGAAGAAATTTACATTAATCATTGCAACGAATTTTAAATACACTAATTTATTTATTTCTTTAAAAACAGTAATTTAAATTGTCAAGCACTTGGAATGAAATTTAAAGATATTATAATTTAATTAATAGGCATTAAATATTTATTATAAAAACTGAAAAGAAAGTTGAGATAATTCCAAACTATAGGAAGCTCAAAAAATAGTCATGTTTCAATCTAAATTCTTTAATACAATATGCAGCGCAAACCCTCACAAAATGCAGCTAATATCCTCTGGCATATAAGAGTATATCTATTGCATTTATATGTGAGTGTTTCTTTGTATTAGTGTAGAACAATCTGGTGGCAGTATTGATTCCTGCTCTCTGGTCTTGTGCCCTGAGGCACATTGGACCCTTTTTTCTTTGTCGGTGAATTGGCCTAGGGAGTTGTTGGTGTCTCGAAAGGGGCGCAACCTTGAAGGTGTCAAAATAACATATTTTAGTGGGCTCAATGGGCGTGGCAGTTGTTAGGCACAAAATGAAATTAAAACGCGCATAAATTATATGATGAAGGAGCCAAAAGTGTCGACAACGACAACGACGACGACGGCGACCGAAAATCGTTGAATATATTAAGACATTTTGGCGGCTGTTAATTTCTGGCATAAAGTTTTGCATACTTTTGCAAGAGCGGATAAAATTGGTTGGAGGTACGAGTGTAGGAACTCTGGAGTGGAGAGGCGTGTGGGAGGGATGCATAATTGCTCAATAGTGCGCGGCATTTTGTTTAAGCAATTATGTCGATGGTGGGAAGAGAGTATTGGAGAAACACAGAGAGAGAGAGAGAGACAGATGGAGGGAGTAGGAAAGGGTCTGTGATTTATGTATGTGACAGCCACGCCCACTCAGACCTACTGTCGGCATGTATTTGTGTGTGTTGCATGTCATTTGATTAACTGAAACTGTTGTAGATGTTGCAATAAGCCCCAAGAATTTCGTTACAATTTTAATTTAATCCCTTCATGCACTTGTCTTCTGTTACTTCTCGCTCACTTTATCTCCTTCTCTCGTTCTCTCACTTGCAACTCATTTACGTGCGTTTTATGCCAAGCAGCTGCTGTCAGCCTGCATTGTCCTGGCGTAAATTAATTAAATGCTATTTAAATCGTCGTCGGTTTCATCAAACACTTTCCAGTTTCGTTTCAGCTGGCTGGGCAAATAAGAAAAATCAAGTTAAATCAACTTTGTATTACCCGTTATTTCAATTTATCTGCTAACTTAGAGGTCTAAAAACGTTTGCATACTTTTAGGCAAGCCGCTTTCAAAACTCTTCTTGTAAAGTCCCCACAAATTTGTTTATGTTTCTAAAAAGATTTGTCTCTGTAAGAAACATTGCATCGAATTAAATATAACCGCTCTGTTCGAGTAACGGGTATAAATGACGGAGGTAAATCGCAGCAACAATATATTATTCGCATCAGTTTCGCTGACAGGCCGTGTGAATATTACGAGTTGTATTCGTAAAAGTATTCATATTGCTTCTCATATTCATCCTGCTGATTCAGCTGCTGAAACTTAAAGTTAACAAAAGTGTTGGACAGGTTGTAATTCTTCGACTTGTTTCTGTTTTTTACAGCTCTCGTCATCAAAGTTCAAACTGCCTGCCGTTATATATATATATATATCCCCCTTGATTCTTCCCTTTCCCTACTCTACAAACCTTTTATATTTAAATCGAAAAAAAAGAAAGTTTATACTGAAACCCTTTTGCCTCGGCTTTTAGCTTCGCTCTGTATTTTATGACTAGTTGTAATGCCAACTGTCTGGGTGTGAGTTACAGGTAGGGCAGGAAAAACTGTAGAGAGGGGATGGTAAAAGTATCTCAGCCTCAAGTGGCCAAAGTCGTGAGTTACAGTTTTGTGCAATGTGACTGCTTGGTTCTTTTTTTGTCTCAGTTGTTACAGCTTCTGCGAACAGGGAAATAAAAAAGTCAAAGTCAAATGGTAAAGCATCAGGCCACAAGTCCAAGCGAGTACAGTGAACACTCTGCTACAAATCACCGTAAAATATTGTGGGGAATAAGTTGCTGAGTTTTCGTTAAAACAATCTGAAATATTAAATATTTAATGGGGTACATTTATTATTTAAAACATGTTAAAAAAGTCCATGGTTGCTTTTATTTTATTTTATTTATTTTCGTTCTTCCTCTAATATGTTTGTCACTTGCTGTTCGTTGAGTTAGTTTTCACTGTACCTAACACACACTAAGATATCTTTGGCTGCCTGTTTTTATGACAACTCAATTTCGAAATACACTTTAGTTTGTCAGCAGCAAATCGCACCTCTTTCTTTATTTCCCCATTTCTACATTTCCCCACAAGACCCAGCAGTCACACACACACCTAGAGCAATCCATAGCTTGATCTATAACTGGGTAGAGTTTTCTTCTTCTTCTTCATATCGAAGTTGTTGTTTTTGAGGGCACACAAAACGCATAAATTTATGTCAAAGACTCGAGTGGCAACATCAGAGCAAACCCAACGACAAGCGACAAAAACAAATTTATTTGGACTTTTTGACAACTTTTGTGAATGTGCATTTGTAAGTGTAACTGTAAAGATGTATCTGTTTCGATATAACTATATATATACACATATTTCTGTGTAGCAATGTAACAAAGTGTGTGTTTGTATAGTGAGGTGTTATTTTATGTGCATATTTCAAAAGAGTTTTGTGTTGATGTACCACTGTGAAGTGTTAACCCCTCGACTAGGCTTGAGGTTTGCGTTTAGGTTGGAGGCAGCTTTGAGCCAGGTATTTTTGGCCACTTTTGCTGATTGCGCTAGAGTTAGCATTAAAAACTCTAGAGCTCAACTCTTAGCCAGGTGTGGTGGCAGCAATTTAGCACCACCAAAATAAACAACAGCAAAAAAACACAAAATAGTTGACAACAGCAACAACAATTTCAAGTGTGGCATTTTGGTTAAGTGGCAATTGCTGTAAGTGCGGACGGGGTTTATAAACTTGCCCAAAATGTAGCTTTCCCTACACAAAATACACAGCTGGTCACAACTGTTGCGCCTTGTTTGTTGCCAGTGACCAGGATTTGACCTTAGCAACATGTTGCCAACGGAGAGCGGAACGAATTGGCAATGAAACAGGCTTGCTCTTAAATCAGGCACTTCGGCTGTGACACGAGACACGAGTGGCAAACGAAACGCAGTCGTTTTCTGTTGACCCACAAACGAAGTGAGCCTAAAAGTAGGCAATGATATTTGAAAATTCGAATTTTTTGATTATTTCTATTGTTCTCAGTATTTATGCTGAATTATTTGTTAAATAGTTTCAGTTTACATGCTTAAACTTGGATTTCAAGTACTTCGCACTAACCTAGCTCAACAATCGTGTCTTGGCAACATTTTTGCGGTGCTCTCAAATGTTGCTAGAACTTTTGTTCTCTCGGCAACTTTTAAACTGCGCTGGCGTCAAAGGCGCTCGTGTTGGCTCGTCGGCTGACTTCGTTTAACACTCGTGTCAAGCCGAAGAGCTTTCGTAGTCGTGTCCTACACTTTGTTGCTCGTTCTTAAGCTGTAATAAAACCCAAATTGTGTTAGTTGGTAAGAAGCATTCGGCGGCAACGGGCGGCAAAAGCGGACGCAACCGAAGTTATTGATATCGTCTAGAAAATCAAATCGAATTCAAAATCGAGATTGAATTCCAAAATTCGTGTGAGTCGTCTTGCGTGTGTGTAACTCTCTGTGGTTCTGTGTGCCTGTGTGTGTGCTTTTGGAAGCTAATGCAAGACGGTGTAATTTAACGTCTCATGTGCGTTGTAATTATGCAAATGGCCCAGTGACAAATGGACAGAAGAGTGCTTGTGGCTAAAAAGCATGAAAGAAAAACAAGAAAGTTGCAAGGCTGCAAGGCTGCAAGGCACTCAAGTGCAACTGTTGCCAGAAACTGTCGACCTTGTCGACATGCCGCATGCATATTCATGCCGGGTTCAACACACAGCAGCAACAACAACAACACAAACAACAGCAACTACTACAACTGCCACAAAATGTGGGCCAACTGCAGTGACAACAAAATTTAGCTCAATTTAAGCCAAAAACTTGTGCTCCACTTTTACCTGGGCGCTTTGCCAACTCGCGTTTACCCCGCTTCCTACGCGCACTTCTCTTTTAGCTCTGGCTCATCTGTCAAATTCTTATAATTTCTTAGTATTTTACTTTATTTTTCTTCACATCGTTTTTATCTTCTTTATGCCATTTTCTTTTAGCACAACTTGTTGTCCTTGGCAGCAGCAGCAACAGTCTCAGACTCAGCCTCAGCCTCAGATTTAGTTTCAGTTTCAGTCTGTAGCTAAAAACGTCGTACAACGCAAATAAATTTGTTTTTATTATTCTTATGTGACAGCTGATTGTGGCTTTAGTTTTTTAGGATTTTTATTATTTCTTTCTCGCGCTTCTCACTCGTGTGCTGTTTTTTGCTGCATACTTTTTGGCGCGCAGATTTAGCAAATGCTTAGTTAGTTTTTGTGTAATTACTTCTAAGTGAGTGAAAATTGTTAAAAAGTTTGTTGTTCATACATTGTTGTTTGCACAAATTTAGCTGCGAATTTTCGTGCATGATAAAAAAAATAAATGGCACATAATTAAATTCATAAACTTATTTTCCATAAAACCAAATTAAGAAATAATAAATTCGGCTATAATATTATTTTTTAAGGCCATATTAATCCCCTTAGGTTGAACTTTCCAAAAGCTTTGCGAGTTGTGAAATTTATGTGATATCGAATTTCGACTGTCAGCGAAAAACTCATTAATTTTTCAAAAACTTTTTAATGTGATTTTTACTTTTATTTTTTTTTGTCTCTTTTGCGATGCAATAAAATGACACTGCCCAAAAATTGCGATTTATATGGACAAGTGATACTTTCTGTTGAATTTGGACTGTTAAAGTTGTTGATACAAATTTTGGCTCTAATTGTTGGGCCCAAAAGGTTTGGCTTTCAGTCTGACAGCCTGGCTAATAAGTTAACAGCACGCAAACAATTTTGGACCCAAGGCAAATATGAGGGCCAAAAGGCACATGTAATTGGTAACAGGTAACAGACACAGTCACATATAGTACAAGCCTGTAAACATGAATAAGACATTAGGTATTTCAGTTTACATTTGTTGGAGTTCAGACTTCCATTTACACTCAAGACACACACACACACACACACACACGTGCACACAAATTATGATTATTAACAAAATATGTTAATTTAATGTCTAGGCGTATCTTCAACTCTATTTAAGTATTACTCACCTGAGGGCTAAAATTCAAATGTCTATGGCTTTAAATATTCATTGACCTCAAATAGTCGTTGCTGTTGGCCATGTGTGAATCTGAATGTGTTGTGGCGTGTATGTGAATGTGTGTGTGTTGCATTTGTAATCAATTTAATTGAAGTATTCAATTATAGTATATACTGCACAAAAGCGGTTTAAAGTGGATGGACAACAATTGAAAAGTATAAATGAAAAATACTTTAAAAAGTGAAAAATGCGAATACCAACAATTGTAAAAGCGTTAACAGGAATGTGGCAAAAACATCTTGTGTTGTTAAATTCAACATAAAATTTGCATTCGCATTCCCTGATTTTAAAACATTAAAATGCCATTTGTGTTGGCCACGTTAACAGCGCTTGCCAAACTGTGCAGCGAACCGAGTTGGATTAATTTTGTACGCTGCGTCAATATCAATTGAAAAAATTCCGAGCACAATTAAGAACAACAAAAAACACAATAACAATCACAGCCCGAAACGAGCTGCAAACAAACAAAACAACAATAAAATCCAACACTTAAGTAAAATAAATAACCAAAGAAGCGTCAACAGCGACAACAACTACAAGAACAACAAAAACAAAGCGAACGAGATCATCGAATATGACGACCATTAAGCTGCTTATTATCGGTAAGTTTTATCTCACAATTAAAAAGCAGCTGCAGCACTTACAATAACAACAACAACAAACTGAAACTGCACGTACAACAATCACAGCTGCTGTTGTTGCAGCTGCAACATCTGCCACATTGTGTGGCATCATTGTGTGAACTTTTCAGTTTTTATTTGTCGAGTCCATTACAAACTTTTACCTTAATCTCTTATCAAATGATACAAGTTTTAAATGAAACATTTACCAATTCCTGAACCGTATAACTTAAAACCACTAGAAGGAATTTTCAAACATTCTTTGGGCTTAAGTAAACTTGAATAAAAAATTTATATTTTAATATACTTATGTGAAAGGGAAGGAAGGGGTAGATCAGTCGTGTTCTGTGAAGATTGTACGTTTTTTTTATAAGTAATGTAATTTTTGAAACTTACATGCATGAAAAATAACATGAAATTTTTAAAAATATGTTCATAAAATAAACAATTCATGCTTGAAGACAGCCCTGTTTTTATTTAAACCTTTTACTACCAGCTTTTTACGAATTTCTTTTATGCTGCCCCAATAAGTGTGCTATGTTTTTCGCGCAAAGTTAATTTTTGGCTTCAAAAATGCTCATTTTGGTTTTCGCTATTAATTTTGTTGCATTATTATTGTCGCTAGAAAATATTCTGTTTAGCAAAAATAAAATTTAAAAAAATAATAATGCTTGAGTACTTGAATATGCAAATTTGTCTCACTTGTTAAAAAATAGAATCGAAACTTCCTAAAACTTGTATTAAATAGAATAAATTTATTTAGAAATCCAAAGCTTTGTCGGTAAAGTTCTAAATTGTCTTTTTGTCTTAAAAATGAAAAAAAAAAACACTGTGATTTTTAAAACATATAAATTCAACTGCTTTGATTTCCCAAATATAATTACCTTTAAATATGGAACATTAAAAAACTCTAGAATTCCATATATTTACATAATATTCTGTGAATTATGTAAAAGAAATAAGCAGCTTTAGGCAGAGAATATAAATGTTTGATGGTTGAAGATTCATAAGCATATTTTCAAGTGAACTTCCAAATTTACTCAAATTTTTTGTAAAAATACATTTTTCATTTTTAATTTCGGGAAATTCGTAACACTTAATGCTTGCAATAATAAAAGTTAAAACCTTTTTTCTGAAGTGTTTAAAGCGGTTTTGTTACTGTTAAGGATTGCAGTTGGTTTGCCATTTTTGTTTTCCATTTTTGCTTGACTGAGTTTTTTCCATTTTATGTGCGCTTTGGGAAATTTCACAATGCCACAGAGTCGGGAGTGGGCAGAATGCTGTGGTATGGGGGCCGGCAGAGCAGGGGGTGTGGTCTACGCCCAGTTGAACGTCTGCTTATGCGTATGTTGTGGCTGCGTGTTGTGGGCATGACCATAAACAAGACATGTCGTCCACTCGACAACAACGAAGCCACTCATCATCATGATTCAGTATTCGGGTATGGGTATGGGTGTGGGAAAAAAGAAAATTCTCGCATTCACTTTGCAGTATTCCCATCATCTTCAACGTTTCCAGTTCAACGCACAAAGCTCAACGCCGCAAAATTTGTTAACAATTCATTTCCGCGCTTTGGGCTTCATAAATTGCTTTTATTAGCCCAGGCAACAACAAGTACAACAATAACCAAAAGCCGAAATATAAAGCAACTTTTTCCTACCCTCTTTCCTTAATTTTTTTTTTTTTTTTTGTTTGGTAATAATACACTTGAACTTTTGCATAGCAAATAAAAAGCGTTAAAATGCGTAAGGTGGGTGGGTGGTTGGTTGGTTGGTGTGCGTGGGTGAGCATCGGGCATTGGGCACTGGGCAAAAGGGGAGCTAGGAAACTGTCTGAAAATCAAATTAAAAGAGACGCCAGTCGGTGGTCATTTGGACGACCTTTGCCCTCGAGGCAGTGACAAGTTGTGAAGCGGGATTGGACGTGAATTGTGAACGTGAACGTGAATGTGAATGTGAATGTGAACGTGTATTGTGGACAGCAGTCTGCAAGTTGTTGACAGGCACGCAGGCAATAAAATTCAATATTTCATTAAAACGCACGTTACGCATACGCAGCGTGTGCTACCCAACAACAACAACTACAACAACTAAAAATGAGAGAAAACGTAAACGTGAACGTAACGCAAAACCGCAAACTGCGTGTTGTTGTTTTTATCACACGCAGCGTCAACTGGCACAACGCTCAAATCCGATTTCATGTTATTAGCGCTGACCTCTCTTCCTCTAGCGAAGCTCAAAACTCCCTTTTCCCCTTCCAGACTTTGGCACACACTCCCACACCTTATTTCGTACACAAACACATACTACCTGTCCCTGAAGCAAAAGTATGTACTGGTCAGTGTTAACAATTTAGCTAATTTAAAGCTAAATTTAGAGTTTTTCAAGCTTAGCTATTTTCGGCATAAAACAGCTTAAAAATGTTACCGAATTTTGAAAATATTTTAAGCTAAGTTTCCCCAATAATAAACCCTTTAAGCACCTGAAATGCTGGCAGCACTGACTGCGACTACGAGTATAGCCTGAAAAGGTGTCACAGCAGGGCGAGAGAGAGCTGAATAGCGCCAGAGTTGCCGTCCCCATTGAAATTGAGTCGTATGTCGTTGATTCTGTTCCACCTCTTTTGGAGTTGGCCGACAGGTAGGTCGGTTGGTTAGCTGGTTAGTTAGCCTGGTTAGCGGGGATTTTGGTAGGCTTGTTAGGCGTCTGCGACGCTGACAGATTATTCGCTTTATTATTCATAAGGACTCGCCCCGACCGTCGACTACGGTCACGAGACTGTGCTAGCAGCGGCAGTTATTCATTACATTCGGACCATTTGGTCCAAACCTGATTATAAAAGGTATATCGAGCCAATGGAAAGGTTTGTGACATGTTTGTAAACTCGCATTAAATGTGCTCCCAACTCAATTAGCGTTGACATTGCCAGCGCCTTATGACGACATAAATACATTAAATGTTATCAAATACTCAAGTATTCGGTATGATGTGATTTTTAGGTGGGAGCAGAGTTTTTAGAGTTGGGTTTTGCAGAGGTTTAACCTGTGGTTTATGTTGGGAAAGGGGCTGTGATGGTAATTAAGTTTTGTGTTTGGGTTGACGTTGAATATTATTTTGATTGAACAATAAATGTGACTTAAAAAGGGTTTTAAAATGTTTTGAAGCTTAAATTATATTTTATATATATTTTTTTATTTAATACGTAAGAGCTGACTCCTCAATTATTAGCTTTAAATTAATTTGCATTCTTATTTGCTTTGTGTAGGGCACTCGAATAGTCTGAAGTGCTGGACTTGCCGTTTATTTAGCTGCTCATTTGGATTTATTAATTGCGCTCTCGCATTGTGCGTAGCAAGTAAATTAATTAGCAAATACTTGCCTTAATAATCATTTTAATGGAATTTGTAATTTAATGCGCCTAACGAGAGTTTTATGTGTGATTACGGGAAACTGTTCGCTCAACTCTAGCCCCCAATGACCCCTCCCTCCAGCCATTTTCTTGCAGAGACCCCCTTATTGATTTTCTCAATACGCAGCTGAAACAGTAACAGAGACGGCAGAAGCAGAAGCAGAGTCAAAAGCAGAAGCACAAGCTGAAGTAGCAACAAACCGCAATTTGTTTAAGCGGCTTTAAATATTTCAGCATGGCAAGTTGGTTCGACTTTGACTTCGATGGGGTTTCACTAGCGGGATCTCAGTTTCGGTCAGTTGGGTCAATCAACTTGTTTTCTCTCGCTTCTTTCTCTCCCCACCACTCACTTCCTCCGTCTCTCTGTCTCTGCTTTGCCGGACAGTCAATCACTTAATAAAACTTTTATGGCATGCCATTAATTGATGGCGCTAAATTCTCAGTGCAATAAAACACAAAGCAATTCAACTGCGGCAAGTCAATGGCAGAGGGAGGCAGCGTCAAAACGGAGGCGTGGTATTACAGTAACTGTAGTGGTGGAGGGAAGGTGCCACAGGAAATCATCAAATAATTGGAATAATTTAGCTGCGTACGTTGTTTTTTTCGTACTTATTATTTTTTACGATTTCTCTGCACTGCAGTCCACTTCTGCTGGTAGCACACCCTCTCTTATCTGCTGCTGGGTATGCTAAATAGCCAGAAATGTTGGCTATAAATTTTAAAGCTTTCAATTATAGGGCGATAAGTTGCAAGTTGCACAAATCGTGCAACTGAATCTCATATCTTCAATCGGCAAACACAAACATGAACCGACACAGCATATACACCACACACACATACACACACACACATTTATATAGAGTGCTTACAGTCAGAAAACTTTTCTCAGCTTCAAGTACTGAAATATTTTCCAGTAGTTTGCGCAACCGAAAAAGCAATTTTGTGTGTGGTGGGTGTGCGTGTGTGTGTATGTGTGTCTGCAGCTTAGCAGCTGCAAAACTAAACACACGTAAAATTTGCTTTAACTTAAATGCATAAATTTTACAAGAGCAACAAAATGCATCGAATCGAAACGAAATCATGTGATATGAGCCCAAAAACCGGATGAATGCAAGTGTTTTAAAGACAAGACTTGACATACGAATACATATATACGTGTGCATGTATAAATATACCAACTCATATCTGTTTAGCAGTGTGTATGTGTTATCTTTTAATTAAACATGAAAGTGAGTTGCCAACTGAATTTGCCAGCTTCAACGAAAATCAAGCAAAATGTTTTGTTTAACAGACCCCAAAAACAGATATGCAACCAAACTATACCACTAACCATGAAGCCTTTTAGCTTCTTCTCCACTTTTTCTACTTTCCTCTATTAAATTTAAGCTGCTATTTAGTTGCATAAAGCTCACAAATATTGAAATCATTGAACATTTACGAGCAGGGGCAGTACGAAGTAATAGTGCTGATAAATAAGTGCATTTTAGCGTAATTTCCTTCCTTTTTGTACAAATTTAAGATCATTTTAGCTGGAAGAGAAGCCCAATTGTGTAAATTCAATTTACATTTTAAAACCACAGATTCAATTTTTTATATAAAATTAATTTAAAGCAATAAACAGTTAAAAATGTGCATGAAATGTGAAGTTTTGTACTGGAACAATTATTTTTAAGTCGTTAAAAAATCAATACTAAATCACATGTCAATAGTACTCTTCCATAAATTATTAATTAACAATTTATGACAAATAATTCAGTCATTATTTATTTAAACTTACTTACGTTGTAGCAAATAACTTCATTTATTTTTAACCTTTACACAATATAACACGATTTAAACACAGAACTTTAAGCATTTATTTTAAGCTCATTATAAGACTTACCTTGGATTTAAGTTGAGCAAAAACTTGTTATTTTTAATGCATTGCCAAGCACTAAAGTCAAGTGGAAAACGTCGCCGCATGTGACATTTGCACCAAACTGAAGACAATGACATCAGCTTAGTGTTTCACCTAAAACTCCAGCATCAACGTCAATTTCAGCTGCTGCTTTTTGGCCACATAGATGTCTTCCTTCCGGTTTTTGGCTGACACTTGAATGTGCCTTGAAAAATATGAAAGTTGCTGCAAAATTTATAAGACAGGCAGCCTCAAAGTCCATCGAAAACAGGAGTTTTAGTTTCAGTTTCAGCTCAGTCTCTGTTTAAGTTCAACTCGAGTAACTTTGCTCAGTTGCATATACAGAGCACGTCGTCCATTTTTGTGGCAATAAAAACGTGGCAAAAGTGCGATGAGCAAGAAGGAAAATAAAAGACAGAAATGAGAGAGAGAGAAAGACGCCGAGAGTGAGAGTGAAAGGAAGAAAAAAAACACAAGTAAACAAACTTCATACGCATATTTAATTGAAGTCGAAACTGCGCGAGGCACAAAACCACAAAATCCTAAGATAACAATAACACTGAGCATGTTTAAAGCAATTCCATTACATATAAGACCTTGTTATACCCTGTAAGCAAGCTGAAAATTCAGTTGTAGTGCACAAACTATTATAAACTATTATGTGCATTGAAAGTATGTGCTGTAATGGACTCTATTAGATTACGAAATTCAAAGCATACTTTTCAGCGCTGCCGGGAATTCTAAATATTTTAAGTTAAGCAACAGATACAAAGATTAAGAACGAATAAGTAGCCAAGTTAAAAAAACTTTAAAAATATTTAAGAAATATATATTGTTTATATAAACAAAGTAAATATAAATATTTATAAAATATTGCCCCAAAATATACATTTATTATAAAATCCGTCAAAATTGGAGCAACAATAAAAGTCCTTAAAGAATTAATAGCTTTAAAGCACGCTTATCAATTTTATGTAGTTTTAAAATTCCCAAACGATGTTGGGTATTGCACCGCTGGGAGTTTCAAAGACAGTTTAAAGTGTCGCTTGAACAAGAACTTACAACATGATGCGAAATCCGTAGGAAATGGAGGAAAGATTTGCAGAGAAAACAAATCAAAATGAAAATAAGCATGAGAACGAAAAGCTAAAAACCACACGCTCACACAAAAATGTCCTTTGGGTGCAAAATCGATTAAAGGCATTGAAAACCGAGAAAAACGGAAGTCAATCAGCAGACGAAGAGGGGTGCAACTTGAGCTGAAGGGAGCAGAGTGAAGTCGCAAGTGGAAGACATGATTTGTGAGTGGAATGGGTAAGAGTTTGGCAAGAAATCAGATGAGTGAAGACGAGACGTTGTCTCACCTGACGCTGACATGGGAATTAGTGCTTAGAGTACTTGGATTGCTTACACATAACGAGCAACACATCCTGCCGCATATACAGCCACACGGTCGGACGGACAGAAAGACTGAAAGACAGTCAGACAGCTTGGCTGTCATCCTTATGAAAGAGAGCTGCCTAATAAGCCGTCTAAAGCGATGCCTTTGCTGATGCCGCATAACGCCAATTTGCGCCCACTGTGCATCGCATTAATGCCAACGAATGTGTTTCGCATTAGCAAAAGAATTTCACCAGTGTTTGCTCTCGGGAGTAAGTAGCATATGAGATGGGAGTATATGGAGTATGTGTGTGTGTGGAGCTTAGGTGGAGAGCGAGTGACAGAGAGTGTGAGCGGGGGAAGTTCCTACTGTAATTGCACGCCAATGTACGCACGTAACTGCATATTTACATATCACTCGTCGACAGCAATGACAACGAGGAAACAGAGGCAACAACAGTGGCAAATGCGGTAGCAGAGACAGCGACTGCGACAGTGACAGCGCCAGCGAGTGTGGGGAAGTGAATTAAAATAAATTAAAGCATGCTTTCAGGCGCGCCATGTAAATAATGCAGCTCCATTTTTCTCACAGCGTCAAGTGACAGCGCAACGCAGCGCAACGTGGAGTAGGCGTGGCATACGCCTCACACTGATTGATATGTCTGTCGACAGCCAAACTGAAAGCGAGAAAGAGAGAGACAGATAGACTGACTGACTGGCAGCGAGCAAGCGGAGTCCTTGAAAGTCCTGGATGGATCTTATCTGCTCCATTGCCGGTTTGCCCCGTAGGTGTTGAATCATTTACAACAAACGATGCTGCTTCTGTTATCTCATTCTCTTCCTCTTCATCTGCGTTTGTCATCAACATTCGTGCGTTGATTGCTTCAAGTAGGACAGGGAATTACAACAACAGCATCAACAAAAGGAACAACAGCAACAACAACAACAAACAACATAAAAAGTAGCTGCCACTTTGATTATTATTGTTATTACTGGCGCTGCTGACGCTTGTGGCTATCGAGCTGACCAACCGAGAAGCTTTCCTTTGTGAAAAGCCAAATCAATTAGATGCATTGCTTTTGTCTCAGTTACAGTAATGCGAAGCAAAACCATCAGCCATCGATTTCTGAGAACAGTAACTATAGAATGCTGATGCTAAAATTAAGTATAGATAACACCAAAGTTCTTAGTAATTGAAAATATTACAATAAATATAACGGGCTGCTATTGAGCAAAATAGCTTAAAGATTTAATAAAAATACAAATTTGTTTCTTTATCAAGTAGAAAATAACTGTACAATCTGAAATATACTATAGTTTAATAAATTGCAGACTATTATAGGTTTATAAGCTCCCAATACTCTTCGTTTGAAGCACAGATTCTAAATTCCCTGCCTCAAAAAGCATAAAATGGTCTTAACATTCATACGCAAAGAATCACAGAGTCACTTTGTGCTTGCTTTTATTTGATCAGATTCGTGTATATATATATTATATGTATAGTAGGTTACTATACCTTACCTTAGTTACCTTTGTCCGATACTCTGGGCTCTTTTCTCTCTCTTTCTCTCTATCACACAGTGCTGTGGCAACCCCTTGAAAATGTCACATGCGCTTGGCATACATATACAGGCTTAAATATATATACATATATTCATATATATGTTATTACTTGTAGTTGTGTTTGCAGCACTTGGCAGTTATAGTTTCAGCAGCTGCTTGTTAATCCGCATATACAAATATTTCTCATACGCTCCGTGTGCCCGCCCGCTTCTGTACTGCATAAGCTCTTTTGACAAACTAGGTGAGTTAGTTGTTGTTGTTTTGCATAGTTGTTCTGTTTTATTAACCCAATAACTAAAGCAGCCCGCGGCGACTTTTGTTGCCTTTGCTGCTGTCTCAGAAATGTAGCTTTAAGTCAAAATGCCAGCCAGCAATGCGGGTCGCTTGTCGCTTGTCTTTGTGCCCCACTTGTCTGTGACAACAGCAACAACAACAACAACAACAACAAAAACAACAGCCCTCTCCAACTGTCAACTGCAGCAAATCTGTCTACCCCATGACGCAGTACCTTTAACCCCCTACCGGCTCTTCAGCCTCTTATCTAACACCTTTGACTTCATTGCAGCAGCAGTAGCGGCAGCTGGCGCTTATCTGTCATGGTTACCAGTCGGGATTTTAATTAGCGCCTAGCCCCCAAATTCCACAATCCCAGACGCAGAGAGCAACTCACTCATGTCCAGCACACATTTTGCATAGCCCACTGTACCCCCCTCAGTTCAACCTGCCTTTTATATGGCATTTGCCTGCTCGTTCGTTTGTTAAAACGCTGCCAGCCTTTAGTATTTTTTTTCTCTCTCTTTTTTTGGTTGACACGCGCTTCTCGCTCATTATCCTTTATGAATTTTTCATAACTGCAACACACAGCCGACAGTGGCAGCAATTGAAATTTTGACCTTTTTTTTCTCAGTAAGGAGAGCGAGGACAGGGATAATTTCTTGAGCGCGTGCTCGGCAAGCTAATATCCACAGAAATGTAAAGTTGCCTGCAAATTAGATTTAACCCGGTATAAGAAACTCCATTGAAGTGCGGCATGCTTAAGATTAACCCGAGTTTAACCTTCGCACTCTTAAGTTGTTGCCTGCAGCATTCGTTTCAGGATTTCCCTTTTTTCAAGCGCATCACCGCTTCACTCTTTTCCCCTTCACACCTTTTTCCCTTCACTCATTCTTCCCCTTTGTGGAGTCGTCGTGCCACGTGTTGTTGCATTTTTTATTAGCATTTCGCACGTTTCACAGCTTTTCGTGCCGTCACCTTTCTGGCAGGTGTTTTGCTTTTGATGCTTTGCCACAATCATTTTCGAGTTTTGTTGCAAAACCCAAAGGATGTATTGGGTATATGTGTTTTGTGGCTTTAAGTTTGACTTTAAGGCGGAAATTACTAACTAGTTTCCACTAAATAAACAACTTAATGTACTATATACCGATTTAAAGCAGGTTGTGTCTGAAGACTAAAACTTTTATATGTGGAATATAATTATTTATTGAATGTATTTAACATTTTATAGCTGAGGAACTCTTGTAACGAACTTAAAAATGGTTAATGTTAATTAAAATGCAATCAATCGATAATAGGCCCATAAAACATATTTTCTTACCCCTTAAGTAGTTTTCTATGTCGGCAGAACTTATTGTGACATTTTGGTATCGGTCTAAGCACTTTATATACTAAATATTGATTAGGTAAAATAAATTAAATCTATCCAACTTTCCTACAACCCCAATTGTTTTATAATTTTTCCCACAAACCCAGTGCTTTGGCAATGCTTTCTAGATTAACTGTTTATGGAATATCCTTACTTTTTCTTTTGATTTTATTTTTTTGAGTAAATGTTTAGGGCATTTCATTCAACCATCAACATAATTTTGGTTCAACTTAGTTTTTACACTTCTATCATTTTCTTTTAGCAAATTTTCCATTTGCCAGCTGTCTGCCACTTCCCTTTCTCTCCGTCTCTCTCTTTCTCGCTCTATCTGTCTGTCTCTTTTTGCGCTGTGTGCATAATTTCTAGTTGTGCAAATTGCATCGTTTAGTTTTTGTTGCCAGCTTTCAATTAGACACCAAGGGAAGCGGCATGCAGCACAGCACAGCTCAGTGTTGCAACAGTTTGCCAGCTAGCTGGCAGCCTAAGGCAGTTGTGGCTCTTGTTGCTGTTGTTTCTGTTTTTTTACTGTTGTTGCTGTTGCTCATTTCACTTGTCTTTTGTTACTGTTGGTAAATCTGCTCACTGTAGCACTGTGGTTGACGTTGTCTTTGTCGCTGTTATTGTTGCTGTTGTTGTTGTTGTTGCAGTTGTTGTTTTGTGGCAGTGAGGCAACTTCTTGGACCTGCCTGCACTTTTGTTTCAACTCGCTGAGCCGTGTCCTTATCCCAGCCTTATGCCTGCAGGCAGCCACAACCCAGACGTTGTTCTTGCCATAACTAAAATGAGACACTTGGCTTCTGTGCTCCTTCTGCTGCTGCTTCTTCTTCTACTAGTTGTTGTTATTGTTGTTGTTGTTAACTCGAGTGGCTCTTTTGCATTGCCATACGCTGACTTTGCCGTCGTTTTTCTTAGTTTCTGTTGTTCTCGAAGCGTCAGTTGCATTGTCAGCTTTGCACCTTCGCTGTGTGGCAATAACAAGAACAGCTACGTGTGTGTCTGAGTGCGTTTGGTTTGTGTGCGTGTGTGTGTGTGTGCCTGCCACCGCGGCGGCTTCTTAGAAATTCATTTCGCCGGCTGCATTGTCGTGCAAAAGTTTAATTACAAAAGACAAAATGCACTGGTTACCATTCTCCTTCTACCTCTTATTTTTTTTGCCTTTGCACTTTCACCTGGCCTTTGTGTTGCACCCTCTTTCCCTTGCCACCTTCCTGCTTTACCTTTGCGCTTCCTCTTTTAATTTCTTGCCGCCGCTCGCAATTTCGCTTCACAAGTTTTGCTCATCATAAAATCGTATGGCGAAATCCTCTTTTGACGGTTTTAGAAGTCGTCGTCGTCGTCGTCGTTGACGCTTTTTTAATCAGTTGCATGAGTCTTGCGGCTCGCTGCGCTTTGCAACACTCTGCCCTTACCAACACTGTGCGCATCAAGTTTTTACTATCTACGTTTATATTTTCTGTCCTCTTTGCTTTTAGTTCTATGCGACTTAATTGTTTGCAATAACGCCCAGAATTATAACTTGACAAAGTTTTGTTGCCTGAATTATTGGATGAATGCAGTTCAAATTTATTTAGTAGTTGCATTTGAGTGTCTGTATATTTTGTTTTAAACGCTTTGCTTTAACTGCAGAATTCAAATTAGAAATATATCAACAAATGCTTTGCTAACCAAACTAAATTAATTAAACTACATTGTTAGTTATAGACAATTTATAACAATATATTGTAGTATGCAAATGTGGCTTGGTTATTAAACTGGCATAATTAATCAGCTCTTTGATAAGATGCTCTGTGAAGACTGCTAAATTAAAGATAGTTGTCTGTTCTGCTCCATATATCTCCTTTCCTTATCAAAGTGCTTACCAACACTGTCATATAAAATTGATTTTATATTTTAAGCACCTATTTCTTATTCGTCTCTTCACAATTGAATATTTAAGCTCATTTTAGGCTTTTTCTTTAGCAGCCCTTTAATTACTTGACCAGTTCACAACACACTTATGCAACACTTAGTGTTGTGTTAGCGTATATATACAGAATATTACATAAACCTTTTAATATTCAATACTTGTGTATTAATTATTTATTTAAACTGCAAATGTTTACACGACACACACTTGATGAAGCTTAAGCAAACGGAAGCAGCGAATGAAATAGAATCATTTGCTACTAACAAAGAGAGGCAGAAAGAGAGAGAGAGAGAGAGACACAGAGTGAGTGAGAGAGGGAGTAAAATTGATGAGCTTAAGTATGTCAACATAAATTGCAATCACATAATATTCCATTTTGTGAGCCATTCATTATGGGCATTGTCCTTGTTGTTGTTTTTATTGGTCGTTTTTAATAAATTTTAAATAAACAAACAGAGCAAAACGACTGACAGACAGCTAGACAGCTACATAGATAGACTGACAGCAGCGACGACAGACAGAAAGATAAAGAGAGCAAGAGAGAGCGATAGAGACAGACAGAGTGGGTGGTAGGGAGTCCCTAGTAGGGACTGCGTATCGCGCACTGTAGACAAATATTTGCATTAGAAGCGATACTTTTGCAATATTTACGCGTGTATATGTAAGTATATATATGCCTGTACAGTATATGCACATATATCTAAGGCTGGAATCGCGTCGTCAGCCCTCGTCATGGACTTTTTGTCCCTTGTTTACAGCATTTATGCTCAGGCAGCGGCAGTTTTGTTTGTTCTATAAATTATTGACACTTTATTGACAGGCAACAGCAGCAACAACAACAAAATCAAAAGTGACAACAACAACTGCACAAACGACGCACACAATGAGCTGGAAAACAATAGCGAATCCAGTTCATTATGTGCTCGCAATGCACAGTGGAACAAAAGCAGCACCGAATTGTAAATATAAAAGCTTACGTTATTATTGCACGAACTGTGCATCATTGGCTTAATATGCCATATAAGTGAATTGACACCAATCTACCTGAACATTCAGCCTTACCTGCATGTATGCATAATAATAAATCGAAATTTAAAAAAAAGTAAAACATAAAACAGTGTATTGTGCATAAAACATTAAAAGGCAACTAATAAATAATAAATGTAAAAAAAAAAAAATAGTAATAAGTCCATTTAACACTGTTGTTGTTGTTGCTGTTGTTGTTGGATGTAAATTGATTTTTTTGTACACTTTGTATACCGTAAAGTCCATTTGGTCAACTGTAGGCAAAGAGTTTATTAATAACATTTATTTTCCATGAGCATACATAAACACAAATCTGTTTGGCATTAAATAAATATATACAATTTATTGCTTAACCTACATAAAATCAAATTTCTATTAGTTTTTCATAATACAACTACTAAATTATCAATTTGCTCTGCACTTAAATAAATTTATATAAATCATTTACGTTGTTAGGTATCTGCTAGTCCATGCCTACCCACTTTGACACCAATGTTTTTCAATTTAACTGAATGCTCGCTATATATTTTTTGTTTTATATAATTTTTGATACATATTTTCATTGTGGTGCATGCACAAATGCTGACTACAAAAATAAATCGCAAGTATTTTTATTGACATAAATAATTAAATAATTTGTTTGAGTGTTGTATAATCAAAGAGTCCTGTTAATGGCAATGTGACTAACAAATTAATTGGCCTCCATCTGTTGTTGTTTCAGTTGTTCAATTCTGCGAACGGCAAACAATTAAAATTTTTATAATTTAATTTTGAGTAAACTAATGTGGAAACTAGTTTTCAATTAAACATCATTAAAAATTATTGTCCTTTTCGAGTTCTGTAATAGACTAGATATAACAGCTGAAGATGCCGAATTTTGTATGAGAATTGTTAAAGTTTTATTTTAAAATTTAGTGCACAAAATAAAGGTTATAAAAAAGGTTTATAGGAATTTATTTTTTTTACTTTCATTGTCTACTTCCCTCCCTTTATATAATTTATTTAAATCTGTTTTATTGATTGCTTAATTAAATTAGTTTCTTTTACTTGTTTCTAGCTTTCGATGACTGTTTAAAACATTTATAATCCCTGTTCATGTCAAAGCAGTAGAGCATTCAAATCGGCGACATAAAGCGTTACAGCCTTCGGTGCATTCTTTTCATTTGTGTGCCTGTGTATTGTTTAATATTCATTTGTGAGTGTATTTTATATTTTATGCTATTTAATTTTTATTTGCTCACACACATCACATATTCCTTCGACCAGTAACCAACTGCCTACTTCCTCTCTCCCACCTACTCTCTCTTTCCCTCAGTGGTTATGGCTTGTTTGTTTTGTTTGCATTTTATCCGTGTACTGTCGATTGATTTATATCAATATCCGTCAGCCATTTCATTATGTAATATTCCAACAGCCGATCGGAAGCGTAAAAAAACAAGAGCATGAAAAAAGCGAGTTAAATCTGTTTGCATTAATTAAAATCACAAACATTCACACACACCCTCTCACACACCCCTCTCCCACACACACACACACACTCATACACATAAATAAAGATGCGAATCTGAGTTCCACGTGACAAACTGCATTTGTGGTAATAGCATTGGCTTGTTTATCACGCAATTTATGTTACATTGTTGCAAGGACTCATTGAAATGCACTCGGCATAAAAACTAAGCAATCAGAAAAAAATACCCTATAAAAACTATTAACTATTTTAATTGAATGGGAATAACTTTAACAAGTGACTGCATTCGAAGCAGAAATTTACATAATTCTTTTAGCTACCCTTTTTGTACATAATTTACATTCCAGGGTATACAAAAGGCAGAAAAAATGAATTAAATTGTCATTAAGTGAGTGCTGGCAAAGCGCAGGCTATTTATAAATCTGACTGCGGAGTACTTAGTATATTTATATAGCAGGCATAAGCTGAATTCCTACATTAATAGCACAATATACAATACACTCTCAAACACATTCACTCACACACACACACACACAGTTGGTTGCCGCATGTCAATAATGTGAAAATAAAACACAATTTGTCTCAATAAATTTTCAATTAACATTGAAAAATTTGCTACCCGAAAAGCCGCAGTGACAGCGACCAACAACAACAACAACAAAAAGTTTACAACAATGGGGCAATACTTATTGCCAGGCCTGGCTAGTGGGCGTGGCACGGCGGCATGTCTAACTGGTTGACAAGAAACAAATCAAAATTGAAATGTAAATGGAGCAAAATTCGTCTAACGGAAATGAATACAGAAAAACGGAGTAAAATAGTAGAGCGATAGCTAGAAAGAGCGAGAGAGGAAGCGGGGAAGTGGGAGTGAGGCGTGCAACAGTAGAGGGGCGTGTCAAAACAATATAAATTCTATTTCCAGCAGCGGAAATCAAAATTGTCACGGCTATAGAGAAATACAGCCAAACTTTTACTTAAATTGGAATTGTAGTCAAAGCGTAACTAAAAATGAAGGCAGCTACTTAATAAATACTTAATAAGCAATCAATTTTTAACTCAAAACAGCTACATTATTAAATTAAAATTACTGGAAAAGAGCAGACATTCACAACTTGATTCATTTACCGCTGCTTAAATAAATCTTATAGAAAATTTTTAAACTTTATAAGCTTTTGACACTAATGCAGTTCTTATACCAAACTGTAAACTCAAAAAGCAGCTCGTCTAACAAAAGATTTTCTACTAATAGCGAATAAAGCTGATGACAACCCTGCAATTGAGTGTTGCCAAAACAAAGCAGAAATAAAATAGATTTTATGACTGACATCAGTTCAAGTCAGTTTCCCATTTCCCCCTCACTTTGCCCGCTTTTCCGCTTGTCTGCATGCAATTGACGCATTGCTTCTCCTCCCTTCCTCTTCCTGCTTTACTTTCCGCCTTTGTGTGGGACGGGGGTATGGAATGGGGGCGTACTTTCCACTTAGTGGGCGGCTTCAGTTGACAGATCAACAGGATATAATGAACATTATGAAATGGCGATGGCTCCACAGAAGCGTGCACTAAATGAATGTATAAAAGCACAAATCGTGTAGAGGGAGCAAAGTTGCCCTTTCATTACTTTCCACTCATCACAAATACTCTACCCTTCTTCCTCTCCACCTCTCCTCACCCAACGCATTCAGCTGTAATTGTTTGTGCGCTTGTCCCTTTTGCCATTCAGTCATTCAGTTAAGCAAACAATAAGCAGCGTTGGGTCCACAGGAACTGCGCTGCAATCAACATAATCGCTGTGCAGGAAAAGGACCCTCAGTGTCTGAAACTGGCAACAGGCAGCAGCAGACAGCAGGCAACAGGCCCAAGAGGCCGGAGGTGGCGGGGGGCAGACTACAAACTGAAGCCAACAACAGCGGGCATGACAATTTCAAATGAATGTTAAATACCAAAAAGCGAACTGAAACAGAAACAGAAACAAACAACAAACGATGATGATGACGACAAACAAAACAACAACAAAAACAATCGGAGACGGAAACAAAAACAAGAAAAAAATACACACACACTGGCACACACACATGTAGACTTTAAGCTCGAAGCGACAACAACAATAGCTGTGCCACATGCTGCGAAGCCGCAACATAATCGTAGCAACACACACACACACACAGACATATATGGAATGCACAGCGGCAGCAACAACAGCAGTCAATGCAACAATAAGTTGCATAAAATCTTAAAAGGCAAACGCACAAAAGGACAATTGCGGGCGGCAAGCAGCGTGAGGCATGCAGCGTGTTGCGAACTGTAGGCCGACGATGCTGACGTCATTGGCTGCTAGGCAAGTACACTGTTAAAAATAACTGCAGTTTTTAAAGGTTAGATGGTAGCAAAAATGTGTTAAAACTTCTGGTCTTAAATTGAAAGACTTCCATCTAAGAATTATACATTTTATTAGCTGGCAATTAAACTTATCCTCAGATGCTCAAGGCTATTATTTATCTAGGTTTGGGGAGTAATTAGGTAGCTCTTTAGTAATAATAATGGTACAGTGAAAGCTCTACTCGCGGACAGCTTCCACAGTCGCACAGATCCATTAGCCGGACGAATTGTACAATTCATTTCATACGAAATCCTTACGCTGATATCTCTTTTTGGAGTACGAAAATAATGGAAACGTGGCTGCCGGTCAAAGGAGCTTTAACTGTATTTATTTAATGATACTTATTTCAAAGACTGCAAAACTAAAGACAGCATAAAGTATGTATTATCATTTATGCTTTTAATAAATTTATTAATCTCTTTATGACTATACTTTCCAACTGCTGCTTAATTTCTCTGTTCAGTATTTAAACAATTTTTTGCTCAACAAATCAGTCAGAAAATAATCTCCTTTTGAGCAAAAAACTCGCACTTTTTGAGCAGTTTTTTTTAGCACTGTAAGCACCGTTATTGATGCTGCACCTTTGTTAGCCGCATGTTGCAGCTGCAGTTGCAATTGCAACCAGGTTTAATTGCCTCACGTTGCAGACACTGATGCTGCTGCTACTGTGGCTGTTGCAACTGATGTTGCTGCTCCTGTTCCACGTTATCAACGTGAACTTTTCCAAAAAGTCAAGTAAAATCAAGCAAAAAATGTACTCGTCCAAAAGCTAATTAAGCTAAAAGTCAACGGTTGTGCGCCGTTGCCGTTGCTGCCTGCTGCAAGCCTTTTTTGCTGGACATGCCACGCCCCTGTACTTAATTCACCACCTCCATTGCTCCCCCTCTCCCTGTGTGTGTGTCAACTCTTGCCATTGCAATGGCGACCATTTGCTGCATTGAAAAGCCGGAAACTGCTTGGGAAAAAGTTTGCGACGCGCCAACGAACGACATTCATTTAAAATTAATTAAAAGAAAATTCGCTCAACTGTGAAACACAAAGACAAAAGGACAAGAACCAAAAAAAAAAAATAATAAAACTTCTATATATATTAAGTGGCGTCGAATTCGGATGTCATTCTTTATAAACGAAAATTAAATGCTCTTCACGAGTGTTATCGATAATTAATTATTAACTTTCATGGCTCTAATTTATTTTCTAATTGGCAAGTAGAATATACAAGATTTTATTGGACAAATTTGATAAATTTTGTTAGAAGTAAATTTGAAAGCAAGCAGAAATTTTTACTCTAATTTGAAGATATATTTTAAATATTTTCCTATCTATGAATTATTTTTATATGGCTTGACTTTCCTTAAATATTAACTTAAAATTGTTTTAAAAATTTCTAAATTTCACTCTACTCCAAATCAGTTACTTAGTCTATGAGCTCCTTTTGGAAAGAGCATTAAAATCGCATAGTTTGCAAATAAAATTGGCATATACGAATCGTTTCTACTTCGGTTTCTGCTGCTGCTCCTGCTGCTCATGCTCCTGCTGAAGATGTGGCCATAAAAATGTTGTACAATTAATGTTTATTAACGTTTGGCATTTCAGCCAGTTCTCTTGGCTGTTTGGCCGTTGGCCAATTGCCTACGCTGCATGCAACTTGGTGGTGTTTTCCCCCTACGCTCCACACACCACCGGATGCTCTTAAGTGGCTGTAAGTGCGTCTCGACTGAAAGTGCTTTGGTTGACACTGCGTTGCGTTGCGTTACGTTGAGTTACTTTGCCGAAATTTTAACATTTCCATTTAAATATTTCCCCATTCGTGGCGTCTCGACGGAAGTCTAGACGCTGAGCTGGCAACGTGACTCAGACAGATTGTGGTTGTAGGAAAAAGTATGAAATTGGATAGCGGAATGGTGCAAAATTTACTACGTTTTCTTGCTACTTATTGTTGTCATTCAATTTGCAATTTGTGCAGCAGCTCAACTCATAAATCTTGTCGCATTTCTTACGCATTGTTTTGCTTGAATTTCCGGCATTTTGTCATCTTCCATAAAATATTCAGCCGATGTTTTCATGGCAACAGACTTTGACGCATTTCCCTCACATTTTTATTTAGAATTTTATTTTTTGCTGGTAGCTGTTAACAACAATTATTTAAGTTAATAAAGCTTTGGGCCATAAATTCATGTTTGCTTTCAATTTGCTTTCAATTTGTATTCTGGCATTTTTTTCTGCTTTGCCTAAAGCCAACGCTTTAATTGAGTTGAAAATTACAACAAATATTTTTATATTACCGTATGTATCTTCTGGTAAATTTTTTCAGGCACAAACACACACAATTTTCAGCTACACAGCAAACTATAAAATGCTGCGCACAAATTTTGCTTAAAATGTTGTCGAGACAACATCAGAACAGCGACAGTAAAAGCAACAACATTATTATCAAGAATAGCATTATCATTATCACCATCATCGTCATCATTTTTATTGTAATCATAATCATGAGCGGCGGAAAAGCTGTGCACAGCTTTTCATGGTTTTTCTTATGAAAATTGAAAATGATCCTTTGCAAATATTTGCACTCGTCTGAGGTGACCAGAGCGCTTTTTTGGGCTGCCATATGCTAAAGTATCTGCCAGCGACAGAAAATAATTAAATCAGGCACTCACACAAGCAAACACGCTACACACACACATACTTACACACATTCCAGCAGACACCCAAACACACACACACAACACTTGTGGCAAAGAGTCAACAAACAGCAGCTTGTTGTGCCAGCTGTAGTGGGAGCTACTCTGTACCTCTCTTTCTCTCTCTTCCTATTTCTCCTTCTTTTTCTCTAAAGCTACTTTTCAGACACTTGTTTATACTTTTAAAGATACTTTATCTTAAACAGCAGCTGAGTGAATATTAACACACTTTATTTATAGCCTGTAAAGTTGAGTTTTATTATAGATTTTTGATGAATTTATTTAAATTTGATTTTGAACAAATTGTAGTAATAATTCAATAAAAATAAAAGATTTATTGCAGACTTCCAAAACTCTCCATAGTTTTAAAAATATTTTAAAAATCTCTGCACTTCATAAAAAACTTAACAATGAAATTTTCAATTACAACAAAATTATACACAACAATAATTTATCATAATATAATGATGTAATAGTATTCAGCTTGTACAGCATTGTGCGATGTGTGCCAAAATCCATAACCCAGTTTCGCTAAAATTTCATTAAAATGGAGAATTGTTTCGGCCAAAAACACATGAGAGTTTTGGCCAACAATTGCTGTTGGTTTCGGGCCATCTTTTTAGCTGTCAGCCGCAGTCAGTGACGGCTGAACAGGCAGGTCGACAGACAGAGAACAACGGAAAAACAGAGATAGAAGCAGACAGAGAGACAGACAAATAGACTGAATGGAAAATCGGACAAAGCTACAGAAAGGTAAGGGCAACACCTACAGACTGCATACAATTAGCAGCGACTGCATTGCATTCGTATCTATTTCTGTGAATGTATCTGTATCTGCAGCTGCATCTGCATCAGCTGTATCTGTGGGCGTAGTTGAGCTGCTGTTAGACCCTGTACTTAGAAGCTTAGAAGGCATTTAAATACAGAATTGAGAAACAGCTAGTAAAAGCATACATATTTTGGAGCTTATAACAGCTGTACGCTTCAGTTTTGCTACTTAAACAAGGCACTGTCCGGTTTCCCTGCGTAGAAATACAGGGCCTAAGTCAGTCGCGCTCTTAGGATTGCAGCATCATCTACTTGATTTTTTATTTGGCCTGTCTGACAGTCTAATTTGCATTTCTCGCCGCTTTTGCCTTCTACAAGTTGCAATTGAATTTTGACACGGACTCGCTGCTGTCTTTGAACCGCTACAGATGCCCATTATCTGCATTTTTTATGCGCTGCGGCAGGTGAGCCAGTGAACAGTGGGCTGCAGTGGGTGCAGGCACAATGAATGTGGCAAGAAGGTGGATAGCTGCATGTTTTATGTATGCATGATGGAAGCCAAAAAGCGCGAGCTTGCCCCAAACTATGCAACAAAACGACATACATATATAGCACAATAACAATAACAAGAACAACAGCAAAAAATTGATGATGATGAAGCTGTGCAGCAGTTTGATGTCGGTGGCAAGGAGCAAGCTGCCTGCAACACCAACAGCGGCAACAACAAGGATATGTTGCCAAAGCCTGAAAAAGTATCCGAAAACTTGAACTTTTCTGCGCTTCTCAACTTAACGACTGGCAAGAGGGAAGATATGAGGGGATATCTCAACTCTCCTACAAGCACCCTACTCCGCCCCTCCCTTCATCAATCTGCTGTTTATTTTATTTTCTGTAAGCTGCCCCTCTCTCACACCCTTGGCAACACTTGGCGCTCAATCTGTCGTCGCCTTCCACCGCGTAGCATTTTTTTATTCTTTTTATTTTTATCTGCATTTTTTGGTTTGTTTTGCAGCGCGCTGAAAATGCGATTTTCTTGTAGATTCAAACAATCCTTATCCATAGTGGGAACAGGGTGGTGTGGTAGCTTGGGGGAGTGGGTCTGTTTGGGTGTTTGGATTACCCTCTCATAGACACACGCATGCAGATTTTTTGGAAGCCAACATGCCACGCACATTTTGCTTACAGCTTCACTATCAGCTGCCACATGCCACATGCCCCTATCGTATTATTCTTATAGCTGCATGCTCCATGATTCTACCAACGCATCGCATCTCATTGCATGCTCTATGGTTGGTTTTCTCTGCTCATACCCTGTATCGGTAGGGTTAGGGATGGGAAGGTAGCACGGCGTTATCTGTAATACAGATAGATCACTTATCACATTGTAGAAAAAAATCTGATAGCCTCCTATCGGTGGTTATAAAAGTTTAGTAAATTTTAGAGATGAAATAATTATGTTATTATTCCTGGACTAAAAAACAGCTATTCTCCCAGAAGTTGGACCTTTACTCTCTAACTAACTTATAGACATTTTTGTTATTCATTTACTGCCTTTCAAACATTTCTTAAATACTTTATAAATTCATATCGTTGATAATATTCATATTAATATTAAAATAATATTTTCTTCTTTTAGAAATGGAATAATCTTAGTACCATATTAGACTGTAATCATACCAACTTTTTTGTATTCTTAAACGCTCTTCAAATTCCACTACAGGGTATCTTCCAGCTAAATACGCCACATGCCAACTGATTGGGTTTTTGTTGCTTGCAGCGCATTAAGCAAATTTCCATGCTTTTTTGCACTTTCTCTGCACTTTTATCCCAGCTTGTTTTGTGGCCAATTATGTTTTTTTTCTCCATTGTTCGTTGTGGTTGACTTCGGTTTGACTCTTCACATTCTCGTTCTTGTTCTCGTTTTCTTACTTTTTTTCCTGGCTTTATTTTAGTCCTCTTTGATTGACATTTGACGTTTAAATGCCAAATTAGCTCCCAGCTTTATGCTGCACATTTCATTTTTTTGTTGCTTCTACCCGACATGAATTTGGCTTTAAGTTTCAGCCAAGAAGAATAAGCCTCTTTAACAAGTTTTCCACAAACTACCGCAGCTGCAACTACAAGCTGGGAACTAGCAGCTGGAAACTGGTAACTGGTAGCTCGTAACTGTTGTAGTTCTTAAGTGCAAGATGTAATGAGTAGAAAAGTTTTGCTCTCACCAAACTTAATGATGTCAACTCAATGTATTCAGCAGATGAACAACTTAACAAATACGGAAAACTATGTGGCTAAATTACGTTAAATCTTTTGAAAACACTTTTAATTGCATTACTTACAGATTCAAGTATTAAAAGACCACCAAGAAAGAACAATCTAAAGAATTTTATAGTCTTTTTTGATAATTAACTTTGAAGTGAAGAGTTTTGGCTAGCAGTATCAAAAAAATATCTTTTAAAATAAATTATGAAAAACATTTTGTTTAAAAATATTTTGAAATTAAACCTATCATAAATAAATCCAAATAATAATTTAATTAATTTTTTTGTTTTCACATTTTTAGCTGTTAAATTAAAATGTATTCTTTACTAAGCTTTTCTCTTTAATGCTATTTCAATTGAATTTGATAAATTCAACTGGAAACTATTGTATATTTTATTGTTTAAGCCTCCAACTATTGTTCACTGTAAAATCAATTATTCTAAACAATAAAAAATGCCAAATGTTTGTTAGTCAATTCTATTTTGAGGTACATCCCAATTATAATCCAAACAAGTAGAATTCAACTGTGATTCGACAAATCTCGTTGACTTTGACAAATGTCAGATTTATAACAAAAACATATTTGAAATAGTTGCCGAGTTCATTTCTGTGTGTGTGTGTGTGTGTGTGTGTATGTGTGCGTGTGTGTGTGACCCATGTGCATTTACCTCAAACTTGTTTCAGCTTTTCAACTAAATGAGCAAAAATTTATGCGCACACAGTAAAAAATGTTTTAAATATCAATAAAAGCAAGTTTCTCCATTTAGCTGTAGTTGGGGAGTGCAGGTGTGTGTGTGTGTGTGCGTGTATGTGTGTATGGGGGAATGTGTGTGCGCAGTTAACGAAACAGAAAATGAAGCAAAGGTTGCTCTGCCTGCACCAACAAGTATGAGTACCTACGGAATTGTAGGCGGGTAGCGGAAAGTTGAACTACATAAACAAGTCACGTGTGCAACGTGCGAAGCGCAACGAATCGCAACCAAGAAGAAAGAAGAAGAAAAATAGGAACAAGAAGAAGAGGTGAAACAGGTGGAAAACTTCTGCTAACAAAGGCACCTCTATACGGTTATGTGGCGCGCGCTTTTGTTTCAGCTGCGTCGTCGTCGTCGTCGTCGTCGTCGTCATCGTCGTTGCATATTTCACACCATGTGGCAACGCTGGCAAGAACTTTCCATCTGCCTCGTGTGGAACTTTTTCCCACCACCATCGAATGAAATAACCGCAATGAAAAAACACAAAAAGATTTACTACTTTACCAAGCTGCCACTCCCCCACTTACACTTACACACACCCACACGCACACAGACACAACGCAACACATTCCCAGCTGGCAGTAAAATAGTAACTGACGGCATGCAAATTTGTTTGCATTCAGAGCGCAACAGCAAAAGCGCCACCTGTCGGCGAGTATGATTATTAACTATGCGATACCCTTCAGCTAACAAAAGATTCTCTGATTTTAAAAGAAAATATCTTCTAGTTATTTTTCGTTGTGAATTTAAACTCAAAAAAGGAACAAATAGAAATTATTAGAAGTGTCAGTAAAATTTTAGTAATACAATAAAATTTAATGCTTGCTTTTTAACACGATTAGCACCAATGCTAAACTGTTTATATTTATTAACAGCGAGCTAATTTATCTAAAAATTCAAAAGCAATTTGACTGATTGCTAACCTCCAGGCAGTTATTTTTCGTTGTGAATTTAAACTCAAAAAAGGAACAAATAGAAATTATTAGAAGTGTCAGTAAAATTTTAGTAATACAATAAAATTTAATGCTTGCTTTTTAACACGATTAGCACCAATGCTAAACTGTTTATATTTATTAACAGCGAGCTAATTTATCTAAAAATTCAAAAGCAATTTGACTGATTGCTAACCTCCAGGCATTTTTTATTTGATTTACCGTTAAAATGAAATAGCAAAATTTTCTATAAATTTATTCATATTTAATTTTAATAAAATTTAAAATTCAACAACAATAAATGACATTTATTTATTTAGTTAATTTTCACGAATATTTAATTATTAAATTTCAAGCCAAAATTCGTTTGTGTAGAATTCAGTTTGAATTTGATGTTTTAATGCTAAGCAAAATAATCTTCTGCAAGTAATTAACTTGATGTTAATTATCAAAAATTCATTAGCCACAGAAATAAGCTCATTTTGCAAATAATAATTGACTTTGTGAGAAGCTGGAAAAGTTGCTGTTAGTTTGTATACAATATACCCATGAATTTGCTTACAGGATATTAACAACAATAGTAACTGTAAAAGCAACTGCTTAAAATGGCAATGGCAAGTTGCAACATGCTGCCTGCTGCCTGCTGCCTGCTGCTGCTTTCTGGTGTGCTGGTGTGCTGCCTGGTTCCTATACTCCAGCTGCTGTCTGCCTTTTATTATTATGACTCTGGTTGTTCGTTTCTCCATTTCCCCCTTCGTCACACATTTGTTGTTGTCGCATAAATTTTGCGGCTTCTTAAGTCGCAAGCAATAAAATAATATTAGCTGCATAGTCTACAGAATGTATACTAAAGAACTGGAATGGTGGCGAGATGGCATCACAGTGAAGGTAATGGCATTGCCGGCGCCGAAAAGTATGCAACACGACAATGCAACATTGGCAATGATTGCAGCTGGCAGGCAGCAAAGCAAAGCAGCAAAAGCAGGCAACAATTCGGAAACGACCACGCCCCAAGACAAACGCATTTGTCGTATAATTTATGACCTGGCCTAAGGTGACTTCTCTGCCGGAAGGAAGTATAGGAAGAGTTGAGCGCAGTACTCACCCAACGGTATGGTTGTATGTTTGATTTGGTCGTTACCTTTTCTAAAGTGTTGCATGTTATTTATGCCAGCGAGGGTAATCAAACTGCATGTCAAACCCATAAACGGCTCGAACAACCCACTGCAGTGGCCATCAAACTGTGGGTTAAGTGTGCGAAATTTGTGGCTCGTAATCAAAGCAAACATAATAAAAGTTTATAGTCTGGCCACACGACTTTTTAACCAATCCCCTCTTACCCCATGGCAATACCTCTAAAACTGCACATTTTTATATGCCGGAAGTGATTGTTAAACTGCACATAAATGACTTTAACTTGCATAAAATAAAGTTATTTGCCCAAAATGCTAATACACTTGGTCTATAACTAAAAGACATGCTAGTATTATCACACAGTTTCGAAAATAGCTAATGACCAGTTGCCAACCAACTGCGGTCGTTTATTTGGGCTATGAAAAGCTCTGTAGATTGACCAGTGAATGCCAAACTTTAGTAGCTCTAAAACTGTACCGCATACACTCTTTGACGAGAGAATAAATTCTATTTTTATACAAGTTTATTTTAGGAATAAGGTAAATAGCAATTGAGTGAGTTGTACTGACCCTTGTTCAGTTTATTTTTAAATGCGGTTATGATTTTTATAGCTCTCAAACGAAGACATAGGTAAACCCATTCAAAACTTCAAAGTTATAGTACAAAGCGGAGGCGTGTTTATTTTGCTTACTCTTTCATTTTTTATTGCGCTCTCTCCCTCGCTCGCACAATTTCTCTCTGTCTGTTGTAGTATCTTCTACTCTGTCAAGTGTCACACAGCTGCCCAGCTCTTTTCCCAAACTGTCATTATGGGCTCGAAGATAAACGACTCTCCGAGTCTCTGAATTCTGTTCCATTTTGTTTGCTTTATTTTTTATTCCTTTTCTTTTCCTTTCCATTTTTTAAACTTTGCTGCAGTTGCAAGCAGCTGCAAGTTGCGAGCTGCGAGTTGCGAGTTGCAAGTATCTGCAGTTGAGGAGCAACTGTGCAGCAGTGACACTCGCGTTGACTTTTCATATGGCTGCGCTCCGTAACAATTTAAACTTTCGACTATTAGTGAGTGAGAGGTGCCCGCTGGGTTTACCTCCATTATGGGGAAAGATTCTTCTTGCTTCAGCACGAAGCTGGGCTCTAAAAATAGTTGCAAGTTTGTGACATCAGGCAAAACTTTTGGCCAGCTGAGTTTTTGGACCCGCCCCCATCAAGGAAACACACACACACACACACAAACCAGCCCATCAATTGACATTCGCTGCCCCCTGACCGTTTTACCCTCCGCTTTCCCCCGCTCACCCTGCTGTCATCAATCTGCAAAAAGTTTGTCTCAGTTTTATGAGCGGTTTTTGCTTCTTTTCTAGCTTCCGTTCCACGCAAAAATGTTTGTTTATGGCATGTCAACGCCTAATGACGCGCCCATTTTTCATTCAACTCAAATGGCCATATGGGCTATGACTGTAACTGGCCCTCAAACCCAACATCATACCCTAGCAATTCAGCCACTCATGCCCTAGGCCAATTCGAGTACTCATTACCAACTTTAACTAACGTTCGAGTACTCAGATTAGATTGTACAAAACTTAGTCGTTAATTCGTTTGAGTTTGTAGATTAATGTGAATCAATTGTGAATTAAAACGTCATTCCCATTAAAGAACATGAAATCTATTTATACATTTTACTATTTTCACTGATTAACTTTATGACTGAGTGCGTACTAAACCAAATAAACAACTTAGTCTTAATAATAAAGATTAGAAAACGACTAAACAATAAGAGCGTCGACAGATAAACTGTTTATAATTTAATATTTGTTATTGTGTGGATTACCAAGCAACTATTTTGTTAATGGACTTTTAAAACTAGAGCAAAGCTGGCTAGAGAGATAAACTTTTGATTAAAACGGAACTAAGCTAATAACAGGAAATGAGCAGCGGTTAAATCTAAATGGAATATTACTATGAAGCTTCAAACTGTCGTTCAGAATAATAATACATTTCAAATAAATTAAATAATGAAATTGTTTAATGGCAAACATTCAGAAAATTTCTTGAAAATAAATTAAATATTATCGAGCAAAACATAATTGTTGCAAAGTTCGTCTTAAATTAATTTTGCTTGTCCATTGACAGACAATAATTTTTAGTAGCACGACGATCTGGTTTCCCAGTAGTAGTTAGCTTTAGCTGATCTAGTATATAGACTCCTCCATTTAGCTGCAAGTACTTGGCTTTCATATGCTTAGCCACAAAATCAATGACGTCCTGAGCAACCAATTTGGCTCCAATTTTCTTGACCACAGCAGCAGCAGCTTCGTCTCCATTGATTGCACTCTGTTTGCCACAGACTTCGGATACCTCAGGCATCATATTAATTACCTTTTCGATTTCCTGAGGATAATATTGTGCGTTCTGGTACTTGAGCAGCTCCTTTTTGCGGTCCACAATGTAAAGAAAACCGTCCTCGTCCACGTACCCCAAATCTCCCGAGTGATACCATAAGTTTTTGTCCAGCATTTTGCGAGTTTCTGCTGCATTGCCGTAGTATCCAGCCCAATATTTGCCGGTGTACAAGCACACTTCACCCACTTCGTTAGGACCCAAAGCAATACCCTCCTCGTTGATTATTTTCATTTTGGTTTTGTCACTCAAACGTCCCACCGAATTTGGCTTCTGATCGAAGTGCAGGTTAGCAGTTGTTCCGCCACACAGTTCAGTAAATGCATATCCAAACACGAAGAAACATCTCGCCGGAAGACAGCGACGAAAGTTCTGCTCAACCTCGACGGGACAGCCGCAACCTCCGTAAAAGAAAAATTTTATACTCTGCAGATAATCCTCCTTGGACTCACGACAGTTGAGCATTTGTGCCATGTAAGGAGGGGATGTCATGTGATAGGTCACCTTGTATTTCCTAATAAGTTTCAGTGTGGCCAACGGATCGAAAGGTTTATCGATTATAATGCGTTGAACACTGTGAACTCCGGCAAAAATAACTGCTAGAAGTCCCGACATCCAGTCTACCGAACTATGTACATACATCACATCTGAAGTAGTTATGTAACTATACAATGTAAGAACATTAAATGTGGAAATCTGAAACAAAACGGGCTCAGCTTACGGAAAATAAGTGGAAATTGTGTTGGGAAGTGTCACCGCCTTGGGAGTTCCCGTTGTGCCCGAGGAGCAAAGTATGGCCAAATTTTGAGTGTTTCCCTGCACGAGACGTGCAGGTTGAAAGAATGGCTCCACGGGTGTCTGCAACACCTCCTCAATTTTAATGGAACCCTCTTTATGATTCCTCATTGTCACAATCTTGACATTTAACTTTGCAGTTGCAGCTTTTACCTTTTCATACTCATCTCCATCGCAGAAGATAATCTTAGGATTTGAGGTCTCGAAGAGTTTTTGAATCGTATCCTCTGCATGGTTAAAGTTCAGTGCGTGAAAAGCAATACCGTTGAAAAAACAGCCATAGAGCACTGCGGATAGATGTGTAGTATTTCTGGCCATAACTCCAACGATATCCGTTTGGTCTAACTCCAAATTCCTCAAGTATTTTGCAACTCGTTTGGAGTTCAGAAACAGTTCCGCTCGCGTCAGGATTGTGTTTTAGGAATCAGATATCTTTAGGTAGTAGAATAAATAAGTGATAAGCTTTTGCTAATAATACTACTCGTCCAACTCAATTTACCTGTGCTATGGGTTCTGGATGTCGTTGCATTTCATGGAAAATCACTTCGCCCACTGACAAATCCTTTGAGAAAACTGGACGTAACTCTGTACCGCTCCATATCTTGTCGTCGGCATTATAGCTAATTTCCGGCATGTACTTCATTGTGATACAATCGGTTAAGTTCTGATGTAGTAACTGATGCTTCTTTCAAGCAAAACCTTGCTTTTATAGTACGCAAACAAGCTCAAATATCTAATCTACAACAGTTTGGCGCTCACGTTCACGTGTTTTTCAGCAAGTCAGAATTACATTTTGGATTTGAAATCGTACGATGTTGTTAGTTAGAATGTTGCCAAACACGCCATGGTCGCTTTGTAAACATCAACCTTTGGTTCCATTTTTCTGAACGACTTGAATCAGATTGGCAAAAGATTTTTTAGTGTAATAAATAAATAAACCGTCAGATATGTTTTTATCGATTAGGAAAATTCAGATATATAAATCTTATCGGTCAACTCTTTTTCTGTTGTTAATTACAAAATTCTTGGTCTGTTGAATGAATACGTTAGACTTATAATTAAAGTTGCTGCGTCATGATTTCTTGCATATTTTTTGAACTCGCCGTTGAAAGTTCAACTGTAATCACACATTTTGGGAGCGACTTTTAAGCCAGAGATACTAAGAAGCAAATGAGAGTTAACTTAAGATAAACAGAGTATCGGAACTATCAGATAACGAGTTAGGGACTATAACTAACATGTAACGAGTGGAAGCTCAATCGCAGCGCTATCACGACGAGAGCAGTGTTAACAATCGTGTAGCTTCGTGTATAGCACTTCGGCTTTTGTTGCTCGGCTGCGCTGTCATAGGGAAAACAAACTGTGATCAGTTACTGTTCAGCCGTCGATAGAGCAAGATCGGCCTGATTAAAAAATAAATTAAATAAATTGTATTAAATTGTGATAACATGGGTGTTCCACTTATGAATATAGAATTCTGTTTTATCAGTCAAAAGTCAACGTCATCATGTGTCTTTAACTAAGGTTCACGTACTTTATCAACTGTCTGATCAAGTGCAAAACTTCATAGTCCTCTAACGACGTAATGGAAACGCTAATGGACTATTCGTTATACCTTATTACGTACAACTCGCTTATCAAAGTATGGAAAAGTCTTGATTACACGATAATAGACAACCGATAGACAGTTTTGTTTACCAATTCAATTGATATTATCTTATCTTTCAGAGGGTAATATAAATTGTTTTAAAGTGCTTACACTTGATTTAATATTGCATAATATTTGCAGCAAAGTGCTAAATATTGCAATGTCGTAAAGAAATTGAGAGCAACTACACTGAAAACAAAAACAAATACTTAACTGCTAAAACATATAATTTTAAATGTTTTAAAAACGTGCTCTCGCTGCATAGTCCGAGGTTTGTATTCTTGAAGTCTTCTACATAAAATCTGAATTTAATGCATTTGATTTTTGCAGTGTAAAACATGCAGGAAGCGTTTAGTTGCAGTTGCAAGATAAATGGCTCACTAACGGGGCCTCTGTGTCGGCGTCGTTTCATGTAGGCGTTTCTGGCTAAACTGATTTCATGCAATTTGGCTGCACAGTTGGCCAAAAGTTGTGCAACTGAGGAAAACCGTAAATTTAGCAGGCAGCTACATTTGTACTTCCTGGCACAATTTCAGCTGATAGCCAAGGCCAAGCTGATGTGTATGTGTGTGGTGTGTGTGATGAGGGACTGGGTGTGTTTGGGCCAAAAATCAGAACATAAGTGAAAACTTTGGCCAATTAATGGCATCATTGAATTTCCACTTGACTTTTTCAGCTGCCAAACTGGCCGATGACTGGCCAAAGGGCGTTCAATTTTATATCCTCACTTGGTTGACTCCTCTATTTCCTCCACCAAACCCCAACACCAACATTCCATATGACAGTACCGAGTATGTGTGTTTGTGTGTGTGAGGATGTTTGGTAAAAAGTTTTTCAGTGAAAAATGGCCCTTCGCCTGGATCTTGTGTGGGATGGGGCACAGAGTCAGTTGGTCGCTATGCTTTGAGCTTGAGTTTGAGCTGGGATAAAAGTGATAAATGAATTTTCACAAAAGTAATTAAAAGTAAAGTAACTAGCGTCGTGTGATGTCTGTGGTAGATATATAAAGGGCAGCAAGATAGAAAAACAGCCAAAGAAGCTGGCAAAATTGGGTTAGGAAAGGCATTGTGGTGCGGGGAGGGGGGCGTGAGTATTGCCAACGGCAACAGCAGCCAAAACTTTGGCATAAAAGCAATCTAATAAGACTTTTTAATAGTTGGCGTGAAGTTAATTTTTAGCTAGGCAGCGAATACAAAACCAAAACAAATGGCTCAAAATTGATGGCAAAACAGTTATCCCCTTTCTCAATGCCCCTCTCTCTCTGCCACTTTCTCTTCATTCATTTTTTTCTTCTAAGATTCTATTATTCACTTACTCTTTTTTGGCTCGTTAGCTAAGTTATCTATCGCGTTCTAATTTTTTTAAACAAATCTTTAGGGAAATATCTTTAAAGTTTCATCGTGATTTCTTAAGATATGAGAGTCTTTAATCTATAGGAAAACAATTGTAGCTATGGGTAAAAACAACTCTTCTTCTCACAGAATTATGCAAAGCAATTAACTATTTCTTCTGTTAGAAAATAATTAATTATTTTAAAGTTGGGCTTTTGTATACTTTCTAACAGAAAATAAATTATATTTTAAATATTTTCGATTATTAATTTTTATATTTTTCTGTCTATTTTTAACCCCCGTGCTACACATACTTTCTTTACTACTCAGCTGCTCTCCAGTTGCCTTAAAACTGTTGCACTTGAGCATCCCTTCAATGGACACGCTCTATTTGTATTGTCTATAGCATTTTTTGTTTTCAATGTTGATTAATTGTGTAAAATCTTTCACTCACACTTACCAACACATACACATAAGCAAGTTGAGTCGCTCATTCAATTTCTCTTCTCAATTGTCTATCAACTGTTCATCTTTTGACTTGAATTTGAATTGATGTTGATTGATGATGTTTTTGTTGCAAGCACTTCAGCGCACTAACACTCACACTCACACACTGACTAGTGTTGCGTACGGTTAAAAAAAAAGAGTGTTGTTTTGCCTTTGGGCGCAAGTGAGAAAACGAAAATCATTTGCTTATTAAATCCCTTAGACAAACATTAATTTGCAGCCAGAAAAACAAAGGCATACACAGCTAACCGAATCACAAGCCAACAACAAACAAATAAACAAACAAAGAACAACAACAACAGCCACCACAACAATAAATAAACTAAGCAAAGTGCTTTTGATCACATGGTAGTGAATACCTTTTTAGAGAATTCTCGACAAAGTCCAAATCGGAATTCGCTCTTCTATCCTAGAGCCCCTCTTAAGGCAAACTAAACGAATTGAACTGAACTAAATCGATGCAGACAAAAGCGCAAATTAACAGTTTGATTTTCACGCTAAACAAAACGCAACGAAAAATCAACAAACGACGCGAAATCGATTTGAGCCGAGTTTCTGCTTCATGTTGACCAAAGCAGCAGTAAAAGCGATTGGCTGGAGTAAAAGGAAGAGGAGCAGGAGTGGAAAAAGCCATGGAGTTAGTGCTAGTGGAAAACACTTTGTGAAAATAAACGAAACAAAATCAAAGCGCTATTGAATTTTCTAAATGGCATTTTGAAAGCGGCAGCGTCCAACAAAATACAAACAGAGCACAACACAGCACAACAGCAGCAACAACCAGAACAACAATAACAACATGAGAGTAGCTTCTAAGGTTTTACACAGTGTACAGTCATACTAGAAAGGTGAAAAAGGTGTTACGAAATGCCAACGAGTTCAAAATGCTTTGACATGTGCTAAAAGGGTACGAACAGCAATGCCAAAAAACCAAACTAAATAAAGGACCTGTGAGCAGACACATGTGTAACGATTTTGGAAATACCCTAGGAATTCCAAGGGAGGGAATCAGTTAATCTGTGATTTTATGAGCCCTACAAAAGTTTTTTATATTTTATACTTGAAACACTCTTTACTTAACTGGCAATAAAACGATCTAATCTAATACAATCCAGGCGGAAAAGTCTTGTTTTTTTTAAATTCATTTCGTAAACAAAACTATCATACCCTTTCTAATGGAATTTTCACATTGTCAGCCCAAAAATATGTTACAATATTTTTGTAACTTTTTTGGGGCAACATTTTGACCACATACGAAGTGGGCGGAAGACACAGAGAAATAGGGATTGAGCGAGTGACAGGGAGAGAGAGAGAGAGAGAGATAGAGAGAGGGAGTGAGAGTGATATGTAGTGTTAGAGTGAGAAAGGCAAATAAAGAATGCGGGGCAGACACTTGAGTTGAAGGTGTCATGTGTCAGCGGCATAATCACACCCTTTGCACAAACTGCCAACCTTTGGCAGGTAAACGAGGTTTCGACCTTTGTCAACGTTTTTGGAGAACGTAAAGCGTTTACTTTCGGTTTATCTATAGATTACTTTGGAACAGTAAAACAATACCAGTTTTCAACTGAAGCTAAAACAGATTTAACCAACATTAAATTATTTGCTTAACTATTTAGTGTTAACTTTAAATATTCAACCATTTTTATTATATTAATTTTTAAATTTTTTAAAGGTAATCGATTTAAATGGTATTATCAGATATTTCTTACATTTTTTTGTCCTTTTTTTTGGCAATGTTTATGCGCTGAATTTGTTGTTGCTCGGTTTTTCAATGGATGTAACGGAAACGGAAACTTCATACGCGTTACGTACACATATATATACGTAAATATATATGTCGAATGTAAAGTAAACATAAAACAACATTTTCTTTTGCATTCTCCCAAACTGTGATGCCAAAAATAACGAGCCACGTTTCCTACAAAATTTGTTTGCGTGCCAATTTTTGCTGCCGGTTGAGAGAAGAACGAGAGCAACAAAAAAGGTGGGAGAAGAAGAGTGAATACGAGGAAAATAGGAGAAAAACTGTGCCAGTCATTACATTTATTGCGAGCACATTCAACATTCAATATTGAATGAATGGCCCACAAGGATTTTCTATTTGAAATTAACAATTCAATTTCATTTGCATTTCAATGGCAGAATGTGCCAGGCCCGTCAAGTTCTGTTACAAAATGCAAGTGAGGAGCTTCATCTGGCTCCTCTCTCCCTTCCCTCTCTCAACTTCTCTTTAGCGTACATATAACCATAATGTGTTGTTGGGCACTGAAATTGAATTTTCCTTTCGATGTGAGCAACTTATTTAGTAACATACTTAGTTTTTTTCATTGTAAAATGTCAGCGAGAAAGGTCTCACTATTAATAGAGTTTTGTTTTGGTATTACTATAAATGGTTTCTGTCCAAATGTGTTCAACACATGATGTGATAGTTTATTTAGTAAAATATCTTTCAACAAGTTCTCTTTTTGGGTATGATTTGTGGCTGAAACACAACAGTTCTTTATGTTTGGCTAAACTTTGATTAAAAATGCAAATGTCATAAATTTGTATGCCAATAACTCATTTTATTTGAACAATTTAGCACATTAATTAGAAATATAATTCCCATTAATATTAAATTTATGCATAATAAAATGTTACGAGTTCCATTAGCGAATCGATCAGACTATCGCTAACTTCAAATATGTGCCCAATAAACATATAAAATAATCTTAAATTTATAACATTGGCAATTTAATAAACAAAAGCCACACGTTTGCTTTAAAATTCAGTATAAAATTGCATCGTATCATTCGGTATCACATAAAATGAGTAAATAAAATATGCATATGAAATACACACCAAATTCGTTTATTATCAAATGTGCAATTCGGATCGAAATACATCGATGTATTTGCTAGACAATAAACGAACAATGAACATTGCATTTTATATACCCAAATGTACGATTGGCAGGTGTTTATGGCATAAAGCTGTTAGGCTGTTAGTCCTAGTACCTAAATTTTATGAACCACATCCTCATCTCCCACTCCCACTCCCCCTCCCCCTCTCTTGATTCATTTATCTCCTACTCTGTGGCTGGCAGCTCATTAGTCGCATTGAAAATAACACAAAACATTGTAACAACAATTGAAAATTTTTGGCATAATTTATGTTATGCACACAGTTTTGAAGCGACTGGCTAACAAATGTCGTAAATAATTAATCTAAACAAGGCAGCTAATTCCTAGCACTTATCCAACGGCTCATTCCAATGCTAGTGTGTGTGTGAGTTTGTTAATAATGTGCTGGTATTAGTGAGTGTGTTCAATTATTCAGCGTGCAAATGAAGCATACATGAATCTGTGCTCAGAAGCAGGCGTGAACCTGTAAATCTCATTTGCAAAAACTTTACTTGAAAGCGAACAAGCCAAACATGAAAACTTTTGCATATACACATGCATGAAACAATATTCAAGGGGGTGGAATTAAGAAGACTGTGGATAAGAGTGTCCGACAGCTAGATACCCTAGCAGTTGGGCCTTATGAAAGATAATCAGTTTGGTATTAGTTTTCTATGGAATTTCTAATGGTTAATTATGCCACACGTCTTTTTTAAAACTCTATGCAACCCTACCTGCACAACTAATTTTTTACAGGGTACATAATATTTTTTTAAAATTAACAGGCACAAATGAGAGGAAGATTGAGCTGGGTTTGGGCACAATTGTGGCTTGGAGTAGTTAACCGACTTCATTCCAACTCATTTCCACATTTTCATCATTTGCATTTCATATTTGGCCACCACCAGCATCGCTTTCTCCACCTTCCACGCTTCCCACCTTCTTCCCTCTTTGCGTGCTCGTGCCTTCTCTTTTCGACTTGTGATGAAACTTTTTCAATATTTTATGTGCTATTTGTATTACGTTGTGCCTACTGCTGTTGTTAATTGTTACAACAACAACAATGAGTACAACAACAACAAAATGTTGGCAAGTGGCAACTTCAACTTTGGAGCTACTACACTGCATTCGCCGAGTAATTTTATGAAGCGCATAATTACGCAAATTAGCATAAATGAGTGCCAGGCTATCAGTCTATCGCAGTCACGCCTTACAAAACGACCAAGGGGACGACTATATCGCTCTCTATCTCACCCTCTGTTCCTTCCCTCTCCCCTCGCTCTTTCTCTTATTACTGATTAAAAAGTAAAAAAAAATTATAAGTAGAAAAACAAAACCGAATGAAAAGATGTTGTGTAAATGTTTAAAAAGCTTTTTTCTCTTTTTTGTTGTTGCTTCGCTTCGTTTTGTTTTGCTTTTTTGGTTGGTATAAATTATTTTTGCAAATTTTATTTAATGCCAAACGCAAAGAAATTAAAACAAGCAATGGCAAGTCGGTTGGGACAGGGTTAAAACAAGAAAAGTGGTGTGGTATATATATGCTTGTATTTGCCAAGGCAAAACATTAAAATAACTCAACGCACGAAAAATTTGCTGGCAAACCGAACCAAAAAGTCATTTCAAATGTTAATGAGCTCGTGTAAATAGACAAACAATGGCCAAAAACGGGTTGGCTGCAAGGAACATCAACTGCTTCAGGCCAAAACGGCCAAGAACAACCCAGAGAAATGCTCAAAAAGAGACAGAATGAGATAGAGAAAGTGGTAGGAGAACGAGAGCAGTGACTGCTTCAAGTGCCATGCGAAAAAGTTAACTTGGCCCCCGAAAAAAGTAGTTAAAATTTTACCAAGTGAAATTTGAAAATGAAAATGTTGCCGCCTCGCATTTTATATAGCTGAAATGCCATCAAATTTGCATGTTAAGCAAGCGCACTGAATGGGCATCTAGAGAGCCAGCGAGCAACTCGACAGCTCAATAGCCCAACAGCCCAACAGCCCGACAGCCCGACAGCCCGAGAGAGAACTCTAGAGAATATTGCGAGAATTATATAGTGACAGAGAAAGCAACATCAAAGTGTACTTAAGTTCAACTAAAACAAAAGAAAAGAGAGCGAAGTGGGGCGAAATCATGTCGAGAAAAGGGGTTGTCAGCAAAGCTCAGCGGAGTTTTAATTAAGAAACAGATTTACAGATATTGTCACTCCAAAGAGTTAGACCAAGGATCATATAAAACGGGCTGAAATAAAAAGCAGATCAACTGGGGATTAAAAAGTTAGTTAAGTTCGGAACTTCACTGATTGTTTAATATTTCCTTTAATCCCTTTAACTACGTTGCCATTGAGAATCAATTGGCGAGCAGCCAGTACAGCAGCTATAACTACAACTAATTCGCATTTGAAGCTCAAAAGCCCCGTGTCCAGAGGACTACAGCATAAACCTCTCAGGCAGCTCATCATTCAGTTCCGCTGAGCATAATTAACTCACCCACAATGGGCGCAGCACACTTACACACTAACACACACACACCCCCACACACACGTACATATATACACATAAATCATTAAAGCTGCGCTAATTGTTTGGCCAATGCTTCTTAGCCTTGGCTGTCAAATGGGCTTTATTGATGGGCCGCTGGCAGCATAAATGATTTGATTTGCTCTGCTTTGCTTTTGCTTTGCTTTGCTTTACTTAGTATAAGACTTCGATTTGCTGGCCACCCACTCGCCTCGCGCTAACCACATAGCTGCTGGGCACTCGCGGCGTATACGCAATGCGATCACAAAGGTTACTTGACTGTTGTTTTTCGCCTCTGCGAATCGCACAAATGGTCCAAACAAAGTTGCCCCAAAACCAAAAGTCAACAAATTATGTGCCGCAAATGTTGCAATGTTAACAACCAAAACACAGCAACAACAACAGCAACAACAACAATAAGTTAAAGTGTACATGTTAAACGCCTAATAACTGGTAGCTGAAACATAAACACGAACTCGAGAGACTTGCGAGCTGCGAGTGCTGCAAATGTCGTTGTAATAATTCAATTTGGTGTCATTCCTGGGCTGGGTTACTTGTCTAATTAAATTGACACATTGACAACTTCGTGCTCATTAGCTTTGGCTACAACTACAACCACAACAACAGCTGCAACATGGTCAACGTCATGTGTTTGTCCTTACAAGTTAAATGTCGCTTTTAGCAGGGAGTTTGCATAAATAACACATGTATTTAGTTTTGTTTAGTTTATAGATTTGCGTTTATTTATGATATCAAATGCTCCCCAAGGGTAGAACACCACAGCTCCCTCACTCTTTCTCAAACTCTTTCTCTCTCTTTCTGGCTCTCTTGGGCTCGTTTTTTCTCTCTTTTGCGCACAATACACATAATAAGGCAGACTTTAATAGGCAACACATAATAAATCATCAGAGACGCCACCCGTTGGTCACTCGCTCAGGTCGGTCTCTGTGTGTTTATGCGTCTGTGTGCGTGTGTAGAGAAGGGTGTGTGTGTGTGCTTGTGGTCATATCAATGCATATTTTGCTACATGTTCACACGTTAAAAAAATAAACGCTTTGCAATTAATAATTTTATTTAAAAAGTTTAAATTATTGTTTATTTTTTTCTAGCCGCTGTATATCAAATTATAAATTAATTGTAAACAGTTATGTTAACCAATTAAAGTGAAACTTAACTTTTTAAATCATTTATAAAATTTATAAGTTTAATAGGTGAAAAAAATATTGTTATTCATTTATTTAAGTCTTTTTTGTAAGTTTTGTAATTTTTGAAACTTGTATAAATTATTTTAAATTGTTTTTAAATAAATTACATGAAATTATCAATTAATTTAACTGCCTAATGATTAATAACCATGTTCTACTTAGTTTATCTGAATTTATTTCTTAAAATGTCTAAATAAAATCTATAAATTATATAGTATATAAAATTCGTTAAACTTTCTATTGTAACATTAAAAGTAAACAAGAAATGCAATCAATGTGAATGATTTATTTCTCTCTCGAAAATGACCAAGTTGAGCCAATGGTCGACCAGAAAGCAAATGATTTATATATAAAAAATGGCACAAAGCAGTTAGTGGCATGGCCAAAGATGAGGAAAAGTCGGTAGTGGAAATGAATGAGTAGTAGAGGAGTTGGAAATGAAGGACAGTGGGTACAACAAACGCGTGATTTATTTACTAAACGTGCAAAAACCTCAGCAAAAATTACAAGTGTCAGAACAAGAAAGGGGAGCATGTAGCTTGCTGAAAGGAAGAAGAAAAGAAGTAGGGAGAGGGAGAGGCGGAATGAGAGGAGAAAGAAGAATAGGCAGAGGTTAGCAAGAAAGTTTCATTGTCTGTGTGCGTTGTCTTGTTCATAAATAATAATTCTAAGCCGCCAACATGCACACGAACATATGTTATGAGTTAACATGAGTGTGCGTGTGTATACATATGTGTACTTGTGTATGTGTGTGTGGGTATAAACCGGCAAACGCATTTGTCACAGTTGAACGCCGCTAACAATGTTGCCGTCGCTCATACGCCTAGTAAGCCCCAGTGAACGCCCTCTAGTCGCACCTTAATCAGCAGAAGGTGGGCATTGACAGAGGGTAGCGCTAGAAGGGGGGATATTATGAGCAAAGGGTGGATGAAAGAGAGAGGAGAAACCGCTTCAAGCATCAGCTGTACAACTCCTAAGCACTTTACACTGTTTGCCTTGTTTAGCTGCCTGACGACTCTCCTCTCCGCATTCTCAACATTCTCGACACTAGAGGGACTTTTAGCTTCGGGCTTGCGATTTCTGATTTTCTGATTGTTTGTCTTTGGCTGATTGAGCGGATTGTGCCTGGTCCTTTAATACGCATAAATATTTAGGCCACTAAACAAAAACTTACGCTCGAATGCATCACCTAAGGACTCTGATAATTTGTCTAATCAGTTCCAGAGTTGGAGTGAAAGTTCGAGCTATTGAAACTGCTAAATTTTGCTTGATTGGAAAATGAAAGATGTATTGAATTAGTTGTTGGTAGAAATATAAATAAATATATATGTTTTCGTACGAATTCCTTTACTAAATTTACATGACCATTCCTAACTACCGACAGAAAACATTAATTAAATGATTTAGTTTAAACACTTCAAAATCTAACACATTATTCAATATTAAATAAAACTAAATTTAATATATAATCGATTCCTTAAGTAATTTTATTTAAATTTTAGCTCATCTCTGTACACTTGGCTAAATTTCCTAGAAATTTTAAGCTACTCCCCCAAATTAAAACATCTTATTTTAGCAGCTTCATCATCGTTCACATTATGCTTATCTAATTGTGTCACAGTATCTATCTATCATTCTACACGACTTCCTTAGCTCAACCGTTGAGTAATACCCAACGAGTAACCTTAGGCAATGCTAAGGCTTTCAATCATGTGAGCTCTTCAATCGCATCGGCTTTTTGCCCCCAAAGCAGCACACAAAACGGAGGTAGAGGAGAAGAAACCAAGGAATTCTTCGAGTTTCCTCCAAATGTCGTTGGCAATTCTCATTATTTATCTTTTACTCCTTTGAAGGCAATGGCAACGGCAACGGCAAGCAGCTAACAGTAACCAGTTACCAATTTTAGTACAGGTTCCAGCTGCTTCCCCATATGTTTGTTGTTCTTATTGTTATGGTTGTTGTTCTTTTTGTTTTGCTCATTTTTACTAAAAAAAAAAAAGTCATACATTGCGTAGGTTTTTTGGCGGCTGTTTCCTATGGCGAATTTTTATGACAGCTTGCCGGAATTTTGTGCCCCGACGTTTTTCGCATTGGTCTTTTGCCAGGAAAAACACGCGCGACCCGGAAAAACAGCAACAACAACGAGAACAACAGCAACAGCAGCAGCAGGAAAAAACAGTTGAGAAATAAGAAAAATATCATTGAGCTCGCTCGTGCACACAGCTTGAAACAACATTTTGTTCCCAGCCATTAGTTTAGCACCGTTCCCAGTTCAGCTCAGTTCAATTCAGTTCAGTTCAGTTTCGCTTCAGTGTCCTGCTGTGCGTAGTTCCCGCCCTTTTCTACACATACTTCTACACACGCACAATCCTGCACACCCACCTTAAAGTTGAACCTACTTTTTGGGTTGGGGTAGTATTTTTGAGCTATTTTCCGCACGATTTTCCGCGTTAAACCCTTTTCAAAAATTGACAAATCTATTGAGAAAGGGTAGACACTTTTTGGCCTTGTTTTGTTTGTGGATTCAGAGCATTTGGTAATAACTGTAGTCTAATTATGAGACCGAATCCTGAGTTATATATAGCCCCAAAGCTCGATTGATTTTGTTACGCTTCGTTTGCGGTATTGCAATTTTGTCTCTTATTGTTGCTGTTGTTGTTATTCCTACTGTTGTTTGCATTGGTGCCTTGTTGGCCCAAATATTTGGGGGCCGCCTTTGGCTGTGCCATGTGTCATTTTGGTCATTTGTTTTGGACAAACTCCCAGTGGACTGAACTGGCTCTTTCCACGGCAAAATGCATTCAATCGTAAACGAGCTGCATAGCCCACAAAACAAAAAGAACAACGACAACAGCAAATATAGAAAAGAATAGAGAGAAAGTACAAAAAAAAAAAAACCAAGAGAAACTGAAAAGCTTAAAAACCTAAAACACAAAAATTGCGGCCTGGTCGCCATCAACAGCAACAACAGCAACAACAACTGCAAACAACAACGAGAACAACGAGAATGACAACAACAAATAGCTGCACTCGAGCTGCGAGCTGTGTGCTAAACTTCAGCGACAGTAAACCCCAACAAGTACCAGTTCCCACCCCCTTTTTAGCACCACCCTGCCTGCCTGCTCACCACCCTCGAGGCACTTGCGACTAAGCCTCTGCTTGGCGAAGTCCGTTGTGCGCTCTGCAAATATGTTGAACACGGCCGCAGCTTGGTCCTGGTCTATTGTCCTTCTGATCCTGATCACTGCACTGTGCATTTTAACGCTGAGTTTGTTTTTCGCAGTTCTTTTTTCCCGTCCTCTCTTTCTTTTTCTCTTTGCCTGTATTTCGTTTGTTTGATTTTGTTACGTATTTACCCTGTAATTTGTGGAAGTAAAAAAAGATTTTAAAGTATTTGTTACCATGGTTAAAGCGATGGATTGCAAAACTTTATACGAAAGTTTCTTTCCAGCAAAGGATCTCACGTATAATTTGAATACTTCACATTTATTCAAATGTCATCTAAGAACACCTATCACAGATTTCATTGAACCTTAATTTGATGAGTTCGTTTAGTGCTCAATTTATAATTTTATAATTTTCTAAATCTACATGATTTTACAGGGTATATTTGGCTGCATTCATAGTTTCCAGCTCTTGCAATTTTCGCTGTCATTTCTGTTTTCATTTTGTTTTTCTTTTTTGGTATTTTTGTTTTGTTTTGTGCTTTGTTTTACTTGCGCTTTAACTTTAAATGAATTTCTATTATTTTTGTGTTTATTTGAGCTTTGCAGTCGTTGCTTCTTTTGCGCCATTTTCACTTTCTCCTCTCTCCTCTTCCCATCCAATTTTCTATTCCCCCTTTCACTTTACTCCTACCGCTTGCCGTTGCGTTCTTTCCGTTCTTCTCTTCAGTTCTCGCCTGCGTTAGGATTGTGTGCCCAAAACCTAAGTAAGAGTATTTTCAACCTTATCGTTGTTGTCGTCTGTTGCTGTTTTATTCTGGCACTCATTGCTACTTAGACTGTGTTGTTTCTGTTGTTGTTCCTGCTGTGTTGTGTTGTGTTTGAACAAAACTAAATTGGTATATCCGTTTTTATTAAGCAACATTTCCGGTAACTCTCGAGTGTTTGCAGCTACGGCGCTGACCGAAGATGCCTCATGGACGAAAAGATGCCCATTGCCAATGTCTGCCACTGCAACTTTCTCCCTCTTTCTCAATCTCTGTCCCTGTTTCCTCCTTTCTCTCTCGCACTTTCTCGCTGTCCGTCTTTGTACTTTTTTGCGCTCTTAACTCTCAGCTAGTGACAATTTTTCATGCTCTTGTCAGTTTTTGCTCGAAATCTTTCCACTTGGTCCACTCACCAGTCAGCTCGTTAGTATTGTCTGCGTGCTGTGCTCTTTTTGTTGTCTTTAATTTATTTTTCCCCTCTGTTAGCTTTATTTTTTTTTGTACTGTGCGCTAACATAGTTTGGGGGAAGACGGACGTATGCGTCTTTAGGCAAAAGCTCATTACGTATACGCAGCGTGGTGCACGTAGTTAATGCTTGACAGAGCCAGCAAAAGGCAATTGATTTGTTGCCTGTCGGTGAGTCACTGCTTGTTAAACTGTCAAAACATAGGGCGTTTTTTGTTTTCAAATTAAATTTGTTGTCAATAAAAATGCAAAAATTTAAAACAAACATAGTGGAGGGACAAGATGGGAGGAAGAATGGAAAACAGAAAGGGTTTTCCACATTGTGGGATCTGTGTGGCCGTCGGGCAATCGCTTGTTGCCTAAATGCCAGCGCTTATCTCAATGAAAATCCACAAGGACCTCATAAATATGTATGTATGTTTTGGGTCGATGCTTTGCAAAAACCTTTTGCTGTGGTCAAAAATATTTAGCCCGGCTCAAAGCTTACGCTACATATCTCTGTCACACACACACACATATATATATATATATATATATACATTTGCTGACTCTTTCTGTCTGGACGGCACTCGGACTACGTCAAGGCGCCAGATAGTTTCAAAAGTGATTTGGGTACACTTTTGGGATTTGGTTTTTCCTCCTGCTGCGCTGGTCTGCTCAACGGCATATTAAATTAAAGTGTTCAGGGTATCACCTCATGCTGTATACTCCACTTAATTCGCCCGCATCCTCACACACACACCCACATTTAAAAGTGTCAGTTGCAAGTGTCAAAGGTGCCTGTTTTTAAATTATTCGCACAAGAAAAATAACAACAGCAAAAAACATGACAAAAATTTGTTAGAATATGCGTTTAGCCACAACATTTTTAGATAAGCGTCGTCCTTGTGCCTTTCCCCCCTTTCCCACAGTCCCCCATTACCAGTCTTGCCAACAAGTCTGGTCTACTGTGGCTGCCTGGCAAATGGATGGAAGAGTTTTGACCATGCAACATACCAAATTATGCAGAAAACCAAATATGACAGCAACAAAAAACTAAATAATAAAAGCACTTGAAATTTAAACAACACTAGAGAAAAACCTGAATATATAAAATCTTATTTTATTTGAAATTTTGGTTTATTTCTATGGAATATGCATATGTAAGTAGTTTTTTCTGTTGTTACCTTTCGGGCTTTTGTGTTCTTTATTGGCTAATACTGTTGACTTGTGCACTGAACAACTTTACTTAAGAATTAAATCAGTTTTCCGTAGGAAAAGAGCAGAAAACAGTTTATTAAACATCTGGTTTGGTAGAAAGGAAATGTTTATAAGCAAATAACTGGCCAGTTTTTCAATAATTTTATATATATAAACATATATTTAATTAAATAAATAAAGTCAATTATTTACCAGTTTAATTAACTACATTTTTAAATAAACTAATTAATATTTCTATTACTTTTTTAAGTGTTTTGCTTGCATAACTCATCGGTTTGCAGGCTTACTTTCAGACACTTTATTTTAATTGTTTAATTTACAATAAATAGTTAAGAAATGAACGCAAATAGTTAACATTTTTATAGGTAATTTTTGTAGCACTTTTGATAATTAAACAAAGGCGAGCACTTAATTAGGTTTTGTGCTATCAAAGTGCAGGCTGCAGAAATTTGTAGCTACAAAAAAAACAAAAACAAAAATGTAGAGGCAAACACGAAGGCTTAATTAAAAGCATAATTTAATTAAGAGGCGGCAGCTGTTGGCCTGAAAGTACAACAAGAACAAGTGCAACAACAAAAGCAGCAGCAAAGAGGCTACTAGTGTGCCATATGCCACAAAACAAGAACGCACACACACATTGGAAATTGGTCAAGCTGAGTGCAAGTGTGCATGTGTGAGTGTGTATGTGTTGTACGTGTATTAATGCAGTCATAAATTTTGTGGCAAGTGCTGCTGCAGTCATTTCTACAGTTTGTTGCTGTTGTTGTAGTTGTTGTTGTTGCCTTTGCCGCATGTTGTTGCATGTTTCGCAAAGTGTCGCACAAAAGTATGCAACCAAAATGAACAAACTGCACAAACAAACAAATAGTTGGCATTATTTAATTTACAACAAATTACATTTCATGTTTAACCACATGATTTATGCACTCAATTCCGATACGGCAAGACACGCCCCATTTCAATTGTCGCACAAATTATGACAAAATAAATACACATCAAAACTCAAGCACACTTAAACACACACACACACACACTACATATGTATATAGAGAGAGAAGAAAAGCCAAGTCGGCTGAAAACACTTGAAAACCGCATTATGCAAACAGTCAGACACGAAAAGTATCTGCTAACAAACCGAATGTGTAAGATACGCTTTAAGGTAAAGAAATTTAGTAAATACTTAAAAATTGATTTTAAAAATTGTTAGCTTAAATTGAAACCAATAAAAGAAAAAGTAGCCAGCTGAATGAGCAAAAAAAAAACACTATTTCTTTGATCTAACTACCAATTAGTCGTTTGCCCAAAGGCGAGCTTTGTGCACAGTGTGTGAAGGCCAACAGATTATACAAAAGAAATTTAGTTATTGTTTAAATTAAATAACTTTAAGTAGCTACAAAACAAATATGTAAGTTCGACTTCAAACATTCTTTTAATACGATGTATTTGCCTTTGATTTAACACAAACCACAGTGTAAAATAAATTTTAATTTATTTTAGCGGCTTAGTTACATAAAGTAAATCAATGTCCAACAATTTATTACTAAATAATGCCATTAATTTTCTTCTAATCGATTTTTGTCTAGCAGTTCTAACTCATAATTTAATGTAAACCCTTAGCACCACTTAAACTGGCCTCGCTATTAAGACCTTTCCTACATTCTCTAAATTCTCACCCAATAGAATAACAGCCTAAATTGCTGATCAGACAAATAAACATATCAATTCGAGGAGTTAACAATCATATCAACATTCTGTCAATAGCCTCAAACGTAGAGTATGTCGTAATTTGCGGTTTCTAGACTATGGCTTTGGCTTTGGCTTTGACTCTTCGTAGCCAACTCTGTCTTTATCGTATCACATAGCCATTGCAAATATCTGTCATTGTCTCTCTTTCTCAGCGTGCGTGCCTTATTGACTTGGCTTTTGGCTGGGCAAACAGAGCCGCAAAGTCAATTGTGAGAATATCTCTGGCAGCGGAAATGAACGAATACTGGACACGTGGGCACTGAGTATGCCCTAGTTCCTAGGACACATGGTAGATGGAGAGAGAGAGCGAGGAGTATGCGACAAACAATATAGACTGCGAACTATACGACGTTGATTTTTCATTTCAATGAGATGGGAGTTACACCCGGGCTTTGTACGTACCTCTTTCTGTAGCTCTCAGTCAGGCACTATTTGTTCATTTGTCTTGCTCTAGCAGTCTTTAGCCATCTATCCATCCATTTAGAGTCGCATTCAACCTCTTTCTCTAGCTCTCAGTGTGTCTGGCTGATGCTCATGTTTGCTCTCTTGCTAGCCGCATATAAATCCAACTGCGTGTTAGTCTGTCATAGAATCTTTGCTAGGTAAGCACTGGCGAACGCAGCACAGCATCGCATTCGAAACGAAACCAAGTCAAACCCAACTAAAACCAAGCAAACCAATCCAATCCCGAACGCAACGCAAAACACAAACCAATTTCAAAACTCACCCTTTTTTACCACGCCCCCATTAAACCACCCGCACTTATGCCTTACGCCCCTCCGCTGTGTGCCCAGTTTAAGTTTCCTTAGTGTGCACTAACTGTTGTTGATACGGTTTCCGTTTGTCTAAAGCTCCATGCGGCACTTAAGTGAACTTTAAACACTTTTATTAATGGCATATTATGTAATATACGTGCTCCCTATTCATTCTGATCTCTCCTCGTGTGCGTGTGTATTTGTTGATACGAAAAGGGGTAGCAATCGGGGCTTTATGTAATGGGTAACTTTGAAACATTACTAGCTGCAAATGGGAAAGGCACTGCGAATGTTTTAATTAAAGTGAAATTGGGTATTCTGAGTGGCAATCCCAATCCCCAGTCCCAATCCACAATCTCAGCCAACCAACAGTCAACAGCAAACAGCTAACTGCTCACAGCTAACTGCCAACAGGCAACAACTCTGGCAAACTGTGCCAACTCTGGCTTTAGCCTTAGCCAGATGTTACGCATACGCAGCGTAAAACTTTGCCCATGCCTCTTGGAATGCATATATGAACGAACGAGTGAACGATAGAACTTAGCTTTAGGTCCAACAACTATGTTGGCAATTACGCAACTTGAATCATATAAACATAACGCCATAAAAGAACGCTTTCAAAATTTCATAAAACTTGCAAACTGAAGATGATCAGCAAAATTTTGGTGTAGTTTGCTTTGGGTACAAATTGTTTAGAGACATTAATCAGCCTTGATAGTTAAAAGCAATGCAAAGGAAGGCATTTAAATAAATGGGCTAGTATAAAACATAAACTGAGATTCATTTATTTATTCAGCTTTGAAAGCAGAACCAATTAAATTAGTAATTAGATTTGAATTATTTATTTGCTTTTAAAACTAAACAAAATTTTTAATTGGAGTAATTTATTGTCCTTTTAAACTTTCATAGTTTCTCAGTACAGTTTTATAGTGCATTCCAAAGTCTTCTATTGAATGAAAATTTAATCCCACCCTTCAATTGCTATAATTGCCAGCTTAGTCGTCATTCGCATCGGAGCCTTTCGCTACGCCTTTCCCAGACCACTTCTGCCTCTAATGTCGTCAGCTGTAACATAGAATGGCAAAAGTATTGCGAAGGGTGTGGGTGGAAAAGGAGGCGGGGGGAAAAGGACTAAGCAAATACTTTGTTATATCTTTCATATTACGCATACGCAACGTTTGCAGTTAATTTGCAAAATGTTTCACATGCTAGCATTTTAATGAGTTGTCTCGGCACTTTAAATTCTAGTATGCCATACCATAAGCATTTATTTCCACTTCCCGCTTTCACTCCCACTCTCATCCACTTATCTTGCACATTATGTCATCGGTTTTAGCGACAGGTTGCTCCTAAGTCTTCTCTTTGCATTATCTTCGATAAACGTGCAATTGCTGAGCACAATCGTAAATATCTGTCAATGTTTATTGCGTATTATGCTGTATGTCATGCAAATATTTATCACAGCAGATATTCTTACTGGTTTCCTTTTTCTCCGAGTGTCTGTTGCACAACAAATGCAAATGCTGCAGCTTGTTAAGCCCGTCAACCATATGTTGGCCATACATTTATATCTATATATGTATATACACTCACACAAACTTAGGGATAACCATCTAGTTGTCCAAAATAAAATACAAAAGGAGTCGCTTTGTGCCTGAGCACTAAAGACTTATGACATTTGGCCATAATATCCACAACACCAGCAACTCAAACAACAACAACTGCAGCTACAACTCAAAGAACAACAACAACGTCAACGCCAGTCATGTCAGCAGCACATTACACGGCCTCCTTAGTAGTTGATTTTTGCGCAACAATTGCTGTTGTTGTAATTGTTATGAGCTGAAATTACAACTCAGACGAGACTCCAAGAGGCGAGGGACTGGGGAGAGGCGAGCAGGGTCTGTGCAGGGCTAAAAAGTAATATATTTTACAACAGCAGCAAAGGGCGAGACTGCATATTATATTTATGCCGTTATGCCACACAACAACAACAAAAACAGGAACAACAATTGCAATAGCTGTTGTTAAAAGCAGAAATTTCACATTAAGCTGAAAGAAAAGCAAAAGCTTGTGGATTCCAGCAGGGGGAAAAGACAAGTTTGGGCCACAAGTAAACGAACGAAGCAGCTTGTTTTAAATCTGCACATACGGCATGTGTGTGTGTGAGTATGCTTGTTGTGTGAGTGCAACTTACATTAGTTGTACTTGCAGCTTTGGCAGAAGGCGACGGCTGGCAAACATCTTCCTGCTGTTGTCCTGTCGCTTGTTCTAGCATGAAATCTTTTTAAATATACAAACACACACATGTTGAGCAAAGCAACACACCCACACACACACACACTCACACTCACAGGCTACACAAATAACAACTGGCAGCATTGCCATAATTCTTGTCTACGCACAAAAGTATGCTACACTTTATACGAGTATGAAATAAATAATTACAAACAAGTCAAGCAAGCAACCGCAACGTTATATGATGTTACGAATGAAGTAAAGAAAGAGAGGAAGATCAAGAAACAGACCCAAAGAAAGAGAGGGAGAAAGGGGTTTGCCTCATAATGCAGTCGGTTGCTGATTCACTTTTGCAGGAAACATATGTCGACGCCGGCAGTGCGAAAAGTGCATTACACTGCGGCATGTATCCGGTTTTAAAGAGTATTTGTAAGCAGATGTTATGCATATTATGTTTGTTTTGTGGTTCTTAATAAACCCTTTGAGATGTGCCAAATAGACTGAGTTAGCTAGACGATTAAAGCAAGTTGTATATATGCCAATTACTTATTTAGTAGTGCTCCAGCACCAATTCACAAAAGACTCTTTGCTTACCTCTAAGCAAGCCTTGGACATTATTTGATTTATGGTAAACACTTTGATATAATTACAGTCCAGTTAAATCATAAAATACCTGAGCATTTCTATTCAATTAAGTAAAATTTAAACATTTATTTTTATAAACTTTTGCCTAGTTGAATGACGAAAGAAGGCAAAGCTTAGAAAATGTTAAAATTATTTAATTTAAAATACAGTGAATACTGCCTGTAAGGAACACAGCAAAGCTTTGCATTACTATTCTGTCAGTGCATTTCACATGCGTCTATGATTTTATTTACATTTCTGTTTTGATTTCGTTTGTTTTATATAGACATCACCGTGCACCGTTCACCGCCCACCGCCCACAGCCCACACACCACACACCCCTCAAGTCTCGAAGATCCCTCAGGCAAAACACAAAATTGAGTAAAAAAAATTGCAATGCAAAAGTTTTTCTTATTGCCGTTGTTGTGTATGTGTGTGTGGTTGTGTGTGTGCGAGTTTTTTGTGTGTTTGTTTAACTTGTGTTCGCAGGCAAATGAACCAGCAGGACGACAACCTCAAAAGTCAAATGATTCCCCCCCTGCCATCTACATTTTCTACCATGCAAACACCCCCTCTGTGGAGGGAAGCGCTACTGAGCTGTGTGCACTTGCATTTATGAATGTTTAAGCACTCGAATCTACAGCAAGTTTCTACCAAAGCAACAGCACAATTGAAAAATTCATAAAGCCACCAGAGAAATACATAAATGAGTGAGACAAGAATAGAAGAGCAGCGAGGAGAGCAGAGATTGTGAGCAAAGAAAGAAGAGACGAGAGTCATATGAAACTTTGTTTGCAGTTTACTTCTCTGCATATGAGTGTGCGAAAACTCTAATGATGGTTAATTATAATAAGTCATACGCACACAAAAAACTGAAAACTGAGCACTGAGATCCAAAAAACTTTACATATTACAGTTTGGCAATCACTGACGAGAACTTTTCTTTACTCAGCAAGTTGCACGAACAAAATTAAATTTACTCCAAAAAAATCCTTCAAATTGCAATCAATTTTTAAATTTTTGTTGAACATTTAAATGAATTTGCCAACGACCACAAGTTTCTATTTGCAAAACAAGTTAAATATTTAATTTTTATATTTTTTCATTCACCTTACTTTAGGGCAGCATCTGTTTCCTGCATGTAAAGATGAAATAGTCTAAAAACGACTTAAAGTGACTTTTTAGTTCAACATTTATTTAATTTAATTTAATTTCTAGCCGCTTACACTCAGCTCCATAAGACTCTAACTTTTTTCTGTAATCGTTTTTTGTTTTAATTTCAAAAAAATCAACTAAAATAAAGCAAATAAAAACTTGTTTTAAATGGATATGTAGTTTACATAAGTAGTTTACATTTATGAGCGTAAAGAGGATGTTTCCAGTAGCCGGTAACCGTTTATAATTATTTGCATGAAAATATGCAAATCATTTGCCAAGGTAGCCAGCAGCATGCTCCGAGTGTTATTCACAGTTTCGCATTTGCTTTAAGCCACACCCTCACAGTCCACTTGTTATTTTCTCTCCCATTAATTTAATGCCAAGGAAAAAGATGTGTTAAAATAAATACTGTTTAAACAGAGTAATGCATTCATTAAAAATTTTATTTTACTCAAAAGAACTTTAAGTACTGAGCTTAAAGGAAACTGAAATTGATTCCAAAGTGTCTTTTTAATCGTGTTATTTCATGATTTGGTACCATAACTTACATTACTTATTTTTTTAGTATAAAAATTGTTTTATAGCTAAATTTTCGCCAGTTTGGCACCACCAAATCTGCAAGTGAATGAAGAGATATTATTAAAATACTGCTGTATATAAGTTTTTTTCAGCATTTAGACAAACAAATGCTACAAATGTTAACATTTAAAAAAATTGTTCTTTCAATTCTCTTCCGCTGCTTGTTTTCCATCATTTTTTTCATAAGTTTTTGTATTTTTTAAGGGTCCACAACAGCAACAATTGCAATGTTAATTACAATAACTCTTCGCTGTGGAGTGAACAAAAAAAAAGATCTCCTTTTCCCTCTCTCTGATTCTGTCGCTTGTTTTCCCTGCGGAATAAAGGGAATGGAAAAAAGTATAGCATACATTTGCGGGCGGCAATTGAAAATACAGTTGCCGGGCAGAAGCAGAAGCAGAAGCAGAAGAACATTGAGCTGTTTGTTTTATGCGGCAGAGTGAAAAATCTCAACACAATATCAAATGCATGTGTACACACTGCGCGTTTAGTCCATTTTTCTTCGTTTTGTTGTATACATTTTCCTGCCTTTTTTCTGCTTTCCGATGTCTGAACAGAAATAAAATAAAAAACAAAACATCGGACGAACAATGAAGAACGAGTAAACAAAAAAAAGAATATATCACAAATATATTTGTACAAAACATGTATCTCTATATATATGTATGTGTTTTGTAGAGTTAAAACAGATTTGCACAAACAAAATGCATGTGGGTGGCTTTGATGTGCTGTGGTGTGGCGCAGTGACTCTGCTGCGGTGGGTTAAAAAACGTGGCAGGCAGACAAATTAAAACTAAGCGCTGCATGTACAAACAACTCTCCCAACGGGTTATACTCGACCCAATGGCAACTACTCGACCATTTGCTCCATTTATTTGTGTGATACACACGCACACACTCACACCCATTTGAGCAGTGCTATTCAAACTGTAAAAAATAACCAACTAACTGCATCTCTGCAATAAATTTAACCATTTCATTTGGTAAAAAACCCATTTTGATTGCGTTACCAAATTCGATTTCTCTCCAATTTCAACAATTATTATTTTCCAAATGGTTTATGTGTTTTTAGAGACACAACAACTCAAGTGTTAAAGGGGTTTCTTATGGTAATCCAGCAAAATTAACAACATTAAAAGCGTGGAACAAGAGTGCTCGACAGCAAGATACCCAAGAACACGTATTAAAATATAAAATTTGATTTAAGTGGCAGAGTAGCACGACTTTAAGTTGCTCTTTAAAGTCAAACACCAACAAGATACAGACAAACTCTGTCATTTCCTTGATAATACCCCTTAGATACGTTGATTTCGTTAAGGAGTATTAAGCGAAGTGCTCTGCATATCATCTAAACAGGCTAAAGGCAACTTGCCTTAAGTTGATTTGATTGCAACCCTCATAAATATGTCATGTTAAATTTTAATGTAATTGAATCGAAATCCATTTGGGGAACACTTTGGATCAATTTCTACAACTACTAGCAGTTTCAATTTTTGCTATAGATCTCTAAACACGCCTTGCTTGCAAGTGTGCGTTTTGGTGTGTGAGTGGCGTGTCTGTGTGTTTGTCAGTGTGTTTGCATTATTCATTTTGTGGCGTAGATTTACAATTCGTGCAATTTTACAATATTTGTAGTATTGATTGCCGTTTGTGCTGCGACTGTTGCTTCTGATAATAAAATAAATCAAATCAGTTGAGCAAAACTCGCTCGCGGATACATTTTCAGCATGCGAGTTTGCCACGCATTTTTCTGGCTCTGCATCCCTTCCATAAACCCATTGTATTTGTCGGTGAGTAGGTGGCTGGATGTGTGTGTGTGTGGGTTTCCAGTATTTATACCCGTAACTAGTAGATATTTTATGTTTTGTGGGCAAAGACTAAAATAACTGGAGTAAGACGGTTGTTGAAATATGCCCTTTGAGAGAATTAAAGCTCAAGCCTAAAAGTATGCAGTAATTTTTTTAACTGCTTCAAGGCTAAGTAAAACTGAATAAATACGTATATTATTTAACTTACAGGTATCTTCAAGTCGTGTACTACCTTATACCATGTTAACTTTATTCTTTTCACTCTGTGTGTTGAATTTTTGATTGTTTCTGTTATATTTTTTTTTCGTGTGTAGTAGTAGCGTACAAGCGACGTGCACTCTTAATTAAATGTACGCTGCAAATTTGTACAATCAAATTGGAATGCCATGCAATACTCAGTACTCATGTTGCTCTTTTTGCTTTTTACATTTTGGTTATTTGCTTTCATATTCATTTCACAGGTTGGCTGTTGCTTTGGTTATGCTCGAAGCGAAGATGCGGTGCCGACGAATCGCTGGACACACGTGAAGGCGTCGATCTGGTGCTCAAGTGCCGTTTCACCGAGCATTATGATTCAACTGACTTCACCTTCTACTGGGCCAGATGGACGTGCTGCCCCACATTGTTCGAGAACGTAGCCATTGGCGATGTGCAGCTCAACTCGAATTATCGGTAAGTTTAAGTGTGTATGTGTTTGTGTCAGTGTGTCTCCTTTTGTCCTTTGTGTATGTGTGTGGGTTTGTAAAGTGTACTGTGTGCAATGGTCTGATAAATCACAGGCGGCCTCATAAATTCAACATTGATGGCCTGTCAATAAGCAGGCGAAAAGTTAAAGGCAGCATCAACGGCTGCAGGGATGATAAGAGAGTGGAAGAGAGCTGAGCGGAAAGGGGATGCGATTGCACATTTATTTAATTGCCTGCCTGACATCAACAACGACAACGGGAACGACAACATCAACGACATCGACACTTAGTGTGGTCTCCAAAGTATCGAGAATTACACAGAGAATCAGACTCGCACTCAGACACTCTCTCTCCCTCCCACGATACGCTCAGCTCTCATGTTTATTGATAAAAGATGAAAGATGCGAACGTTTCGCGATGCGTTCAGCTGTTAAATTTATTAAAATTGCCATTGGCAGCAATAAGGACAACAATAAGGACAATCGATGTCATCGATGGGCTGTGTACATCATTAAATGTTCATCTGGCAGCCGATAATTCATAGCCTGCCACGCCTAGAAACACCAACGCCCTTTCCCCTCTTCGCACACACTGTAAACAAAACGATTGGACATTGCCAATATCCTAACAGGCACAGAGGGGGAAGCCGAAAGAAAACAAGGCACAAAACGTGGCCATCAGACGCAGCTGTGCTCAGTGTTCGAGAGCAAAAGCAAAAATGATATTCATAGCAATCGCTAAAACAATGGGCAAGATATATGGCCTAATAGAGGGTGTAAGAGTAAGCTTGAAAACTCAATTGACCAGCAGCTGAAATAAAACTAAATTGTATAATAAACTATTCAAAGTGTAGATTTCAATTGAAGAAAACTAAATCGACAGATAAGAGACTATCAAAAGTGCCAAAGAAATTTATGCTACTTGCTTAAATCTTACTCTAAATCTATTTTATGCCCTTTAACAATTTATTAAACAGTTTATATATGCGGTAAATAATGTTAAATGCCTAACGGAGCACTTATGAAAAGTTCCCCAGTATTAAGAAATGTATAATTAATGCTCAATCATGATTAACTTTAATTATTATTTATATTTTTTTGCTTCGACCATAAGTTGAATCTTTGTACCACTGTGCGTAATTGGCAACACATTGCGTATACGCAACTTGATTAAAGCATGGCAAGCTCGTCAAGTATTCTCTGCCTTTAAATGGCTGTTTGGAAAATGTGGTGAATGTTTCCGATGCCGTTGCCGTTGCCGTTGACGTTGCCATTGCCGTAGCTCGATTCTCTCATTGCTCCATTGCCTCATTTTTTCTCCCCGCTTTTCCACCATTTTCCCGCACGCCTATTTATTTATTAATCATAATAATCATTTTGCAGCGCATTTTAAGCGTGAAAAACATTCAATGCGGCGTATGCCGCAAATCGCTTGGAAAATTTTCAACAGTACACGCCCACAAAGAGAGACAATCACACAAAAGAGACAGACAGAGAGTGAAAGAATGAGAGAGGAGAGAGAGAGAGAGTCTGCATATAGTATAACGGCCAGATGATGTATAATATATGGCCGCATAACATGCAAAAACACAAAAACAGATCGGCAAACAAAAGAAAATTATTGTAAATTTTTGCTAATCGCGCGTTAAACAATTTCCTTGATTTATGTGGGCCAAAAGACTGGGCTAATATCGTTACCACAAAACCAGCAACAGAAGCTGGCCAAAATCAGCGAATGCTGTACCAAAAGATACCCTGTAAACAGGCCGAAATGAGCTTGAATTTGTTTGTTACAAACATTTTAATCATTGTTTAGTCAAACTACCCGCTGCTGCTAAGCGTTACAGAGTACACAAATGGCTTTACTGCTGCCAAAGCATCAATGATGTTCGATTGGTTTTTTTATTGCTTTCAGCCCAAAAATGTTTGGTCAAACTTTGACAGCCTAAACGTTATTAATTTTATGTTTGGCTTAAACCCAAAATAAAAGCCACAATTTACTTCCAATAGCAATACGAAATTAATTACCGTTTGTCACTCATTAGCTTTAGTTCTAGTTCTATTAAATTGAAGAATTATCACCTGTCAGCCAACGATTCATGAAATTTTTTAATGGCTTCCATAAAAGGGAAAACATTCAATGAACGCAGCTCGTTAACGGCTTGCCTTATGATGGATGTCACTTCGGTGGCTTCGATAACTGACCCAAATCTCAGCGTGAAATGAAAGTATAATCGCGTTCACTCGACCTCAAGCTGACTGCTATGAGCTGACTGCTTTGTGTCCTGCTATTTTACATGGGCACCCCGGTGATTGGTGTTGTCAGTTCGAACAAACTTGTTATACACTCGCTGCTGGGTATGGAAAGCAGACACTGAGTGCGGCACAGCATCCCACACCACAATCCACCTATTCAGTGTGTCCATTTGCACTTTTTCCTTTTCAAAATTGTCATCCAGATGACATGAAATTTGCTTTAGCAACGCATTCTCATCCACATTCACTTTGTTTCGCCACCCAACTCACTTTCTGCCACTCCAAAGATTTTTTTTATCCAGTGGTTGTTGTTGTTGTTATCTCTCCAGCTGCCATGATATTGGAATTTTGTGTTCAAGTGGTGCTAACATTTCGGAAACAATCAGAGCACATTTTCTGTACGTTTCATTCTTTTTCGTTGTATTTTTTATTCTTTACTTAGAACAGATGAAAATTCCTGTCGTATGAGCAACAACAAAGAGACTTTTGCCGCTTTTCAATTGCGTTAAAAAGAAATTTAATATGAAGGCTCGTAAATATATCGATTTTTAAACATTTTGTGATTTTTAAGGCTCGCTCAATTTGTTTGGCAACCGCCAGGGGGCGCTGCACTTGTCTTTGTTGTGGTTGCCTCTGAAATGTTTTCCGTAACATTTTTTGTGTTGACGCAAAACCAACTAAATTTAGACTTATACGAAGCAAAGATGCTGAGCAAACATCAGTCTAAAAATGTCCTATTGACGTGTATTAGATGTACACTTAAAGAAACAGGCGTGAATTAGGTTTCGCTGACTTTTCAAAAGATTTGACTCTACAGAAGTCTTGATCAGTGATATGCTGATGCACGTATAACAATCTGTTTTTAAAGCCTGTAGAAATCTATTAAGAAATTTTCTTAGCTGCTATCAATCAATCAAATTTTATAACATTTTTATGAAGAATTTTGGTGCATTTTCTCATTTTATTATAAAATGGAAACACAACACAAAAAGTAGCTAAAGTAGAGCCATCAAAAACGAACTATATATTAAAATTTACTTTAACTCACTTTCCCCAAAAACTCCATTACATTTCAGCCTTATTTTCTTTAGTTTTCTTGGCGAAAAGAGCATTCAAAATTCGCTCTTTATGCACAAAATTCATTTTGGGCAATTTCTTGTTTTTTTCTCTCTATTTGATGCTTTTGTTATTGTAGTAGGATGCCAGTTCAAGCTGACACATTTCTCATTTTGTGATGGATGTGCGCAATAATTTTTGCTATTTATGCAAAAGTCGGTTGTTATCAATGGCAATCCCCATAAGGGAGCAGAGGCGGCGGGGGATATGATACGGGAGGCTGTAGAAAGGAGGCATAGGAATACAGCTACAAAGCATAACCCCAAGGCTCATATCTCACTTTCGATATCTCTCTTTTATGCGAATGCGGGTCAACATTTAACCTTTACCTTGTACACACACACATATGGAGACAAATGCATAGATCAGTCAATATATTTGGCTGTGTGAGTGAGTGGGTGTGTGTGTGTGTGTCTGTGTTTGGCAACACGTGTTGTTTCCGATTCGTTTGACTTCTGCTCTTGTTCCCCTTCTACACTGAAAGCGGGACAGACACACATGTCGCGACGAGGGCGTTACATCTATCAGCGCCAGGAGAATATATATGATATATATGATATATGCATGCGACTGTGTGTTTGTGTGATTGTGTGTATGCAGGGGAATGGCAACACTTATGCAAATTGAAATGCAAATAAGCCTGGCAACCAACCAAGCGATTCTCTGTCTCTCTGTTTCACTGTCTGTCTATGCTGTCTATGTTGTCTTTACAAGCCTACCACATAAGTCTGACAAAGTCCCTACACGAATGCGGATTCTTTGTTGGTTCTCACGCTTTATTGAATTCATTTAAAAAACAATTTTTCATTTTGGCTGCCGTTGACAACAACAACAACAAGAACATCAGCAGCAGCAACAAGAGGAAGAAGAATTCTTTTTTCGCTTTTTCTTTTCTTTAAATTGCGCCCTTTTTGTTTATACTATATGTGTGCGCCTTGAAGTATGCTATAAAAAATGTGACTCCTGCTAACATTCCAATTAGCCTTTTGTTTGGTGTCAATGCAGCCTACAACCTAAAAAGGAACATTCCAAAAAAACAGAGAGGGACAGAAGAGAGGGAGAGTGAGAGAAAAAAAGGAAACAATCAAGTAAACTGAGCTTCATCTGCAGGTCCTTCGGGCAGCCATTAAAAGCATTGAAAAGCTGTCTGCTGCTTTGTTTGCCTTTTTGGCCAGAAAGCATCAAGCAAGCCGGCACCAAACCCCACAATCAACCCAACCTACCACACACAGCAGCCTTTTGTTTGGCGCTGTCAACGCCTCTCTATGTGCTCTGCCAAAAGATGCCCATCCAACCCCTCACTTACCTCATGCCACACACAAAAAAAATGACAATTAAACTCTTGTTAATGGCGAGTAGCAATAAAAAGGACAATAGATAAATTGGTTCCATTCAAAATGATGTTCAACAGGCAAAATGCAGACAATTGCCATAACATCAACTGCTTACATATGTTTACTGACATATAAACCAATGTTTTCCTTTGAAGCACGTTCAATCGCATAGATTCCTTAACTTTTCAAGTAGTTTACTCATACTTTAGATCAGCAGAAATCATCTTAGTTTTGTCTAACACAAAAATAAACTTTGATTGTTCATTTTCTTTTACTTCTTTTAAAAATTATGTCTTTAAAATAATTTCTGACAGTTTTGCCAATTAGAAATACAAAATACTTCAATTTTACAGACCTTTTTCTCTTCCTTATTTAATTAAAAATTTAGTAATCAAATTTATTAAAATTTAAATTAGTTTTCTTTGCATTTTATGCATTTAATCGTTGCTGATCTCAAATCAACACCTTAATTACCCTAAATTCCATTAGTAAAATAAAACAGCATTAACACAAATTTTCTATGCAAAATAATTATAAAAGGAAATCATTTTACTGCCGTCAAATACACTTTGAGATGAGCATTAAATGTTGCTACTGCTGCTGCTGCTACCTGCAACGACTTTAATGACTTTTCGCTGTGCACAAGAGGTACGAGACAATGGCAAGTAGAAGACCGGGTTTTAGGTTGAGGCTCAGTGATTTTACAACGGATTTCAAACTCAGACCGTGGGCAGAAAGACAAAGGTAATAACTTGTTGTACAGTTTACACTGTTACGGCATGTGGTGTTTAAAGTTGTTGTTCTGGTTGTTGCTGTTTATTGTTTTTACGGCTGTTATGTTGAAGGAGAATGTGTAAATTAATTTCAGCCGCTAAGCTTAATTTAAAGTTAGCTAAAGCCTGAAACACGCACACAGCAGTAAAAACAAAAACAACAACAGCCTTGCACTGACCTTCTATGCAAATACGCCTTCGGCAACAACACGGAAACAACAGCAACAGCAGCAGCAGCAGCAGCGACAACAACAACAACCGCAAAGCTGGGCGGCCACCCGCCGTCATGTGAAGTTCATAAAGTTTCCAACGCTTCGCTTCGTTTGGCTCCGTTCTTCATTTTACGGACAACCGCAAAAGGCAACAGCAACAACAGCAACGCCGGAAGTTGTCCGCTGTACGAAGTGCGACTTGTCAACGTGTACTTCCGGCCACCATCATACGCCACAACAGCCACAGACAGAAAGAGGGAGAGAGAAGGAGTGGAGGAGAGAAAAGCCCATCCAGGAAACAGTCGCCTCGGTCTCGGTCTCGGTCTACGTCTCCACATAGGCCTCGTCCTTGTCCTCAACCTCAGACCGAAAACCAGACTCAGTCTCAGACTCAGTTCCACTTTTCTCTTCCTTCCTTTCACTTGCCCCCTTCAGTTATCAACTTTATGAATAATTCAGTTAAATTTTCCCCGTATTGTACTACACCCTGCTGTGGATATGCTTGATGTGTTACACGATTTAAACATTGTCAGCAGTTTTAAACACACAAGTGTAGTGTATTAGACATGAGGCTATGAAACTTGTGCAAGCAAAGTAATTAAATTAATTTAAGTAATTAAAGCAGTGAAAGAGTCGAAATTAAGACTTTGTATTTAGCTTGTTTTATACATAAAATAATAAATGATATAAAACATATTTGATAATAAAATCGATCTTTTCTGCAGTGCTCAATCTCTTTCTTCCTTTTCTCTCTCCTCAACTCTTGATCGCTTTCAAAGCGTCATAAATAAATTATTTGCATGAATTTGATGATATTATAATATTCGCTTGGCTCAAACAAGCATAAATAAGCGCACAAGGCGAAAGCAATGCATATTACGTATACGTCGTGTATTGCACAAAAAAATTGTTAGCGCCAACCAAATTTGTTGTTTATTCGTCCGTTGTTCGTTGCTGATTATTATTGTTGTTGTTGTCTGTTGCTGTTGATGTTGTTGTTGTCATTGTCGTTGTCCTTGTTGTAGCTGGCAGCAGCCTTGACAAGAGCTCTGGCTGCTGATCCCCGCTGTGCCTTCGTCCCCATTTGTTGTTATTATTTTAGGTTTTTAGCGTAAGTGATTTTGAAACACCTGCTAAACATGTTGCAACCCAACCACCAGCAACAACAGCAGCAGCAGCAGCACAGAAACACCTGCACCACCCATACAACCACCTGCACCACCTTCGGCTTGGTGTACCTTCTTTTGTGTCGACATTTATTAAGCTCGTTGTTGTTGCTCTTGGTGTTGTTGCTGCTGTTGTTTGCGGTTGTTGTAACGCAGTTTAGTTAACTTAGCAGGCCAAAAGGGGATTAGGTGGCAGCAGGAGAGGGAAGAGCAGCAAAGAAAGGCGTACACTGATCAAAACAAAAGCTGTTTTAGTAAAGAATATACACCTAGAATTTTAAAATTAAATTCTTTGTAGCAAAATAATTTAAATTTTAAATTAAGAAAGACTGCATTAAAATTTTAAATTTTAATATATTTCAACTGGTTTTATTTGAATCTTCAAGAAGCTGCTAGTTTTTCTCACTGTAGTGTGGGTTGTCGCAGCACCAGAGCACGCCACGTCGCTGCCTGGCAAGGAAGCCATTAACAGCCATTGGGGGCTTCTGCTGTCGCCCTGTTTGCTGTTCATTTTCGCGAGACAGCGTCTCCTTACCTCTTCCCAGTCTCTGTGACACTTTGTCTCCCTCTCTTTTACTCTTTCTCTCCTTCTGTCTACATGCTTTTCATCTTTTGTGCTCTTCTTGCCAGCATAAACTTGGTCGTTGTCGTGCATGCAACTAACATAAATTTTATGTAATAATTTTTCTAATCAGAAAATGAATACACGTTTTCTTGGCTTCTCTTTCGCTCAGCTTCCTGTCTTTCTCTTGCTTGCTTTTGCCTGCTACTTCAATGTTTTTTAAATACATTTTTAAATGCTGCAAAAATGTAGCGCGTGCTTCTGTTATTGTTGCTGTTGTTGTTGTTGTTGTTGATGCTTGTCATTCGCCGTTAAAATCAATTTACGACAAAATAAACACACGCACTGCGAACACTGCCACGCCCACAGCTGCTGTTTGCACTGCTGTGTCGCTTGTTTGTTTGTTTGTTTCCTGTGCCATCCGTCCGTCTGTCTGCCACCTCAAAACGGAATCTTCTACCAATTCCTCCGCTGCTCAAATCTCCTGCTCAGTCTTGTCCCTATCCTGTCTCAATGCCATGTCATTGGCAGCGGCTGTGAATCAGAGACACAGCGTACGCTGTCAACGTCTGCCGCTGTCACCTTTAATGCAGAAACATTTTTTTTTTTTTTTCTTCCTCATATATTTAAATAGGAGATGAGGAAAACTTGAAAAGTTCCCGCACAAATTTCCCGCACGCTCATCAAAATTGGCTTAAGCCATGTAACAGTGCTGGCATTTTGGCTAATTTATGGCTTACTGTAGTTATTTTATGCTGGCAAATAGCTAGTAAATTTAATAAAATGCTATTAGCGGTATACCTAGCTATTTTCAGTGTTTAAACGAAGTTAAATTTGCTTTTTGGTGGCCATAAAATGCTGGCAAAACACAAAGAATTTTATGTGAGTTTTTTAAAATTGGGTTGAAAGGCACTGACAACACAGAGGAAAAGCCAATGGGAAAACTATTTTATGGTCAGATTTATTGTGTAGCTCATAATAAGGACTATGAGACAGGACAGCACACAGGTAAAAGGACATTGGATACGTTACGCAGTGGGCAAGTCAAAACACCAGAATTGGGGTGCTCATTAAAATGCAGCACGCAAAATCTGATTACAAGCAGGACTAACAAAACCCGAAGGGGGTGGGGACATGGATATCCTGGTTTTAACACAACCAAACACTAAAAGGGAAATTTAAACAGTTTGCTGTAAAGTGCGTTTTAATTGGATTGCAAATTTAGATAGGTTCCTCACTTAAAACAATATAGTGAGCCAAATAATATTAAAGCTTCGAAATCACTTACCTTTTGATGACTGGAATAGTTGAGCAGCCCTGAAAATAAAATAGTTTTATTCGTATTTATAGTTCGATAAGTTTACTAAATATACTCTCTATAAATAATTACTAAATTTATTCCTTAACTTTTCCTTAAACAATACAAATCAAACCCTTTTCTTGCGTTAACTCTTCAAAAGTTGTGCAGCCCTGAGAGCGCTGTCAGAAATGAAGACTGGAAGGCACTGAGGGTAACAAAAGAAGCTGCCATAAACCCGAGAGTAATTAAAAATTCAACGCAAAATCAACACGAAAAATCTGTTAACTGTTTGCTTGTAACCTGTTTCCAATCAGTGAAAAAGGGGGCTACCAAAAGCAGCGAACCGGCGTCAGAAATATATAGCCCCGTCTCTGTGACGAGTGAAAATGCCGCAGGTGCACAACAAGCTGGGAACAGAGGGGAGAAAATGGGAAAGAAAACGTGTAGGGGAGCAACTTGTCTGCTTAAATTACTTGAAGCTGGTTTTGTGGGGCCAGCAATAACAACAACAATAAGAAATAACTACAAGCTGGTACACTAGGGTTTTCCCCCCGCACTGCTCTTCTCTGCTTCATAAAGGAAACTCCCTTTTTCCAGTTAGCAGCTGCTGCCTCTGCTGCTGCTGCTGTCAGTCGATGAGGGCGCAGAGTGTCAGACATTATTGCTCCCGCGAGGCATTGTGAAAGGCAAATAGTTTCAGCCAACACTAACAACAACAAACGATCGCCCAGAGGCGTTACAACGGGCTGGTTGCAGGGGGAAAGTACCTTGGGAGGGGTGGTCTATATACCAAGGGTTAAGGGTCCCGATGACAAGCGACGCACTGCCAATGATGATGATGGTCGAATGATGATTAGAACTGGCAAAGGCCTCCAAGGAGCAACATCAGCCGCTTTTTGTCCATTGCCTTAATTACGTGCAGATAAGAAACGCAAATATGAATACAACAACGCCTGCTGCCCGCCATCTCACCACGCCCCCAACACTACGCCGCCTCCATTTAGTTGCTCAGCAGACAAGTGTTGTCCATATAGCGCAACAGCTGCGTCACTAAACGCCCGGGACATAAACATAAAAAGTCTATGAAAGTGTCATAAAGCAGGCAATAGAAGTGAACGACCAACTCGTAGCCTTGGCACACGCCTCCTGCCCCCGGCAAGCGTCCCTCTGCCCTACTCTCCACCCGCCCTTTGGCGCCTCCCTGGGGAGCCACGACATTGGCCTTGTCTTGTCCCAAAAACACAGAGAGAAACTCATTTGTAAGGCGAGTGTCATAAAAAATTTGCCGAAAAGAAATTAGACGAGTTCGCTCTACGTTCTCATCCAACTGTCGTCGACTGTTGTGCCCCTAAAAGTGCGCTTTAAAATTTGTTCCAAGGATTCAACGCCGTGTGTCTCAAATGGACAGCAGCTTCTAGCTCGTTTAGCCACAGTCGAGACTTGGCTCGGTAAATCTCATTTGACAGAAGAAGAACACAAATTTTAGTTTATAAATTATCGTAGACTTTTGGCTTTAATTTCAAAAATATTTTAAAGCCAACTAAGACATTTAGGCCTAAACAGCTTATTAACTTATACTGTTTTATGTACAATTAATCTAATAAAAACTATTTAAATTTTTTAAGATTCGTTATCAAAAAATAGATTCTAAATACTCGCACACTTTCATAAACTTACACTTTATGGAAGCTCCACTGTAATTCGGAAGCCAAGCGAAAAATTATCTAACAACATGGCATAGTAAATGGCAGGAGGGTAGAGGGAGAAAGAGAAATGGAGAGAGGGAGATAGGGGGAGAGCTAGAGTGGCATGAGACATGGCCAGCTTAGAAGGAGGGCTTAGAGGCTCTTAGCCATTTCATTTTTAGCCTTGTTGCCGTCTGTTGCTGTCTATGTGTGTTGCTGTACTGCTGTATTTTGGTGTGCGTGTCTGTGTGTTTGTTCGTGTGTTTTGTAAAGATTATGCGCTTATAATGGGCCGCAAGTTTCCTCAACGGCCATGGGCCGTTTCCAAATCTCTACAAAATTGGCTTTTGAGCGCACATAAAATGTGTAAAGCGGGGAACCGAGTGTTACAACTGTTAAGCAAAGGCGCATAACAGCCCAAAAAGTAGATAACAACAACAATAACAACAACAACAGTTAGAACATGCTATAAATTAGAACTGAAACGAAGTGAGTGCATTGTGTATCCGCATCCGCATCCACATCCACATCCTTATCCGCATTCCGCACTTATATGACCCGGCCATGTGTGCTCCGCCCCTTCTGCTCCGCCTACTTTCCCCTCGCCGCTTTCAGCTCCCGCATGAGTCGTAAAACGCAACATAATGAAACATTATAAAAATCATAAAAATCAACATCATATTTATGCACAAGGTCCGGAAACGCAGCAGCGTTACCAAAAAAGAGACAACAGTCTCTGTAGAAAAGGGAGGGAGAGAGGGGAGAGAGTGAGTCAGAGGTCGCAAAGTGCTGAAAACAGCAAAATATGTAAAGTGACTGACGCAACATGATGCAAGCATACAATAGCAGACGAAATTGTTATGTTTCTACTTATAAATATCGAACTTATTGTACTCTTCATTAAGGATAACAAAGAATACAGCAAAAGTTGGTAACATAAAAAAAATATATAAAAAATGTTAAACAGTTTAATAAATTTAAAAGTAAAGTAGGTCTTTTAAGTTTTTAAATAATTTAATATTTATGATCCCAGAACTTTCTGCGAACTGTAGACAGTTCTCAAAGTATTTTTTAACGAAACAATACTAACAAAAAAGTACTACATTTCGAAAGGATTACGAATGGATTTTAAAAACTTGCTTTTTAGTTTAATAAATTTATGTTGAATTTACCAAAATAATGACAATGCTTTTTATCCTTTTTAAGCTTATCAATTGAGCCTTTCATAATTTAATTTTTATTTGAATGATGCACAAAAAAATCGAATAATAAATTCTATTACTTAAGTGTTTAGTATATATGTAAATACCAAATGTGAGCATGCAAAAAATACAAACATCTTACCAAATTTATAACATCTTCTGCTGCTACTATAAATATGCAAAGTGTCCTCAACACACTCACACACATGCATGAGTCGTAAATATGCCGTCGCAACCATATTGAATGAGAGTGTAGAGCGAGGGAAAGGGACGGGTAGACAGGACAGAAGGCGTCAAGAGCGCACGAAGCTCGTAAATTTGGTGCTGCTGCAATTTCTTCGCACAGATTATAACTTATGAGACACAGCGACCAAAGAGAGTGGGGATAGTCAGAGATAGGGAGAGAGGGAGATAGCGTATGTGTGTGCTGTGCTTGTAAGTAGCCTTAGCGCTGTCTGTTTGTTGTTTTTATTATGTATATTACGCCAAATAAGCGCGTGGCAGTCAACTAAAGAGAATGGGCGAACAGAAGAGCGGCAGAGCGGGAGGGTTAAAGAGAGCATGTGAGCTTTCATGGCTTGGCTTTGTGCGGTCTTGTTAGAGCAACCGTTTGTCGGTCTCACATGTTTTATGACAGCATGCAAGAGTTATGTGCGTGTTAGTGTGTATTTTCTTGTCTGTGAGCAACCTTATCACAGACCACACGATGCTCTCTGTCTTCGCATATTAACATTTATTTTTCACAGTCATTTTGACTGCGGCGACAACACAGCAGAAAATTTTACTGCTTCTGCTGCTAGTGCTTCTGCTGTCGCTGCTGCTGCTTCTGATGCTCAGCAAATAAAAACCGACAGTACACAAAAAGTGTTGTATAAAAAGCAAAGCTGCTGCCCAAAACCAAACCACAAGCATATTACCCATTTTTATACACACACATAAATACACGAGTGTGTACGTGAGTTTGTGTGTGTGTGTGTGTGTATGCAACTGTCGGTTTTTCTGACTTTTGCTTAACGCTGGGGCCAGCGTCGATATGATTTATGCATATTTCACAGTGAAATCTATTGAGAAATCAGTGACAAGCAAAATATGCATGAACTTACACAAACAGACACATATGCACACATGCACTCGTACGGTGAATCTCTCACACACTCACATGCATACAAATGGAATGAAAGCTGCGCTTACACATAAGATGCTTAACAAATGGACATGTTGATGCATGCGCAATCCCTTCAAACTTTGCTTCACAAAAGCACTAATATTATCCAAAATGAAAAGTCATTGTTGGTTTTATTTGTGACTTTTGAGCACCCCTTGAAAGTTATGCAAAACTCTTATCTTCTGTCACTTACCGTTAAGTGCCGCCAACAAACTGAGCTTTTATCATTTTTCACTTTAACACTTTTTTTTTTACTTAAAAAAAATATTGCTTCAAAATGCACACGCTTTATCAAATATTTAATGCCAATTAGGATGGCATAATTGATTTAAATTTAATTAAATATTTACTTTCATTATGCGGATTATGTTAAATTTATTCATACATATGCGTATTTTATGCGCTTTTACTCCACACTCTTTCCATGAAGCTTTTTTGCATGCTCAATTAGACCGCACGCGTGCCGATCAACCGAAATTTAAAAATAGACTAATTTTTTTTGTCTGCTCTAATTATGCTATGCAACGGCTGATCCCGTGGTCTGCTTGTGTGCGCTCTCATAGAAAAAGAAAGAGAGCGCCTTGCTGAGAGCGGGAGTGTAAGCAACGAAAGTTGTTGTTGTACACAGCCTGCAATGAACGGAGCTTAGACATTCGCTGTCTCTGTCACTTTTACTTTTGTGATATTTATAGAAACAGAGTGCGTAAGCTAGCGTATGCGACGCAATGCTGAGAGCGGGAGTGTAAGCTACGACCGTTGTTGTTGTACACAGCCTGCAATTAAAGGAGCTTAGACATTCGCTGTCTCTGTCATTCTTACTTGCTTGTGATGTTAATAGAATCAAAGAGAGTACGTAGGCTGCCGTATGCGATGCATTGCTGAGAGCGGGAGTGTAAGCTACCAGACTTTTTGTTGTTGTTGAGCATGCATTCTGCAATCAACGGACTTTGCACTCTCTAGCCCTGTTAGAAGGTTAGCAGAGCCTTACTTTGACGTTCTGTCCGCATACGTCACAGCAATCGTTCGATATGCTAGCATGCCCAGCCAGATAGTTGTCCATTTCTGACGTCACACATTTGTTAACTCAGAGCAATCTTCGTAAGTAAATTTATGATACCCTGCAAATCAGTTAATAGTTTGATTAGTGTCGTGTGAAAAGTGCTTTGTAGCAATTTCATTAGCAAATGTTGCCAATGTCAGCAACAGCATTGAACTTTGACATTGCTTTGGTGTTGATGCTGGTGATGTCCTTATTATGAACACCTGCTGACACTGACACTAAAACCTTTGGCAAGGAAAGCCTTTCTAAATGTTGTTGTTAATGTTCTTCTTGCTGTTGTTGTTGCCGCTTTGGCCTGTCATATTGCTGTCATTTGCACACATTTACCGTTAAAGAGCCCACACATAACTGTTGCAAGGGCCGCGCGCATCAAGAGTATTTCACACACAAACACACTAACAGATGTAAATACTTTTGCAAGGTTACACACACACACACACACACACCAACAGACATATACAAACTAACAGCTTGAGGACATTGCATTGAATTTGAATGGCACAAAAGCGACAGCGCCCAAAGAAGAGAGAGAGAGAGTGGTATAGAGGAGGGGGGATTACAGGTCCAGATAAAGTCAACACAGCTTCAAATTGCCAATAGAACTGACAAGCGAGTGTGAGGAGAAAAGGGTGTAGGGGAAAGTAACGGTAAAGGCATTTATAGAAATTTTGCAGAAGCGCAAAGCAAACAAATGGAATAAAAACGAGACGCAAGACGGCCAGACGTGTGGACGAGAGCGTGGGAGTGAGATGGGCATAGAATACATACCAATAAGCATGATGGATACAGATACTACATGTGTTCTCCCTCTCGCTCGCTCCCGCATTTAGCATGAATGTCGCCTTTGCATAACAAATGTTAGCAACATGTTTCAATAATGAGCAGCCGTAACCCCATCCCCAAAAGCTTTCCACTCACTGCTGCCCTCTTGCCCTCCTCACCCCCTTCTGCTGCGCTACTGTCAGTCACATTGCCATAGCCATTACCATGACCATTATACGGCGACGGGGAACGATTGAGCAATACGCTGGACATCTCCGCCAGCATAAAGGCAGCCCCTCCGTTACCGCTCGCCCAAACACTCCCCCTTTTGCTTCTAGCCCCATGCACCCCCTTGGGGTACACTGCTAGCCCTTTATAATGGCATCGCGCGTCTCTCTGCCTGTGACTCTAACTGCGACTGTGACTGTGACACTGTGACTGTGACTGGTGACTGTATGTCCCAGCACCAAATTAATCGTTTCCACTGTGCGGTCGGCAAATTCAGCCCCTTAGCCCTCACTCGTTCGCCTCTCATCTTTGTTACGTCCCACGCCCATGCTGTCAGAGTGCGCCTCATTTGTTATGGCCATTTGCATAAATAAGTCACTGGCAGCGGCATTTGGACCAGTTCAACCACTGGACGACAATCTGTACAGACAGAGGGAAAAGAGAGAGACAGAGAGGGAGAGGAGTGGGGATAAAGTAACCGAGTTGGCGGAAATTGTGTGAATAACTTGATGAATGTTGAGGCCTGGACTGGAGTTAGTTGTTGCCTGATTTGCTTCATGGCTTGGTTTGAGTTTCAGTTTCGTCACTGTTGTTGTGTCTATTTGGATTGCGATTCGATTTTGAACTGGAACATGCCTGCTAATACTATTTGGTAATATTTGTTATGTGTAAGGAGGCTACGATGAATGTTGATTTCATCATAGCAGCTTGAATAATTGACATAAATAAGATATTTATTTTTAAGATCATTTAATGAGACCAACTAGGATCAAAGGAACCTTTATGTATATGGAAATTGAAATAACTATATAAATTTAATAATACAGATGGTTAAAAATCGTATTATTAAAGTATTTTTAGTTCTACCAAGTAACATTTCTGTAATAAATTTTCTAAGGACCTGTACACTATAAGCTACCCCATAAATTCTTTCTTTATTGATCGCCGTCTTTAAATTAAAATTCCCCCCAGTTTTCCCCACCGAAATCAAAGTTCACTCCCGTAAAACCTTCAGGTTTTGCCCACCTTTTCAAACAATTAAATAGTTTGTTCTTCGGCGTATCTCAAAATTGCAATCCTGAGCAAATTTCCATTTTAATGTGCTCTTTGTTTAATCTACTTTCAAATTTGTTGTCAATTTTTGAAGCATCTTCGTTGCTTTACTCTCTTCCACACATACATTTTATTTAAAGGCAAGAAAAAGAACAACAGCAACAATGTTAAACATTTAATGGCGACAAAAACAACAACAACAACGACGACAGTCATTTTGTAACAGAGCCTAAAGAGTCCTTGCTCCGCTTGCTTTGTCCTTGAAGCGGAGGGTTCAAGCCGCCCTCAGCGCACTCTCTCTTCTCTCCTTTCCCTTCTCCCCACCGGTCTGACTTCGCAGCAAAGTCCTGCTGCAAGGATGCGTGACAATATGCCGTTTAATTATACGCCGCGACCCTTTTTGCTGCTGTTGTTGTTGCTGTGATATCGCACACACATTTTAAAAGTCAATTATCCGCACATAACGCACATCGTTGACAGTGCCCGAGTTGAGGGGGCGGTGAAGTGAAAGGGGCTCTCTGCCCAAGGAGCCGTAACATTGCCAGCTTCCTTGCCTCATATCCTTGCCACGCGTCAAATTTGCCGCGCGAGCTTTTTAAACTTTCTTCTCGCCCAAAGTGATGGCAGCTACAAAAAAGTTTATGTTTTTTTATGAGACGCCGGGAAAACACATGAACACCCGACTGTTCTCTGCCCCGCCGTTCCCACCCTTCGCCTCTTTTCCTACTCGCTCCCTTTGCCCAGCAAAAGCACAATAGGTTTTCGTTTTGGGGGGGAGCACCATTGACTCGATAAGTCGATACTCGATACTAAAACCGATAATAACATAATCTGACAACGAGCTTGAGTAGTTATGCTTCTTCTTTCCTCCATTATTTTATTTTTTTTACTTGGCCCCCGCTAACGAGCAGACACGAGCTTTAGTTACAGTTAACAAGCTCGTGGCATGCCTCAGGTTGGGCTAGCGTTTGTTAGTTATGGCACCAGCGTTTCGTTGGGGGCGTGCGGGCGTTGGGGCATGGGGCAAACATGCCTCTAAACTCTTCAGGCAACATACGGTGGCAACACTGTGCCACAAGTTGTGCAAGTTTCGGCATGTAAATATTTCAGCGTTCTAGAAGAATTTCTGTCTTCTTGCAAAACTATTTATCGATAGGTATTCGATAAGTTTGCTTAAGGTATTTGGTGTCTGAAATTAAAGTAGGAATGTCTTAAAGGTCCATGTTTCACACCTAAGCCCTTGGGTGAAGCTTATACTTAACTAATCTCCATGTGTTCCATTCCAAACTGTTCCCTTTCCACTCAATCACACAGAAAATTCTTCAATACTGTTTTGAATTTCCAGTGTTCCATTCCAATCTGTTCCCTTTCCACTCTATCACACAGAAAATTCTTCAATACTGGCTTGTTTCCCAGTGTTCCATTCCAATCGGTTCCATTTCAACTCCATCACACAGAAAATTCTTCAATACTGGTTTGATTTCCAATGTTCCATTCCAGCCTGTTCCTTTCTCACGGCAATCCATAGACAATTGTTTGACTGCTACTTTAAAACCTTCCCATCAGTTCCACTCCCAACTCATACCAGCGCCTTTTAAGCGTCTTTATTTCATTCCCATATCATTCCTTTATCAAATAAAACTTCAGTTCCCAGTCAATCACATTTCCCAGCCACTTTATGAAAATCCCATTTAATTTTCCAGCTAATGGGAAATGCAAGAAACTCGTTGATTTCACATATGTAAAAATCAATCAGCGCCGCAAATTGTGTGCAGTGCAGTGTAGTTATTCAATGGCAACTGCTCATACATGTACTGTATGTGCCGAGTGTACTCTTTTTTCTGCAGATAGTCTTAGGGGGAGAAGGAGAAAGAGGCGGTGCTAGAGGTAAGCGGAGTAGGGCAGGCATTTGCCATGTAATTGGCTGCAATTTGCATAACAATTCTGCGACTGTTTTGCATAAGTCCTGCGACGATGCAACATTATAACAGGAGGCAGCACTTATTTTCACATTAGAAATTCCTTTTTGGGGAAGTCCTTGCCAACACCACTCACCAGCCAACCCTACCCCGCTGAGCAAGGACAACGGGACATAAGGACATGAAAGCAGGCAGCAGCTGAAGCAGCAGGCAGAGGCAATTATGTGCTTCGCTTGAGCTGCAGCAGCACTCGACACACACAGTCTCACACACATATATACACCGAACAAACTCAAGATGCAGTCTCGTAAAAGTCAGAGCCGGAAATGCAGCGCAGAAATCTCTGTTAACGGTAAAAATGCAGTCATTTTCCAAAAAAAAAATCACCAAGTGAAAACAGAATCGTCGAAAATGCTATTTGGGCGGAAGTTCGCTGCATTTGGGTCTATAACGCCACATACACACACACACGCAGCACTCAATCACCCACCCGGCTGCCATCCGTCCCCCTCACACAGTTCTTCCCCCTTCCATTCGCCTTAAAAGTTATCAAAATTGAAATTTTATTTATAAAGTTTCACTGCTTGCATATGCATGCAAGAAGTTTATAAGATCTACTTTAATAATGTCGAGTGCATGATTTATGCCCGCTGCACACACACACACACACACACACACAGAGACGCAGAGAAACCTCAACTTGTATAAAAATCTCATCATGAGAAATTAAAACTTAAACACAATACGTACCGTTAGCGCAGCTAAATAAATGACGAGGACACTGAAGTTGATGAGGAAAATGCCGAGCAGCAGTTGTAGCTGGAAAAACAGACAGGCGTGGTTGAGAAAAGCGTGCGGAAAATGGAGTGTGGTAAGCGGGGAAAGCTATAACACAAGCAGAGAACTTGTAGGTCTGCATATATTGCACTAAAAGCATTTTCTTAATGCCTCAAAGTATTCAACAGTTTCAGAGCTATTACGCTTGATTGGGTTTTACCTAAGAAACCCAAGACCCACTCCCCCCTTCTCTGCTCACCTGTAATATCCGCAGTCAGGTAGCCAAAGCGAAATAACGAAAAGATGTTAAATTAATCAAATTGTAATGCGCCCTGGACTCCCCATGGCAACAGCAGCAAAAGAAGCAGCAGTTGAAGGCCTCCACAAAAAAATTAAGCTAATAAATTCACAAAAATGAGTTCGACGCTTAATTTGCCATGAGCATTTTTCATTTTATTTCGCGGCCTCTTCCCCTAAAGCTTCCTGCAGTTCACAGAAGAGCTGAAAGCAACCAAAAAAAAAAAAGAAAGGAAAACAAGGATAATAAAAACAAAATGGTCCCCGCAAAGCTCAACAAAAGTAAAAAAAAAAAAAAACAGAAAAACTGTAGGAAACCCAAGAAAAATAACAACAATAAATGAGCTACAACAAGCCGAGCTGCTGAAATACTCATTGCAAAAGAAAAGCAGCAAGAAAAAAAAAACTGTAAAGAAAAAGTGTCTAATGAAGCATTATTGACTTTGGAATGCTCTGCGGTTTCCTTGGCCAAGATATCAAGTAACATGATTACCAATCAGTCAAATAATACGCACACTTTAGTAAACCTGCTGGACCATTGAAGAGGTCTTCAAACATTAAGGTGTTTACTTATAAATTATATAAAAATTATAATCAGCAGCATATTTGAATCAAAAAATACATAAAAACAGCGCCAAGTTTAAATAAATTTATAAGTATTAAGAATTAAGTAGCTACTTAATAGTTTAAAGTGTCTTAAAGCCTTTTTTAAATATTTATTAATTAAAAAAATAATTAAATTATTGTTTAAAATTTATTACTTTAGTTTTTTTTGCGACAAATTCGCTCCCTAAGCTAAAATCTCCTACAAGGACTTTACCCTCCACCCAAATCTGTACCTTGTATAGGAGTACCTATAATAAATACGTACTCACTTAGCTTAGGCTATGTAAATTAACAATGTATGGCCGCAGTTAATTTACATAAAGTACAGCCTTATTTTTTGACTTTATTTTATGCGGTCTACTTTTGCGTACAAATAAATTGCACTCGTACCACTGTACATGTAATATTTTGCTTCTCCTCTTTTTGTGTACCTTCCACAGACTTGACTTTCGACCTGGCCGTGGCGTTTACGATCTGCAAATTAAGAACACCTCCTATAATCGGGACAATGGACGTTTCGAGTGTCGCATCAAGGCCAAAGGCACTGGTGCCGATGTGCATCAGGAGTTTTACAATGTGACCGTGTTAACAGCACCACATCCGCCGATGGTCACACCCGGCAACATTGCGGTCGCCACCGAAGAGAAACCACTCGAGCTCACCTGCAGCAGCATTGGCGGCTCACCGGATCCCATGATAACGTATGTTCCCATTGTTAATGATGCACGAAAATTTAGTGAGAAAACTTTCAACTTTCATTTGGGTACTTGCATTTTGGTATTGATAACAGCAATGGATTGTTAAACAATTTGGCTTGGCTCTTAATCATACTTTAAAGTTGTCGATGGAAAAAATATTTATAACTTACAAATTAGATAACTAGTCTTTTATTTTATAAATATATATTGTTTGTAGATTTCTTTTAGTTTTAATAATATATTTAGTTGACTTATTTGAGCATACAACTTGGATTTTTAGCTGTTTTCTGGAAACAATTTATTTTTAAGTTCTTAGTAAAGTTTTCTTTACTTTTCCCACTATTCTTGTATCTAAAAGAGTATTTAAACTGCGTTTTCCCAAAGTGCACCGATTTCCCTCTGTTTTTTTTTTACTTTTTCTTTTTTTCAATATTTTTTGGGGTCAGCTGTCGTCGGTGCTGTGGTCAGCGACAGTTAAGGCACATCCGGCAGCAAGTAAATCACTTAACTCGTGGTCGCCTTCATTAATAATCCCAGCCGACACATGGTTTATTTTCATTTTCAGTCTTTATATAGTACATATATTTTTTTTGGCACTAAATCGCTGTCTCTGACGCTACCTTTTCCCTTTCTGTCTATGGCTTGCAGTTGGTATCGAGAGGGCAGCAATGTGCCATTGCAGTCATATGCGCTTAAGGGCGGTTCCAAGAACCATTATACGAACGCCACACTGCAGATACTGCCCAGAAGGGCCGATGATGGCGCCAAGTACAAATGCATCGTTTGGAATCGAGCCATGCCCGAGGGAAATTCGCTGGAGACCAGCGTTGCTCTCAATGTCAACTGTGAGTATAAAACTTGAATCAACTCAAATGGTTATGGAATCGCGCCAAGCCAAACCAAGAAAAAATACAAAGAAAAACACACAGAAAGCACAGCAAAAATGCTCACATTAGACTTGAAAATTTACGACTTGACCCACGATTTAGTTCAAGAGGCAATTCATTGGTAAATGTGTGCCAAACAATTTGCGTTGCTTGATTTGTTATAAAGTGCAGAAAAATTAAGGGGCTTAAGTGGAATAATGTAAGTTTTTTCAACAAAAATTTGAGGAAACAATAATTTATGGGAGCGTTGAAAATGCTCCACTTTTCTCAAAGATTTCTTTAAAAAAATTTCCATTTTTCCACTCAACATATACAGTTTAGCTAATATTTTCCCTTAAACGAAAGTAAGAGCATTTGAAGTGCGCTTTATTGCACTTTACTTTTGCCAGTTTGCCTTTTGTTTTCTTCACGTTTTTCCTTTTGTCACTTTTTGTAATTAAATGCAGCAGTTTGTTGGACAAATGTTGCTGTCCAGTTGTCACATGATCAACGTGACCCAGAAGCCGCGCACATGCTAGACCCATAAAATGTCTAGCTAAAAGACAAACACACACACGCACACACATAAAGTACACTACTTGATTGTTAGTTATTGGTTTCGACGTCACAAGGAGTCTGTGCCATAGGCGAACTCAAGACTCAAGCTGTCATATTAGCTGTAAAGTATTTTGGCCAAGAAAGCCAACGCAGAAGGCAAGCGAAAACGCAAACTGAGTGGAGCGAAGGGAGAAAGAGGCAGAAAGAGGAAGCTAGCATCAAGTTGTACACATGACAACCATTTTAACCATTTTCACCAATATTAAATTTCATTTGAATGGGCCACGCTGCGTATGCGCAATAAACTTGTCACGTTAGCTGCATTTAATAATAAAAATCACTAAAAACGACATCATATAAAATCTGCATAAAATTTATGCAATCAAATAGCGTTACAGTTAGCTACAGACTACCAGTTAGTGTTGTTGTTGTTGTTGCTGCTGTTTGGAGATGTGAAAGAGACACACTGCGAGATATGAGGGAGAGCGCAAATATATTCATAGGAAAACATAAATTGCAGTCATTTTTATACACGCCGGATTTGTAGCCGCAAATGTAGACAAACAGCAACAACAACAAACCTATGACTACTAGTGTGTGTGTGTGTGTATTTCCTTGTGTGTTTTCGTGTGTGTGTCACATGCAGTAGTCTCGCAACGTCAGCGTAACAAATATTTATAGTCTTTGCTATTTGGCACAGCAAACGAAACGCAAAAAATCCAGACAACAAACCAAGAAAAAGTCTAACAACTGGCAATACATTTAAGTTTTTCAATGAATTCGACAGCTTAATACCCTACGAACCCACATTTAATTAAGTAATAAATGGCTGCCAAATATTAAACAAATATTTTAAGTAAAGAAAATAAAATAAACTTGATTTCGTTATATTAAGTCTGAGGAAAAATTGTTCAAAACGGGGCATGTCTGCTAAAACACGAAATGTGTATTTTAAGACTACGAAAATTTATTTATTTTACTGCTAAATAATTTGGTTAAAATCGTGTAAAACGAAGGACTTAACCTAATGTAATTATGAGTCTATAGAATTATATTTTTAAATCCTTTGTTATAAAGTAACAAAATTTCTTAACTTCTAGAAAATTTATTAACGATCTTTAGAACTTGAGTCTTATCTTAAGGTCCACTCTATATTTATATAACTTGTAATCCATCCCTTCAATAACTCTTTACCATATCTTTTATTATTATACTAAAATCAGGGCCCATCTTACAGTAAGTTGTAGCATAATTTAACGATTTTGCAAAAACCAAAAAGTAGATCAGCATTTGGAAGTCTCAGCAAGCAGCGTAACAAATGTTTGAAGCTTTTACAATTTTGAAAAGAATTATGCAAATTAAAGATACTTAGAAAATAATCCAGCCAAGCGTTACAAACTTAATGACAAATTTTAATGCCCACTTAAGCGGTATAAAAAAGGTATTTCAGCAAGCTGGTTAAAGGCAGCACACACTCAAACACACATACACACACTCCAACTCATAGAAACGAAACGAAACGAAAAGAAGAAGACACAAAACAGAGAACGGAAAACAAGAATAAATGACAACAAGCAAGTGGAATATGAAGAAGCGAATTCGAAGGCCAAGTTACAAACAAAAGGGGGAAGTTGTCTTCATGTTGCCGCTTTTAGGAAAGACTCCGCCAGCCCCAGACACAATTATGTGTGGGCAACAGCGGTGTGGAGTGCAGGGCGTAGCAATTTTGGGTTTAGTATTTATGATGCTCATTTAAAATCCATTAGCAGCATAGGCCACACAACGGCAAATAAAAGAGCCAAAAGAATACAGAACATGGCTCATATAATGTGTGTGCAAAAGTGTGTGTGAGTTGTGTGGGTTTTGGGCTATGAGCCAAAGTCAAAAGTGCCTCCAAGGTGCATTTAGCTAGAAGCCAAAATGTGCCCATTTTGGCCACCAGGGGCCAACAGGGCCAAACATTGGGAACTAACAACCTGTCCGAGACGTTTAACATCAATTGAATTTAGAGCGCAGCTTTTGAACCAGCTATGGCGGACGTTGTTCAAAATGGCTGCCAAACTGTAGAACATGGCTATTTTTTAAACAGTTTTATTTTGTTGGAGTAGAAATGGCTGTTTTGTGTGAGGAATTAAAAAATCATAAAGTTTTGGCATTGAAGTGCATTTCTCGTATGTTTTTTGCACTAAAAAGTTTAAATTTCCAGCTGTAATCGGAAGAGAAGTTATCACATTTGATGATTAATTAACTTGAGTCTTCAAAAAAGTGTCTAATCTTTAAAAAGATTCGCTTAAAAATCCATATAAATAGAACTCCTCAAGTCCAAGTCCCTTAAACCATTGAAAAATTGGCAACAGTTTGGCAACCTTGGTCAGTTAGACAAGCATTGGGCACGAAAGACAGATATGAATGCGTTTGGAAGTCAAAGGCGACGTTGTGTCCTGTAGTCTTAATGCCCTTACTCTGATTGTGATGGATAAGCAATTGGCAATATTAGACACACAGCAGGCAGCCAGAGCAAATGAAAGAGATAGCAAACTAAAACTGAGCTATCTCAGGCATGAAAAAAGATACAGAGAATGGGTGAAAGAGTGAGCAGAGACAAGAGCTGACAAATGGCAGAGCAATTTTTAATTGAAAATGTTTGCATGGATTCTTGTTGCCAATGTGATTTCTTGCATGTGAGATGTATCAACCCGCTCCTTTCTTACCGCTCCTCACAGCACCGACCACTGCTCAAAACAATGCGGCACGTCGCTGTTGATGTTGCTGCGTGTTGTGCCTGCATTTGATTGATTTATGCTGCAGCACGGTGGTTGCATTCCCCACTCGTAAAAAAAAAAGAATCCCAAACCAAAATGAAGGAAGTAGAAAATTTGAAAAGAAAAAAAAAATGGTAGAGGAAAATATTCGCAGCCATTTTGAAAATAAACTCCCAATGCGTCATGTCGTCAATGTCAGCGTCATCATCCATAGAGCGCTGAGTGTTTTATAACGTGCGAAAATCTCGCAATGAAATTATTACAAATTTGCACTCAGTCTCTGCCAAAAACTATAGCATACTTTTGAGCGGGGCACGGTAAATATGATAAGCAAAAGTGAAATTAGAAATGGGCCTGCAAATTATGCATACGCAGCGTGGCGACGCATTAGCAACAACAGCAAATAGAATATGCGACATGTGGCACTGTCAACTTGGCACAGTTTTAGCAGCACACACACACACACACAGAGGCTCTTATGTGTGAGGCACGTTTCCACATATTTTCAGTTGCCACACCGCGAATTGCACTAGAAAATACTTGGAGTGTGTTGTGCGGGTGTGTGGCACATGGCACGTGACTTTTGTGCAGTTGCATGCAACTCACGTAATAAACCTGCATGCCTCCATTTGATGCATTCACGAGTCCTTGGCCAAAAAGTCGCCAGCGACGAAGACAAACAGGACTCATGTGTCGTCGTGGCCTGCTGAAGTGGAAAGCAAAGCCGTTGAAAAGACATTTCAATTTGAATAAAAAAAATAGAAGAAAGAAGCATAGAGATGTCACAACGGGCGATGCCAGAGTTGAAAGCAGTACGCGGCAAGCGTAAAGAAGTGGCAACATCACCTCAACTCACTTCAGTCACTCCACCTTCAGTCATTCGGTTGCCATGCAAATGCAGGTAACAACGTCTCTGACAATAATGCGCATTAGCGTGAAATTCCTTGGCACAAAACCAAACCGACAGCGTTGTCATCAAATGCAAAATCCCTTTAGGATGCATCCGTTTCTTGGCCAAATATTTGCTGAAAACACTTTTCATTCAATTACTTGAATACGCAGCGATAATCGCTTAATAGTTCAGAGATTTTTGATTTCACTAGCTTAAAGTTTTGCGTTTATTGGTGTTGGGTAAGTTCGTTTTAAATACAATTGCAAAAACGCTTTATGAATGGTTGAAAGTGTATATTTCGCATTTAATTCACAAACAGAAAAACATTTTTAAGCTACTTAACATGTCAAGGCATATTTACTTACTGAATGAATTATAATTTCTTTAAAAAAGTCTTCAGCTGCCCTCAAAGTCAATATATATTAAAATTTATGTGCTAGTAACATAGGTTTCTCACCACAGTGCATGAGCTGAATGACACCTTGACAAACGAAATTGTTGGCTTACGTCCCCAAGGAAGCAGAACAACAACAGGCATGACAACGATGCCGACGCCGACGTCAATAACTAAAACTATTGCAACAACAACAGCAGCAGCAGGTGATTCTCAGCTTGCCGTCTCGCTTGTTATTGCTTGCCGATATGGAAGGAGTTGAGGAAGAGGAGAAATAGGAACCAAGGAACCTAGAACCTGGAACCTGGAGTGGGTCTTTGTGGCGTGTCCTTTTTGATTATGCCGTTGCCAAAAGGCAAGAGGCAAGAGGCAAAGTGCCAAAAAAAAAAGAAACTAGAAGCAAAGGACGAAATGTCTGTATACGAAATGTGCTTTTTGGTTGGGCAAAATGGCAGCTGGCAAATGGTTGGATGCAAGATGAAAGTTAGAAGATGGTGGATTGAGGACTGAGGATTCGGGAACGTGGAAAGTATAGTTTTGCCATTGGGAGCAATACAGACACGTGCTAATGCCCCACACAATTGCAATTAGTGTCAGTGTTGGCATGCCTGGCAATCCTGTCCGGCAAAAGTCGAGTCAAGTGAACGGCATGTCCTGCAGCCAGGACATTTGCATAGCCAGAAAATACGGGAAACTGAACCACAAAAGAAAATGCTGTTGCCAAAAGTTGCCGAAAGAAAATTTTTGTCAGCGTTTCAGCTTCAAGTTGCTGCTATTGTGCAGCAGCTACTACCGCCACGACTCCTCCCACACCCCCTTGTCTACTCCATCTCCTCTTTCGTTTCAATATCCTTTGGCAATTGTTATGCTTTAAGATTTGCTTCTTGCTTTCTGGCATTTCGCTCAGTTTTCCTTAAGCTGATTTGAAGTTTTCAGCTTTTTTGCCGCGAGGCCGTCTACAAAAGTCCTTTGAACAGCGCACAGGACACTGGACTCGGACGTTGCAAAATCTCAGCTACCTGAGTATAGTTTTGTGTTAACTTCAGCAGCTTTAAGCTGCAGCTTAAGTTGCAGCAGCGTAAATTATCTACATAAAAAGTTGTAAAAATGTTGTTCTTTGGCAGCTCAAAGTGACACAAGAGCAGAACGTATGTGTGTGTGTGTGTGTATAGGTGTGTTTGTGTGTGTGGGAGGGACACAAACTTAACAGCTTTTGTGACAAAGCAAATTAATTGCTGCCCACTTTCAATTAACTTGCAGTCGCCACCCAACCAACTTCATCAGCATTGTGTGCAACCGCAAGAGCAGAGTAAAAGTTTTGTTGGACTTTCACTCAGCGTTTGATGTTGTTGTTGTAGCGACTGTTACAACGCGCAGCCAATTCAATTAATTTCAATGGCCATACATATGACACCTATGGACCGATGCACACAAAAGCGAAACATTTCTCTCCCTTTTTTCGCCAATGAATCTGCTGCCCAAAAAAGTAGGCAACACTGTTTTTTATAAGCAATTGCGGACGAACGATAAACATTCAGAAGAGTTGCGAAATAAATGCATGTATACGTTGCGGGAAAAGGGCTGCCAAAAGGGGGGTGGCACTTGGCCATTTCATAGAGTCTCGGGATTTTGGGCTTTGGGGTGTGGGGGCCTCTGGAAGCCTGTCAACAGAAGCTGGCCACAAGCTTGTCAACAATTGCAATAAAAATATGCCAACATTGCACTCAAAAAAACTCAGTTTGTCAATTTTCGTCAATTTTTACACAGTATTCACTGTAGGAGTCATTAAAGTGTGTTAGCTTCATGCAATTTTTAGCTGCACTTTAATTATACAAATTTATTTAATATTTTATGGCATTAAATTAATTTATTTGTGTTTCAGTTCAACACTTTTAACACTTTAAAATTGTTGAATAATATAAGTTTACTGTATTGAACAAAGCGCAGCTCAGAAAAATGCCTACAATTTAAAACAATTGTTAAAAATTCTGCCAACAGCTTTTTTTTAAGCTGCTTACAGGACGTGTGACAATTCACTTTGCTTGATTAATTTATGATGGCAATTCGAGGGCAATTTTAATTGATATTTAGTTAATAAATAAATAGCGAATATTGTTTGCAATGTGAAACGTTTAAGCCAAAAGTATTGCAATTGCAGTTTCGATGTTTATTTAGTCGTTTGACAGTAACACAGCGAGAGATGTGACGGGTGTACTCTGTGTGCGCGTGTGTGTGTGTAGGTGTTGCAAGCACGCGCAACGGAAGTCACGTGACGTGTTGTGTGACACGTACGCGACAGCAGCTGTTTCTGCTGCCTCCGCTCCTACTGCCAGTAGTCAGTTCCTGCCGTTGCTGCTGCTGTTGACGCTGAATCTGCCTGTTTGTTGTCGCTGCTGTTGCTGCAACAACATTTTCAATTTGGCCAAGACGAGGTTGGGATAATGGCAAAGCCCAAAATAAAAAGCAAGCACAAAGGTGGAGTCAGAAGTTGTTGCAGCTTTAAGCGAACGCAAACTTGACTCATTAAAATAACTCCGAGTTGTTGTGTGTGATACATCCTGCAGTCGGCAACCGCAACAACAGCAGCAGCACCAGCAACAACAACAACAACAAGCAGCGGCATTAATAACGAGGGTTTCGGCCCAGTTCCGGGTTAAATAATTTAATTTCGCTGCAAAATGGCCAACGGGCATAAGTAACGACCACGCGGCGTATGAGCAACGCTCAGTTTTATTTAACGCTCCGCAGCCGGAAGCCAGCGCCTCGTTTGGCTCATGTAACGAGGTTTATACACACGTACAGGGCATTGCAAGGAGTATAGAGAAGAGTGAAGTGGAGACTTTCATATGAATATGCGGCATTTGTGGAAAGGGAGCTGGCAACTTGCTGGCTTGTTGCAGGTTGCAGGAGGTTGCTGTTTGCTGGTTGCAGGTGCAGGCGACGCATATTTCATGGCACTAATGTAGCCAGTCATAAAATCACAATGCGCTGCATTCCAGCAGCTGCGGGAGGCGTTTTGCGGCGTGGCGTGGCAACATGCATGTGAACAGAGCTGCTAACTTATTTAAAAAAAATATATATACGACTTTTAGATGGCCTGTAACCGACTAAGGAATGTTCTGCTGTTATAAAATATAAAATTAAGAATTAAATTAATGTTAAGTATAAATAAACTCAGCTTTTAATTAATTTAAGTAATTGATTTAAGTACTTTTTCTGCGCTTAAAAGAAAATAATTAAATGAGAAGATAATTTAAATACACTGAAATTTATTTTTAAAAGCGCCGTCAATTTATTAATATACTCAAAAATATTTTTTTTTTCTTTTAAGCATAGATTTTTTCTTTTTCTTTTTTCCAACTATCCCATAGTAATTAAACTTAGCTAAATAAGAGTAACTTAATCAACTGATAAACTATTGAAATACTTAAATATATCTTAAAATATGCATAAATTTCAACTGATAAATAAATGACTTCACTTTGCGGCTATCTAAAAACTCGAAATTCAATTAGCTAAACACTTTATAAGTAGTTCCAAAAGCACGATAAGCTCTCGCCTGTTTCAAGCACTTTGCTTCACGAATAAGGTGTCAAAATCATGATACCTGCCAACGTGAGCATAAAAAACATAACAAGAAATTTTAAAAAGTTGAAAAAAAAAAACACCAGAAAATTATTTAAAAATGAGAAAAGGGGAGTGCAAAATTTTTGCAACGCCAACTTCATGGCAAATGTCAGCAAGTTTTGTGGCAAGGGACCGGGCTAGATGGGTGTGGCAGTAACACCCGTCAGCGTGAAACTGTATGGCTGGCTGGGCATGAAAATGCTATAGGGGAAAGTGGGTGGGAAAATGGAGGGAGTAGAGGGGGACTGCAGGTGTATTTCGGTAGGGCAGCATGTGTTGAAATGTAAACTGGACTCGTTTTTTTTTATACTTATTTGCAAGCTGCTGACAAGCGTTGCTCATTAAATTTTATTTTATAATTACACACACGAATACACACACACATACACACGACACGCACACTCACACACATAGGCTTTAATATATCGGTTGCTTTAGAAATGGGCCTGAAAAGTATAAACCTCGCTGGGCTCGAGGTACGCTGCTTTTTTGTTGCCACTGTGTAATGCCCTCGATTCTTGACCGTTTAGAATGTATTCAGGAATTTTGCAGCTACAAAAACAACAGCAAAAACACACACAGCAACAACAGCAACATCAACGTCAACTGAATTTAACAATAGACATTTGGGCATTTGGTCAGTCAGTCGGTGATTAAACTAAAGTATTTGAAAGTTAATTGGTACTGTAACAACAGCAGCAACAACTACCACTACTGCAACAACAATAACATCGACAACAGCAACAACAACTGTAGTTAGAAGCAGTTATGTAATACGCTCGACTAACCAGCCAAGTGGCAAACGGACCCCAAAAAAATAACCGATTTAAACCGAACAAAAACTAACGGTTTCATAGCTAGCCAGTTAAACGATGAGTTCCATTGCACAGTGAGACAATTATTGAAATTACTTAATATATTTTGAATTAAAACAAATTATAAATAACTTTATATGACATAAAAACTATAATTGCTAAAGTGAAATATATTTAAAGCTAAATTAAATAAGAAAATTTAAAGCAGTGTATAATTTAGGTTTATTTATTGAAGTAGAAAGTAGAAACTAGACTGTGCGAAATTTTAGTTCATTAATTATGTTTGCAGCTGAGACAATTCTTTTAAGTAAAGAAAGTATTGAGAAAATTATACAGACATTTATTTAAATTTAATCTAAACATAACAAATCAAGGCAAATAATTTGTTGGACTTTAGCTCAATAAAATTAAGTTCTAAACTATCCTACCCAAAACATTAAAATGAAGATATTTTGTTAGAGCTTACAAAAGCAGTTTTCTAACTTTTTCTATTATAATTTTACTCATTAAATGCAAGTTTTATGCGAACAAAAAATAAATAAATAAATACTTTATAATAAAGCTTAAAATTGCCTTTATTTTAATCATTTTCTGTTAAATAAAAACATTAAAATAAACAAATTTTATTATAGTCAAAACCTGCTTTCCAAAAATAGTTATAGTTTAAGTACTTTAAATAATTTTAAAGTTAACATTTGCATAAATAATTTAAGTGTAAAAAAGTTTCTTAACATCTTTTTTACCACCTAAGACTTCTCTAAGCACTACGGCATGATTACCTTACTTTCTCTCTAAATTTCGTACTTAAAATAAATAGCTTTGTTCCCACTGTGCCATGTTATTCTGTGCACAATGCACTTGTTGTAATAGCCCAAAGGGGCCTAGGCCATTTGCTAGTTGTTGCGGCTCTTTCACCTCAAATTGGTATTATTTAAAAATGTCGATGGGTCACGCTGCTCGTCAATGGGCTTCAGTTTGAGCCCGTAGAATGTCCTGCCTGGCAGCAGGACGTGTAATTGAAAATGGTTATTGGCAAGTTAATGGGCCATTGAAGCGAACTTGCACCTTAATTGGCTATTTGTATGCGAGCAGCGAAGAAAGTAGCCTTTAACCCGCCACACATTTTTACGCCGCTTTAACCCCAACTAACCCTAAGTTTTTTTTTTGTACTGGTTTTTTGCAGACTATCCTCGGGTGGAGGTGGGACCACAGAACCCGCTGCGCATTGAACGCGATCATATTGCCAAATTGGACTGCCGTGTCGATGCCAAACCGATGGTGTCGAATGTTCGCTGGTCACGCAATGGGCAGTACGTGAGTGCCACGCCCAGTCATACGATCTATCGCGTGAATCGACATCATGCTGGCAAGTACACCTGCAGTGCAGATAATGGTTTAGGCAAAACTGGAGAAAAGGATATAATACTCGATGTGCTCTATGCTCCCATTGTCACCATTGAGTCGAAGACACACGAGGCCGAGGAGGGAGAAACGGTTTTGGTGCGTTGCAATGTCACCGCAAATCCACCGCCAATTGCCATCGAGTGGCTCAAGGAAGGTGCCACCGATTTCCGTTATACAGGCGAGCTACTCACCTTGGTCTCGGTGCGAGCGGAACATGCGGGAAATTACATTTGTCGCTCCGTGAATCTCATGCAACCCTTCAACTCCAAACGCATCGAGGGAGTGGGCAACTCCACGGTCGCTTTGCTGGTACGTCATCGTCCTGGCCAGGCCTATATAACACCCAACAAACCGGTGGTGCATGTGGGCAATGGTGTGACACTCAGCTGCTCTGCGAATCCGCCGGGTTGGCCTGTACCGCAGTACCGCTGGTTCCGCGACATGGACGGCGACGCCAGCAATACCCAAAAGATACTCGCACAAGGACCACAGTACTCGATACCCAAGGCACATCTGGGCAGCGAGGGGCGTTACCACTGCCATGCGGTAAATGAGCTAGGCATTGGCAAAATGGCCACCATTGTGTTGGAGGTGCATCAGCCACCGCAATTTCTAGCCAAGCTGCAGCAGCACATGACACGTCGCGTGGGCGATGTGGACTATGCGGTCACCTGCAGTGCCAAGGCAAAGCCCACACCACAAATACGCTGGATTAAAGACGGCACAGAGATTCTACCCAGTCGCAAGCTCTACGAGATAAGGACCACGCCCAGCGATGCAGGAGGCGGTGTGGTGACCGTACAAAGCATACTGCGTTTCCGGGGCAAGGCACGCCCCAATGGCAATCAATTGCTGCCCAGTGATCGCGGGCTGTTCACGTGTCTCTACGAGAACGACGTGAACTCGGCCAATTCCTCGATGCATCTGCGCATCGAGCACGAACCGATTGTGCTGCATCAGTATAATAAGGTGGCCTATGATGTCAGGGAATCCGCAGAGGTGATTTGTAAGGTGCAGGCTTACCCCAAGCCGGAGTTTCAGTGGCAGTTTGGCAACAATCCCTCGCCGCTGACCATGTCCTCGGATGGACACTACGAGATTAGCACACGCATGGAGAATAACGATATATATACCTCGATACTGAGAATTGCTCACCTGCAGCACTCGGACTACGGGGAGTACACCTGCCGTGCTGTGAATCCACTCGATGCCATACGTACTCAGATACGCCTGCAGCCCAAGGGAGCACCTGAGAAACCCACTGCCCTGAAGGTCATCGAGGTGGCTCACAATTACGCTGTGCTGAGCTGGACACCTGGTTTTAATGGCGGCCTTTTGACCACAAAGTATTTGGTTAGCTATCGTCGCGTGGCCACGCCCCGAGAGCAACTGCTTGCCGATTGCTCGGGTCACTCCTTCACGCCCAGTTATCAGGTGAGCAGCAGCTCCTCGTCGCAGGTGGGCGCCCACGAATGGATTGAGTTCAATTGCTTTCGCGAGAATCCCTGCAAACTGGCGCCACTGGATCAGCATCAGAGTTACATGTTCAAGATTTATGCTTGGAATGCCAAAGGCACTTCCGGTTACTCCAATGAAATACTGGCCACCACGAAGGTCAGCAAAATACCACCGCCACTGCATGTCAGCTATGATCCCAATTCTCATGTGCTGGGCATTAATGTGGCTGCCACTTGTCTCTCTTTAATTGCCATTGTGGAGTCTCTGGTCACGCGGGATGCCACCGTGCCCATGTGGGAAATTGTGGAGACGCTCACGCTGGTGCCCTCGGGCAGTGAGACCACTTTTAAGGAGGCAGTGCTCAATCAAATTGCTCGCACCGCTCACTACACCACCGCTACTAGTTCTGGGCGCAGTTTGAGTCCTTCCCATGGTCAGCTGGCCGAGGATCGCACCATGGCGCTGGCTGAGACCGCGGGTCCAGGGCCTGTTGTGAGGGTGAAACTTTGTCTGCTGGCCAATCATGAGCATTGCGGTGCTTATGCTAATGCTGAAAGTAAGTATGAGACTTTTACATTTGGAACTAGTTCACAAAACAACTTTGAACTAGTTCATTTAATACTATTTCCATTAACAAATGTTCAGTTGCTTTTCAAATCAAAATTCAATTAATTTAGTTCCAACTTCTATTCTGCTATTCAGAAACTTCATTGAATCCTACTTAATCAATCAACTAGAACTAGTTTAATTTAAAAATTGCATTTTTCTAGCAAATAACAAACTACACTGTCAGAAAACTATGTAAACTAAGTAACTTCTTTCAAGAAACAGAAAAATCACTACACAAGCTGCAGTTCTTACTAAACTAAAGACTTAATTTTGTGCTTAGTTTGTAGTCTAAAGTCCCACAGTCCTTACTCCTCATATTCTCTCAGTGTATTTCCCTTAGATAATTAAGTTAATTGCTTGCACTCAAAACTAGTTCAGCTGCTAAAATCAGCATCATCGGCTTTCTTTGAAGAAATGCGCAATCATTGAATGCCTTTTTCCCTTTTTCCCTTTCTCCTATTCACTCTCTGTTCTATTTTCTGTTTTCCAGTTGGAAAATCGTACATGCCACATAGCGCTGGTCTTGCCACATCCGCTTTGGTGGCCATCATCATTGCGGCATTTTCGTTTGTGCTGCTTCTTGTGCTGCTTTACGCATTCTGTCGCTGTCGACGAACGCGGCATGCGGCAAAGAAGCAAGCTGCCTCGGTTGCCACAACGACACCGAATGCCACCAGTGGCAGCAACAAGGACTACGATGTGGATGCCTCACGACCCTCTCTTGTGGCAACAACAACAACCACCCTAACAACAACAACAACAAACGGATCAAATGGCGAACAAATGCAACAACATCGAGATACACAATCGACACTGCCACCACCGCCACCCCCATATTATCCAACTGGAAGTTTAGACAGCAAGCAGTTGGATGGCGGTGGCATGGAACTAACACTAACCGCGTTGCATGATCCCGACGAGCAGCTGAATATGCAACAGGGCGAGATGCACACCCAACCATATCCAAAGCAGACACAATCCTCGCAAGGACTCTACGCAGCCCATTCCAATGGATATGGATATCATGTGACAAGTGCCATGGGCATCGATGGCGATGCCAGCTATCAAGTGCTGCCCTCGAATGCATCACATCATGGCGAGTGTAAGTAGCGACCACTGGACAAGAAAATCTGGTGGGAGAGGGCCACTGTTGAGTGTGCGGACTATAAAAGACCCTGTACTTACATTGAGACATATCTTTTGTGATTTATCATATGTTATAGCAGTCCGATTTAAAACAAACTTTTTGGAAATATTTAAAATCATCTAAATAGTCTTATATATGAGTCTGTTTGCGTTAGCTCCATTAAGACGAACATTTTTCATACTAAGCTCTGATTCGAGACTATTAAACCCTATGGAAGGTATATGTTATAGTTCACCGATTCTGTTGAAACTTAGTCCAGCTGTAAAGAATCATATTATTTAAATTTTTTGTGAGTTTGGTGAATATAGCACAATAAACACAAAACTTGAATAATTAAGTTTTATGGTAGCTATACGATATAGTTTACCGATTCAAGCCAAATTAAGCCAGACTGCCAAAAATAATATCTTTCACATAATATGTTAATTTGGCTAAGCTAGTATTGGCATTTTACAAGTTATACAGTTTTATAACCTGGCTTTTAGAAATAGCTCCAACTCCTACAGTTTTTGAGGTCCATGAACACTTTCAATTAATTACAATAACGCACTTTTTCCTTACAAATCATAAAGACCCTGTACTCCACTTGAGTGCGAGGTCTAGCAAACGAGTTCTTGTTTGAAGCATGAGAAATTTTCAGCTCCTTCATTAAGCGTCGTATTTTTCGGGGTGCGCTGATTTATGGCGTCCATTTTGACGCCTCCTGTTGCCTGCTGTTCTGTGCAGCTTTTGGCCGTAATTGCATTTCATGTCAATCTAGGACTCAGCTTTCCTTTATACCCCTATCCCGTACTCTACCTACATTCCACTCTGTAAGCAGCTTCAGTGCCTGCCTTGGCTTGGCAATTCTAAAATGACATCGCCAGGCTGCTAGCGAGCCAATCGACTATCTTTTCCCAAAAAGTGAGTTCTGCGTATACTCCAGTGTATCCTGCAGTTGATCCTGCCGTGCAGCATTTCAGCGTAATTCCAATTAAGTGAGAATTAAACCGTTAGTCGCGGCCTTTGTCCTTGCAGCCTGTGACGCAGTCACCACTTTTAATTGGCTTTAAGCCAAACGACATTCTTCACACAGTACGAAAAGTCATAAAAATGTTACAGACAGATAAAAAAAGAAAAAAAGAAATATTTATATATATTTTCGTTGTCCTTTTGAGCCCTTCAAGTGGTTGGTACTTCAGACTTTTGTCAAACAAAGACAATTAAAAACTACAAAACTAAACAGAAATAGACATAAAAGTGGGCCTAAGTGGATAGAATTCGTCTAAAAAGATTAAGGATTAGAGGAGAGTGCTTTAAGCTGACACACGAGTTGTCAAATAAGTAACATTTAATAGGGAATCTTACCAGGAATAGCTAAGTCGTAGCACGCGGTTATTAACTGTGGATTAAAGAGGATTTTCTGATGCTGAAATGGGTGTAAGGACTGTTTAATTGATAACTTAAAATGCGCTTGAATAACAACAACTTTTTAGAGCACAGTCGTATACTTGATAAGGGAAGATCAACTTTATAGGACAACAGGGAAAAATTGAAGTAAATAAACATTAAAGAAATATATGAAGCTCTAATTTATTTAAGGAAATACTTTCAAGAGCTAAATCCTTAGCTTCCTCAGCTCAATTCCAATTTAAGCAGATCTTAGTATTTTTTAACCCATCACAGACAGTTTTATACGGGTTACTAGTTTAGGTGACAAATTTAGTAATTTTACCAGTTGATACTGCTAAAGTTTTCCAATTAAATCCCATACTCCCGCTTTCCACCTCCCTAATTTCCTCTTCTCTACGAAACTTCAAGTTTGACCCAAAATGTGCACCACAAAATGCATTCTAATAGTGTTTGTGTGTGAGTCTATGTGTATGTGTGTGTGTGTGTGTTATTTTTGTAAAATTTTAAAACTGTGCACTTAAATGCGCGACGCCAAATGCCAACTTAATTACAATTTCTCTACACCTTCACTTCCAACTAAAACGGAAACGGAAACGCAAACTCAACCAAACTGACGATACATAATGTGAAATTGCGCTATGTCTCTGCATGTGTATGTCTACTATGTGTGTGTGTATGTGTGGTGTTCATGTGGTTGCAACCAAAGCAGGACCACTTGAGGCGACTCCAGTGCCAACGAACAGCAGCAGCAACCACCTCCCACAAGCAGCACGTGCCGCTAAACTAACGAATCAGCCCACCACCAACACCACCACCGCCACGAACAACACCAGCAGCAGCAGCACCACCACCACCCACAACAACAGCAGCAACAACTTGAGCAACAGCTCAACCTTGAAGCGAGTTGGCAACCTTGGCCAGCTGCAGCGTGAGAAGCGGGGATTGCTGGGACAAGGTTTGCAGGTGCAACATCAGGTGACCGCAGCCACGGCTGGCACCACAACGGCGCTGGCAACGACAATTACAACAACATCACGTAATGCCAAAACCGCAACAACAACAACAACGCTCGCCATCACAGGTAACACTCGCATTCACACACTCGCACACACACAAACAGGCACACAGAAGCACACACGCACATGCACCTACGCTTGCACACACACATGTACGCACAAGGAAATTGTTGTGGGATTATAGCAAGTGGATACCACACCAACGAAGTGCACCGCCAAAGAGCACCACCAACAGCAGCAGCAGAAGCAGCAACAACGGCAACAAACACTTGAAATTCGCACCACAAAATGCACACACGACGGCAATAACTAAATTTAATAGCTGAATAATAATCATGCACCATTGTACTTGCCACATGCCACACGCCACTTGCAACAATCACTAAATGCACTCGCACAATTGTTGTTTCAACTCTTCTTCTTCTTCTAATTCTTCTGCTTCTACTGCTTCCACTGCTTATGCAAACACATTTTTGTAATTATATTTTCTATTTATTTTATGTGCACAATTTACAGCGCAAAAGAAAATAGAGGGAGAGAAAGACATAACCAGTAAGAAAGGCTACAGTCGAGCGAACCGACTGTAAAAGACCCCGTACTCCTTCTAGTGAGCATTTTTCCATACAAATGTCCCGTTCTGGACCGATTTGTCCTATGGAAGCTATAAGCTATAGTTGCCCGATCCGGATCAAACTTGATGGAGCTAGTTATAATGTTACCATACACATAATGTGTAAATTTTGTCACGATAGCTCAACTAATACTACATGTCGCCATACAAATGTCCCATTTTAGACCGATTTGTTCTATGGAAGCTATAGGCTATAGTTGTCCGATCGGATCCAAACTTGGTGAGGATAGTTAAAATGGTGCCATACACGTACGTTGTAAATTTGGTCACGATAGCTCCGATAGCTTGCAAGTTGTAGATTTTTACAGTTTGCGGGGGCGGTAGGAGGCGTGGCAAAAATTTGTAATAAACTTAACCTGTCTGACATATAGACGGACTTTCATTCCAAATTTGGTGGCTCTAGCTTTTGTAGTTTAAAGGATCCAGGTGTTCATACGGACGGACGGACAGACGAATAGACGATCACTGCTATATCGTCTCGGCTGTTGATGCTGATCAAGAATATATATACTCTTTGGGGTCGGCCAAGCCGACGAAGGGAAGTATGGAGAGAAATAAAGAGGGCAAGTAGAGAATACAGTGAAGAATACAAAAGGGAATATAGAGAAAGAGGAGGTGAGAACTGCTTCGTAGAAAAGATCTTGGAAGAAAAGTGAAAGAGGCAGAGATTCTGTATAAAAATCAAATGTCAAATAACTTTTAAAACTAACAAAAAAAATTATTTGAAAGATACTGAGAGTGGAGTTAACTTAACATAATCTCAAGCAGCTATATCAAGAATTAGAGCAATTAAAACTAATAAAAATCTACACTTAATGGTCAGTTAACTCTTTAATTAACCCAATGTCAGTAGAAAAGAGCTTTAGTTCTGTAGAAATTTACTCAGCTAAGCATTCATTGGCTTTTTATCACATGACACGTTTGATTTGGCAGATGAAAAATATATCGAAACACAAAAAAAGCAAAAAATACAAAAAAAAAGAACAAGAAAAGGAAAAGCAATAAACGGAACAGAAGACTGAAACAAAACATAATTCACATTAAACCGAAATCATTTCGAATCAAAATCTTAGCTTTAGAAATACAATTTCTGTAGGCAGATTTTTAGTTGTAAGTCCCGAACGAGCAGAAGGATCAGACAACAGCGACATGTACATGCTAATGTCACGGATATCCCGCTATATACTCGTACCCAACACAAGATCTATTAAGTGCAGTAATAATTTCTTTAAGCTCAGCTTCAAAGCGCCCACGGCAACGCCAACTGCGGCGCCCACTGCGACGCCTGCAACAGCCGCCAAGCAGCAGCAGCAACAACAACATACAAGCCATGTGGGAAAATCTTCGGTACGTGAAAATTCCATAGACACCAAGAAGAATTCGCTGGAAGAGCAGCCCAAGATCAGCATCAAAGATCAAAGAGACAAATGGATGGCAAAGGTATCACCCAAGATGAAGCCAAGAGCAAGTCCTGTAGCTGCCAATAAGCCCGTACAGGCAGGCTTCGCAGGCGTTTCACCAGGACATACTCAATCCTTTGGCATGTCAAAGACAGGCGTGCAGCGTAAACAGCCAAGGGAAGAGGAACCAGATTTGGAAAAAGGCGCCAGCAGCGTTTCGGAGCGCAAAAACTGGATGAATCGCATGCACGGCGCTCAGCAGCAGAAGCAGGCACAGTGGCTGAAGGATATGCAGGCCAAGCAGCAGGCAGGACGCGATATGCAGCAGCAGAAAATGCAACAAATGAAGCAGACACAGCCACAAAGTCAACAGCTGGGCATTAAAATGGCTACAAGGCCTCAAGCACAAAAGGAAACAACAGCAGTAGCGGAAGAGGAAGAGGAGCCCGAACCCAAGTCCCCTGAACGTTTGGCCTATTTGGAAGCGATCAAGCAACTGAACTCCTATCAAATACACGAACCGCAAGCAACACGCGCACAGAGCAAATCGAGTCGCGGTGGCGATAAAACCGAACCAAATATCGAGCATACGCTCGAGTGTCTGCGTGAAACGGGCTTCGAACAGTCGCAGCTGGAGCGCATACCTGTTATACAGGTGGCAGGTACCAAAGGACGTGGCTCCACCTGCCTACTGGTCGAAGCGATACTACTCGCACATGGCGTCAAAACCGGCGTACTCTGTGCTCCTCATTTGTTTGTCACCAGCGAAAGAATACGCATCGAGGGTGAACCCTTGTCGGACGTGGTGTTTACTGAGTTGTTTCAACAACTACAGGGTCAATTGGCACAGATGGCAACGCCGCCGAGTTACAACAAATTGCTAACGATAATGGCATTTCATGCCTTTCGCAATGCCAATGTGGATGTGGCAATTGTTGAGATAGGCAGCGGTTGTGCCAGTGATTGTACGAACATAACATCGCACGCCCGAACTATAGGCATTAGCACTTTGGGCTGGGAGCAAAGCTTCAGTTTGAGCAATTCGATGAGAGACATTGCCTGGGCAAAGGCAGCGATTATGAAGCCAGAGGCAAGCATCTACACGAGTGCCAGTCAAACCGAATGCTTTGAGGTGCTCAGCCAGAAGGCCAAACAGTTGGGCGTACAACTCCATCGGGTGCCCAGTTATCCGGCCTATGTTGATGCCAATTTCTCAGATAAAAAGATGCTAAACAGTGCGAATTTTGCAGTGAAATTGAATGGCTCACTGGCCATACAATTGGCCTACGATTTTCTGCGACGTTATCGTCCCGAATATGTCGTAGGACTGGAGCATAATGCCACCCAACTGACGCCAGGTGCCACACGTGGCATTGAATCGTTTGTGCAACGCGGACAGTTCGAGATTATGAAGTACGACATGTTCAATGTGTATTTGGATAGTGCCGACACTTTGGAGAGCATGATGATGTGTCGTGAGTGGTTTTATACACGCACTCGCGGCAGTCGTTCGCCAAAAGTATTGCTCTTCAACAAGGTAAACGAGTTCAACTCCAAGGATTTGTTGACCATTTTGCGGCATAATATGAAATTCGAGGAGGCTGGCTTTGTGCCAAGTCCGAGCATGTTTGAGGGCGAGCCATTGGATGGCGGACAACAGAATGAGCAGCAGGATAAGGCCACGAAGGATGCCATTGCCTGGCATAGTATGGAGGAACTACAGCGTGCTCGACGCAATGCCAGCAATTGGCGTTCTCTCTGCGAGGAGGATGGCACACGGGATAGTGCACAGCTCTCCATATCCATTGAATCCTTTTTCGATTATCTGCGTAACAAGTATGGCAATCAAAGGTACGGTATGCGTAATGAACTCGATGTTCTTGTCACAGGATCCAGAGAACTGGTCGCCGGCACAATCCGATGGCTACAGAAGATGAAAGCTGCGCAGTTCAAGAAGTGGCATTAGCCAACAATTCGATCAACTGAGACGGGGACATACAAAAGAAAATTTAGCAAAGAAAAACTCACAATTTGAGTCAAAATACAAATGGAGACATCGGTTTTTAAACGTTGTAGTTAGAGTTAATTATCATCACGAGTAATGTGAATGCGTCTTCAAATTTTCAGTTACTGTTTTCTTATTTCTACCCAAAATAATAAAGCAACGAAGCATTTGTTTTTCAAGTCAAGCAGACGGACAGGTCGTGGAAGAGGATCAATAACTATAAAAAGCGTATTTTACTTTTGTAAATTACCTACATTTTATAGATTTGTTTACCTCTTCTAACGATTGCTTCTTAAAACAACAAAACATGTGTAAAAGCTTTTGGCATTTATTGAATTTTCAAGTGAGAATTCATTGCTGAATTCAGAGTATACAAATTGTTAAATTTGCTATTATTTTTCTAGCACAACTGACTTTCCGCACATTTGTCTAAGCCGCACCTAATTAAGATTAATTAACTTAAAACAGCATTAATTTACTTTGTTTTTCAAGACGATTTTGAAACATTTGCCACAAGAAAAAGGTTTATTACTCAAATTAAAGTACAAAATGTAAATGAAATGCAGATGTGAAACACACAAAACCGAAAGTAAAAGCCATCATTTGCAGCATGTGGCTAAAACGAACGATTCTGGGAGGTGTTGGTCCAAATGGGCAGTTGCCTGATGAGCATGACAAGGCAGCTTCTCTCTGTGTTCCCAATTAGCCAGTGTGACTGGCACATTTCCATCTCTGCAAAGCAGCAGAAGGAGCTACTTTCTTTAAGCTTCACTCTCTAAAGTATTGATGTTGTTACTTTAAATCAAATGAATAAAACTTGTTAAAAATTTAACAAAATATTATATTATAAGCCACTGAATTTTGGTCTCCTTTTTTGAGCACTCGGCACCAGCACTTTTGCACAGAAAATGCTCTTTGTTAACATATGTTTATATGTTTGTGTGTTTCCTTTTTTTGGCATTATTTACAGGGTCAAACAATAGCCAGGAGAATAACTATAGCAATGCACGCGATCTGTCACAGGAAGCACTCTGGAGACTTCAACTAGCAGCGGCTCAACAACAGACTCAACAAATCTATGTGGAACAACGTCCACCATCTGCATTCAGCGGTTTGGTGGATTATGCCGGATATCCTATGGCTGTGCCACCACCGACGCACATAACCACAGTGACCAATTCGCTGAGTCAACAGAGCTTTGGACAGCAGCAGCAGCAACAAAGAGAGTTGGCAGCAGCAACACAACAGCAACAACAACAACCGTTGATGCCACATGAAATGTTGCAAGCGGCTCAGCGGTATGGCACATTGAGAAAGTCAAAGCAACCACCGCTGCCACCACAGCGCAAGGATCAACAACAACAACAGCAGCTGGGTGAGTGTTGACCGTTTGTCTTAGCCAAGTGCAGCAGATAAGCAGAGTTGGGGAGAATGAATGGCTCGGAAATCAGTTTGATTGAAAATGCAACTAAGTGTTGCACAAGCTGGGCGGAAACTTGCACACACACAGACACACACACAAATAAACACACTCACACACTTGTACACTCATACACTTATAAATAAAATAGAATTTCTAAGCGGCGTAAGGAGTAGGATGCACTGCTGTTGCCAGGATGTGTACAATTTGCATCTGTATCCTTTTATGCATGAGCAGCCGGAACACAGACACTGCAGGCAACCACTAGGGAAACTCACCACTCCACACACACATGCACAGCTAACTGTACTCACAGCAGAGCTTGACAAATTGTTACTTGCTGCAGTGCTAATTGTGCGTAAAATAATAATTTAATTATTAGACGCAGGCAAAGTTAGACAATAAAACCAAATATTTAAATTAAGAAAAATGTATGTCAATTTAATTTTTTAAACTATTAGTTTAAAAAAAAGAATTAATAACATTTATTTAATTGTTTTATAAAAATTATTTGTAAAGACTTTACTAAGTTCTACTTAAATCATGCCCATAATAAACCCAAGTGGTTCTAATTTGTGAACCAGCGCTGTTATTAGACACCCAGCAGTTTTCTCCCACAACTTCTGCTCTTACCACAATATTTGCCCCACTCTGCTAAAGCACAACAAATCGCTCGCAGCGACAACTATCGCAACAGGCAAATTCGCCTTTCCGCCGTTTCGCTCACTCGCCTTCCTGTTTTTCTATTCAACTGAAATAGAAAATGACTTTCAGCAGCACAAAAATAAAGCTAAAACAAATGGCAGCTGAAAAAATAAAAAATGCACGAGCACAAAAATATTTTACAAAATCAAAATCAAACAAACGCTGGCAGCTATAAGTGAAGTGAATCACTGAACAGAATGCAACGCCACTTGCCCTCTAAACAAATACACACAGAACAAAAAAAAAGGAGAAGAAAGTAGCAGAAAAAAAAACCAACAAAAATGTATGTACAAAATAAAAGAAATGAGGAAAATAGGAAAAATGTTGGCAGTTTTGGGGAAAGGGTTGTACATCGTTTTGGCACCATGGAAAATGATTGAAAGAAAACCATTGAAAATCTGTTGCGTTTGCCAAAGTTATTTCCATATTTACGATGCGATTTATGCTGATGATTCACTCAGTTAAAACAGTCGTTTCTCAATTTTTTGGCAACGCTATCTAAAGAGAACTCTGCTGTTGACCAAAACTCTTGCTTTTAGCTTAATAAATAGTAAGCTGGTCTTACTAAAATAAATAGTGCAGCTGGACTGGGTGTGGCTGGAATTTTGATGGCTTGAAGCGGGAAAAATATTGTGAAAATTTCCACAGAGTTAAGAGCAAGAGTTAAGCTCATAATCCGACTTAGGTTTAACATTTAAATTTTATTTAAAGCAATCATGACATTTTTAAGCATCATACTTATTTCCATAGCGTATTTTGTAACCCAAAATCCAACACTTTTTGATCTTCTGTAAAAAACTAAACGTTTTTAGTCGGAATTATTTAATTAAAAATATTTAAATCGATTCCAAACTTTTACTTTCCCCAAAATAGAGCTTATAATATACTCACCCACCAGCTCACATGTAAAATTTTGTTTATCAACTATTAGAACATACACAATTAACCTGACTAACCACAAAAGCTTACAAAATAGTTGCTAAACTTGCTCAAGCAGCTCGAAAAATGCCGCAATCATTTCGTGTTTTTACCACTGCAAGCCGCACAACTGTTCAGAAAACCATAAAAAAGCGTGCGTTCTACAAAAAGTATTGTGATTGAGCTGCTTACGTAGAAATGCGAAGAGCACACAGAACGTATGCGTAATATTTACACCCTGCATGGGGAATAACTCTGAATTGAAATAACTCTGAATCTAAGAAACCCAGAGTTGTGAAATTTGTAGAGTAGCTAGAAAACAAATGTAGCTTTAAACGAAAATAAAAAGATAAATTAAAATATGAATAATAATTTGTGCAATGCAGTTGTTATTCAACTTGGTGTTTGAATGACTTATTATGCCAGCTTCAAGCTAAGTACATAATAAAGAATTGTTTTCTGCAGGACAATTGTTAAATTTGCTATAGTCGTACATTATGAACTGCTTCTAATCCTCTTAGCAGTCGTCACAGCCGTTTGCGCAAAAAGCATTTCAATTAAAACAAACCAGTCAAAGTCCAACTGTTTCTGCCACAGAGTGTGCCGCATTTTTGGCCACAAACGACCAAAAAAACAATACAGAATCACAAGCAGCCAACTTGCAGTTGCAAATACAAAAAAAAAAAAGTATAAAAAAAATAGTGGAGTCAATAAAAAACAACAAAACAAAGTCAGTTAGCCTCTGGGCTGGCATAAGAAAAAGCCAAAGCCAAAGCCCAGGCCAAAAGCAGAGTCATAAGAAATCCGAAATGATAGGCTTCCATGTGCAAAACCTGAAACTGAATAAAGAGAGACGCCAAGAAACTGGCAATTCAATTTTTTGCACACAGTTTTTTATTGCCAAACTGCAAAGTACTTCAAAGAGTCGCAAAGAATGAACAGGAAATTGTGATATTTGTGAAATAAGTGAAGCACAGTATGTCTAATCAAATTGACTTTAGAAAACTATTCATTTCCCACGTTTCTTTTGTAACACTTGGGAAAATTTGCTAGTAAAGTCTTTAAAGTAGATTTTCTAAAGCGAAAAAATGTTTATTATTATACAAAAGAGTTTACAGTCTGTTTTGGAGACTATAAAATATCCTTTAAATTGGCTCAAATGCTGGTTGGTATTCGGTAGATTTAAATTCCTCACTCAATAACAAATTATTAAGAAACCTTGTTGGTAAGAGCAACAGCTTTTGTTTTCAGCTTAAAATATCTTTAAAGCCGAAAGACATTTCAGCACAATTTGAGCAGGTCAGCTTATCGGTTAACCAGATTCGTACCCCTCACTTCACACACCCCACAGAGTCAACTCCATAACTTGTCAAAGATTTACTACTTTTTGGCACTAGATACCAAATTTTATAAGGTAACTGCCTGTCGTTTACTCCCTGTTGCAGTTATTCAAGTTATGCAGTTTACTTTGGCTCTGTTGAGATCCTCTTTTTGTGCTTATGCTTTTAGCATTCCAATGGCCACACGGCAACAATAGTCTGAATCCAACAACGAGAAAACAACAATAAAGGGAACATAGTGAATGGGATCGAGGGGAGCGAGAGGAGTCAAAAAACAACAATAAAAATAAACTTGAATTTCTAGAGGGAACTCGAATGTCTAGTTTAAAGTAGAAAACTTGTTAGTCGGTGCGCATCTTTTGACGTTGCCAGGGAAAATATTTCGCTATTGTTTGGCGTATTGGCGCTGCAAAGTATGCAATGCTTTTGAGCTTTCGATGCAGTGCAATTCAATTGCCGCATTTGCGGCTCTTCACAGCGTGTGGGGGTGATGTAGACGTGGCAGAAGGGTAGATGCATCATTCAGCTAACATCTCTGTTTCAGTCCCTCCCCCGCTGTTCTTTCCTTTCCTCCGTTTGTTTGAGCACATTCCGAAAATCGCTAACCACTTCAAACCGTCTTTGTTTCTGCGAAAACGCCTGTGATTGTACTAAATTGATTTTGAAAATGATTTAGGTCTTGAAATCTTAGCTTAAAACTGTAAAAGGAGAACGCAAGAACTATTTTAATTAGCTTAGATATTTCAGATGAAATTCTAAACAAAATAAAGTGTTCTTCCAGTTTTTGTAATAAAATTTGTTTCATCTCATTTACAAATTCATAAATTTCTACAACACCGCTCAAATCTACAGCTTCTAGCTTGATTACAGGGCATCTCAATTTCATTAACTGCTTTTGGTTGGTCACGCGAAATTAACAATTAGAAGCTTATTAACCACATCAATTTACGAGGCAACAAAAGCAAGTGAGTTCAGAGGACAGATCATTAAGCATACAGAGAACATAAAATACATAAACACACTCACACACACACAGACACCCACATATACCCACGTAGACTTCGTGAAACATAAGATATGTGCATATAAACTGGTAAACAGAAGCCGCCATTATTTATGCCGGGCCAACAACTTTTGACAAATTTTTTGGCAAAACATTTTGCGTAATAAATTTATTTTAATTACAACGCCAAAAGCGGGGTGAATTGGTTGTTGGTCATGACCACGGAGGGCGTGCATAGCAGTGGGAGTGGCGGAAGCTGTGGTACGTAATGAATGCGCTTCAATTAAATGAAATATTCATAGGCATAAATACGAGAGACAGAAAGAGAAAGAAAGGCAGAAAGAGAGCGAGCGAAACAGGTACGTGGCAGGCACTGAAACAGGCAGGTGCTCTGGCAGCAATGCCGGTGAGCACCTGTGAGGTCCTGCGAGGACCTGCAAGTCCTGCAGCCAGTAAAAGCCATTGAAATAGCTGCGACCAAGAATGTTTTATGAGCCCAGCAGCCAACGTAAAGGGGCTAACGTTAGAGACCACGAATAGCACACGAAACGGAACATTAACCAACAATATACACTACACCAAATTACAACAACAATCAAGAACCAATCAAAAAAATGTGGCCAAAGTATTGAGGAGATCGTATGCTCTATAAAAGAAAATTGGGCATTGTTTAAGCAAGTATTAAGTATAGGTATTCAGTATGCCAAAATTTCCAGAGCCTGTTCGACATTCCGCTTATGAAATCAGCGGAATAACCTACTTACCCCATACAATACAGTTTCACTTCCTCTGGCTTCAATTGCCTGCGATTGAGCAAGCTAATGCAATAGCTGTGATGCCCAGGGGAAAGAGTGTTAGATTGAGGAATATAAACCCAAATGGCAGACCATCATCGGCGCATTGCCGCCTATTTTGGAGCTTGTTAATTATGGCAGAGCTAACTGTGTTCCGCGCTATCCGGAAAGCCCGGAAAATGAAGGCAAAGCTGGAGTAAGTGGGACGGGGGGCTAAGAGTATGCTGTAACTGTGCAATTCGGGTAACGGTCTATGCATCTTTCAAACAATTTACCAATTTGCTCTTGTCTATGCAAGTCTGTGTGTGTGTTAGCATCTGTGTGTGTGTGTTGACTGTTGACCACAACTCGGATCGCTCATAAAATGTTTATTAGGTAATGAAACATAACAACAATAGCAACAACAATAATGGCAGCAATAACAACAAACGCTGTCACACATAAATTTTGAAATGAGCCTCTCGTCCTTTGAGTCATATTCTGGTTTTTCGCATTGTTTGCGCTGCGCTTCAGCAAAGAAATTGGAAATTGTTAATTGAGTTTTTGAAGCGAAAACTGTTTTGTGTGCCATAGACCGCAATACAAATGACAACACGAAAACTGCAACACAGAAATAGTAAATTAAAGAACTAAAATGTTTTCATGTTATTATTAGAAAATGTACTTTAAGTTAAAAGTTTATATGATAAAATGAAACATTTCTTACACTGTCAGCATGACACTTTGGTGAAAGCAGCACGCTAAACGCATTTTATCAAACAAAATACGCGAAGCGTTGTTAAATTTTCAATGCGTGCGCATAAAAGTATGCAAAAGTATTTTATGCTGTGTGCAGAGAGGCAGATGCAGAGAGAGGGGGAAAGCGGGGTAGCTTGCAGAGCAACCGCAGGCGACGATTTGCACTTCCACTTGACTTGAAGTATAGATAAAGTGCTGATGGGATGAGCTAAGGAAAAAGAACACAACGCAGAGAAAGAGAGAGAGAGAGAGAGAGAGAGAGAGAGAGAGAGAGAGAGAGAGAGAGAGAGAGGGAGAAACAGCAGACAGCATAGAGAACGCTGTGAAGCGTGCGTGGCAAATGCAGAAAATGTATTTATGCAAAAGTTGCAATTGTCAACGTTGGCACAGAAAGTGTGTTGCGCGAAAATCAAGTAGACATAGTCACGCACAAACACAAGCACAAGCAGAGACACCAACAACATCAGTGAAAAAAGTTCACACGCTGCTGTTTGTGGAAAGCAGAACACATACCACTCACTACTCTAAAAATGTCACTTTAAACAATTAATTAAATAGAAGACTGTATTTCACAATATTAAAAATGTATTTCAATAAATACTATTTATATAAATAACATTTAACAGAGCGCTTATAGTTCCAACTTAATATTCAGTTCATCCGAAAAGTATGCTACATAATTTGAAATTTAGCCACACCCTAATTTTCCGATCATTCAAACGATTGCGTTCATACAAAAAATATATAAAAATATATAATCAATTGAAAAGGAAAAGTCCTTAAAGGTTTAACCAAGTATTGTACTTTTCTGAAGCCTCAGAAATAACCAGCTTAATCGAAAACCGAAAACCATAGAAATATGTTTATATTTTAAAGTCCCGCAATACAGATATAGCCCTACAAATAGCTAGTCTAGGTATTTGTTCCAATAAACCTATGCTACAAGATTACATGCTAAACCTCAAAATATCTTTGAGCGGAAAACTAGATTAGGTTCTGGGATTACATAACGCAATCGAAGCCAAAGTGTAAACGTGTTAACATTCGCACTCCCACGCAGAGCGCAAAACTTGACGAGAGTTGACTTTTCAAATACCCAACACACACACAAAGCCACAACACCTATGCGCACACACAAACACACATACAGAAATACGCTTGGATAGAGTTGAAGATAGAAGCTCACCTGAGTGTTTGAGTGTTTTGGCATTTAAATTGAGTTTTGCATTCCAGAGCTGTCGCCGAGTGTTGATTATGTTTCGCTGCTTTTGTCACATTATACAGATAGATATTTGGTTTTGATATCTATACATATACTATATGTTATATATATACATATATCTGAATTCAATACAGTAGTCAAAAAGCATTGCACGCATATATTTATTCATTGCATTCGCGCTGATTGAATGCAAATGCATTTGGAGCGGCCATTCATTCAAATATAAAACACACTTTTATTTTATTTATATAGAAATAAATACATAAGTATTTATATGCAAATCGCGTGCTTAGAGCCGCAGAAATATGCTGACCTATTTGCATATGTTCATAATTATACCCTGAAAACAGAAGGGATAAAGGTAGATCAGTTGACTAAATTGTAGCTTAAAGTTTAGTTAAATTGGGCTTAACTTCAATTACTAAACATAATTATTTATAAAACTTTATGTGAGTTTTAAGCCGCTTAAATATTCCGTATTTTTCCAAGTCGTGCATACCCCTAAGTACTCCAGTTTTTGCCAATTTTATTACACAAATTAACAACGTCATGACATAAAATGCACACATGTTTGAATTCAAATTTAACGCATATTTTAATAAAGTTTATAATTATTTTAAATTATGCAATTTACATATTATTTATTAGTCAGCTTAATACAAAATAAAATCGATTAACCAAATCTATGGCTATCTATAACTCCCCTCTTTTTATCTCTCATTACAGCGGACATAATACAGGATTTAGCAAATTAAACTAATTGCCAGTCGACAGAAATTACAACAACATTTAAAAGTATAGAAAAAACGTTAAACAAAAACACGTTTTAACATTAGCATTAAGTAAGTAAATTGAGTCGTAAACATTTTTAAATGCACACCACAATGAATGTATTTAATGAGGCATCAAAATACTAAAACAATTAGCAAATATCGTCGTTCAAACTAAAATTTAAACAATTTACGAGTAGAATAATGCAAAAACTTTCGACCAAAACCGTAAAGCAAAATCCAAAATTTAGACTTACGCGTAGAACTAAGCACTGCAAAGATGGCATTTAATGTATAAAATATACCAAATATACCAAGAAAAATACTCAAAAAATACCACACAAAAAAATGTGCACCATAATTAAGAGTTTAATTGTAAATTAAATAGAGTTAAAGTTGATTGAGCATTTCTGTAGGGCATTAACTGAGTACCAACGGTAATCGTTTAGTATTTAAATACTAGATTTTTTAAAGTTTCACAAATACTTTTCGATAAAAAAGTGGAAAAACTTATCAGAGTTTAAAACTACTGAAATTTATAATTTATTTTTCAAAAGTTTGCCCAAATCCAGCGATTTATTTCCATTGTCTGAGAGATTCATTAAATTCGTAAAATTTCCCTATTCAAATAACTGTTATTCAATTTCGATTCAAAACTTATTTGAACATTTTCATTTAGTATATTTGAATACAGTTATGAATTATGAAATGTGGCAAAATTGAGGTTGAAATTCGCTTTGAATGGTGACAAATGCAAATAGCAGTTAAATTCTGGTTTAAATTATTGTAAAACCAAAAGCCAAACACAAAAGCCACCTTTGAGGTTATGTTTGCCCAAAAATCAAAATAAAAATCCTGCGGCCAATATGGAAAATTTACTAAAATCAAATAAACAGTTATTGTTGCCTCGCAGACACACGCACACACAGAGAAACATGCACAGATTTTAGTGAAATGGCATTTTAATTGCATTGAGCATTTTATAATTACAAGCACAATACCAAAACTTAAATACTCTTAATTGCTGTTTAAAAATTGCAAATGAATCTCACAGAATAGCTGGAAAGTGTGCCAAAATTTTTTTTATTTTTTTAGGAGTTTTTAAGAGTAATTTATTTTGGATCATTGGATATTTTTAAAAAATATTTTAAGGATGCAGAAGTATAGCTTATATATTCATAGTTCAAGAAATGGTCCAAGAAATAAATGTTAACTAAATTTCAGACTATTTTAGAAAACATTTATGTAATATTGGCTTTCAAAATTCCTTCCCAATTGAGCAGCATATTTGAAATACCCCAATAAATAGTGTATTAATATGCTGAAATAGTCGAAAAGGGCAAATAAGGCTCATTAGCCTTTGTTTTTGTGTTGCCACATTGAACATCAATGCAGGGCGGAAGAGGGAGCAGTGTGTTTTGAAAGGGTTTTGGTTTTTATTGACAAGAACAATGCTGAAACAACAAGATGAACAACTAATTGCGCAGCTAATTTCGATTGTTGTCGATTGTCGTCGCTTATAATCACGAAAATTGTAATTACAAATTACAATTGAGGGCCGCAATTTTGCAAATTAGATTGTGTAAATGCTGTAAATTAATTTCTGCCAAATGCCACAGAATACTCATTGACAAAAATCAAAAGCACAACAGTTTCAATTTATTTCCAAACTTAATTGCCAATTCGTAAACGAAGCCGTGAGAGAAAATAAAATATTATACAAAAAAATATGCAGTAACAAAAAGGATTTATTCAATTTTCAATTTTGTATGTGTCACGCACTCACTTTGTGTAAACAACATTTAAAGTCATCAGCCTGAAGTTTAAGCAATGTTTGAGTTCATGCAACATGCAAATTAAACCAAAATAAAGAGCAAAACAACATTTTTAGAAATCCCAGCCAAACCACAAATATGAAAATTTAAATCATAAAATCTTTTAACAACCCAAAAAAAAAATACATATATAAAAAAAAAAACGTTTGCTAGCAGAGAAACCCAAATAAAAATTGCAATTTAAATATTTAGCTGCAAAACTGCAAAACTTTATGTGGAAAACCGAGGAAAACACAACCAGAAAATTACAACAATTAAGTAATATGCTTTGATAGCCAAGATAGTTGAATAACAAAATTAAAGCAAAATAAACACTTGCACTGAATTACTTAAATTCGAATAATAAAACAAAAAATTGGCTGAAATTTGTAAGGGCTTTATTGTTCCAAGTTTGATTGATTGCAGTGGTAATTTGATAAGCATTTGTACCGAAGATTAAATTAATTTTATTGCACTGAAAGACGAAGGTTTAAAATTCATTTTTATTTATTTTTTAAACATGCCAACACATTTATTAATTTTAAAATATTTTTCTTACAGCTGACTGACTCACACTTTGTGCATTCAGTGATCAGAAATTTTATTTAATTAAACTAGCTGCCTGCTCTCCATTGTTAGTCTTACTTAAACCGCTTTTAACGAAGGCTTCAACTTGATGAATTCATATTCTAATGCTTGCTAGCATTTTTATTGATTTGCAAGTAAATTTGTACGGTTTGGAGCTGGGTATTTTCACAACTCGTTGCCCAATATAAATATATATAGTATATGGCCTTTTCCGCTCCTATAATTCCCACCTCTGGTCTATGCAATCTAATCTCGTGCATGTCTAATATTCGCTGCTATAATACACTTTTTTCTGCTTTTTTTCAAAGGCATTTTTCTATTCACTCAGGCAAAAACGGAAAAACAATTTTGATTTCGTGTTCATAGCAACAAAATGGTTTGTAAATTCTCAAAAACAACATCGATTTTACTGTTTCTATTTGCTGTAGTTTTTTCTTTTTTTTTTTACTTTATTCCTCTTATGCCCACCCACTATAGTACCAAAATAATGAAATATACCAGCCATGTTTAATACTCGTTCATAAACGAAAAGCTGCTAAATGGAAAAAATAAAAAAATAGAATTCAATTCCAACAAGTTATACATATTTGAGGCATTTATTTTGATGTGTATTTAAGAATTAATGACTTAGACTAAAACTACAGACAACAGCTACCCAGCAATAATTTCTAGCCGAGTTTACAGTCTGTTTAAAGTTGAGGAATAAAATGGGCACGTCGAATGACCCCAACGCGAGTAGAGTACAGGGTAACATTAAGTGCGCTCTCATTCTCTTAATATAATCAAGCAAATGAAAAACAAGAATACAATGATTAATGATTTAACAGTATTTTTAAACATTTATGCAAACAACGCTTGCAAAATCAAGCAAATTTAATTATATCAATAAAAAAATATTTATAAATATGAGTAAATTGACGTTTTATAAATAATTTGTAAGCGCATTGTATATATAAAATATTATGCATAATTATTGATATTAATAATTGAATGTATCGTAGAATATGGCAACTAATTGTTTAATTGCATCACATTATGTAAATACACGCAATTACTTACAAAATGAAGAGTAAAAATAATTAAACAAAAAAAAATAATAGTTAAAATTGCATTAAAATTTCCTACTCGCTGAGAACTAAAAGTTTTATGGTTTAGCTGGTAATTAAACTTATAGATTTGCTACAAATTTCTGAAGAATTGAATTTTCCCAACTCGTTTCTCTGTGTTTTATAGTAGTATTAAATCGAAATAAGCGAAATCTATTGAAAAACCTAAAATCAAAATAGTCCAAGAAGAGTGTAAGTAGTTTAATAAGTTACGATATACGATACGATATAGAATAAAAACGATTTAAAATACGATTTGATGTCCAATTGATCGTCTGTTAATTTTCATTTTCTCACTGTCTCTCTCTGTAAACTAAATAACCGATTTAAGTATAAATAAATACCTAAAAATATACATAAAACTATGTGTAGTTGAAATGCCACATACATATACATATGCAGATACGAGAATGTGTGTAGATGTTGGACGCAAGGCGAATCCAAACTAAATTTTAACTGTAAACTTAGCACGTAAATGTAATACTTCTAATACGATATTATAACGATAACGATTAACGATAACGATACCAATGAATATTGAATAAAAATCGATATGTAAAACTCTACTAACTCGTTTTTGATTTTGACTAACTGAGCATTCGGTTAAATTATTATCAGTTACACGTAATCTCAGAAATAAATTCGACTCATATACCCTCCCAAAAATCAATTTAATGGGAACGCAAAAATACAGCTTGGCCATTGAGATGATGTTCGTCTGGCTGCTGATCGTTGTCTTTCTGACGCTACGCCATTTTCACAGATTGCACAACAAATTCTTTGCAAACACAAAGCCAAACACAACAACAACAAAAACAAAAACAAGAAAGAGAGCAGCAACAACAGCAGGAGTATGTGGAGAGACAGGTACAACTAAGAGCAAAAAACGAAAAAAAACCGATGTGGCAATTGTGCAGGTAAATTGAAAATTGTTGCAATTGTTTCTTACAGATTTTTTTTTGCTTTCATTTCTGAAGGCACAATTAAAAAATGTCTGCGTTTTTTTTGGTGTCTGTTTTTATGTGTGCCTGGCAACTCTGGCAGCTGTGCGTGTGTTTGTGTGTGTGTGTTTGCAAACCGCAAATGGTGACATTGCGCAAATAAAAAACAATTTACGATAAACATCAAATTTCCACAAATTACCTTATATTTTACGTGAGTTGCGAAACAGATTGTAAACCACACGCAGACACACACACACATACACTCGCACACACACCCATACATTTGCTAAAAAAAACTGGCAGGGAGACACAAAAAAAACCGCGACGCGCTGATTTTACAGCACGTTAAGCATACGCCTCGTTGGCCATTGTTTGTGCAGCGGGGAAGGGCGCTAGCTCAGGAGTAGGGAAAAACGCGTGGAAAAGGGGGGAAACGAAGCGACTCCGTCTGTTTGGAACGTACTTTAAACGTAGCACACGCCTACACTTAAATTTCGAAATTTGCAATTATTTTTATTGCTTGCCATTTCGCCGGCTGTTTACGCTGTGGCTTTGCTTTTTGCCCAACACTCGACAACACAGCCGAACAGCCGAAAAAAATGGCAACAACAAAAGTAGAGCCATTATAAATATACACCATACAACACACAACAGAAAATAAAAGATAATAATGCCTATATAGGTGTATCTGAATGTATATATCTAGAAATAAATACAAATGCCTCTGAAGCGTGTGTCCTGTGCGTCCTGTTGGCCATGTCACGCTGTGAGCCACCTTTTAGCAGTCAACACAGGTGGCCTGAATATCCTGTGGCATCCTCTGACATCCTGTGGCATCCACACCGGTATCCTGCCTACTTTTCTACCTTTACCTTAGCTTGGCCTTACCTTCTAACCTTGGCTTAAATACACAACAGTCATGCGTTTGAATTGTAATCTCTTCCGTCTACATTTCACACGTTTAAAATTAATTTTAAATCGGAAAAGATATTTTTTAATTAATAATTGCTAAAAACTACAAACAAGCTTTGGTGACCGTATGAAATTACGTATACGAATGCATACTTTGGGAACGTGAACGTCCATAGTTTAGAGTACTTTCTTTTAATTCTTTAGCTTTGCTCTACACTTTTTCCCCTAGTTCAGTTTTCAGTAAATTGTTTCGTTTCTTTTTACATCTCCAATCACAGCTCATCTCAACGCTTAGCTTGATTTCCAGTATTTTTCACAGTTTTTCGTACAGTTATATTACATTCTTTTTTAAGGTTTGGTTGCAGTTTTTTCTGCAGTTTATCAGACAATTACTCAAAAATTCTTTGTTATATTTCTTCTGCAAATCAAGTCTGTAGTTGTTTCAACTGATTTTAGTATTCAACTGCTGCTCTGTGATGCAGCTTTTAGGATTAAATCGAATTTAAAGTACTTGCCTTATTTGCTTCAAATCATTATTAGTAAAACTTGAGCTTGCATGCAAAATACATTGAATATTTACTTAAATTGCTAACAATCTGGTGGCTTACTATAAATTATTTTTATCAAAATTATTTGATTTCCACTAAGCCTCCACTTGTCAATAGTTCAATTTCTTACTAATCGCCTTTGATTTTGCCATTCCTGAGAGCAGTTAAATGATCTCCGATAACCATGCATATCACTGTCTCTTAAGTAGTAAGATGCGTACATGGCAACTCAATTTAAAAAGAAAAGTAAAAAATAAAACGTTAAGTAGCCGTAAAGTAGACAAGCAGCAAACAATTGGGCAAGAGCAGAGCTCACTGACTGAACCATGACTGTTAGCTGTTAGCTGCCCATACCATCGTGCCTCTCGGCTCTGACACCGACTCTAACTACGACTCTGGTGCTGGCTCTTTCAATGTAATTAGAGAGCATTAGGATTAGGCTTACAAATTCCAGGCAATAACAACACACAAAACTTGAAGCCAACTAGCCAGAGGCAAGACTCTATCTACTTGCTGCTCCATCCCACTTTCTCTCACTGTATCTCTCTCTCTATCTGTCAGTGGTTCTTGGGCTCTGAGAACTGAAAACTTTTCTCTTTATTTTTTGTATTTATTTTTTTTTTTAATTCGACAGAAATAAAGCAATTTCATGGCGCGTAAGAGCAGCAAGAAGCTTGGACCAAGTCCATAACGACAGCATTTAGATTTTAAGAGATGTGTGTGAGCGGGGCGGGTCACAAAGGGGGGCGTGGTACGGGGTGTAATGTCAATGGCCCACGGGCAGGTAAAATTGTGTACAGGTATCTAAAATGTCTACCTGCATATTTAAAAAAAAAATACATATATATTTGTGTGACAGATACGAGTGCCGTTATATGCGATTTGCTTGTTGGGCTTGCTTTATACACCGTGAGAAAAGTAGTTAAAGTTAGCTAGGAAGTAGAAAAGTCGAAGAAATAATAGAAATCAAATTTATTAAATGTTTGTATTCTATGATTAGCAAATATTAAAATTCTAGTACTTAAACATGTGTATACACTGCAAAAAAAAGCAGAATTACAATTTAATACCTTTTTTTTCTTACAGTACAATTTTATTCTTTTCCCAAATCATTTTTCTATTTCTTTTCTTTATTATTTTTTCATTGTGTTTTGCATTTATTTTTGTTGCTTTTGCCGTGGCAAAATGTGAGCAGAACAAGATAAAATAATCAAGAAATTCCCATGCCCATTCCATAAACATAATGATAGATATCTAGGCAAATGTATTTAGACCGAAAGACAAAAAAAAATACACAAAATTTAAATAAAACAAATCATAAATTAAATTTTAATCGAAAGATAGCAGTAGAGGTAAATTTTCTAAATTAAAGTATTTTAGAAGAAAAGAAAAAAAAGACAAGAAAAATGTATGCACAATTAAAGGAGTGAAAGAACCTCCAGGGTCACTTTATTTCTAGCTTTAAATAATATTTTGTAAGTGTCCAAGTGGCATAAGTTTAGTCCTCCAGCGTCACATTACACACACAACTAAAAGCTAAATACACAACTGTCCTCCAGCGTCACATGCTAGCAACGTTCACTTGTTACTTTGCAGTTAAACTTACTTCACAGTAAATAAAATAAAATTTGCAAATGGTTAAAATAGTTAAGTGCATTTAGAGGTAAAATTTTCCTACATTTTCCATCCGCCCCACCCGCTCTGTTTAAATATTCCTTTCTTTCCATCCTTTTTGCAAATTTCGACGTGGGAATTCTTGTTTCTATTAGTTTCCTTCTATGCAGTTGACTGTTTTCGCCATTGACAACTTTAATTGATGGGCGTCAGCATCAGATGCAGTTTGAACCCGCCCACTCTTGGCCAGGTTTTAAGATCTATCGCCATCAACGAATTGGCAATTGGCAAAACGGCGACGCGACATAACCACAGAATCTAATTTGGCCCAAACCACCAAAGCAATTAAAGTTGCAGCGCTGCAAGTTGGCGAGTGTGAGGAACACAATACTCGTTTTGTCGATAGGGCGACAGAAAGAGAGAAAAGGAGAGTGAAAGGTAGAGGGGGAGTGCATTTGTAAATACTCTTGAACAATTTTCATTGATTTATTTTAATTAATTTGCAACAAAATTTCATTTTCCATTTACACTTCTTGGCCAAACAGTCAAAAATGAAGCCAACAATTTGTGTGCACTCAAATTACAATGCACGTGAGCAGATAATTTGGTAGAGTTACCAACAGCTCCCTACCCTTCTCTTTTTACCTGTTCAACCTGTTTGCTACTGCTGCTGACATTTTGGGGCTAACGTGGGGTAATAACACCGCAAAAGCCCAACCACAGCCATAATTTAAAACAATTTCAAATTGCCAGTCGAGTTAGTTGCTTTTCCTAACGTTTTTGACACCCCTTTGCCCTCTTTTCCACTGCTTTCCGCAGATCATTTTCCATTTTCCTTTGCCGTTTTCCCTTTTTTGAGTTTCACTATTTTGGGCTGTGTAACTTTTCGTTTTTCTGACTTTTGCGTGTTTAGCTGGCGAATACATATGTTACCTTTCAATTCTTAACTACCCTATAGACATTAGTGTAGGGTATTTTGCAAATTAAATAAAAATTTTAGATTTCTTTTCCAAAAATTTATTCGTTTGGCATGATATGTATACAAAATTAGTTGCTGTTTTATTAATTCCAACAAATCATTTCAAATTTTTTTCTAATATTTAGTTTTAAATAAATTCTTTAACGATTTTCAACACTGTTAGCAGTATTTCAACAACTTTCTAGGCAAGAAAATTATATATCAGATATTAAACAGTTCCACATTTTAAAGAAAATATTTATATATCCCAGGGTATCTCAACTGCCATCAGTTACAACTCCATGTTTACGATTCCACTATTTTGATTGTTGTTGCATGCAACGCCATTGCAACTGGCATCGCAGCAACTATGTAAGGCGCACTGTTACGCCCACTTTTAAACGCTCTAAGCATCATCGCGTTGCTTTCGTAACTCTTTATCCCGGTTATGCCTCCTATCCGTCCATCTGTATGTCCGTCTGTCCGTCAGTTTGGCGTCTGTCGCAGCTGTCAGAAGTCTCTGGAGCGCGTTCAGCTCGCATCAACTGTCCCGTTGTTTGTTTTAACGATATTAACCGCGCGGATAGTCAGTCATTGGTCACGCCCATAACGCCCCAGTGTCATAAACCGATAGACTCTACACTTGGAGATGACAGCGTGACACGATAAAAGTATGTTAACAAAGTGTCTTTCATCTGAATTTTTGTAAATCATAAATAAAATGTTTGTTTAAAGTTATTTTAAATGAAAGTTTACTGCTAAACGCAGCTTAAAGTTGTAATCTAATAAATCCCAAGCTTAATTACGTGTTTCGATAGCCGATAGTTGACTGCGTTTATCGTCACGCGCTGCTGTCATCACGAAATTGCCCAATGGCCGTTGGGCAACACAAGCGCCATCTGTTGGCTGTACGCTGAGACGCGAGCTATTGTCGTTGTTGTTGCTGTCCTTAGTGTAGCTCCTGTTCCTGTTGTTGTTGTCATTGTCGCTTTGCACATTGCATTTTATTGACCATAACTGACTTTGTCATTGTATAACCCAAGCACAACGGGGGTAAAAAGGAGTGCGAAGTGAAGAGAGGGCAACTAAAGGAGAGTGGGATAGAGTGGAGTAAAGGAGATGGGGAACAACTTCCCTGAAGCACAGCAGCTGTTTGACATGTTTCCTGTTGTTGTTGTTGTTGTCAAGCAGCGCCTCGTTGCTCATACGCCGCGTGGCATTCAATGTGGCAACGTTTTCGCGTTGTCATCAACAGCAAGAGCAGCAGCAACAGCAAGTAGCTCAGTGAGCCCGCAAGGAGCAAAACACAACTTGCTTGCAACATTGTTGTTTGCTTTTGTTGCTGATGCTGCAACACACTCAGGTGTGCGTCTAAACTACACCAGGAGAAAGGAGTTTCAAACTAGTTACTAAGCTTTCAAATTTTAAGCATTCAAATATTTTACACACATTATTTAAAAATCTACAAATCATGTGGAGTTTGTTTACTTGTTTTAAAATAGACACAAATAAATATTTCATTATTTTATACAACAAAAGTTTACCTTAAAACGCAAACAAACAAAGCTAAAACCAACAACTAAGTTTTGAATATTTCAATTTTGACATAAATTAATTTAAATTTACTTATTTATTTAGCGAATTTGTTAGCACTACAATATGAGCTGGTGACAAAAGCTTTACACCAAAACCAAGCTTAGTTAATCAGTTAATTAAGTTAAACGTTAATTTCTTACCTCTAGAGAATTCTGAGAATTTTCTTCATTTTATAAAAAATTCTCTGCATAAGACTTAGTACGCTTCCCACTTTTTTGAGCAGTGTACGCTTAGCAGTTGCAGTTGCCTGTTGGCATTAAACTTTGTGTGCGCTTCTGCTGTGCTGCAAGTTTAGCTTTGATGATTTTGTTAACCTGGTTGGCTGCCAGTTTATGGTCCTTGCCACGCGTCTTGCAATTTGTCAAACAATGTGTCAAAATGAACCCGCCCTTCTACCACCAGCATTCCACCAAATTTGCGACGCCTCCTACAATTTTACCCCACAACTTGCTGTGGGCCTTTGAGTTTGCATCTAAATTAATTAAATGACTTTCGCAATGTTCCAACTTTGGTGAATTGTGCATGCATTTTGCATTAGTCAAATTAAAATAGAAATCTCTAGCCAGCTAGCTGACTAGTTAGTGCAGAGCTGCCACATGCCACTTGCCGACTGCCGACTGCCGCTGCTGTTCTAATGAGGCACGCAACACATCAAGTTTAGAGGCAGTTGCTACGTGCAACATGTCGCGCCCACAATACCCACAAGACCCAAATGAAATCCCATCAAAATCCCACAACAACAAAATACCCAACCGTCAGTTGCCTTATCAAAAGTGCTATAAACGGCTTATCAGCGGCAAAGCACCAACAACAGCAGCCACAATAACAACAACAACAATAGTGAATAACAACAAATGCGCTTAATACGTTCAATTGACACACTCGTGACACAAATAAACAAAGCGAAAATTGTGCCAAAAAGTAAAACAAATCAAAGAGCCTAAAATTAACGACTGCAAAAAAGTTCAAATTGGCAAGTTAAATGCCCTGACTTTATGTACTACACATTTTAATAGGAGTTAAAAAAAAGGTTAGATGACTTGACATATATTTTATTCAAATAAAATGATTTAAATATTTTATTTTTTTTAATTATTCAATTGTAGAGTTATGTGTGAAATGGAGTGTAGTTAATAATAAAAAGATAGTTAAATGTATGCCCTTTCTTTATATTATACTTAAAATAAATCAAGTTGTAACTTAAATAAATACATATATGCAATAAATACTCTATTTAAAAAAATTAAACTAATTTTAAATAATTATATAAAAAATAATAATAGTTATATGAATAGTAGTATACTCAAAATTATAAATTTAACAAGCCTCCCTTAAAAAACTATTTAAAAAGTTAGTTTGGCAAAAGTTTTTTACATTAAGAAATATAAAAGATTTTTTAATATGCAAGTATAATGTTGACAAATTTTCAGGCTTATATCCTCTACAGTTTAGCCTGTACAATGATCAGTATATAAACCTTTAGAGCATACAAAGTGCGCTCATGCCCCAAAATGCTACTCTTTTGTGCTTCGTTTTTTATCAATTGCACAAGCATAAAAAAAGTGCCATAAAGCTGACCACTGAAAAACAAAAACAATGAACCCCAAAGAGTAAATGCAAAAATCGCCAAATGCTGAGAGTACAAGAGAGAGGCAGAGAGACTATGAGCGAGAGGGAGCTACATAAATAAAAAGCACTGCTCAAAGTGCTAAACATTTTATCGCCACTTAACCAATGAGTAAATGAAATTTTATATTCTGTACTAAAGCCTATTTGCATTTGAAGTGTTTCTGCTCTCACTCTTGTTGTTGTTGTGAGCTGCAGCTGTTATCAGTTGAACTGATAAGTATGGCTATGGCTCATGCCTAGCCCGGGGATCAATCGACAGTTAGCATGAGTTCAAGTCTCAGGAAAGCCCATAAAAAAAAGCACAAACGGCGATTGCAATTGCTTTATGGCTGTGTTAGTGCCACGCCAATGACTCATTTTCCAAAACGAACAATGTTTAACCCTAAATAAAACCCAAAGCTCTGAATGCTAATGAGCTGGTGGCGACAGCTGCAGCGACAGCGAAATGCGCTACAATAAAAAACTTTAAGTAGTATAAAACAGAGTAAAGAAAAATATTTAAATTTATATATTAGCTTAAGTTTAATTTTTTATTTATACTAATTTACTAATTTTAATCAACATTTATTAGTTTACTCTTTAGCACTTTTTATTACAAGCACAAAAGTAGCGCATAGCTCAGGCATAGACACCCCAAAGCTCAGCTGTTATCGAAGCACGCTCTCGCTCTTCTACTCTCACATGTTCGCTCTCAACCACTTAGGCACTCTGCCGCTCTTTGACTATGGCTGTGCTGCTCATGCTTATGCTTTGCTTGCTTTGCCAGTGTGCCATCGATTTTTCCACTCGCCGCTACGGCAAATTCGTACGCCGCATACGTTTTGTTGTCCTAGGACAGAAGAAGTGCCAGCAAAAAACAGCTGATTTGCGGCGAAAGCTCAGCTTCGTTACTCGCTCCGGCAAATGTGTGGGGCGCTCCTCGTGTTGTTGTTTACACGTTGCATTTGACACTCACATCGCGTTTCTGACAGCTGCACATTTGCAGTTCAAGTTTTATTTAACTTTATTGTGATTTAGTGCAATTATTTAAACAATTTTGAAAGTGTTGGCCATGCGAAAACGCAGGCGTAAAATTCTGTTCAGCAAAGGAAATCGCAAGACATAAGAATTAATGTGGCACTCGTGTGGATATTATTGATAGTCACAATTCAATGCAACCAGAATGAAAGAAAGAGAGTGAATGAGAGAGAGAGAGGGAACTTTGGCAGAGCAAGAGCGGAAATTGAGGCTGTCACGAACATGCCGCATTAGCACAAAGCACAAAGCAAACGCAACAACAAAAGCAAATAGTTCTAACTACAATAAAAGCACAAAAACAACAACAACAAGAACAGAAGAGAAAGCAGAAAATCGTCTTGCGGCGCTGAGAAACAGATTTGTATAAATTGCACCGGAAGTGCGACTCAGGTCTGTAAGTGTGAGTCTCCTTCTGTGTGAGTGTGTGTGTGTGTAAGTGTTTGTGTGTGGTTTTCGCTTTCACTCTCATTTCATGAAATTGCACTAAATTGCGCTTTTGACACAATTAAGCCAAAGTGTTTGCGTCATTATATTTCACACTCAAACAGAGTCCAGCACAAGACTTCTGCTCCCACCTCCCCGCTGCACTCCGGCAAGTAATTGAAAACTGATTTGTGCAAAGGACAACAAATAAAACATAAAATATTTCTCTCATTATGCAGTGAGTCACGTGGGCGGCGGCTCATTTCGTGTCCAGGACAACCAACACTAAAAGCAACAACAACAAATTTATTGCCACCAATTAATTTGAGCCGAAAATATATATTTTCAACACACCGCACCCTGACCTCACCTTACCCCATCCCTGCGCCCCTATTTTACACCCAAGCTCCAAGTATTTCAATTAGCTGCCGTTGGCTGCATAATAAAAAAAAAATATACAAAAAAAACCGCGCGAACCTGATAAAAAATAAAAGAAATTGTTGCTAATTTGTTTTTATTGTGATTTATGTGAACGCCGTGAGCGTCATGAGAAAAAGAAAGAGCGACAGAGAGAGCAACTTGCTCTCTTCGCTCTACAAATGCGATCCAATTAAAACATTGAATTTAATTGCCGAATATTAAGACAGAATTTTAATTATACCCTGCACACCTGCAATAACACGAGTCTGCATTATAACTTAATAGCATAAATTAGTAGATACTTTAGCTTTAGCTCGGAAAATTCACTTAAATTATGTTGAATATATTATAGTTTAGACTTTAAGTTACTGAGATAGTTAAATAATTTTTACTTGAGCTAGTCATTTTCTCAGTGTATTTTTTAATGTTAATTCTTTACCTTTTTTATCAAATTTTTATAAACGATAAGCGATTGAACTTGATACTTTTTCAATGTTACACTGCTGGGCAAACAAACGGAAGCTTTATCGAGTTTATCAATTAGCGATAAGCTGTGATAACTGTTTACAAGCTTTATTGTTGTTAAATATAAATATTAAATACATATGAATTTAATAAATCATAAACAACTACATTTCGTGCCACTTTGCTGCCTTATGATCAAATATATAATGTTTTTAAAATATGAAACCAGAAATTTGTCTTGCATCGTTTACTATTTTAAATGAGGTGTTTTATAAGAAAATGATTTAAAAAAAGCGTTAATTTTAAATCAAATTTTAGAACAAGTTTCTTAGGTTTCCTTAAACATTGATAGAATAAGACTCAAGCCATTTCTGCCATAACCACAGGAAGTTTCTTTATATAGAACTTGCTTCCTAGTATTATAATTTCTCACTGAAATATTTCTACATATTTCATAAGAAATTAATTCCTTTTCAATACTTCAAACATGCTATAAATAATTTATTATTTAAAAAAGCGCTTTGTAGCGTTTTATTACTAATACTTTCATTAAAGTTTGATGCTGAATAAATTTATTCGCATCTAGTACATTCTTTACAGATTAAATTCAATTATTGTTGTGCTATTTTATTACTTACATTTTTAAAATAAGTATTGAGTAAACAACCCATAAATAAATTAACGACAATAGTGCTTAATTCTTCGCTAAAACTTAATTTATTAAAATTTTAAACCTTTCTACTACTTTAAATGACTGTGAAATGATTATGTCTGCAATATTTTAACTACTAATCTATTTAAATATAATTTTACGTTCAGAAAATATAAAGGCATAAAAGACTTTTGCTATTCTCCAAAATTTATCAACTTGTCGCAGCACAAATACATGTGCTCTTGTAACTCAGAACAGTCAAGCCGCCGCTGGCCAAGCTATTGACACAGCTACAACCAATTTTGCCGACCTACAAAGGGGGAAAATCGGAGCGGGGGGAATACAAAACTGAACCGAAAACCTATAGAAATCAAACAACTACAAGCAGCAACTTTTGTCAACTAGTTTTCCCTTCAAACCAACGACTATTTGCCGCTTCAACCTGTGCTACCTGTGCGAACTAATTCATTTCATATTTTTGCAACATTTCGGTCGACAAAAAAAAGTATAAAAACGAAAAGTTTTTTGCAGGTTAAAAATAAAATAAAAATCAAGTCCAAACAATGCGACTGATTGAAAACTTTTTTAATTGATTTTTGTAAACTTTAACATTTTTGTTTCCTTTTTTTATTTGTGCCTGCAGCCGGTGAAAGCAAAACCCGAAACAAAACCAAGTTCAGAGAAGAGTTCTGAAGTAACAATGGGAAATACCCATAACCAGAATCGTACGGCCAGCAGTACGGCCCTTGAGAAGTCTGCCGGAGGTGGCAGCCTTGTCCGATTGCCTGTGGTCGGACGGACAGTCACCGGGGCGGTACTGGAGGCGGGAGCAGGGGACGGAAGACGTACGAGCCGGACGCGAGTTTTGAGCCGTTTGGTTAGCCAGAAGCGAGTTCGAGATGTCTTCCTACTTCCGGCTGCAAACACAACCACCACATCCACATCGGCATCACCAACAGCAACCAATGGCACTCTCTCAACGCCATCGCCAACGCCAACGCAGTCGCCATCGTCCCCATTGGCCGAGCACTGGAGGAGCACACCGGAAGTGGAGCATGGACAATTGAATGCCAACGCAGAACAAATGGATTTTCGTAAGTCAATTTCATGAGTTCAGCTCAATTTTAGCCTTCTTTTCTTTGTTTTCTTCTTTTCTCTTCTTTTTTATACTTTTCTTTTTTTTACTTTTGTTTTGATTCTTGCTGTTGGTGCATCAAATTCAGTTTGGCAGTAATTTCTTTCGACTTTTGTTACGTTTCTTTATTTGTTTTGCTATAAATCCTCTACTTCAACTCGAAACCAAGCATATCAACATCAAAAAGCAAACAATTTGATGCTCTCACTTAAAGAAAAAAGCTGCTTTAAAGTGCAGCTTGGGCAGAAAAGAAATTCCAAAACTTTTTTAGACTAAAAAAAAGATTTTTAAATTTTTAATAATAAATAAGAATTTCCATTCCGCTTTTTGGGACCTAAAAAAACTATAAATATAAAAGTAGCTTAAAATGAGCTTTTAACGTTACTATATATTTTCAAAGATTAAAAGCTTTGCAAGCTTTTTATTTTGTAGCCAACTTCGACCCTTTGAGTAGCTTTATAAATTAGCTCAATGAACTTTTGCCTCGACTTAACTTTAAAGTTGAAACTTCAAATTGTAAGGCCCATAAAGTTCAGCTTTTAGACGCTTTGTAGACCTCTTAAGAGCTTAAACTTTGAATTTGAAGCGTAACAGGTACAAAGAAGTCGAGTTGCAGCCCTGTAACTGAAGGCTTGTCTATAACATTTTTACTTTGTCCAATATAGCAACTTTTTTCTTCATTGTTCGTAATTTTTTTGTTGTGCTTGAACTTTGGCTGACTTTTGTTTTATTCTAGTACTCTGGCAACTCTGCGCTTCTACACCACCTTTTCGCCGCTTTCTACTCTCCAACTTATTGCAATTTAAGCGTAGTTTAAATAAGAATTTTTGAGCAAGTTTTTCGAAAACAAAAAACACAAAAAATACACAACTTTTCATTGAAGTTTTATGAAATTTTCTAGACTGCGTTTTTGAGTTTTTCTCTTTCTCTTTCTTGCTATTGCTTTCTTTCTCTAGCTATTGTCTGATTTTGTTGTTTGGCTACTCTTGTCTTTTAGTATTTCTGTGCTTTACTTTTCCGCTTCCAATGTTATTTCTGTGCTGTGTTTGTTGCTCTTGGCCATGGCTTATACCCGTAGCAGTGGGTAGGGCATATTTTTTGGTAACTTATTGGCAGTTTTCTTGGCAAAATAATATTCTTACTTAGTTGGCGTTGCGCTCTCGCATCGACAAAGTGAAATCAAAAATTTATAGATTTTAGTTATTCATGTGAAATCTTTAAGATGCTACTTTAAAATAAGCATCAAAAAAACGAAGCTAAAACAAATACAAATATTAAAAAAAAAAAGAAGCAAAATATGACTGCTTGCAGTTCAAAGCGAGCACGTTCACAAACGCTCGTAACTTACACAGATACACACACCAACACACACCAATACAGACACAGCAGCGACCCACTTCAAAAACTCAACTCTGTCTATTAAAAAATGCGTTGACTTCAAAAAAAAAAAAAAAAAGCAAACGTATATGTCTGTGTGTAAGAAATGTGCAGACAGACTTAAACAACTGCTTTAGCACAGTTCCAAACAAATTGAAATATAACCAAAGGTATACAAATATTTTATTTAAAGCAGACATTTTTATACCCTTACTTTAAAGATTGATATTATAAAAAAGCAAAATAATTGGCTTAGCAAGAAATAATCTTATTTAAAGGATACTCTGGGAGTTTCAGACTGATTTTGATTTCTTCTTCGTAGCAAGTATAGCTACAAGTCTACTAGTCGACATAACACAGCGGAATATTTTGGGCTGCAAGAGCTTTTTGCTGTTTACAAAGACGCCATCCAATTCGCAAAGAAGAGAGTGAGAGAGCAGGCAGAACAGGCTGCTAGTGCGTATAGTTGGAGGGAGATGTAGAGGAAGTGTATCTGAGAAAGAGAGGGAGTATATCTGCTATATCAAAAAGCAATTCAAAGGCGACTGGTTGCATGGCAGCCATTGCAGCGGGCAAAGTCCAAAATCAAATCAGTGAAAAATCCTAAACGTGCCAAGGCGAACTTCCTATCAAAAATTCCCTTTTAGCGCGAGAGATAACATAGCGGCCACGCCCACACCGCACGCCCCCAACAAAGTGGGGCCTGCCAATTCAAACTCGTTTGCACACACACACACACACACACGCATACACAGACTGGCAGACAGAGGGACACGCAGACAGCTACAAATATAAATACAAGTTTTTGGGCCTCTTTCAATGCATAAATTCATAATTCATGCGAACCAAAAGCAAAACTCAGCGTCCTCCATTTTGTGTATATAAAAAGAAACCATGGAAATTGGCAGGGTGTGGAGTGGGGAGATGGTTGTGGGGTAAGTTTAGGCCATAGGGTATCCGCTGTCGGTTGGTTTAGTCGATGCAACGCGCAACTAGAAACCAACAACGTGCTCAATTAAGCACTCTCCTCCCTCCTCCTCCTTGTGAAACATCCTACCGCCCTCCCCGCACACACATACACACATATTCGTGTTTGGAGAGGAAAAAAGTTTTTCCGTGGCACGTGGCAGGCCGCTAATATTTATGGCAATTAGTTTTAATAGTTTTGCTTGTACAATTTTTGTTTGAAAAGTTGTTAACTTCCAACACTCAACTCTCTCTATAAAGCACATATAAATAGTTTCAACAACTGTTTAAGCTTGTTTACAATTTGTTTAATATTTCATTAATTGTTTCGTTGTTCCAAAATTTAATTTCCACAAACAACTCGTTTTGATTTAGTAGGAATTCCACATTTTCGGCGCTCAACTAAGCATATAGTTTTGTGAGCCAAAACAGTAGCACTCTAGTAAATAGTAAAGCTCTTTATGTAAATATTTGTAGTAAATCAGTCATATTATTATTGATACATTTCTAAGCAAATGACAATTTAAATTGCCGCCTAAAAGTATGCAACTTGCGCCGAAACAAACTTTCAAACTGAAAGCTTTCGACAGCCAATGAAAACGCAGAGCTTTTGAAGTCGCAACTCAACTTTATTCCAACTAAAAAACGATCTTTGTTGGATAACTTTTCTTAAATGCATTAAATAAGAAAAGCACACTAATTAAATAGTATTTCAAATTAACCGCCGTCAGCACTAGTTTATTTAGTTTCTTTTACTCACCGTTAGTTCGCTTTGTTCGTGTAATTCTAGTTCCAACCATTTGCACTCAATAAAATTGCGGCTTTAAGCCGACAATAACAAAACTGCCCTGACGCTCTCTTTCATTAGTAGTACACGCGTTCGCTTGCTCTCTAGTTTGGCGCTCTCCGACACACTCACGCGGCTTGACTTCCAGTCGTGAGCATGGCTTCACTCTCTCACTCTGCGTCGCTCTTGCTCGCTGCGCGTTGCCATAAACCAGTTGCTCTTTTTTTGTTGTTAGTAACGCTTTGTATTCGCTTCCGCGCAGATCACTCGAGTTGCAGTCGCAAACGAAGCCAACATCGTCGTCGCATTTGGCTAATTGGAAAATGTCTGTGTGTGAAAAGTGAAAAGTTGTGTTAGAATTGCCACTTTTAAGTTCTAATAAGAAAATAACACTGAAAGTGGGAAGTGTAAAGAGCAGTGAACACATTTACAGGTGCATAGTCAAAGTTATTGTTCTTCTTTTTCATTCTTCTTTGCTGCTTATCTTTTTGTGTTTGCTGCGTCTCCTGCGGTTGAGTTTTTCATTTGTTTTGTCTTTGTTTTTGTTTTCAATTTGCTTTAATTGCCAAACACACAAATTAAACAATTTGTTTGCGTGCTGCAGACCCACAAATAATAATGAATAAAAAAAAAAAGTGACGACTTCACTACGTTTCCCATTCCCATTTGTGAGTCCCATTCCCGTTCCCTTTACCAAAAATACACCAGTGTTTCCTCTCTCCCTCTTGCCCATACTCAAACCAGTTTCAAAGTCATTTCTTGTGTTGCCCTTTCGCTTAGTTTTTTGTTTTGTTTTGTTTAGTTTGGTTTGGTTTGCTTTTGGGTTTTTCTCTTGACGCTTTTCACCTCATCATTTGTCATTATGTTTAACCTTTCTGCTTTGTGTTCGTTTTCCACATGGATTTTCATAATTTTGCGCTATGGTTTTCAGTTTCAGTTTTCAGTTTACGTTTTGTTTAGACACTTCCAAGAAGAGAGCTTGCGCTCTCACACGCGCTCTGCCATTGCCTTGTTCTCTCTCTCTCTTTGCTAGTTCATTAGGCTCTCTCTCACGCCGCCTTCCAGCCATGCTTTGTTTTTATTTACTTTTACTTAATTATTGTTATATTTTACACATGTCGCGTTTCCCTCAATGAGTTCCAAAATGCCGCAATTGTCGGTCATAAATCAATGAGAGTATTTTTTTATTCTTCTATTAGTTTAAATTTATTGTTTTGTTGGCATTGTTTAAGCACATAGCTCATCTTGCGGCACTTGAATGTCTCTGTTTCTGTTTCTCTTTCTATCTTTCTCTGCTTTGCTGCCTACCAGATGACGTCGTCAGCCTGGACTACAACAACAGCGACTCCATTGAGTTTCACAACTGCCGCAGCGACGATTGCTGCCATGCATCGAACTCCACATTGACGCAGCAGCAGCGACGTCGACGCTTTCATTCCCTTTCCATCTCTTCTTCCACCAGCAACGATACCGATTCCGATTCGCTTTTCGGTAACTAAGCGTGCTATCGATAAATCGATCGATTTTAGTAGTTGAGAGCGGAGTTTTTAAAAATAAGACTGAATAGTGGGAAATTTTTTGCGGAATTATTAAGGAACTAAATTAAAAATTCTTTTAGTACTTTTTCGACATACAATACAAAACAAATACCAACAAAAAAATGATATCTTATTATATTTTAAGCCTAACAAAATTGATTTCTTAAATGTACTCTAGAACTGAGCATATACTACTATAATTCTATTACTATCTATTTTCTTTGAACAATATTCCCTAATAATTTTTCATGTAATAATAATTATTTTTTATATTTATTAAACAGATTCCAATAGCAAAGAATTGCTGGAACTGCAGCGACGTTGTCGCGCCGACAAGATCGCATGTCTGAGTCTAAGTCGCATCACGTACCTGAGCATTGCCAATGAGCAGACGAAGCAAACGGAGCGGGAAACGGAGCCAGAGCTGCATAAGGATTTGCTGATAACGCCGGAGAGTTCGCCGGACGAACGAATGGCGTTGCAACTGGGCAAGAAATTGGCCCAAGTGCTGGGAAACACAATGGAAGCACCGCTAACACTAACACCCACACCAACAACGGGCAGTGGAGTGGGAGCAGTGGGAACACCCACAGTAGTAGGTGCAACAGGAATGGGAGGATCGACTGGAGCAGTTTCAGTTGCGGTGGCAACACCGCGTGTTGATTCACCTCATGGCAATGGCGAACTGTTTAACATTTCTAAGGCCAAGAAGGTGGAGCTGCAGAATCTGTCATCGCGTTTCAGTGCCGCCGTCAACCAAACAACATCCACATCCGCACCTGAGGCGCCAGCAGGTGAGTTACCCAAAAGTGTCCTTTTTTGGACAGCAAACAGGTCGACGCATTTATTTGCTCATTTCGCATTCCGGGCGAGCTTGAAGCGTTTAAAGTCACGTGGGGTTCGCATTTGCCATTACAAACGCATTAGGAGTGGTTCAGCGGTGCTCCAAAAACCCAACTGGGTGGTTTACTGACGGCGGCTGCCTTTAGTACTCAGTGATAAGAGTGTTATAGACTTGTTAAAAGTAAGTAATAGGCTCAGGAGCGCTACTTAGACTCTCTTATCCTGCTGATCGTCGTAGTCTGAGATAATGGGAGATAGAATCACTAAATTTTTAATTAAACGATCTACGAGTCAACCCTTTGAATGCCAACCCAGTTTTATATCTAATTCAGTTAACGTTGTCCAACAGTACACGGTGCTTTATAGTCGGAAGCGCTTCATTGTAGCTCAGTGTGTGCCTTTTGCCCAAATTCGGGAATTATTCAAATTCCCACTTGGCCAGCGCAAATAAAATGAAACGAAACGCGGCGCGACGCGAACAGGCGGGGAACGGTATGGAATGGAATGAAACAAACCCAATCTTCTGGTCCACAAACTTCACTTTGTTGTTGTTGTTGTTGTTTCTGTTGCTGCTGTCGAAGTAGGAGCACTTGAAGCCATGTGTATGCTCAAGTGTGTGACCCTTGTGTCCAAAAATAAAAAAAACAGGAGGCAAACTAAAAGCCTTGTCCTTTTTTCTTTTTTTTTGCGTGCCGTACGCCAATTTCAAAGGTAAACACACGAATCGAAGACAAGTGCTTGTCAAACTGTAAGGCTTGGAGTGCACAATCCCCAAAGGATGACTCAGATAATTGAACTTTCACCAATTTCAAGGATAGCAATAAAAATGAAAATCTCTCACTATTTATGGCACACAGACGCAAAAACTAAGCTGTCTTTAAATTTTGCAATAAATTGTCTAAGAAGTTTTTACCAAGAAATTGTATAGGACTCTACTTAAAAGCTAAAAATAGTTGAATAATTCAAGAATTTTTGTGGAACTTTGAAAGGGAAATTTAATTGAAAAAAAAAATGAAAAGGAATTTATATTAAAGCTTAAAAATAAAACTAAAACCAGTGAATAATCATAACAGTATTTCAGAGGTGTTCAGCAGGAATATTATAATATTAACAAAAAGCTTCTAAACCAATAAAAAATAGAAAAATATTATTACAATAATTTCTTGAAGACAAAAGATGGTTAAGCGATTACTCTGTTATGTATTATTGTATTATTTAGCATATCTAATATTTTTTTCTAAATATTTTTTGATTATTTATGTATATTCCCAAACAATTCTTCATTATACTTTTCCTCTAATCTCTTTCCTTTATCTATCCTATTACCACGCAACTCTTTTGCTCCCCTTCAAAGTGTAACTGTAGCTCAATTTATTGAATTAAATTTGTATTCTATTAATTTAAATTATAATTGCAAATGTAAAACTCGCTATCAATTGAAAATTGAAAATTGTTTTGCACGAAAACAAGTCGTTTCGGCTACGTGAGAAAGTCACTGCTCCTTGTGTTATGTTCCCTTTGCCTTTCATAATGTAGTCAACCCATTTCTTAAGGCCATCCGAAAATGTGCTCCAAGTTTTTTAATTAACTCGTGTCGCTGATTTCCTTTTCTCTTCCTCTTTTTATTTTGTATTTTTTTTGTTAGCTCTTTCTACTTTGGCGACCCTTTCGACCCGGTTTTATTGTTTTTGCAACTGATCCGATCGGTGAGCCTAAAATAACGCAACGGAAAAGTGTTAAAAAAAGTAGCGAAAGTGAAGAAAGTTATAGACTTATGGTTACGCTGTACTTTTAAATGAGTATAGCTTCGTGACTAATTTATAAAAACAGTTTTCCAAGCTGCACACTCAAAATTTAATAATTCGCCGACTTTTAATCACGTCTAGCATACCCTTCTCCGGCTGTAAAATACCCTAAAATAAAAAATAAGTCAAACAGTCAGCGCAAAAGTAATTATTGGCACATTTATGCAAAGGCTCGCGCCCCATTCACATGATATTTTAAATATATAATTGCCAGCTAAAATTTATATACATATAATATACGCCCAACTCCCCCGATTTGAGACCACTCCGGGATACTCTGCTACCCGGAAATTGCTCCCCAATTCCCGTCTAATTGCGCGTCCGTCGCTTGGCTAACAAACAAAAGTGAACATGGCTCGATGAGTTTTTGGGCTTAGGGTTCAGTTTCGGGTACACAATATTTTTTTTATTTCGGCAAAAGCATTTGTTAAAAACTTAAAAATTGCAAACACGTCTTCATTGTTTACAAAATGTCGGCCGGAAACTCCAAGGCTCCATGGCTCTCTGGCTCCCTGTTTGATTCCCCATTGTTCCTGGCCCAAAATAAAATACAACACGTTACCAAAAAAATAAAAAAAAGTACACTGAACTGAAGCAAATTTTAAATTTTAATTAAATCATGTTGTATAGAATGATGCACGTGGGAACCCAGCAGCCTAAAGACAGTGCTGGCAGTGGAGACTAACAGGGCGTATGGGGTATGGGGGCATAGTCGCTTGGGTCCTACAGTCAATGATGATGGCCGCGATAAGCGCTCCATTGGGTGTGCTCAGGAGACGCCACCAGGCACCGTTCAAAATTGCCTACAGAGAAAAATGCGTCTTCTCTTGTATAATAATGGGGACGAACTCAACTCAATTGGGTAACGTTTTGGACCAGGCCGTAAGACGTTAACCGTTAACCGTTATGCTCTCTTGCCCAAAAGCGTTTAATAACGCATTTCTATCAAATGATTACTTCCAACTTAGTTACACAATTTAGCCAATATTTTAGCTACAATGTGCTCAACAAATTGGCACAATTTGGCAGAGCAAAACGTGTTGATTGAATTGACTTTTTATTTACTTTTTTTCTGTATTTTATAGCCTTTGCTGGAGATTAACTTTAAGTTAGATTTTCAATATTTGTACACTTTCGTTTCTGACAGTTTTTGGCGTATTTTTAGAATTTAGTAGTTAATTTTATTGGATGCATATCAAACAAACTGTAGTCCAAATAAATATTTATATATTCCAAAGGCATAATTTAAATCACTAAATTGAGTTTTTTACACAGTTATTTTCTAAGCTAGTTGAATTTGATATAATTTTTAAAGTTTTTAAATTTAAAACGATCAATTTCCAAGCCTAAAGCCTAAATTCAAGGACGTGTAAGAAGATTTTTCATACAATTCTGTTAATATATGGCTTGACTAGGCCTAGAAAATGCATCTGTTATTCACATTTCTTTACCATTTCAAAACCAACTACAAATCTAAACTTATTCCTAACTTTTGTGCCTTTAAGCGCTTCAAGTTCGATGCTAAAACTCGCATTATGCACTTGAAGCACTGGAATTGTACAGTCTGCAAATGTGCGCTACTAATGCGACTTCGTCAACCATTTGGTTTCATCTCGTTTCGTTTCAGTAGCAGCGACAATAACTTCAGCTACAGCCACGCCCACACCAACACCCACTTCGACTGCAGCTACAGCTACAGCTACAGCGACTCCAACATCGACGCCGCTGGAAACGCAATCAACTGTTATAATTTCGTTTAAATCATCTCAAACACCTGTGCATTCTCAAACGACGTCGTCAACTGACAATAAGCAAGAGGAGCCAACAGAGCAGCAGCTGAGCGTGGAGCAGCAGCAGCAGCAGCAGGAGGAGGATGTGGAGATGGCAGAGGAGGTGATGGCACTGCCACCACCGCCACCTGGTTACGGTACACCCACAAATCTGCTGCTCTCGAGCAATGTGCTCAAGAAGGTGGCCAGTTTTTCGGTCGAGAGATCGAACAGTAACAGCAGCAGTGGCAACTCCAATGCGCTCTCCTTGCCCACTGCCAGTGAAGACAAGGAGAAGGAGAGGGAGACAACACTGACAGCGACTGAGCAGCAGCAGCAGCAGAGCGTCGTTGCCGGCGCTGGTTCGCGACGCGGCTCATCTTTTGTACCGGAAAAGTTAAGCTTCGCTGCATATGAAAAGTTCGAAGGTAAGTCTTGCCAAATATTCTACAGCCCAACACGCCCACTCACCAACCCCCGTCCACATTCCCTGCCACATTCAACATGGCTTAAACATAAGTTTAACCAACGATTTTTGCTCATTTCTGTTTGCCTTTTGCGTTAAACTCGACAAATTGGCGCCACGTTTGATTGCGTTTGTTGTTTGCTCAAAGTTAACAATTAGTTTTTCCCCTACACTCTGTTTTCCAACCACTCTAACTGCCCTCTTCGCGCTTGAGGCAACTGAAATCAGTTAACCAATCAAAAGACAATGCCAACTTGAGTGAATCATTAGGTAAACGGTGAGTTACAATCTTTTTTCTTCTACGCTTGAACTAAAGTGTAACGAGTTTTTGCACAGCGCCATCTGTTGGCCAGAATTGTTAAAGTTATTTACTTAAAGTTGTAGCTAAATTCTTTTATTACTTATTTCTTATAAAGTTACTTTTGTTTATTGTGAAGAAACACTATTTTTGAGGAAATTGTTCTTAAACATTTTTTATCTTAATTTCAAAGTCGTTTACACCTTTTAAATACGAATAATATTACATATTTTCTGTTTTTCCTGACACAGTATTTCTCTTCCACATGTTATATAAATATTTGTATACCTTCTTCACTTTTAGTTGAACAATTTTTGGATTCCTTTGTAAAGTTCTCAAGGATTTATAGTTTTCATAACTAGTTCATGTCTCTGTTGTCGGCTTACGACTCTGCTTCAAACAGTTTACTACTGAAATATTTGTGAAATGTTTTGAAATCATGTTCCACAAATAATTGTTTAAGAATTTAAGTTTTGGTTATAAACTGTTGCAAGTTTTTTTGTTAGTTCGTTGTGTTCACTTAATGGCTTCATTTATTTCTGGTATTTCTAAAATTTTTGTCAGTCAACCCAAGTCGAATCAAGTCGAAACGAGTCGAGTTGAGTTGAGTTGAGCTGAGTCGTGTTGAGACGTGTATTTGTATTAAGTATTCAGTTTTCTCTGCAGTTGACAGGATTCATAAGTTACGGCTATGCAAATTCATAAATTCACAAATTCTTTAGCTCCCCAGGGGTAAATATTGCTCCACCCACTCGCGTTCCGCTCCTTAGCTCTACACTGAACTACCTTTTCTGAAATTGTTTCTTCGCTCCAATCGGAAACTGCTGCTGCTGCTCATTCTGATTAGATTAAAGTTTTCGTCTGTAGGCAGTTTATAAGAATTTTGTGTTGCATACTTTGCGGGCGTTGTCTTTAAATCGATTCGTCGCGTCTTTGCGCGCTTACGAACATGCCACAGAAATGCGCATACCACACACACAATCACTCACACACACAGAGAACTACACTTGCACAGACAATGAAAACTTGCGGCATTTTTGTGCTTAAAATTCCGTATGAAAATTATTTGTGCCTTGAAACTATTTTTGCCTAGCAAAAGTTTTGCCTAAACGCTGCCAATTTTGCGGCCAGTTAGGCGTACTTTTTGCCACGCCTACATGGCTGAGGAGACTTAGAGTGTGAGTGAGAGATGACGCTAATTGGTAAGCTCGTTGATGTCAGATATTGTAGCCTGGCATCTGCATGTTGCATGCACCAGCAACAGCAGCATCGTCAACAGCATCGAGCGCGGCATCAACGTCTGCTGCAAATTAATGCAAACAAACATTTTAACGCCTCGCTAGACAAAGCAACAACAACAACAAGAGCAGCAATAATGGGATAAGTTGAAATCCAAAGCCACACGGACACGCAATTTGCTGGTTTGGCATCTTTCAACCTCATCCTCATGCTGATCCTCATACTCATCCACAGCCACAGCCACAGCCACATCCACATCCTATTCCCACCCTCCCCCCTTCCAATTGAGGCTTTTGCTATTGTTGTCACTGTCTGAAGTGGCCATCAATTCTTCGTGGCTTTTCCAGGCAACAACAAATACAACAACAACAACAGAAGCAGCAGCAACAGCAGCAGAAAACTGCAGCTTTTTGTCGCGACTTTTCATCAGGCAGCGTTCGCTCTGGTCCCAAAATCTGATTTATATGCCTCAGCCAACGTCACGTTCGCAGCTCTAAGAGGCGGGCCACGAGCGGCGTTGGGATTTAGTGGGAGGTATAGCGCCAAAAAGCACCACCGCCAACAACAAAAACAACAACAGCAATGTGAAGAAGTTCTTGCTTTTGCCAGTGCAACCGACAAATGCAACCACAGAGCAGCGTTGTTTGTGCAACGCGTAATGAAACAATATTTTGGGGAACAAAAAGCTGCAGCAAGAGGAAGAGCAGCGGTAGAGAAAGACAGAGAACGAGCAGTGAGAGAAGCAGTAGGAGAAAACTGCACGATATGATGCAGTAGAACGCACTGAAATCAGCAGGAGCAGTAGAAGTAGGCATGAGTGAGAGAAGGCAGCTAGTAGCCACTGGAGACTCGCCACTGATTGTTATACTGTTTTGGCCGGGTGTTTTAATATTGTGACGAAATATGTTACACACAAAAAGTGGCTATTAAGCGGTCCGTCTGTCTTGTCTCTCAAGTAAGCTATAGAATTTATTTATTTTAAAACTTTACCTATACTTATACTTTTAGCATACAGTAAAGGGTATTAAATCGACGCTGTGTCAAAGAAAAACTATAGTTTTTTGTTGCAGTTGCTGTTGTTGTTTTTGTGGTTTTTGTCTGTGCAACGTTTCATTTTCAACGTTTCATCGTTTTGTTGTCTGTCGAGTTTTGGGCGAAAGTGTTGTCTGCCAACATCGACGTCAGCTTCGACGTCAGCGTCAGAGTCAGGCGTCATTTCTGCCGTTGATGAATGCAAAGCAAGCAATGTGTGCAACGATACGGCTTTCCTTAACCAATGCCTCTATCGCCCTCCCCTCTCACACTTTCTCGCTCTCTGTCTCTCATGTGTTGTCCACTTGCCAGCAAACGAAGCAGTTATGCAAATTTGTTGGCCACCAAAATTCGCGCAGAGTTTCATCAAAAGTTGCCAAACGAAAGTCAACGGCAGCTAAGTTGATTCCTCGCTCTTCACACACTTTCTACCTCTTTTTCTCCCACTGATACATGGTCTACACCTCGATTCATCAGCATACTACCTCGTCGTCGCTTTAACCTATCAATGGACCACTTCTTATTAGCTCTGATTACACCAAACTAATGATCATTGTGCCCTTTGTGTTTTGACACCACATCTGATATCATTCGAATTTAGTTTGAAGTCTTTAGCTTCCACAACTAGCTCGGAAAGTCATAGACTTTTTAATAATATTAGTTCTTCAAAATCTTTAAATACTTGAGATATAAATATTATTTTATTCAGATTTTCTACTATAAATGAACTACTTATACTTCCAGTGTATTTTCTTATCTCCAATTTCTTTTGCTTTGTTCCAATTCGGTTATTTGCCCTTTCTTTTTAACTATTCCTTATCAGTTACCTTGGCTATCAGCTGTGGGCTGTCCACTTTCATAAGGCTTTACAATGACTAACACTTGAAATTGACATAAAGTTTAGATTAACTTAGTGTCAAAATATCGTAAACCGTTTTAATTGATCTACGACACAAGTGTCTGGGTTAACTGTTTCAAAATACACTCAGAGAAAAATAGGTAGTATACATATAGACCTATAAAATAATAGTTTGAAGAGCATAAATTGATTTCAAGAAACTTTTTATATAAAGTTCAACTAAACTATTTAATTGCCTACCAAGTAGACTACAATTTCTCTCAGTGTAAGCAAATCAAGTTACTTTTTTATTGTGGGAACTAATTTAGCTACGTAATTTATATTAACTGCCCTAGTTATCAAGTGGACCCGTATCAGAGTTCACTAACTGCTGACTCAGTTCCATGAACCGTTTTCTGACGCACTTTGCGTACCGCTCTAAAATTTCGGATTAAAATCAGAGCATAGCGTGGGGCGTTATTCATAAATTTAGACACATGATTCAGTACGATTCAAAAACACTGAAATCAAAACAAAAAATTAATAGAAACAGAAATGAAAAACCCTCAACTTGACTTCTAATCAGTCCCTGACACTGATAAGCCAGCGACCTTGCCAGGGCGCTAGCAGAAGGGCAGGCAGAGAGCGAGAGCGGTGAGTGTTAAGACGGCAAATGCATTTCCACTTGATACTGACACTTATCAACTAAGCAGAGCAACTAGCGTAGTCACTAGCACGACTAGTACAAGTGCTGATAACTTTGATAAGCGAAACACACGAAACACAAACGACACACACTCAATTTCACCAAATGAGCAGCTGGAAATAATAACATTGACACTGTTTTGTCAGTCAAAATCGCGCACTGCTTTCGTACAAATCGCGTAGACAAAAACACAGAATTGTGTGCGCGTTTAAAGCCAAGGAATTATGGCCAATTCAGTAATGTTACCCACATTGAGCAGCGTCTGGTGTCCGCTTTTGGCCAGACACGCGCCAAGGGATCAGCGACCGGAGTATCACGTGCCAATTAGTCCAACGGATCGGAGCATTGGCTGGCTACAGCCGGAAGTGGAGTCGACGCCATCGCATTATCGCCAACTAATGAAAAAGCTACATCCAAAGCCGCAAAAGCCACCTGATGTCGCCCACGACTGGGCAGCATCCGTTACGTACCCAGTCCACGTCGACGCACCCGTCTCCGAGTCCTGCCCCGCACACTTAGCACCCCGTCCAACACTCAGCATTAGCGTTCACATTGTCAGCCTTCGTTTTGACCCACACGCTTTTGACCCACAGCTGGCGATGACCAACGATTTCGCTGGTTCCTATGATGCCGACGATTCGCCACTTCCCGTTCCAGCTGTACGCGCTGACAGCCAGCGTAAGTTTTGTTTGTTATACCCTAGCTGGAACTAGAGTGGGTATATATATTTTGTTGACAGCTTTGGCAGAACAAAGAAAATTAATTGATTTGATTAGCGACTGATCGCAGCTCATAATTATTGATTTCCTTTGTCTTTGGTAAAATCCTAAGAGTTTAAAATTGATTTTTAGCGTCAGGAGACTTGGTCATATAGATAAGGTCTTAGTAAACCCCATACAGTAATATATTACTCACTTGTATAGCTATTTTTTTTTATTTAGAGAAGTGTTGACTTTTATCTTTTAAGATTTTTATTATATTTTCGATATGCCTATAGCCAATTTTAATTTATTTTTAGCTCATTACTATTTGCACTATTCAAGCTAATTTACCTGGCGTCACTCACAGTGACTCAACAAACTTGTAATCAATGCATAAGTAATTGAAATAAATATTATTTTAGCACAAGTGCCAAGTAAATATATTAAATTACCGCTATTACTATCATATAATTACCGACTGCGCTCTCAAAGTAAAAGTTTAACTATCATATCAATCGAGTTCTTAATTCATTTGTCTTTGTGTCAATTGTCAATCAAAGAACGAGACTTTAGATTTTTAGCTTAGCCATCACTCATGCAGGGTATCTTATCTTCGTTGTCAAATTGACACGAGTTTTCTACATTTTTTTTTGTATTTTTGCCTGTTTGTTTTCTGACTTCTTTGGACAACAGTTAAATTTATTTATGCCTAATGTTTTGGTAGCCAACACGTTTACACCACCTCTCTCCCTTTTTCACTTCTCCCACTGCTGTCTTCTTATCAGCCTCCTCCCAGGGTTTTACTAAATTTCTTTTGACTTTTTTTCGATGCGCACACACACACATAAATCATTGTGTCTGCCTGTATTCGGGTTCAAGTTTCCCAACGTAGCCGCAGCTGTGCCCAAACTTTTTTAGAGAGTGTTCAGTCTCTCTTTCTCTCTTCTTTTAACTACAATACTCCATCTCTTTTTTTCTTTTCTTTTTTACAGGTCAAATGCTGATCAAATGGTTAATCTCAACGCTGCAAAGCAGCAATTGTAATGGAAATTCTGGACAGGATTCCATGGTGAATGCAATGGCATTGCAGTTTTGTAATAATTTAAAATATGTTGGCGTACTCAAGCAGATCTCCAATGAACAGCAGGAAACGATGTCCGGATTTAGCGTAAGTTCAATGAACTCCCTACAGCTCTACACTTCGCGGAAATTGGTCATCGACCGGAAGTTGTCACGGCGCTAACGGAAATAGATCCCTCAGTGCACGTAACTTAGTTTACCGAGTACTCTCTTAGTTTTTTGGACCAAGTCATTAGCTATTGATAAGAACCAGTCTCTCTAGCCTCAACTAATGCATCCGTTTGCCTTTACCTCTCTTGCTCTTTACCTCCCTCTCTCACTCTCTTTCTGTGCATATCATGAACGTATTCTTCAACTTAAAGTTGGCTACAAAAATGAGCCGCAAAGTTGTGCCGGAAATTAGCAATTCCATTGCCAGGCAAATCGCAATGCACTTTCATTTTAGCCAAGCTGCTGCTCTTGTCAGTTGCATAACCTTTGCTACACTGTGCAAAAAAGTTGAGCTGCTTAGAAAAATAATTGTAAAGGAAACTTCTTTACGTTTTAAACTAAAATGGGTATTTTAAAATCAGAAATATGCCAGCAAATCGTTATTTATTGTTATAAAAACTAAATAATATCTGATTCTATAACTAGAAATTATCATTTATTTGAACAGTGTACCCCATTTCTCACTCCCCCTTTTACCACTCTTAACTGCCTGCTGACGAGGCCTGCAAGTGTCAGAACTTGTTAAAACTTTGCCGTCAACTCACACTCAGCTGGCCATTGAAGTTGGCCCTGCACAAAATGTCCTCACTTATTTTTTTAACCCCTCAGTTGCATGCTAAATTATGAAATCACCGAGTTGACTTCTGGTGGGAGTAGGGGAACAGGAAGGGGGCGTGGTTTGGGACAGCAGGGTTGGAGGATGCTTGGGAGTTTGTTTGCTTGACCCTCGAACTAATGGACTGTGTAATAGTTTACTTAAGGCCACGCTTTCAAACGTAACTAAACTAAAACTCAAAGGATGAATAATTTTTTGTGTGTACCTTTAATTATGGGTTTGACTGCTTTTAGAACACCCACTCAATGACCCGCCGCTTTCCATCACTACCTCCTACTGTACTCCTTCCCTTTGCAGTTGTTACCTAAAGTTAATGTTAAGTGTTATTGGCCTGAGGACATTACAATGTCCAAAAAACACTAACAAATAATCAAGCACTCGTCTGTGGGCCAAATTAGTTTAGGCCAAAAGTTTTAGCCACAGCAGCTTAACCTCAAATCCCTACACACACAGTGGAGTGGGTAAATGAGAGAGAGAAGGAGAGCGGGAGAGTTGAGCGCCGACTGAGCGTAAGTGAATGAGCGTACAACGCTGTTAAGTGATTTTCTATGTGATGATACTTGAGCTCTTCAGATTATGATATCACAAATTTTCTTCGTCTCATCCTGTGCCACGTCCCATGTCCTTTTGTCCCATGTCCTGTGTCTCGTGTCGCATGTGCCACGTCCCGTGTTTCGTGTGCCATGTCCCATGTCCCATGTCCGTTGTCAATGTCCGCGTCATCAAGTTTTCGGGCCAGAAACAGCTTCCATCTTAAGCTCGGCTATATCGCCATTTTCTACCACACTTTACTCGCTATCCCTCTTCATCTCGGTCTTTCTTTTACGTGCTCTCCTTCTCTTTCTGCTGCTTGTTGTGGCAGCTCATTGAAAGTTTGTGCGTTTTTATTACTTTGTGGCAAGTTCGGCGTTTATTATTTGTTTGTGTGTGTGACTTGGCAACGCGGCACACAAGTTTTCTGCTCAACAGCTGCAGCTGCACATCATCTATTAACATTACAGGGTATAACAAAGGTTAGGAGTTCAAGAACGGCGTAAACTGAGTGTGGAAATCGAGTCCTAAAGTGTAAAACTAATCCATCTGCCCTAAAACACATTACCGGGTATGCACGCAGTTGTTTTCTGCTTAAATTATAAATTAGTTTTGGAATACTTTGAGGCTAGAAAAATAGATAGACTTTTCGCAAGAAATATATGCATACAAAGCGCTTTTTAAAAAGAATATTATATTGTATTAAAAGACATAATAGAATTGTTTTAACAGACTTTTAGTATGTTTAAACAATTAAACAAACACCCAAAATACCAAAATAATCATTAGATGATTGATGTCACTCAAATTTGACTGCAGTAGTCAAGTTTAAACGTCAGCAATTAACGCTGGTTAAAAGTCAACAGCAGTTTGGGTAAAATGCAATTAAAAATTTAAATCAAATTACACCCACCTTCACAAACACACACACACACATGCTTACACTGTTAATCAGCTGAATTTGATGAGTGAAATCTTCTAAAAAGATGACAAAGTTGCAACAGCTGCAATCCAAATACTGTTGCAGAGAGGTGTGTGAGTGTGAGGGTGTGTGTGTGAATAGTTGTTGAGGCAGAAGGAGTTGGTGGGCGTGGCCACGTTATCGCACTTAACGCCATTTGCTCAAGTGTTTGCTCTTTGGTGTTGCCAGCAATTTGCATGTTGTAGTCACATTTGAAGCCATCAAGCCCCCCAGACACGCCCACACTAACTCTTACTCTTTCTCTCCCTCACTATCTTTCTTTCACTCTGCCACTTCAGGTGAGCATCCTAATCCCAACCTGAATCCAACGCATGACATCTCACAGAAATAGGTAAGCAGCAAAAAGTGCAACAATAGAACTAGCAAAAGTTTTTAAAATTCTTAACTGGTTCCATTACGAACCCAAAATACCCTTAAATTGGTTTGTAGAAATGTTAAATCAATTCAGCTTCAACCTTTTGTCAGGCACAAATCGAAATTCGTATTCTAAATTTATTAGTTTTAAATGTTTCTGAGTTTCATATTGCATATGCATGCTAAACAACGTTACTATTTCTGGCTATGGCGAAATACCGCTAAGAATTACTGGCAGGTTAGTCGAAGTCAAAGGTTTCAAGGAGCACTGACATTACTAAAATATGTCTGGGTATAAAGTTGGTTAATGTTTAGATTGTTATGTTTAGTTTATATCAAAGCTTGCTAAGAATTTAAGTTTCTCTAAACGAATATATCAAATGTGAGGTTAAGGTTGAGTGCGAAATTTCCGAGTAGTGTTGTGAATGAAACCTTTTTTATAGTTATACAACCCTTGCATTAAAGGGTATTTGAAACTGTCGTAAAATTCCCAATGCGGGACACCACGACAACAACAATGATGTGTGCTCAGCTCACGTCTAAGTGAAGACAGAACATAGCAGAGAACAGGACCAAGGATTGTGAGCAGGGAGCTAGTATAGAATAGGAGTGGGGATGTAGACGGAAAAGCTCTGAAGGACGGATGGCTTTTAAGCTTTGTCGTTGGGTCCACTTGAGACCGAAGTACTGAAAGGGATGCACAACAGCTGCAATTAAAGCTCAATGAGCTAATACAAGTTTATCCCAATGTGTTTTTATTTTATTTTCGATACTTTCCTATGTTTTTCTTAGCCCTATGAGATGTACCAATGGACACATACGGAGCAGCCGACGACATCGTTGCCTCTGACACCGGGAAAACTGGACAAGGTGGCGGCATGGCCATTTTCCAGCACACCGGGGGGACTTAAGCCATTGGAGGGCAACGCCAATTGTCACGATGGCCAGAAAATGCTGCAACAAATTTTGCGGAAACGCCTGCTCAACTGTGCCACATTGGCCGAGGTGCATGCTGTGGTCAATGAGCTGCTGAGCAGCGTGGATGAGCCACCAAGAAGGCCATCGAAGCGTAGCCTTAACTTCAATGAACTGATCAATGCCAGTGAAACGACGATATTTGAGTGCAATAAGCCGACGGAAAGTAAAAGCTATGCGGATGCAGGCACTCAAACGGAGCAGGAGCAGATAGAGGATCTGAAAAAGGATTGTGTGGGCACGTGTAAATGTGGTGCAGTTAAGGATTTGGCGGCGGAGCCGTTGCAGCAGAGTCTGGAGCAGAGCAAAAAGAATGCTGTGGCGACTACAACGGCAGCACCGCCTCCGCCACCGCCACCACCTCCACCACCACCGCCCACACCATGTCTATCAGCTCCTGCCGCACCAGTGCCGCCACCTCCGCCTCCACTGCCTATCGCAGGCGGTGCACCTCCACCACCACCGCCTCCACTGCCTGTTGCAGGCGGTGCACCTCCACCACCTCCGCCTCCACTGCCTATCGCAGGCGGTGCACCTCCACCACCTGCGGCACAACCCGCCAGTGCATGTCTTGTGACACCTCCACCCCCACCCCTAAGTACCTCCAAATCAGGCTCAAATCTATCGCCCGCTCCGCTACCAGATCCCGCTGAGGCCGAATGGTTTCTACGCACAAGCAGTAAGTAGACTTACCTGCAATTTATTTTATCAGTTTTAGATATACATTCACGACCAATTTCCACTTCCAGTACAAAGAAAAAGCGCCGTAAACCCGCCGAAACCGATGCGACCGCTTTACTGGACGCGTATTGTGACCAATGTGCCTGTGCCGCGTCCTCCATCCGTGGCTAATTCCACCGACAGTGCGGATAACAGCAGCAGTTCGCCCGAGGAGTCAGGAGTAGGCGCAGCAGCAGAAGTAGCCGCAGCAGGCACCGTTACTGCAGCTGTACCAACGCAGGCGCCCACCAAGGAGATGTGGACGGAGATCGACGAGACTCCATTAGACAATATCGATGAGTTTACTGAGCTATTCTCCCGGCAGGCGGTTACGCCGGTGGCCAAACCAAAAGAACTGAAACCGAAGCGTGATAAATGTATAAAGGTTCTGGATCCTCAAAGATCTCGCAATTTGGGCATCTTTGCTAGAAGTCTACACTTGACGTTCAATGAAGTTGAGCATGCAATCTATCATGTAGACACGTCCGTGATAAGTCTGGAAACGTTGCAACAGATTAGTCGTCTGCGTGCAACGGAAGATGAACTGCAGAGAATTAAAGATGCTGATGGTGGTGATATTCCCTTGGATAATCCAGAGCAATTCCTGCGTAATATATCCCTCATCTCGATGGCCAGTGAACGCATTTCCTGCATTGTCTTTCAAGCGGAGTTCGATGAGTCTGTGACGCTGCTCTCTCGTAAACTGGAGACGGTCTCCCAGCTGTCACAGGAGCTCATGGAGAGTGAGGACTTGAAGCTGGTCTTCTCGATCATTTTAACGCTGGGAAACTATATGAACGGTGGCAATCGACAGCGTGGTCAGGCCGATGGCTTTAATTTAGATATACTCGCTAAACTAAAGGATGTCAAGTCCAAGGAGTCGCACACAACTCTACTGCACTTCATCGTGCGCACATACATTGCGCAGCGGCGCAAGGATGTGCTCACGCCTTTTAATCTCAAGCTGCCTATACCAGAGCCAGCGGATGTGGAACGTGCTGCACAATTGGACTTTGATGAGGTGCAGCACCAGATCAAAGAGCTGCACAGGAAGCTTACAGGTTAGTCATTGTCTATCTATCTATCAATTAACAAAACGTTTATCTACCTTCATTTATTGCAGCCTGCAAAGTAACGACGTCAGAAGTTCTAAGTGCATCCAGTGATCACCAGGAGCCTTTCAAGTCCAAAATGGAGGAGTTTACCGCTAACTCTTACAAGTCGGTGTCCAAGTTGAACCAGATGCTGGGCGAATGCCGTGATCTGTTCCAGGAGACAATGCGTTTCTATCACTTTTCGCCCAAGGGCTGTACTTTGACCCTGGATGAGTGTACGCCCGATCAGTTCTTTGGTTACTGGACAAACTTTACCAACGACTTTAAGGACATTTGGAAGAAAGAGCTTGCAATACTTGAGAACGAATTGTAAGGCATTTTCACAACCTGATATTTTTATACTTTCTAACGCTTTATCTTGTTTCCTTCTTGTTCGTTTCAGTAAAATGAAGAATATGAAAAAACTTGCACAGGCGGAAAACCGTCGCGCAACGTGCGCCAATGTGCAACCAAAACGGCTTTCGTATAAGGAGCGCATGGCGCTGCGACGCAGCCAAACCTAGTTGTTAGTCCAAAATTTAGCTTTAAATTTCGTTTAAGCTTCATAAATAAAAATCACAAAAATCCTCGCACTGTTTAAAATTATTTCAAATTTTTTACGTTTCAATTTCGCAACAAAGTCGCACCGCAGCTTTTAATGCTTTTACAACACTGATATCGATATTCTATGCTCGTTGCATTTATCGAACCACCGCCACATGTTATCGGCAATGCCATTTTGAGTAAAGACAACATATTGTAATAACAAAATAAAACTGGCGCGCCATAATACAATTATTAACAAATTATTAATACAAATATGTCGCATGCAACCACAACGCGGCGCAAGCATGTGCTCAAGGAGATGATGGAGGATGACTACTCGTTGCCCACCGAGCAGCAGCAAATAGTGCGTGTGGTCAGCAGTCGCGGCAACAATCTGCACGAGGTTGAGACCGCAGCAGAGGAATCGGAAAACTTTCTGGGTGAGCACACAAAGAACAAGCACGCTTGTGGCTGAAGTTGCTAATATACAAATTTTAGTTTCCATGCCCAACAAGTTTCGCAAGAATGTGTGGGTTAAGCGCGGCGATTTCATACTCGTGGAACCCATCGAGGAGGGCGATAAAGTGAAGGCGGAAATCTGCAAAATCCTAACACCAGTGCACATCAAGGAGTACACAAAAAGCGGCATTTGGCCCGAACGTTTTGCCAAGAAATCGATAGCTAGTATTGAACCCAATGAGGCAACAGATTCAGATTCAGATGAGTCGCTGCCGCCGAATACAAATCGACCCGTCAATCCAGAAATCGAGGAAACGGAATCGGATACGGCGGATAGCAGCAGCTCTGAAGACTGAGGAGATTCCAATGCACTTTTTAGTGTTTAGTGCATTACAAAAGTTTAGCTATGTATATTTTTTCTTTTTAACGAATTTTTTTCTTTTTGTTGTAACAAAAATTGTGTTTTTACTACAAATACACGTAAACCAAAAACAGAAATAACTACATAAATAATTGTTGTGGTTGTTGCTGCTGCGGCTGTTGTAACTAAAATGCTTGCAAAAGCTACAAAAAAAGCCTACGAATATTTTGAGATCTGCCGTAATTGTGCCTTTAAAGCCTGGTTTAGTGTTTTATGCGGATTGCTGCTGATGATTTTGCTGTTAGTGCCGCAGTTACGGCTGCTGTTACTGCTGCTCCTCCACACCTGCTGCTGCTTTCCTTGCTACTTCTATTGCTGCAGCTGCTCCTCTTCCTGTTCATCACAGATGTCCACGTTCTCCTTCAACTCCTCGACATGCTCCACCAGCATTTCAGCTGCAATTTTGGCAGTGTCCAGCGCATCATGCTTCGATTCCAGCGCCAATGTCGATGGTCTTGGTTTGGTAAACGGAAAATTACTAAGATCCTCCAGCTGTGGCGTATGCACAGCGATCAAATCCGTTTGTGTAGAGCTGCTATCGCGCTGCTCCAAACTAGTATGTGGTTCCGCATTGGCATCGTGATCATCATCGTTGATTTGCTTGCGCAGCGCATCCTGTGGCAGATTACAGACCATTGTCAGGCAGTTGACAATGGTGCCAATAGAGCTCTGCAGCTGTTGCACCTGATCTGTAAGGATTGTGCAACGCTTGGCCAAATCATTTACCACAGCAGCTGAGTTCTGATCAAGGCTCACTTGCCCACTATTAGACTGCGAGATGACGTCACCCTCCTCATTGGTGGTGCTATGATTAGGCATTTCACCACCGGCTTTGGTATCCACCGGCTGCATGGTGGACACCTTTTTCCACAACGCATTGATGGCCTGCATCTGCAGTTGTTGTATCTTACGCTCGTTCTGCAACTGCGCTTTGGTTAGCAGCATGTCCTTGTTGAGTTTACTATGGAAAAAGAAACAGAAGTTACATATTGTTAAAGAAATCCAATAGGATGCACTTACTCAATGTATTCGTGTGTGCGCTGTTTGTGCAGCTTTTCGGCAATATCTTTAGTTTTCTTGCGCGTGTGATAGCCACGCCACATTTTCTGTATGGTCACGGCTGAGGATTCAGTCACATGCTCTATCAGACGATCGGTACAATTGAGATTATTGTTCTCCATGAGCAGCTGCTGTTGCTGCTGTTGTTGTTGTGCCCGTTGTGCTGCCATTTTCCGTATAGTTTTCAGCTTCTCAATGTTTATTTGTTCGCCGTCGTCGTCAGTGCTAAATCCACTTGCATCTGTAGCATGGCCATGTACCATTTGCTGGGACTGGGACTGTGACTGCAATTGTTGCACCTGCTGCTGCCCCTGTTGCTTGCGAGGACTGCTGGTGGGACTTTGTAGGCGTCGCAATTGTGGACTACGCACACGCGGTAAGTTTAATTTGTTGTCTGACAGTGAAATTCGTTGAGTACATTTAAATTTTGATCGTTAGAAAATTATATATGGACTATATAGTCAATATAGTAGATGCTAAGCTACCTTTGTTTTTATTGCCTTTAGTTTTGTGCAGCTGCGAGCCGAGCGCATTGACCGTTACCCGCTGGGCAACGGCGGCGGGACATACATCCGGACTCATCAACGTCTCCGGCACTGGCACCATCTTCGAGGCAGCTGCCAGTGGTCCACCCGTAGGCATTTGTCCAATGAATGTTTGTTCTACAGGAGGCTTGAGTTGATTAGAGTTACTTTTGATTGGATTCCTTCTACTGACCATTGTACGGATTTGGCGTCATGTTGCGTGGCGTTGACTCTGTTGAGTTGTAGGTCTTGGTGGTGACACTGCTCGACATGCCGGACATGCTGACCAGTGAAAAGCCATCGCCATCATTCTTAATGTTCTCGATCAGGGATGTGCTCATCTGCAGCGCATGATTACCGATTCCATTGTCGCTGCTCATACTGTTGTTGCTGCTGTTGCCGTGGTAGCTGTTCACCATGGACTCCGGTGAACCTTGACGTCCGCTCAGCCGTGAAACTGACAAAGGTAAAACATAGCAAGAAGTTGGTAATGCTCTATAGACTTTTAAAGACCCTGTACTTAATTGTGAGTAAGAAAAACTTGATTAACGTGCAACTTAAACAAGCAAACAGATCAACTACTTCTACTGCCTATCAACCGCTTGAAGTACAGGGTCTAAGCTTACAAACTATCTTCTTACAGCGTGGCGACTGAATGCGACTCGTAGGCTTCTTGCGATGCGACGAAGGCGAAGTGCTTGCCGAACTATTAGCATTATCCATAATCTCCTCCTGCAGCTGACGCTGATGATGCTGAGCCTTACTCAGAATAAGCCTCAACTTCCGATCATTTTCATTCTCCAGTGCCTTGCCCACCAGCGGACAGACCGAGCTCAAGTATTTGGCCAACTGAGTTTGTTCGCTCACGCGAAACTGTCGGCCACGCCCCTGGCTATAAAGCCACTCGGCCTTGAGACTCTCAATGGGATCCACGACATAGCCATCGATGTACTTGAGGCTCATGCACCAGTTGAGCACAAAGGGACGATGATCAAAGCCACTAAAAAAGGTGGGATTAATATATATAGATTTATAGCTTAGATTGTTACTTACTCCACACTGTTGGTCATGATTACACAGGGATTATCGTTTATAGAAAAGCTGATCAGTTTGCTCAGATGCGACAGCGTGCAAATCTCATTCAAATCGTTGATATTGTTCTTGGCCAAAGTGAGAGTCTCCAGTGAGGCCGGCAAATACTTGTCACACTGTCGCAGATGGGTCAAGCGATTCCCATGCAAGTAGAGCTCACGGAGACAGCGTAGGTAGGATATATCCGATATGCTGCCAATGCTATTGTCCGCCAGGTTCAAATACTCAAGATTTACATTCGTACTGAGATGCTCAATGGTCTTGATGTTATTGCCCTCGAGATTTAGTTCCCGCAGGTGTATGCATTCCTTCAGGCCCTCAATGGAGAGTATGCCATTGAAGGAGAGATTCAGTTCACGCAGACAGTGGAGGCGACAGACTCCATACATGCGCAGCAATTGGTTGCGGCTGAGTGACAGCTACGGGAAGGAGATGGGAAAGAACAAAGGTTAGTGGAAGTAAGTACAAATTATTCATAAATTATAAATAATTAATTCACCGTTTCAATTTTCAAATACGAATCAATGTTATCGATCTTTTGCAGCTCATTCTCGTCTAGTATCAGCTTGCGCACATTCTGTGCATCGTCCTGTTTTGGCACCTTCTTCAGCTGCTGCTTGGCCAGATTGAGCGTCTGCTTTTCGCTGCAGCTGCTGCTCTCGTCGCCTAAAGCAAGAAAAAAGTGACAGAGAGCGTGGTGTGAGTGGGAATGTAAACACTGATGAAGTCATCGTCTCTGTCAGCGGCAGGTGTTGGTGTATTGGTGTCCTGCACTGCAATGCGGGGTTTGGGGGTGTGGTTGGGACGGCTGCCTCTGGCGGTGGCGACAACCACCCTCAAAGTAGGCTGCGAATTGCAATGCACGCCAGCCGCAGCACAAGCCAATAGCCAGCAGCCGGCATGAAAAAGACGTTTTAACAACACGCTTACCGCTCATTTTAATAAGCCACTTGAATTCCTTTAGTTAACCAGTATAGACGTCTATATAAGCTTAGCTAATTGTCAGCTTTTCGTTGGCGTCCACAACGAAAAATCAATGTTTGGGAATGCGAGCGCCCCCCTCCTTTGAAACCAGGGCTACAGAAGAGCATTTACCACGTTAACATTTCCCAGCGCTGTTATAAACAGCGCGCAAGTAAATACCAGTTAATGTTAACAAATCAAACATGAATTTATTATGTATTTTACTGCAAAAACTTAAAAACAATATTTAGCTCACGCTGTCCACTGTTAATTTTTTTTTTTAATAAGAATTACAATTATTTATGTCTAACGCTAAGCCATGCTTAGCAGCACTGTTATCCGACAGTTCTGGTATCTTTGCCAACTCGCGCTTTGCCAGCGCTGGTCACACTGTCTAACGTAGTTAAACATTCAAATTATCGTGTTGTTGTGTTTATTTAATGTACTCTAAAAAATATAAATGGCAAACAAAGTAAAATAATTAAATAAAAGTTTAAATGCTACTTGTAATGCTTTTTTTTCTGTTCATCGGCAGTTTGAAATACGCTGCTAACCTGACACGGCAGTCGCTCGAGATCCTCAATGATGCTCATTTCCTCCTTGAGAGTACCCAGATACATGCGCTGTACTTTTCGCACAACGGGTGCTATCAACTTGGTGCTGACCATTTCCTCGGCACTCACGGACAACATGAGTCCGCCTGGCTTAACATTGTTCGTCTGACTTTTCTGCAATTTATTCAATTTGCACTCCACATCTTGAGCGAGAGTATTTATGGATAATTCCGAGAGAGAGGAGAGCATTTCCATGCGTTTATTGGCCGCTTTATTAAGCTTCTTCACTGATTTGTCAATCAGCTCTTGTACGTGAATTTGTGAGCAGACCACGGAACGTAAGTCTCCCGCACTCTTACCACTGATGAAAGTCTTACGGGTTTCTCCCAAGGAAGCCAAATCAGAATCCTTCTTTTCGATATATTTGGCCTTAAAGCGCTCATTCATCTGCTTGCAATGCTCTCGAGCTGACTTGACCAACGGCGATGAATGCTTGTCCTCTAAATAATCTGCTTTTAGCGGTTTTTTCGATTGAGGAGCCAAGAGAGTGGTGCGATCCGATCGATCGCTATGCTCTTCACTGCGATCCGCACTCGATTCGGTGTCGAATTTGGCATTTTTGTACAGCAAACGATCTCCTTCGGCGCCATTGAACTCCTTTTGGCGTTCCTTTTCGTATTTCGAGGGTAATGGAGGTAAATGATAAGCACGACGTGGTTGGGGAGTGTAGGGCTTTTCCATATAGGATGGAACACGACTGAGCAGCTCTGTGGAGAGACTGGGGCACTGATGAGCTAGGCATTTAGGTGGCAAGTAGTTATCCTGTGTCTGATTTGGTTGCTCCTTTGGCAGCTTGCGCAGTTGTTGCTGCTCCTGTTGTTGTTGATACTGTTGTTGTTGATGCTGTTGCTGTAGCTTATGTGCTGAACGCTTCTCTTCCTGCTTTGGTGCCTGTCGCGTGCAGTTCTTTGTGGGCAAGTCTTGCGGAATCAAAGTTCGTGTTCGGGTGTTGAGACTTTCTTTAAACGGCAGCTTCGTGGAAAATGTCTCCTTGGGAAATGCAGAAGACGCGGGTATTCGGGAATCCTTGTAGTAAGTCTCCGTGTTTGTCTGTATAAATTGGCTGGTTTATAAGTTATTTTATTTATATACTTTAATTACCTCTTGATTTTGGCCACACTTTTTGTGGGCTCTATAGTTACGCTCCATTTTAAACAGTCGTTTTAAAATAAGTTAGATAGTTTAAACTAATTGACATGCTTAAAGCACTGGCAACTAGATTGAAAAAAGTTCTGTTTATTTTTGAATACAAATTTCTATTTTTATATAAAATATTTTTATTTAGGAAATATATTTTAAATTCTTTCCTAGAAATCCCAGTTAAACTTCCGAATTTTAAGTTGACATCTTAGCACGTTTTTTTTCAGTGTATTATACATTTGAATACTTATTTAATTAATAAATTAAATCCATAAAATTATTAAGCTTTTATTTTTTGGCGCTTAATAAAACAAGTTCCGGAACCAGTGGAGCTCTGCAAAGGATTCTACAGCTACTGTTCTACGTCCGCTCATTCACACACTCGCTCTCTCACTTACTTACGCTCTCAGGCTCTCGCTTTCCTTCGTTTGGCTGCGCTGTGTGCGTCCCGTTGACTTTTGACTCTCAGTCTTTTGCTGGCTTTCAACGTTGTCGGTTGTCGTCAATTTCTCGTGGCCATCTTGATTTGAGGCTGATTCCCGCTGCTGCTGCTGCTGTCGCTGTTGTTGTTGTTGTTATTGTTGCTGCCACTGCTGCTGCTAGTTTGCGTTGCACGTCGTCGTCGTAGTCGTTGTCGTCGCGCCCGCCACGAGCCTCACACCCAAATAGAACGTGCCGCGAACGAACGCGTGTGTGTCTGCCTAGGCTATCTCTCAGTCTCCGTCACCGTCTCCCTCTGCCGCTGCCTACACCTCTGCCACAGTCAGAGCCACAGCCTGTGTCCGTGTTCGTGAGTGCGTGCCTGCTAGTGTGTGTGTTTGTGTGTGTGTAGGCAAATGTTGAAAGCAGCATGGCCCGAAAAGACAGCACCAAAAAGCGTTGCATACTTTCGGGCGCACTGAATAATGATTTTTGTGTGCCCGCAGCGTGTGTGAAAAATAAAACAAATACAAATAAAAAGTTAAATACAAATTCACATTTCAACACACATACAACAAATCTAAATTGAATTTTCGTCACGTTAATTGAAAATCCACAAAAATAGAGCAAAGCAGAAGTGCAGAAGTAGCAAAAGCAATGAAATGTGCGAGAAACGCAAGGAAAATCCAATAATTACAAGTGCTTAATGAAAATTAAAAGCAAGCGAATCGACAAACGGCAAAGGAAAATGAAAATGAAAATATGCAGGCAGCCAAAACGAATCCACTGAAATACAAATCTGACATTGGCAGCAGCAGGCACGCACACACACACACACTCACACATACACAAACACATTACACACACACACACAGTCAAGCGCAAACACTTACAGCACACACATACACACACATGCTGAGGCGACAACAGCCTGCGTCCTGTGCCCGAATTTTTGGCCGATGAATGAACTGACATAAAACTTGACGAGCATAGAAAGAGAAGCGCAAGCACACCCACTACACACACACACAATCACACCACATACACCCACACACACACACACACACACAATCAACATTTAAAAGCATATAAAAAGGCAATTTTCGTAGATTTCTGCTGTGCCCTTGTCAAGAAATAGAAATATCGAAATAGAAACTTGCCATTTTTGGAACGTGCCGCGCAAATAAAATTCACCGAGCAAAAAATAAACCAAAAAACACATCAAAGAATAAAAAAGAAGGTGGGTCAAGTGTAAAACACAAAATGAAAATGAAAATGAAAATGAAAATGGTAAAATGAAAAACAGTACAAAATGTATCTTAACTAGTTTTATGCACGAACAAATAAAATTCATGGCATGCTTTGAATTAAACCCAAAAATAGAGCAGCGATTACATGGCACATACACACACACACACACACACACATACACACACACACACTGCTGTGTACACAAATACACATGTGTTGTGCATACATATGCAGAATAGCATAAATCATTATGTTTTTGGACAGCTAAAATTGTAGCCAAATGTCAATATAACACTTTCAAGTAGCAGAGAGGCTAAGTAGTCGAAGAAAGGAGTTGAAAGTAGGGAGGGGAGTGAAGGGGAGTGTAGAGCGTTGAGGCAGGGGCTATGGGTAGTTGTACATAGCCGAGCCCAACGTGTTTTCTAACAAACAAAATGCTCACACACACAATAGTACAGGAAGTGACAGGCGAGCGTGTGTGTGTGTGTGTGTGTTGGGGGCTGGGCGCAGGGGGTGTGGCAAACTCCTGTCTGCAGCAATTTCACTTCCTTGAAATCCTTTGCCCAACAGCAAACAGCAACAACAACAACAACTGCGCTCGCTATCGCTCTCTCTTTCAGTTCCCGTTCTAACACGCGCTCTCTCACAGCTTGGGCTTACGCTCTCAGTTGGCTGCTGGCGCTCTGTTTGCCTCCCGCTCTCTTCGCTACGCGCTCGCGCTCTTTACGCAGCCGCTTAAGCTTCCAGTTTAGTTCCAGTTCATAGTTCACACAATTTATTCGCGCTCAGGTGCTTGGCTCATTTGTTTATTTTTAGTTTGCTGTCATAGTAGCTTACACACACACACACACACAACACTTCTATGCATGTGTGTGTGTTGCATTTAAGCAGCCCGCTATATTAATGCTTAAAAAGATTGCATGCAAAAAGACTTTCAAAATTGGAGCACAATCAGAATTAGAAATGAAACTGGTTCAAGGTCAAACACACATACACTCATACATTTATGCATGTGTGTGTGTGAGTGTGCAGTAATCAAATAACACGACTGAACGAGGTCGTTGCACCGCCCGCTTTGGAGGTCGTGGGTGTGAGTGGGGGCAGGTCGCGAGGGTTTGGCTCCAATGAGTTGGCTTCAAAATACAAAAAACGTGGCCAACTGAAATGCTCACAGTTGTTCACGTTCACGTTCATTTAATGGCCATGTTTATGTAGCGTTAAAACAAAAGCCAAACGAAGATTTGTAACAAAAGTGAAAACGTTCCAGGAAGATTGGACTAAGCGGGGGATTAGGGGGCCAGGCGGAGCTGGCTCGGGGACTGTGGGCTTTGCGTGTCGCGGCATTTGCGTCCATGACATGACGAGCACCACTCACGTGTCCGGGGAGTTGAGAGTTATTAGAGGTGGAGGGGTAATGTAAGAGGAGGAGCCAGGGTTGGGCAGGTTAAGCGGAGGGGTAGAGGAAGTAGTCGCTCTTCAATGGAACCCACAACGGAGGTGTTCATTTCAGAGAACAGCGCGCATAAACACACATAAAACAATGATATGCATAACATACACACGCACACACAACACACACACACACACGCACTCACACACACAAAGTTCGCTAAATATCCCGTTAGGAGCTTACGTAAGCGCCGCCAGCTGCGCCCGAATGCTGCCTATAATTATTTCTGAACACCTTTATTTCGGGATTTCACAAAGTAACAAAGGAGTGCGGGAGGGGTAGAGAGCAAAGCACTGAGTGAAAGCGTCAGAGCAAGTATGCGTGAGCTTTGGAGGGCGCGTAAATGGGAAATGAGTCCCTAATAGATCTGTCATGAGCTGTTAATAAGCACGTCGTTCATACTACATACTCTATACTCCTTCCTGTCACTCCTTACCTTACTTATCCTTTGGGGAAATAATACTTAAAACTCAAAATACCTGACGTTCGTATGAAATATTAAATCAAGTCACACACACACAGCTTTCTTAGCAAAAGTTTGGCTAGGAAATTGATTTATTTAGGGCTGAACTTAAAGATCGAACTGAAAAATACTTCAAGTTGCTGAACCTTAAAGGAAAACTCAAGGAGAGTAAAACGTAGAAATAAGTATTGATTTCAGTTACAATAATTGCTAAGTAGCACTAATTACTAAGCTATAAATTACATAAATTAATCAAAGTCCCAGTCAATTGATTTGATGTAAATGATGGCAATTGGGTTGTTGTATTGCTGGTACTGCCTGCTTTATAAGAACGTAAATAATCAGCTAATACATCAGCTTAATTAATACGTTCTCAGTGTATATTAGTTTTATATGTACACATACTTTCTAGAAAGTGTTTTACTTTTTAACCACTTAACACGCTCTCCTCCTTACCACAATTCGAATTCTATCAGAAAACTTCTACCATTTCTTTCCCAGACACTGAAAATATTTGCTAAATATTTGCCAAAGCAATCAGAAATAGCAGCACTTTTATGGGTTTATAATGAAAACGTCTATTAACCCGATTTGAACACAACTTCCATTTCCGTTCAGCGCTCTCATTTCCATGCTTTTGTCGTGCTCATTTGGCACCATCCAATATGATGTCGCATTAATTAGCCAAGTCACTGTAATTATAATGAATAAAAGAGAAATAGAAAGAATTATGCATTAAGCAAAAACTTGGCAAAGTGCATTAAGTCGCAGCAGAAAAGCAAATGAGGGGGAAAAAAACAGAATAATAAAAAAGCGCACAAAAGTATGCTGCATTTTAATTGAATGAAATGAAATGACGCTAACCGGAAACGGAAGGCAGCATAAGTGTAAGGTAGCAAACGATTGCCTGCTCTGCATGTCTGCTAATGAAATATTCATTCGTAATCGATAATTCCGCACAGGGAAACTTGGCGGCATAATAAGCACGACAGCACAAATCCGACAGCAACCGGCAGCTAAGCTCCTTGCTCCCTACTGCTTTCCCCTGACCGCTTCCATTTCCACACTGCCACCTCTGTTGTGCCACAGTGTCGCATTGAAAATACCCAATTGAAATTGAGGACGAGAGTCAAGCTGTCTACAAGCCACACTGTCTGCTGTCCTCCCTACACTTGGGGTTCCTCCAACAGTTCCAAAACAAAATAAAAATTCCAATATTTTAGCTCGAAATTTATACGCAATTTTCAGGGCAAAAGTCGCGACTCGACCGCATAAATCGCATTGCTTCACAGCATTTTATGCTGCCTCATTGGACGCTTGCCGCAGCGGTGCGATGCGGTGAACAAGTGGCGCGTCTGTTGCCCCAGGTCAGGTCATCATCATCGCCGTCATTATCGTTGAGGGCACAAGTCGATGCTTTACTGTAATCCTTTTCAAAATGTCACTTTGTTCGAATATTGCTTTGTCTTGCTATGGAATATTATTTATTTAAATGTATGGCATAAAAGTTATACAATTTAACAGATAAATTATTCTTTTGAGTCAGTTTTAACAGTAACTTCAAGTGTAGCTTAACTTAAAGCTATTTATACTTAAAAATTAATTTATTAAAAAGAAATTGGTCTCTTATGAGTTGAAGTAGTATTAATAGTCACTAAAGTCGAAAGCCCAAGTCAAACCAATAAGAAATTCTATTAAAACTTATTTGCAGTCCATTGAATGCAACAATGGCAGCTGCTCGAGTGGCCAAGTGGAAGTGCTCAGTGTGCATATATGATATATATCCATGCTTATGTAATACCTATAAAGCCACGAGGGGCACTTGTAATAAAAGGGGAGAACGGCGGACGGGAAACGCCATGGCATTGTCTATGCATGTTCATAAATACAAAATGCAGCAACGTTGGCACCTCCATCAAAAGCAAGCCCCCCTGCCCTACCCAAGCAACCCACTACCACCCACTGAAAGAGAGTTCAAGCCATACGAGGGTCTGTCAATAAATTTGCATGCGAAGCACTTCCGTCTTGGAGGCCTGTGAGGGTTTTAAGAGCCAGGAAGCCAAGTCTAAATCGGTTTATATGCAGATGAGCATAATTGATTTCAAATGGTTTCAGGAGGGCATGGTAGGAGAATTGTGTATGTTGATTCATTGTTTTTTATTTGCCAGTGAAGAGCTTAATGTCATAAGCACGAGATGAATTCTCGAGTGAGATTGCAAGCTGGAAACTATTGTGCTGAAAGCAGAGCCCACTCATTAGACACTTGAGCCCTGCAGCTCCTCAGTGAGCAGATATGCAGCGATAACAGCCTTAGATAAGCATGTACCAAGCTCGAGGGCGATGGCAGCAGATGTGTTTTGGGAGGAGATGGGAAGCTGTGGCAGCCTCGCAGTGCAAAACTGGAGCAAGGACAACGGCGGCAGCAGCAACAACTTCACATAAAAATAACACGAATGAGAGCACAAAACAGTTACATTGCCTGGCGACTGGCAGTAAACAGAGAGAGAGGAAGAGAGGGAGGAAAGAAAGGAGGTAGCGAGAGGAAAAGGAAGAGAGAGTGAAACAGGCAATGCAAACATATGTGCAGCAGTGTTGCCAACATTTTATTGCAACAAATTGCTAGCAGAGCTGTAAATTTATTTATTTCTGTGCTCAAATCTGCACATTTTCAACTTGATTAAAGAGTTAAGATTTCAGAAATTTGAGTATTTTATTTATATATATATATTTTAAAGCTGTTAAACTCGTTATATTTACAAATTTTTCTTCAAAAAACTCGCTTTCTTTGAAACCCTTTAAGATAGCAGTAATTTTAAACTCACGCCAAATTCAGCTAAATGCAGCTATAAACTAGCTAAACTAACTGCACTGCTGAGAGCAGTGGAGCAGCTGTCTGTGGACATCGCCACTTTGCCTCCTTCCCCTGATTGACTGTCCAGCTGCAGTTGCCCGTTTATTGTCCTGCTGCCTGCTGCCTGCTGCCTGCTACCTACCAACTGCTTGTTCTCCAATAACAACCACAACAACAAGAGCGACAACTAGAGCTACAACAACAAGGACAGCTACCTACAGTATGTCCTGATTATGACAACTCAAGGAAATGCAGCCTGGCTTTTGGCATCAGCTTGAATATGTTGTAAACTCTCCATGGAAACGCTTTCATGCAGGCATCACATACATCACTCACACACCCATCCACACACACGTACGGCCGCTCTTGTGTCTGTGTTAATTGCCCAAGTGTGTGACATCAAAAATATTCGCTTTAAAAAAAGCATAGCATACTCTCAGGAGCAATTTCGAAATTACAGACGGGAAAATCAATTTAATTTCCATCGTGCTCGTTTAAGCACTTGCATATCACAAACCGAATCAACCATAATTAAATTGAATGTATTTAATGTAGTGTAAATTTCTTAAACCGAATTAGGCATACACTTAGGTGCGAATTCTTGGTTTCAATGGGTTAAATCAGTAATCGATTTGTTTAGTAATAAATAGTATTAAATTCCGTTTTAAATGCTGGGTAAATTTATGTATTTAGTATTTTTCTAAGTGTAGTTAGATTGACAGCTCGTGACACACACGGCGTATGATTGACATTTTCATATCAATTTGTCGTTATGGTTAAGCAGACAGGGGCGTCTTAAGGGGGTCGAGAGTAAAGTTGATAGGAAAAAAATGTTTTACAGAAAACCATGTAACTAATATGACATTTTTCTACATTACAGAGCAAAGGAGACAAATAAAAAGAACAGTTACTAAAGCAAAGCAAAGTATAGAGGACACGTAAAAGGAAGAAGAAGAAAAGAAGAGGAAGACGTAGCGCCGCTGGAGGCATCAAATTTTGCACGCCCAGGAGACAGAACGGTGATGTGGTACACATCCCGCAACGGGCAATGCAACAACCCCAACGTTATATACCGTCTGTATCTGATCTATATGGCACGGACGAGATAGAACTGCTGCTGGACGAGATACGTGAACTGGAGCTGGAACCGGTCTGCTGTCAGCTGGACGATGAGCAGGACTTTGAAATAGCTGGCAGCAGGGCCGGTGAGCTCTCGCTATCACTTGAATCGCCATTGGGTACATGCTCCTCATGGGACTCCCATGCCAACTATAAACAGCAACAACAAACGCCGCTGCCATGGGGCGTGGCCCTACACTGTGATCCACAACACTTGAAAACGCCTACAGGGATTGTGCGCATACTACTGGTGGTAAGTAAATCCCCCCTAAATCTATTCATCACTTAACTAAGTGTTTTTTATTTCAGTTATCCTCGGCCGTCTGTCTTGCCTGCGAATGTTCTGCAGGCACTGTACAGGTTGGCCTCTTTCTACTGCCACTCATCGGACGCCTGAGGCTGATGGTCTTTTGTGCGCTCTTCTCGCTACTCATCACATGCCTCATGATCTTTCTGGATATATCGCACATAGCGCTCATGTTTCCATTCAACTGGACGAAAGTGGTAAGTAAATTACACTCACTGCTTTATATGTGTAGTTCTCTTAAAAAGCTTAAGGCAAAGCAGTGGGACAGAGAGGGAGTCATAGATAGCCTTTCATAGTGCGTTTCAGAGTGCCACTGTAAGTGTGAGTGCGTACACGATAGAGCAAGCCTGCTGCAGTCATTTGAAATATGCATGCATGTGTATGTGTGTGACTGAGCTGCTAAGCTGGCAGCGCAGCAAGTGAGAGAGCACAAAATGGAGAGCGCTGCAGTGAGAGCGCGTTGTATTCGTCTAGCCGTAGCTAGCATACAAAGTGGAAGCAGAGAGCGAGCTTCAAAAGAGAGCGCTGCTGCTCCCTCTCGCTGCATTTGTACAGCTGTCAGCTAGCATGCACAGTGGAAGCTGTGATCAGCATAGAGTCCAAAGCGCAGAGAGTTTAAAAATAGCATTACACTGACTGCTGACTTCAGTTGCGTGTGTCTCTTCAAGCAAAGCAAAGATAGGGGGAGTTGTGTTGTGTTCTTTTAGCTAAGTTAACAGTTATTATTAATGCCACTCTAACCGTATAAACTAACTCTTTCTCATACTTTTTTGCACTTAGAATACGTGGATGTACCTGAGCATTGGTTTAATATTTATTTTGAGCTCCACGCTGCTCGTCCACATGGTGCTGTATGCGACGGAGTACACCTTTGTATCCAAGCACTCCAAGGACACGCTGCTAGCAACAGGCGTAAGCAAAGCTTATTTGTTAGCCTTTGTAAAAGTCTAAGAGTGCTGTGTATTACAGATAATTGGCTACATTTGCGCCTTGGAGGCGCTGCTGGTCTCGGGCATCGCCTCGTGGCCATGGTCCCAGTATCGTCAGGTGCCCGATGATGCCAGCGAACTGTTCATTGAGGATCGTGAAATGACACCGATGAGTCCCATCAATAGCACCGATCTGCAGCTACAGTCCGAGACAGGACATCACAGTCTGGCACAGCAATATCAGCACAGCAGCCACACCAATGGCAATGCAGCTGCAGTCGATGCATATAACCAACAACAATCGTCCTATAATCAAAAGCCTTATATACCTGGTAAGTCGTAAATAACAGAGTTCAAGCTTAACTAACACAAAGGTAATCCTATAAAACTGCCAAGTCTAAGAAGTAACTGCGAGCGGTAGATGGCGCCACATTAATTTTTAAGATCTTAGCCTAAGCGAACTAGTAGGAAGGCACTTCGCTGTTAATAACAAGTTCAAACACCCCTATTACCCTGTACTTAGTTTAGTTTCTTCAACCCAACTCCCACAATAATATTCGTATTAACCTGTTGACCCTTTTGCCATATCGTTTCAGCCAAACGACCCAATGAGCTAAACCAGCGTCCAACATTGGGTCACACACAAACCGCACGCATGAAACCGAATCAGCGTTATCGCGAGGGTTATCATTACCAACCGGTTGCGTCCACGTCCCGCCAGAGTCCCACATTCGTCGTAGGCGATGATTTGGGTGCCGGTCCATCCACGTCCCGTTCCAATGATAATTCTAGTGCGTGATACTTTTTATTCCTCAACAGAAACAAAAACAAAAGCAACAACAGCAATAGTAACAAAAACATTAAAAAATTTATATAAATCAGCAGAAAACAACTACAAAAATTTGTCCATTACAAAAAAAAAAATAAATAAATAAATGTCAGCAATAGATAAAAGTTGAGGTTGCATTTTGGTCAAAAATATATTAAAAAAAAAAAACAAATTGTTGATTAGTTTAGTTTGGAAAAAAAAGAAAGAAATGAAAACAAAACCGCAAGCAACAACAATAATTAATTTAATATCTGTGTGTGTGTGTATATGTGTGTCTGCCCTGTGTGTATAAAACAAGGTAATTTACGAGCAGAAGAATTTAAAGAATTTAAAAATCAACATGAACAAAAATTGTTTGACAAAATGAAAAGAAAACAAAACAAAAAACTAAGAAAAACAAAAACAAACACAAAATTAAGTTTAAAATTGTAAAACAACAAATTGTCGCTTAGGACGCGAAACGAAACTTGAAACTTTGGATTAGTTGTTGTACAACAAAGTGAAACGTTAGTCGGCCACGAGACAACAAATTCAACATAAAAATTGGTAATGCTTTAGGCCAATTGCACTAAAGAAAAACAAATTAAAAGAAGCGAATCACAAATTTTTGACAATTCGAATGCAAAATTCAAAAGAAAATTATGAAAAACTAAAGAAAGAAAATGGTAAAAGTCGCATACAATGGGCAAGAGCATGAAAATGGAAATCAACTTGTTATAAACGTAGTTTTGCTTATTTTTTAATAAAAACAATAATTCATGAAAAAATCAAGGAATATATAGAGCGTATATACGAGAGTACTAACAAAATTTATTCATCTTTTTTTTAATTTTTGGAATTTGAAATTCAGAAATGCGTTTTCAAAAAACTCAACCTAACTCGATTTATTTCAAGCCCAAATCCTTTTCCACGGTGTGTGCGCACATGGACATCATTTGATCCTTTACCTTCAGGAAGTTCTCAATGGCCTTTGGCTTGGCCTCTGGCCAGGCAGCAAGATCACGATAAATTGGCCGACAGAACTTCATGCGGAAATTCGAGTTGGCGAACTCAATGATCTCGTCCAGACGTTGCAGAAGACGAGCACGAATGATCAAACGATTGATGCGGAAACGGATTTCGGCATTCTTAGAATTCTTCAGATTGTAGGTGCTCTCGAGCAGATCAATCTTCTGGGCATTCAGTTCGGTTATGTCCTTGGCTTCGATCAGTTTGCCCAAAAAGGCAATCTGTTGGTGCACGGAAATGGGTTTCTTTATATCGGGATTATTGCTCAATTGCTCGACTGTCTTGGTGCTCCACAGATCTGACAGATCCTGGGTGATATTGGCCAGTGTTTGATCGAACCTAAAGACAAATCTTAGTACAAACTTATCAGGAAATATGTAGTTCTCACTCACTTGGGTATAATGGGTGGCATGCCCTCGCTCTTGAGCCACAGATCCCAGTCAATTTCAGTCAGTTTATCCTTATGCGTATCCTTGAAGTAATCATAGAAAGCACCCTTGAAATCATCGGTTTCAATTGATTTGTAGGCAAACTTCTTCAGGTAATCGCGCAGGAAAGGCTCAAATACGCTGGGACCACCAAGCAAATCTTCCAAATAGCGCAGGAAAGTGGATCCCTTGATATAAGGCACCGAGGAGAAGGCATCATCGGGTCCGCAGTTGCTCAAATCAACCACCAATTTGGTCAGCTCGGGTGTGCCCGAAAGCTGCGAACGTATCTGCAGGAGTTCAAGCAGAGTTTAGCCGGAGTCTAGCTAGATTAACAGCTGTAAATTTACTTACACACTCCTGCAGTTCAGTTAGATTGCTGAGCATCTTAAAGTCCAGCTCCTTGTCGCCCTGCATGCGTCCCACAATCTTTGACTCCACGAAGACGGTGAAGCCCTCGTTCAGCCAGAAGTGCTCAAAGTTCTTGTTGGTCACCAGATTGCCCGTCCAGCTGTGGGCGATTTCATGGGCCACAACATCGGCCAGCGACTTGTCTCCAGCCAGCAGAGTGGGCGTTACGAATGTAAGGCAAGGATTCTCCATGCCACCGTAGGGGAACGAAGGCGGCATCACCAGCAAATCGTACTGTTTCCACACATAGGGACCACACAGATCGGAGGCTGTCTTTAGGAAGGTCGAGGTATCCGAGAACTCCTCGGCACAGGCATCCACAATACCCTCCTCGGCCCACACATTTGAGTTTTCTCCCAAAGGCCGCGACACGAGTTTACCAATGGCAATGGCCACCAAATAAGCTGGAATTGGCACCGTTTGCTTAAAGTGCGTCTTGCCAGTTTCCTTCTTGTCGATCAGTGCGCTCATCAGAGCAGTCAGCTCATTGGGATGCTCAATGGTTGCATCATAGCTGAACTTAACAGCCGGAGTGTCCTGGCAAGGCATCACGGAGCGTGCATGAATCGACTGGCATTGTGAGAACATGTACGGATGCTGTTTACCCAAAGTCTGGGCAGGATTCAGCCACTGCAGACCGCTGGCACTGCTCGAGGTCTCGTAATCAATGCGTATGTTCAGACTGCGATCAAGATAAAGCAATCAGTGAGTTCTTGTGTGTTATTTACAGTAATCATAAAGATTAGCTGTCTTAGCTTATCACTCGATTTTTTTACCTGCCCTTTGCTGTACCCGCCGGCAACTCCAGCGTCAGCTTCTGACCAATATCAGGCACGGGATCGCTGATGAAGTAACTGATCGGAATTTCCGAGCCTCCAGCTAGCAACGTGGCACCCTTTACCTCAATATCACGTATATCTAACAGCTAAGCATAAGGAATAAAATATTATTTAGGTTAATTCACAGACTGTGGATGCGTTCAGCACTCACAATTGCATCCAGATCGTTGGACAACACATTGAATCTGTGCTGAACGCTGCCGCGCAGCTTCGTGTCTGCGAAGTCCACTTTCCAGTTGATCGCGCTGTGCTCGGTGGTTATCAGCTCCGGCTGCGAATACGAGCTGGGATCAACTTTACCCAAACGACCCATGTTTCTTTGTTGCAGTGTATATATCGGTACCGATTGCTGGAGAATTTGCCGTTGTGTCGTGCACAAGTTTCGTTTACAGACTGAAAGCCAATTGGAAATTTTATTCTTTTGTTGGTCTTTTTGTTCCTGTTCCACTAAAACCGCGATAAGATAAACTTAACCACTAAACGATAATGCAGCGGTGAAAATTGCAATTTGTTTACCAGCTGTTAAAAGTTAAATTAAAAATGTCTCCCAGTTGATCTCACGCTCTTTATATGTGTGGGTGTTGCAAAAAAATATTGTATTGAGATAAATTGCAATTCACTGCCGATAGCCGGCAACTGCTCAACTATCGATAGTTTTCAGCACCAACCCAACTTTATCGATTGCCGGTACTAACAGTCACGCATCAACATATCGTTGTCCCGCAGTAAAACTATCGCAACATTTGTAAACAGTTGTTATATTTCTCTTAAACAAATACTTCAATGCCTGCTTTAACGCAGCACATAATCCTTAGGATGATCCATAATGGCGGGGAAATTCGCCAGCGTTTCCTTGTCAATATGATCAAGTCGCTGGGGCACCGTGCGCGGTGTGCGTATTTGATTTGTGACATTTGCCAAAATCTCCTCTGGAACTTTGTCGTCCGCGAATAAATGTAATCGTTGCATAGTGTGTCTGCGCTGCAGGTTGCCAGTCATTGAATTGTACACAGCCTTCTTCATCACCATAGTGGGATCCTTTTCGTGCAGCTCCCAAGCCAGTGTCCAGGAAGCGCCCCCAGGATAGCCAGTGTGATGGAAATAAACACGCTTAACCCATTCATCGCCGGGTAGCGCAATTTCCTTGGTATTGATTAGCACCACATGGTCGCCACAGTCATCTAAAAATACAAGATTAGTTTAGCTTTGATTGGAGCACAAGTTATGAAGCTAACCTAGTTTTGATACGGCTTTAGAATTCTTCACAATCTTCTTTTAAATCGACCGCCAAATGCTTCACATTTACAACAACAACACAGTCACTCGCGGCACTTGTGATGTAATGAGCGCATAGAAATTTCCGATTTCTCACGCGAATTCACTTAAAATTATTACAATGCGTTTTAGCTGTGGTATCAACTTACTCATGGGATGGTAGATGGGCTTATGCAAGCCCATCAGATGTGTTTTGACCAGACGAGCACTCTCGAAAGGATTCTGCCAAGTGCAGTCATAAATGTGCCATGTTCGTGCAAATGTGGCCCATTGCTGTAAGTTAATGTACATTTGCTGTAGTTAGAGGTAATTAAGTCTAACAGTTGCTGCAATACAGACCTGCACACGCTTAGCTATCGACATGTTTGCTTCACTTTAATTAAAATTAATTTAAACAAGTCTAAATAACCAAGTTTAAGAACTATTTATGTTTCTGTACCGCTAAGTTGGCCGTGCGCAATTATTGGCTCGCGTGAAGTTGGCTGCTTGTTGTGGAAATCAAAGCAACTCTGAATAAAAACCCAGTTTAGCACGTCCACCTTAAATTATTTTCCCAGTAATATGAGAATAACCCATATTTTTAAAAAGGGTCGCGGTACTTAACGAAATAAGATTCCTTTGGGATTTTATTATGAAAAGCAACTGAAAATTACTGGTGGTGCGTATAATAGAGGAACTTTTCCATGTAGCTTACTTGAAGTTGGCTGCGTTGCCCCAACGGTTGAAGTAGCGCGCGCAGTGTTTAAATTTGAAATAAATAAAATTTGAAAAACGTTTTGAGTGATGATTTTTGTTATTTATTTTCGTTTGTAATTTCATTTAAACATTTTCTATAGTTACTAAAATTACTTATGCACTGTTTATTAATAATATTAGTTAAATATTATTGAAAATACATTAGTTGTTTCACGAAACAATTTATAAACATCCTTGGTACATTCGCTGCCTTACAGTTTGCATTCGATCTTTATTTTCTATTTACTCTTTGTGTTAATGGAAATATATATATATATATTTTAAAAAACTAACAAATAAGTCTAGATTTAGTTACAGTTTCTCACTTATATACGTTTCCATATTTTCATATTAATTTTTGTTATTTTTCTTGTTATTCGCAATACAATTCAATGAACTTAACGTAGTTGCTTTTGTTTTTGTTTAATTCGAATTTACAACTTGCCAAGTGCGTTTTGTTTTCTTTTTCTTTATGTTTTTGTTTTGTATTTTTGTATGTGGTTTTTTTATAGTTTACTTTATTTTTTCGTATATATAATACACACGAGGTTCTGGTTTTGTTTTCCTTCTTTTTTTTTAATATTTTTATAGTCATATTCTCGTTTTGCTTTCCATATGAATTTTGAGTGTGTGTGTGTGTGTGAGAGGTGTGATTTTTTTGTCAATTTCTTTTTTGCATTTTTAATGAAAATATATGTATATGTTTATATATAAAAGTTATGTACAATTTGTGTTTTTAATGAAATTCCCTACTTGACGAGCTTCTTTTTGTTTTTTTTTTTTATTTTTTTTTAATTTTTTTGTTTGGGTTTTAATGCAAAATAATTGTTAAAACTTTTCAAGTGTATGAGCATTCTGTTTTTTTTTGTTTGTGTTTTTTTTTTTTTTTTGTAATTAATTTAATACAAAAGTGAACAACAAAATTTTATATTACATAACAAAGAAACAGCAAAATGAAACTCGAAACTGTCTGCGTTGCGGTGCCAGGAAAAGTGGGCGTGTTCTGGCCAGACCCAGTTTAAAGATACATTGGCCTACAGACTATTTTTGGCACCAAATCAAAGAAAATTTCAAAAAAACAAAAACCAAAAACTAAAATAAAAAAATTTGTAACGAAACGAGACGAGAAAATTGCGGAAAAAAAAACTGCGTTACATTGCACAAGCCCGCGAGCTGTTCACGCTGTTCAGCACCAGCTGCAAATGTATCTGTATCTGTATGTACTTGTATCTTGAACTGCATTTGTATCTGCCATTTCCTTAGCAGCTGACAAAGTTGGGCTTGCGCTCAGAGCACTGATGCCGTTGAGCCAGTTACTTTCTGCAGCATTTGCATGAGTTGCTCCGTTGCCGACTGATTGGCACCACCCACGCCCACGCCCACGCCCACACCTACGCCTACGCCTACGCCCACACCCACTAGGTTCACCCCACCCACACCCAGACCACCGGCAGCTGTTGATGACGGCGGCGATGAGATCGATGTGGCTGCCGATGCCGATGACGAGGACGATGGCGTCAGCGCCAACTTGGATTCTGGAGCAACAAAAGAAGCTGAGATTAGATTCGGTACGTATTTGTGTCTATGGACTGCCTTGCATACTGTCATCGCTCTCCAGGTATGTAACGTACGAGTCCGTGCTATCCGGATGATGGTGCGACGTTATGCCCGAGTCCAGGCTGCTACCTCCGGGCGGACCGTTCATTTGCTGTCCCGGCGGTGGTGGATGTGGTCCCTGCGGCGGATGCGGTGGCAGCACTGGCATTCCATTCAAATCATAGCCATGCATCTGTCGGAGGAATGAGCCATAATAAGTTATAAATAAATAAATAATAATTTATATAATTAGAATAATTAACTTAAAAAACAATTCGCTAAACTAAAATTTCTTGAACTCAAACTTTACTTGTACTTTATACAAGCAACTACCGTTTTTGGGCTTATTAACTACGAGCGCTAGATGGCGCCAGTATTACACTTAAAGCACTTAAAGTCCTTTTTTTTCTATACTAATCTGTGCTATAATAATCCTAAATCAACTTGTTTAACTCCACAGTAATTAAAACAGTTTAAATGCAATGAACGCTAGATGGCGCTGCTCTTAACTATGGCGACGAAAACACGACAACGAAACTTTATGGAAACATGTTAGCTAATTCTTTAAATTTGTATACCCTGTAACCCTTTTGACATAGAGACATGCTCACCTGATTGACCAACTGTTGAAATGCAGGTGTATGCGTGTTGATAGCTCCATTGCTGTCGAGATCGGCGTGCAGTGCGAAATCGCTTAAGGCTTTCCATGGCGGTTGATATGTCTGCACGTCCAGACCCTGCAGATTCAGTGGTGAATCGTGACGCACCGGTGAGCTGGCTATCATGGGAATACCCTGCATGGCGCCATAGCCCAGCTTGCGACCCTCCTACAGTACAACAGATGAGCAAAGGATTAGTATACACATACACATACATGTCTTGGGCGGATTTGTACCTTCTCCTGTTGCATTTGCAGCTTCATTTGTATGGTTTTCTTTTTGTCCTTGCAGCGCTTGTTCTGGAACCAGACGCGTATGACACGCGGTGAGAGACCCGTCATTTCAACCAGTTGCTCCTTCATGAGCGCATCAGGTCGCGGATTAGCATTATAGCAGGTTCTGCAAATATAATATAGTATATAGCTTAAAATATCGTATAGGAAACTTTAGACATAAGTCTTTGCTATAATTTTAAAGTTTTATTTATTTTATTTCTATTATTTCTTTCAGTGTTTACCTGAGCGTGTGCAGTTGCTTCTCATTGAGTACGGTACGCACTCGCGTCGGTTTGCCATCCGATGGACCCGAGGGACGTTTCTCCCTAATACTTTTGTGTGAGCCCGATTCGCTGCCAGAATCTGCAGTGCGCCAGACATAAAGGAATGAAAAATAGATCGAAGGAAATGAATAAGTTGTAAGCCAAAGAATTGTATGTCAATTTGCAATCATTTTGCTATTTTTGCAATCGCTTTGAAGTTCACATTGATAAATTGCTCGCAGAGAATGGCGAATTCCAATGTCACCCCAAAAATAGCATTGTCCCCAATTTTTACCCCTCAACCCTCCCCGCGTCCGCTTTGGGAGATGAAAGAATCTGCTTTGCCTGTGGTAATTGGGAATGTTTTGGAGAATTCTTTGTGGTTCATTATGGTTCTCTTTTGTAGTTCTTTGGTTCCGTAATTAAGTCGTGTTTCACAACACTCGCGACAACTTGTTATCGTTATCTAATTTCGATCGCATCGATGCATAAAAAGCAGCGCCAGTTCCCCTTCTTCTTCTTCTTTTTCTACTTCTTCAACTGATCGATACAGATGCCTATCTGGGGCTGGGTGCGGCCTTTCGTTTGAAGGTGTAGTTCCCTCCCAAAAAAAAATTATATGTACTATATATAAAACAGATGTTCAGCTCTGTGTCTAGATCGCAGTCGTGGTGACAATTTGCTGGTTCTTTTGTTGGCAAATTAGCAAAAACTTTTACACAAATTAAAGAGATGCTGTGAGAACTCAAGGATTCTTTAGGGGAGATTTTACAGAAAGCGAAGGGAAGGGAGGAAGGAAGAGAGAGGGAGAAATGGAGAAAAGGGAGAGATTATCGGGTTTTTTATGGGGAACTTTCAAGTGGGGAGAGGGCGCATTTGTGGAACTAGTTGTGAAATAAGCTACGAATTTAGGGGTATAATGGAAAAGTAGTGGTGGAACTAGAAGTGGAACCAGAAGTGGAAGTAGATATGGAACTAGCAGTGGAACTAGTTGTGGAACTAGCAGTGGAACTAGTTGTGGAACTAGTTGTGAAACTAGTAGTGAAACTAGTAGTGGAACTAGTAGTGAAACTAGTAGTGGAACTAGTAGTGAGGGTAGTGGAACTAGTAGTGGAACTAGTGATGGAACTAATTGTAGTACCTGTAGAAAAACTATTTATGGAACACTGGAACCAATACAGGATCTAGTAGTAAGTAAAGTAGACCTTGTGAACTTAGTGAGCCAAGGAACCAGTTCCGGAACCATGGAATAAAATGTTGATTTAAAGACACTGACAGCTAGCTTTGTATTAAAATAGATAAATGGAACTAGCTAACGAACTAGCTAAGGAACTTGCTTTGGAACTAGCTAGAGTTCCAGCAAATGATCGAATGAAAAGAACTAGTAATTAAACTGACTGGTACTAGCTCAGGTACTAATTCAGACACTCAAAGAACTAGCTAAGCAGCACAGAAAAAAAAACAAAACGGTTGAACTGCCAAATGAACCAGTGGCTGGAACCGACAAAGATCAAAAGAGCCGCAGTTTGGCAAACACTCGAATAAGCCGCATTCGAGTAGAGAGCAAACAGAGGCACAACAACAAGTGGCAAACTATGAATGATTGATCAGAAGAAGAGTCAGAAAGGGAGACAGAGAGAGAGAGAGGGAGAGGGAGACAGAGATCATACAGCTGCCAAGACGAATTCAATGTTGAATCATTCAAACAAAAAAATTCCCAAGAAGTTGTCAATGTTTGTCCGCTTGAATGCTTCAATGCAACTTGGAGTATTGTTTGCCCCTGTCCCCGCTTAACCAGCTACACCCCCCTCTACGCCTCTGCACACCTTTTGCGAATTCTAGCTATCTCTTTCTAGTCGCTGTTGTCTCTTTCCGCTTGAAGCCCGCACACGAGCTGCGTAGACTTTGACAAGACCGCCGCATGTTGATAAGGTCTGTTGGCTTGTTCCACTGCAACGTCTGCCCGTAGTTCCCTACCACGTATTGCCCCCCTTCACCTGCCTGCCCACCTGTTAAACAATGAGATTATGTTGACGATATGGTTTGACAATTGTCGTACATTGTTTGACGTTTGACGTTTGCCGATTTCTATTGACACTCTATCGCTTACAAGGATGTAACGCTGTTTTTCTAAGAATAAAACACGCTCGCAACCCTTTGTACTGCCGACTCAGTCGCACTCCCTCTCGGTCTCATTGTCGCTTTTAGTTAAAAGCTATTTAGCCTAATTAGAATGCAATTGCAATGTATGCGAATAACTAGGCCAAAACAATACTATGGAAACAGTTAAGACGCTAATGCAATTAACGCTAATTGCTAAACGGCTGGCGGTTGCTAAATTTTGCCATTTGGTCAGTTTTTAGTAGATTTTACTAACAAAATTTAGTGTATTTAAATAAAGTTTTAGTTAGTTTTTGTAAGCTTGAAATTTGGTAATTTATAAAATATTTAAGAGCTTTGGAAAGGGGTTTTATAAACTATTTTGAGATACTAAGAAACATTGCCTTGCTTTCTGAAGTTTCCTTACAGAGCAGTGCCTAAGAGAAGCTGCTTTGTATATACTTATATATTAAATAAAACTATTATCATTAGCTTTTAGCCTGAATTCTCTGTTTGATAACAAATTTTAATCTGTTGTACAATCATCTGTGAATCTAGAATCTTTGTATAAAAGTGGGTGGCTTAATTAAGTGACTGATCAAAGTATTTGAGTACATTTCTATCTACATATATCTCAGCAGTCTGGAGTTCATTAAAACCCTTTCAAACCACAAACTCCCATTACCACCCATACAAAAACACTTGAATATTTTGGAAAAACAACTCAATTTCAAGTGGAATCCAATTCAGATGCGCACTTGAGCCCAGCCAATTAAGTGGCTAGAAGTAAATTCGTGGTAAGGTTGAAAGCCACTCACCTGACATTGAACCCAATTCGCTGGAATGGTTATTATTGCTAAGATTTGTATTGTTGTTGTTACTACTGCTAATGTTGTTGTTGCTCTCCACAGACGATGATGTTAGACTACTTTGTGATGATTTCTCCAGCACATCGTGATCCTCTTTGCAATACAGGGCGCCTGCATCGCGTAACGCGAATTCATCACCTAAGCAAAATAGAGGAAAATTGTTTATAGGTAGGAAATTTGTGGGACAACTCTTGACGCGACTTGCTTACCTGGCAGCAGCTGTCGGGCACACGCTGAACAACGAAAACACTCGATATGAAAGATTTTCGTTTTGGCTCTCATCACAAAATCATTTTTGCTAAAGGAGTTACCGCATTTATCACATTTTGTACCAAATAACCTGCGAGTGTAAGAGAAGGAGAAAGAGAGAGGCAGAGGGAGAGGGAGAGAGAGCAAGTTAGTCCCATGATTAACTAAATTTGTGTTTAGTGTGTAAATAGCCTTGAATAAGTTCAAGCGTCTACTCTTTATGGCTATTAAATAACATAAAAAACATAAAATTAAATAAATAAATAAAAATACAAATTTACTAATAAAAAAGTGACTTTTTTTTGCCTGTGCCGCTGTGAACATCAATCATTTGTGCAAGTAAAGTGTTAATTTATAGCCTTGCACGTGCTAATCAATTATTCAAAGATTTGCCTGACAAATACAGGTAGTTGGACAACAATTCAGCCCCCACATACCACCCTAAAATCTCTGGTAGCCCCTCACCCACCCAAAACTTAACTGGCTATTTAAATCTCATATTGCACGTCATACATTTTAGCAATGATGAAATCTCATGAGACTCACAGCTGTTGTCTAGAATATACTATGTATCTCCCCCGAAAAAAAACCTACGTTATTGGCATGCTCCATCTAATTAACATGGCCAACAAGTGTCGACTGTGCTACAATTGCTAAAGGCCAAGCGCATGATCAGCTCAATAAAAATATAAAAAAACATACGCGCGTGTACAGGGTATCTAGTATGTTGTCAGCCAAGCAATTATTACAATTAGATCATGATTAAATATGCGTCTAAATGCTATGGAATGTGATTAAGCCAATTAATACAATTAAAACTTGATTAATTGACTAACAAATGCTTAAGAATGTGTGAAATTTTGTTAGGGAAATTTATGTGCAACTCATAAAAAATCATTTTAGCCTTGGGAAAGTAATTTTAGACGCCATAAATCAAATTTGAAAATACTTGGTTAAAAAAATAGCATTTTACCCCACTGTAATGATTTCCCTACTTTGTTTACAGCCCAGTTGACAGCGTACTTACCTAACATAATCACGCTTGCAATAGGTTTTGCCATCGCGCACAAAACACGTACAGCTTTCGTCCAGAAATTGCCTGCATTCCTGGCACTTTAAGCACGCCGCATGCCATTCCAGATCGGGGGCGACGCGCAATATATACTGATCGTGTATTTGACCACCGCAGCCCACGCAATGCGACAAACGTTGTTTTTCTGCAATGAAAATAAAAAGAATTTCAGGTTAGAACCGTTAGAATTGCATTTGAATTTAAATTTGAGTTTCTGTTACAAATGCAGTACTAATTGCTGTTGCACTTAATAAGCTTACTGCCATGGCACTCGCTAGAGCAAGCAGTGTCGCATTTGAAAAGCCGCTGTAAAGTCTAACAGCGCCACTGTTAATAACAGTTTTCACGCTGTTAACTGATCGTGGCGTAAATTGTATGAAAAGTCTGAAGTAAATAGGAATTGCAATTTGCCGACGGCATTTGCTTGCGTTGGAAAATCGTGTAAAGTTTTTTTAAGGTGCCGTTGTGTTTTAAATAAATCTGACTATGCAGCTTTGAGTGTGGCCAGCGTAAAATAACTGCAAAACAAACACGTAACTATGAAAACAAAGATGGCGCTAATTAACAAAACTGCTAACAAAAGTAATCCAAGGCGGCGTGTATGTATGTGTACCCGTGTGTATGTGTGTGTGCCGTAGCCCAACAAAACTTTTGTCGAAAAACATTTGAAAAATTCATAAATCTGCCAAGCGGCGCACAATTTTCAAGTATTTAAGTTGCAACTTTGGTAAAAGTTTTCAACTGCGAGTTTTGGGTGCCTGCCCCAGCCCACTCTACACCAAAAAAGCAGAAAAATCAATGCAATCATTGCCACATTATGTACGAGTGCGAGAGTCCACTCGCCTCCCATCCCCTTGCCCACTGTAAGCCTTGACAGGAACGACAAACGCAAAAAAAAGAAACGAAATGAAAAAACTTTTGCAACAGGAAAAGTTTTTGCCTGTTGAAAAATTAAGAAAAACTTTGACGCGCGTTTAGCACGTTTTAAATGTTTCGTTGTGCCTCACACACACACACACACACACACACACACACAGACTTACGCACTCTTGTGCTGTGTGCGAGAGAAACACACACGAAGCTTTGTGGCTGTTTCCTCTTTGTATCTTTAAATGTAGCTGCGTATCTCAGTTTGTTGTATCTGTATCTGCTAGCGGCTGCTGTGTGTATGTGTATCTTGCGTATCTTTCGCACTCGCAGCCTCTGCACATGAATTATTTATAAAGGCGGAGCAGACAAGTTGCTGCCGTTGCCCGTTCATCGTTGTTGTTGCTGTTGTTATTTTTGTTGTCTTTCTTTCCTTTTTTTTGGCAAGTTTTTTTTTTTCGCCTGGTTTTTTCGTTTGCTTGTATTTGTTGCTTTCATGCTTCAAGCACTTCAGACGCCAGCATTTACTTCCATGTACTCCCCATTCTCTTTTCATTCCCTTCCAACGCTCTCTGCTCTTTACGCTCTCCTTCCCATTCGCATTCACATTCGCACTCGCAATTCCCATTCCCATTCCCATACTCATTGCTATATAACAGTCGGCGGCCTTCGTCAGCAGCCCTCAAGCTCAAAGCTTCAAGCTCTCTACAGCCTCAACCTTCTGCTTTTGCTTCTGCTTCTCCGTCTCCTTCTGCGTTTTCTTCGCCTTTGCCTTTTTGCGTGGCATGTGCGCTTTTTTCTGTTCATATCTCTTTTGCGCTCGCTCGCACGCTTACACTCAGTCACTGAGTTGCTCGCTCTCGTTCTGGCACGTGCACTCAGGCTGAATACAAAGCTACCCTATATAGTCAGTCATGTGTTGTTTTTGTTTTTGCTTTAGTTGTTGTTGTTGTGTGTGCGTGGCCACCATTTTTCTTCTTCCTCGTTGTAGTTATTGCTTGAGCTGACGTCGTTGCTGTTGTTGTTGTTGTTTTTGTTACTGTTGTCGCTTTTGGACAGCTTCTTTTGTATAAATTTCCAGGCTGCGTATCTTTTGCTGACTGACATTTCGCATTCATTGTTTGTTGCCTCAGTTTGTGTGTGTGTGTGTGTGTTTGTTTGTGTGTAGGTGTTTGTCTGCCTTAATGATCCTGCGCACTGCGTTTTCATTTTTCTTTTGCCCCCCGCACACACACACACACACACACACACACACGCACACACCGCAGCCATTACGAGACGTAATGGGAATTTAAGCTCAACTCCAGCGCTGTATCTTTTTTTCTGCCTCGCTTACAAGGGGGTTGGGGCAGTGGGGAGTTTTCCGCTTTTGCGGCGTATCTTTTGCATGTTGTGCGGCCCAAACCGCCCCCATAAAGCAATGGGGGTTGCTACCGCGGGGTCTGCAGGGTGGCTTTGGCATTTGGCGCGTCGTGGTCTGCGCGATTTTTGCGTTTTTCGGCGCTTTTTGCGGCACACTTTGGGGTTTTTACGCGGGTGGGTAGGAGCAGTAGAGCAACTGCGAGCGGGCCACCGGCACAAAATGCAATTTTCGTCTCGCGTTTGTCGTCTATGAATTTTTCCTTGCGTGCGAGTAGGCGTGGGAGGTGGGAGGCGAGTGTATGAGGTGTGGCACATGCGGCTGTTGCGGCTTTTTCACTTTTAACGAGCAACATTCGGCCACATTTGCAACATTTTGCAGCATTTGCAAGCTGTGTGTCATTTTTCCATGTATTTCCATTTTTCGGCTATAAATTTTTCAATTAAACAACTGACAACTAGCAACAAAAAATGCCAACAGTTTATAGTTGTTGTTATTGCGGTGATCTTGGCTTCAAATTGAAGTTTTATATTGAGATGTGTTTAAATTTTTAATGACCCCGCACCTTTTGGGCTGCTGTATGTTCTTGAGCCTTCCTTGTAGGCGCTATTATTAGACACTTATTGAAAATGTACTTGACATTTAACTTGGTATAAAAAGGGTGTTTAAATTTAGATATATGTAGCTAAGGTAGGAAATAGCTTGATAAGTATTTAAAGAAGTTTGACTTACAGAAAGCAAAGATATTATTTTAAAGACTCCTAGCAGTAGTAGCTCAAAAGTATCTTCAGTTAAAGCTACAGCTACGTTTGAATTTTATATCTGCCCAGCAACAAGTATCTTTTTTAAACCCAAAAAAATATCTGTGTGCATAAATATTTTAAAGTCTTTTTGTAAAGCTGCGACTTGTCGTTAGTTGGCTAATTTTTGTTTAGATAAAATGTAAGAGAAACAAATCAACTACATGAAGTTAAAAGTATCTCAAGATAGACTTGGTATCTAGCTAAGTACGAGTATCTGGCGCGTTTAAGCGTTTTTATCTAATTACACGCGTTGCGCTCGTGTCGTGAGGCAGTTAAGCAGGCACAGAGGGAAAGGGAGAAATAGGTGGAGAGGAGATAGACAGAGAGAGAGAGAACTGAGTTGCCTGATGAATAGCCGTAAGCTGTTGTCTAGTTGACAGACCGCGTCCAGGCAATAAACATATCACAGCACATAATGAGCGCCCACCAAAAACAAGAAATAATAAAAAATGAAACAAAAAAAAGTAAAATCATGGCCAAAATGGTAAGAGATGTGCAACTAACCGGCAGCTGCTTATCAAAGTCGGCAATCTTTCAAAAGACCAAAATCGAATTGGCAAGCAGCGACAGAAAGAGAAAGAGACAGAGAGCAAGGGAGACAGCGAGAAAAGTAACCAGTTTTTTGCAATGGCCGTAGTCAGTCGCCTCCTTTAGCAGTTGCAGTATCATTTTTGCAGCCATGTTGTTGTTATTGTTGTTGTTGCTGTTGTCGACAACAGCAACATGCAAAATGCAAAGCATCGATAAGATACAGATACATTGCAAGTGAGCGAGGAGGCCTCCAGCCTCAGCTCCAACTCCGCTACCACTCCCCACAGCTCCACAATGCCCCCTGCTTCAAGTGGGGCTCAAAAATTATGGAAGCTCTGCGGATATGCGCGCGATTTCAAAAGCAACTACTGTTTAAGTTAAAATCAGAGTCGAACTTTTGAGGGTCGTCTTCGACTGCTGTTTGGGATCGGGTTTAGGTTTAAGCTGGTGTGGGGTTTTACAGGGGAATGGGAGACTGGGGAACTGACTACCTTTTTTGATTTATGGCCCATTTTGTTGAATGAAATACAAAGCGCAGCCACTGACAGTTGAAAAGCAAGTGCCGCCAGTGCCAAACTAGGAATTTCACATGATCATAAAACGTTAAAAAAACAGAGACATACAAAATACAAGTGACGAGAGTCGAGAGACGACAACAGATACAAGATATGCTGCTACAAGATACAAGTCTCCCACAACAACAACAACAACGACGACAATTTGTGATTGCTGCCGCGTGACTTCTACGAAAATTTGTCATTTTTCCAGGAATAGCGCGCTTCGATTTTTTTTCCACTCCTTTTCTGCTTTTCCAATCGGGTATTTTTGTTTGCTTTTCTGGTTACCTGCAAAGCGAAACGCTTAAAAAATTAATGATGACAGCAGCGAGCAACGCTTTTTGGGGAACACGTGCCATGGACCAGTGGAATCGAGCGGCGATTTCGATTTCAATTTCTCGAATTCACATTTTGACAGACTCATCAATTTTGTAGATACGAAAGCGTTGCCTTCATGAAACTGACATTCTACCCGTTGTCCCCTATCCCCTTTTCCCTACCCTTTTTATACTCTCTGCAAGAGTATATTGGGTTTGTGCAAATGTATGTAACAGGCAGAAGGAGGCGTGGCAGACCCCATAAAGTATATGTATTCTTGATCAGCGTCACAAGGCGAGTCGATATAGCCATGTCCGTCTGTCCGTCTGTCTGTCTGTTTGTCTGTCTGTCCGTCCGTATGAACAAACAGATTTCAGAGATGGTAAGAGCTACAAATTCGAGTTTGGTATCTATCGACTCGATATTTAGTCAGTCAATACAAGAATCTTTTTTTTTTTTTTGATGCCACGCCCCATTCGCCCACAATGAGCCAAAAACTAGACATACCTCGAAAAAAAATAGATGTTTAAATATCTCAGTAACTACGGAACTTAGGAATACCAATTTTGGTACGCATTTTCCTAAAGACAGCATAAATACATTACCATTTAAAATTTTTGGCTGCCACTCCCCCTTTTTCCGTAGGAAAAAAAACCACTTTTTTAAACTTGCATGCCGTTTTAGAGGCATTGTTCTCATCGTACAGTATTGTTATTTATGATTCCTTTCAAGACAAATTATATCAAGCTATCCTGAAAGTTGCAAAAAAATCCAACAATAATCAACAGAGCTACCGATTATAAAGTTAATATTAAAGTCAATGCATAAGTGCGAGCGCGACAGAAACATACAAGCATATATGCGAACTCTTTTAATGCATGCGTGGTGGCATTAGTATACACACACACATATATACACAAATATGTGCATACATATAACGTCAAGCGAATTTGTACATGCATACAGACAAACACATGTATGTTCGACTATATAAATTATCTTTTTTGTTGTAATGTGTTCTAATACAAAAACTATCTATTATAATTGGGAATAAAAGCAGAGAGTATTATACGGTCGGGCTCGTTCGACTGTACTTTTCTTACTTGTTATGCTCTATCCTCTTTACTCCCTATATTGTATGTGCTCCTTTATGCCATTCGTATCATCCTTTAGCTCTCGTTCGACACTGATTAGGCAACATTCTCGTTGTCCATTGTTTTTTCGGTGAGCTGCGTGGGTTGAGTACTTCCTTCTCCCTCTGCAGTATGTCCCTCTTTCCCTATTTATCTGCTTGTCTCTCTGTTTCGCTCTGGTCACTGGGTATTTGAGTGGAAGGAAGCTTTGTGGTTTTTGATTTGTTTGTCTGTCTTTGCTCGCTGGATCCTATCAATTATGTGGCCCCTCGGTCTGTCTGTATCTTGCTCTCCCTCTCTACCCTAGTATCCCTCTTTGTTTCTCCCTCTCTGCTTAAGTGTTGCAATTTTGGGGTTTCTGCAGTTCGCAATCGTGCTGATTGTCTGTCTTAACTTGGCTTAATTAAGTGCAGTTGCTTTGACAATGACAACGTAATCTTCATTTAGCTATGGGCCACATCAAAAACAACTGACCGCTCCATAAATATACATTCTACACACACACACTTACCCACATATATATGTTTGTTTGTATTTATATATAAATTTGCCTAATTAATTACACAAAACACCAAAGAGCATTTCGATTGGACCAACAACAAACAAGCAGCGACAGACTAAAGCCACAGAGTAAATTGTTTTACTAGAGATGGTAGCGTGAGTTTGGCTTAAAATCGTTAGTGATGGAAGTCTGAATGAAAAAGTGTAGAATTTAGGGAAGTGCTGGAGTTTCTTATAGGCTTTTACCATAGAATTATTTGTTTTCTTTACAGAACAGTCCACGAACACTTTATAGTGTTAAAATCCTGTCAGTTTTAAAAATTGTCTCCCAGACATTGGAATTTGTTCATATTTATTATCTATATATTGTCTTCTAAAGTCGTTTAATTTAGAGACTATTTTAATAGGGTCCTTTAGCCTTAGATCTAGGGTTTTTCTCTTTGCCCACTTTATACAGGCGACAAATATTTCCATTTTATTTAACGTCACAGAATATATTGCTAATATGTGTTAATAATATTAATTTTCTATGATTTATTTGCAACTTTATTCAAATCTCTAGTAAGTTTTGTACCGCAAATGTTTTACTATTTTTATTTTCTTTTAATTTTAAAAATCTGTAATATTATTTTGTTTAATTTTGATTGATTTCATTGTTGCGCGTGTCACGCGCTTGGAGATCATCTCAAAATCCGAGAGGCAGTCAATATAAATATAACAGAACTGAACAGTTGGTTACGATTTTGAATCAATCGAGTCGATAACAATCGATTCCAAAATCAAAATCAACAAAAAATAAAAAAAGAAATAAAAGAAAATGAGAGAAAAAAGGGCGAAGACGACAAGAAAAAGCAAAAGAAGCCGCCGGCTGCAAACACTTTGAAGTGTTTGATTTTCGTATTGGCCGATCGAAGTGATTGCTTCTCGTTGTTGTTAACGTTGTTGTTGTTGTTGTTGTTGTTCTTAGTGTTGTTGCTAGTGTTGTTGGCTGTCGTTTTATTGAAGCCAAATTTGAATACGAGACATGCAGCAAGCGAACAGCGGCAGAAGCTGCCAATGCCGCGACATCAAAGAGTGCCTGGACTCAAAATGGACATGGGCCTGCAACACAATTTATGCCAGCAGAAGTAGACACACACACAGAGCACACACACACACACATACACACAACGGAAATGACCTTTTTGTGTGTATAAGTGTGTGTGTGTGAGTGAAACAAAATGCCGACGAGCAGACGCAGCAACTGCAACCGAGTTCTGACTGCGACTCTGGATGCTGTTGCTGACGTAGTACTATGGAATAAATTGGTTATTTTAGTGGTGTAATATTTTTATATTTAATTTTGAGGCTTTGTAGTGGCTTGTTATTAAATTACAGTGGAGTACACACGATTAAACTATAATAAAAAAAATATGTATACAAAATTCGTAATTCTGCCCATAGTACGTTGCTGCTGACGTTGTTGCTGTTGTTGTGTGTGTGTGTTGCGTGTGTTGCTTGGCGAGCAGACAGATGACAAGACGCGATAGTGTCGGAGCCTGAGCTCCTCTGAGCTTCTTGTACGAACGGCTTGCAACAGCAACAAGTAAAGAACGACAAAGAGAGAGCGTGTGAGAGGGAGACAGAGGGGTAGAGGGAGAAAGAGTTGGGAACACGCGGGCTAAGTGATGATCATGATGGGTTATTAGGCAGGTTGCGTTGACAACGCATTTGTCTTGGCCAAAACGCCGACGCAAGGATCTGGGTGTGCGAGTGTGCCAGTATGTGTGTGTGTGTGTTGGTGTGTATGTGTGTGTTTGATAAGCGCGCGACATTTATTTATGGTGTCTTAACACAAGTGTCGCCAATGGCCAAAAAATAAATGAAAATGAAATAAAAAAGGCGCCGTGACCCGACCCTAAATGCAATCGAAGCCATCAAAAAAAGAAGAAAAAAACTCAAAAGCATAAACACAATAAAGGTTCACAGAGAGCGAGAGAAAGCCGTTGTGTCAAATCTTTTTTGAAAAACTGACGGCTCAGCGTCAGAAAAAGACTCGAAAAGTGTCAAATTAACGTCAAAGTCTTGAGTTTTTGAGACACGACTCAAACTTCAAAACTTGTGCCTCAACTTGTGCGTCACGTCAAAAGCGAAATATACATATATGCACCAATACATATATCTATATTATATATATGTGCATATCTGTATGAATGTCTATACTGCTTAGTGGATAAAAGCAATTAAAGCTAAACAACAAATTGAAATTCAAATACAAATTCGATATCCAAATTGGAAATCAAAATGCAGTTTAACCTTTTAAGGCCGCATGCAACATGTTGCAAATGCTGACAGGCCGCCCAAAAAAAAAAAAAAAATTAAAATACTAGCGCAAGCTACACACAAGTGGTATTGACTGCTAAAGACTCTGTACTAATTTTGGAGACAGTATATTTCTAAGCCAGGCAATTCATACAACTATAAGTTCATTTGTTAAGTCTTTTGCCTATCATTTAGTTCACTTTAAACTTAATTTTCTTACTCATTCCTTTCTTGACAACTTCATACACCTTTTGTGCTGTTTTAGCACAGGGTCTTTAAAAAATATTTGCATATTCAACTAGTTTTAAGATTTGTTGCTCAGTTTTTCTTAGCTTCCTTTTTATCATAAATGCGTTTGGCATTTGCTGCGTTTTTGGCTAATTAGCTTAGCGTTTTTTGTAGTTTTTTTTTGGCTAAGATAATGTGGCTTGAAGCTTTGTTGAATTGCGTTTTGCGTATAAAGCAATTGAACACTTTGTGGCAGTGCTGTAGCTGTTGTTGTTGCTGCGTTTGTTGTCGTTGTTGAATCTGTTGTTTTTGCTCTCCATGGCAGGCGGCTTGTGTAAATATTTGACCTGACGCGTGTGAACTTTAACAGTTTTTATGCTTTATTTGTCGCAAATATTGCGCAAACATTTGCGAGTCAAGCAAGTCGCTCCCCACTACCCATTCCCCACCTCAAGCTGCCTCTTTGCCCCACTGTGGCAACAACGACGTTGCCTTGTTTGCATTTCGGGTCTCGAAGATGTTCAAGTTGTTGTTGTTGTTCTCGTTTTTCTGACGATTTTGTTGTTGTTACTTTTGTTGCTGTTGTTGCACCTTTTGCACTTGCAATTGTTGTTGCCGTTGTCGTTCTGCTGTTGGCCATGTTGCTATGACCAGTCCCACTCTGCCCTGCTCTTAGCCTTTGCAGCATGCAACATGCGTTAGCAACATACTTGCTGCAGTCGGCAAAATATCAGTTGAATGCTGCAAATTCTACTAAAAAGTTGGTACTAGTGAGGAGCAAGTCTTGAGCAGGCAAAGGGTAAGCCAAGAGCAGTAACAATAATTTTAATACACATATTGAATCAATCTATTTGTAGGTAGTTTAATAAATTCTGTTTGTAATTTAAAAGTATTACAAATTTTTCTAGAATTTTTTTTCTGTGGAAATTAAATATTCATATCCAATTTGCTTTAACAATAAATTCAATTAAACAGTAGTAAATTTGAAATAAGTATTTATTTTAGAATTTTCTTTTTCTTTTTAAGCTAGAAGCATTTTTAATTTAGCGAATTTAACTCAATTATCAGCAGCACAAAGCAGTTTGTAAATCAAATTTGGGGAATGCAATTTAATAATATTTTTTAAAATTAAATAAACACACAAATTCTTATCTGCAGCAATCATTTATTAATCTGTAAAGTTTAAAATTTAACGGATTAACGGATAGTTTGTCTTTGTTAATCTCCAAAACTAAGACCCACAGCTCTTGGCATTATTTTAAGTTCTTCCCTTGTGTTTCTTTTTAAATATATATTTTATAAACGCTGCTTCTTACCCCGCCTTTAGCTTTAAGAACTTTTAGCAGCAGCTTAAATGCCAAATATGCTCAACTGCTCATCTCTAGTTAAACCTTAAGCGTTTTACCTAAAGCCTCGCGATGAGGTGTGCCTTTAAGCCACATTCCTAAGTGCGTATGGGGTGCGAGTGTATGTGTGTGAGTGCACCGTTATAAAAACTTAAGACCTCATTAAAAGAGGCCGACACTGCTTTATGGCTGGACCAAGATCGAGTTGACCATTTAACGCCGTCATCTTAAACTCAAACTTATTCTCAGCTCGATGCTCGTTGTGGTCCTTTTATAAGCCACACTAAAAGTAACTATATAGATATATATATATTGGTGTACATATAGATATTTGGTCGATTAAGCGCACGCAAAGGCAGCCAAGCTGCTCTAAAGTTTCTGATCAACAAAAACACAAAAAAAGGCTAAAAAAGGCCGCCAAAGGCTGCGCGTTGTTCATGCAAATTTTAACTTCATTTCGGCTTCGTTTTGTTAATTAATTTATATTATTTTATTTGGGTGTCGTATACAAGCGAACCGCACTACAGATCGCAGTGTTCAGTTCTTTATGTTGTTGTTGTTGTTGCTGTTGCTGTGGTTTCCCCTTTGCATCTGCAGCTATAGCTACGGGTCCGAACCGACTGAACGAACGAACGACAAATTTATATTTAATGAGCTTCATAAAATTTGAATTTCAAAGGAGCATTGCACCGCAACGTCATGTTCGAAACTGTTCCTGAAACTGAACTGAACTGTCCCCGGATCTTCTGGCGTTGATTGCCGGTTCAAGAACGATTCAAGTCCGATTCAAGAACGACTACGAGTTCGTCTCTAGACTGAATCAAGTCACAGCCAAATGAAGGTATATAAATTGTTGGTTTTATGGCATTTTAAGTAGGCCTGCTTTATGGTCCCTGCTCGAGGTCCATATGCGATGACTGCACTTACACCGCTGCACTCCAAACACTCACACACTCACACACACTAGACACTCGGCACAAACTCACACCTGATGCTATGATTCATTGGCGCTGTGTGGTCGTAATCATGCCTCGTCTGTCTTCAGTCTTTGTGTCTCTTGGAGTCTTAACTCTTTAGTCTCTCTGGGTTGGCAAGACTTATTGCTGCCCACTTAGGCGACAAAACGGTGTTGTGGTGTTCTGGTACTTCCGATGAAGCGGCAATTCTTCGGAGCACCCCTTTTCTGAGCACTACTGCAAATGTGAGTCTCTCTGCAACTTGTTCGGCAAGTTTCTCAACATTTCAATTTGACATAATGAGCTACATTTTGTTACCAGTAGGCATTACCACAGTTGGCCCAAAGAGCTACCAATCTAGAGCTTTTTGTTGCAGCTTCAGTTGGGCAGAAAAACATGTGTACAAATTATCACTTTGGTATTTAAGGCGTGAAAATACTAAAAATTATTAAATTCATTTTTTTTTTATTTTTTTAAATTTTTAAAATATATTTTGGAGTGATTTTCAAACTAGTACAAAAAATTTTACTAAAAAATATTTTTTCAAATGGGTTTTAAAAATTATAAAAATTAAAAAAAATTATAAATTTTATAAAAAATCATTTTAAAATCAAACCGTTTAAGAATGGTTTGTGTTTTTTAGGAAATCTCTAAGAAACATATTTTTAGAATTTTTCAAAGTCATTATGTGAAACAAATATAGTAAAATTGCGTAATGTATGTATTTTTGAATATATAAATGTTGCAATTTTACTATATTTGCTTTTAAAATTTGATTACCTACTTAAAATTATTTTCATTGCAGCCAAAAACTCTAAATGACTCACATTTTTCGCCACAAATTTGATAAACATAACAAATTTAACAAATTTCTCAATAATTTCGGTTGCACGATAACAAAACAAATGCAATTTTATTTATGACTACAAAATGATTTTTTGCCCAACATTGAAAATCACGTATGTTATTCTATAAAAATATTTATATAAAGATTTTTATTGAATGTCGTGTGCTGCCATAAATAATCAAAATTTCCATTTTATTTGGATTTATTACCTGTTTTGATATACTATTTTGAATTCTCTACTAATTAGTTAACAATATTCTTTTCAATATGCCAGGCAAATAACATAAATATTAGGAAATAAATTCATATTTCGACAAGCTTTCAACACAGACAAGAAGTTGGAACAAGTTTTGTGCGTAGATTTTGAAACCAGTTTAGGAAAAGGCTTCAATTTTTGCATTGATTTATGTTTAATAACTTTTGTTGTTGTTTTAGTTTTTAAACAAACATAGACATAGTTTATTTGTTGCTATAAACTGTGGTTGTGTTCAGAATTTAAAGAAATGTGTCGCATAAACAAAGTTGCCACTGAGATGTGCAACTTGTTTGGCCTGTTGAGTGTCTGTCAAACTGTCCGTCTGTCTCTGCGTCTGTGTCTCTGTGGCAACATTTCAATTTGACATAATGAGCCAGATTTCTTTGCAGGTAGTTGGCTTATTTTATATAGTATCCTGGCTGCAAGTCAAAATATTTTGCAGGTAACGGTAATTAGCCAGACTAGGCTACTGTCTGCCAGTAACTCCATCTCCTACTCTCCCTGTCTCCTTCACTCTCTTAACCACAGTGTCGTCATCTAATTTTGAATGAGTTGCCCCGTGGCGCGACGTCCGACAAGCCTCACAGCAAGCGGTCTACTTCCAGTCTCTTCAACTCATTGAGGGTGCGAGTGAGCAAAGGAGACAGCAAGGCAGCCAGTCAGTGTGTGCGAGGGAGAGGGAGAGTGGAGCGGTCAACCTGTTGATAGCCTCGTCTGGCCTAACCAGACGATACTTGAGATTAAGAGCTCTCAATACAAACAAGCGACATGCTAAATCTTGTACGCTCTAGCTCACTCCCACTCTACACACCACTCCCCCTCTCTCTTTCCCGCTCTAACTCACTCTCTTTTCCTGCTCCTTGTTAACAAAACTGCTCGCAATCGATGCGGAAAAGTGGTTCTTGTAATGTGATATATACTCTGGTATTCTATGTATATTCTATTCCTATTATATAAGTATTGTTGTCGCTTACTTTTTTTTCTTCAAGTGTTGCTTAGTAATTTTTGGAGTACTCTAAGCTGACGCCACCAATTGACGACGGTGGCGTCTCAATTCTTACGACTCTCAAATCTCAAAGTCTCAAACTCTTGACTTGGCGCCGGCGACTCTTCTTCCTTTGTTCTTGGCTTGATGTAACCAACAGTGTTGCCATTTTAGCTCATTTTTAGCAATATTAGGCAATACGAAGTGTTTAAAAATCCGGAAAACTTTGTCAAAACTTTTCTACAGCATTTCTTCCAATTTAAGTAGATGATTTGGCTAACAACGGAAGTATTCTAAATGGTCATAACTTGTTTCAAATTTCTTATAGTTAAACTAGCTCTTTTGGCCAACAAATGCTGTCAACACTGACCACCAAATCACAGTCTGCTCTCACTTTGAGCAACTAAACTCATTGCATCCTGTTGAAGGTTATTACTGTTGCCTTTTCTTGCTTCTGCTCTCTTTCTGCTTCTTTCTAATTTCTGTTCTTATTGTTGTTTTTCTTGTTGTTGCTGCCTTTTTATTGTCTCATGCTTAATTAGTCATTAAAAGCGGGTTATAAAAATGACACTCGTAAAAAATGCCTGATAGAAAGAGAGGGATAGCGAACGAAAGGCTGTGATAAGGACAGAGAGAGAGGCAAAAAGGTAAAGAAAGAGAGGCAGATAGATGTACGTATGTGCTGAGCGGCGAGGCGCCCCCAAAAGAGCTTTAAAAACGACGCCATTAAAGTGTTGAGCGCGTTGCATGCAACACGCCAGCAGAGCAGAGCAGAGAACTGCGGCGTAGAGCTCCAAAGCTGGCCAACTGACAGTCAGACAAATGCACCTGAGCAACAGAACACACACACACACACACAGTCATTCAGACCGAGGTGTCATATGACGCAGCGGGTGTTCCAAGCTGCAGAAACCGGCAGCCCAAAACTAACATGTGGCCCCAAAATCCCAGCGGGAAATGCGACGCCAAAAGGCGCCGTTTAATGAGCGCCTGGAGAGAGATAGACAGAGACAGAGACAGTGGGAGGGCGAGTGCGAGTGTGGAAAAGAAAGGGAGGGAGGTCAGCACTACACACACGCGATAAACGGGCGTGGCATGCAACAAACCCTGTTTCCCCTTAGCCAAAGCCAATATTTTGGCATTATTTATCAGTTGATTTATGTGCAGCTCACTCAAAATGCAAGAACGCCCAGCGCTCCCTGCTCTCCTGCTCTCTCATTCTCTTACTCTTCTTTAACTTTATTTTTCCACTTTTTCCTCATTTTGAAATTTAATACATATTTTTGAAGACTGCCCCAAACAGTAGCTCGTTGCTGGCTTGACAAGCGCTGACACCTTGACTGAACTTTAAGAGCTCACAGTTTTTAATTGCACTTTAATAGTCCCGTCCCGACTGCTTTAATATGCCCACAGCGACCAGGCCCAGGTCCATGTCTAGGTCCAGTTGGCGGCCAAGGGTCAGCAGTAATTAGGCCACAAACAGCAAATTTTTTGGGCTTTAAGCTGCGTATCTGTCAGATACAAAAAAATTCTGTAGCGATTTCAACTGCAGCCATAAAAGCTAATGCATTAAATATTTTACAACTTGGCATGCAACAGAAAAATAGAGGGTATAACAATGAGTTAACAAAACTTGGCTGTTAGACTATGAGATACCCTTTAAAATTTGTACTAGCTGCTTAAACTCCTCAAGGACTGCCTTTTTAGTAAGTCAAACTAACATTAAAGTTGTCGTCTGTTGGACTGGAATTTCTATATCATGCTCTGTTGACATAAATATAAACAATGTGTGAAATATTTGTGTGTGGTATTAACCCTTTTTTTGATTACAGTGCATTAAATTGGTCTCTGGTCTCCTGGCACTCCCACATAACACAATTTATGCGCCACTCGCTGAAAAATTTCGTCTATATTTTATGGGTTTCGCTTTTTTGGGTTTCCGGCCCGAGTTTTTGTATTTTTTGTGCTCTGTTTTTAAGGTATTGCTATCCTGTCTGACTTTTTGTGGACAATCTGTTGTATGTTCTTTTCCAGTTTTTTCTGTTCCCGCTCCCGTTACTGTGGCTGTTCCTGATCCCGCTGTCAGGCTGTCTGCATAGGGTGATAAAGTTATTTAGGCGCAAATCATAAATTCCGAAAGAAACTGAGAGAGAACCCTCAACCGAAGCTTATCTGATTTTGCACTTGGGTCCGTCCGGCACTAGATCAATATGTGTTAGGTCTGAAAAACCTGTGCGGGCTCTGCGCTTGATACGGGGGAATTCAAATATCGGACCCAGATTCCAGAATCCAAAATTCAGATTCCAGTCACAAATTTAGAGACTCCAAAAAAAGACAGCTGTGCGCCTGCGCCTGTTGTCACATTTGTCTCTGTGTGTGTATCTGTGTATTGAAAGGGACTACGACAGGCGACATTTGGAGAAGATACGCAAAAGTCGAATTTGATTTCAGGTAAATCTTGCCTGAGATTTTCTACTCTGTCTCACTGTTGTTTTTTCTCTGCTCTTTCGGTTGCCGTCTTTAATTAACAGCTCTTGGAGCGTTCGTTTGACTTGTGAAATTAGAAAATTATGCCTGGAATTTCCGTTCACAGATGAGCAAAAAACAAATACACATAAGCTAAAAACCAACTTGGAAATAAACAGCAGCAAATATTCTGAACATTTGCCTAGTTGATTAGTCGTAGCAAAAAATGATAATTGGTTATCGTATTTTAGAGAAGAGATAAAAAGCTATAAAATTGGGCTATAATCAGCGCACGGAGGAAGCGAATTAGTTAGGATTACAGGGAGAAATTCATAGAGAAATGATTATTTAAAAAATCAAGGAGGGAAACTTAAAAAAGATGTAGAATTAATAAAGTCTTTAAGCAGCTCTAAACTTATACAATTTTAAAGCTTAGAAAATTTTCCACGTACTTAAAACTTTAATGAACATAATTTGCATGTTTCCAGTACCCAAATTTATAACTTTTAAAATTGTATTCAACATAAATTCATTTCAAATAAAGAATCAATCAACTCAGTTCAATTTTGCCGCCAAGAAGCTACGCGAATTTAAATAATAGATGGCAATCAAGTAGCTTGTATGTATTTAGTATATTTTTTTTTTAAGTAGCAGCTTCGAAAGTCATTTTTGTATCGTCTACAAGATCAAATTATGTACGATTAATGATGTGTGTAGAACATTTATGGCCAATGGAATGGCAATCTGTTACCATTCGCCTTTCACATGCTTTATGACTGTCACACGCTTGACACATTATAAATATACAAATATATATAAAAGTATACCCTATATAGTATGTTTGTCTGTGTTTGCAGTTAATCTATCTATCTAACTGTCTGTTTCTATCTCACAATCCCATCCGTAAGCTGTGTGCCATTCTCCTCCAGTTGCCAAAGTAACTTTGCCTTTTATGGCCAACAAACATTTAAAGTCACATTTCTTTTTATAATTTGTTGTTGCTTTGTTTTTAACAAATTGTAAAATATTATTGTTTTTGTTATTTTTGGGTCTTTTTTTGAGTAATCTGCACATTTGCTCAGTCAATTTTTCACAATTAACTTTCAAAATGTTGTTAGCATTGTTGTTGTCATTGTCAGAAATTTAAATTTACTTACGATTAATTTAGCAAATCATTTAAAACTAATTAATTTAAATTAAATTATGGTAAACAAATTTGCAGCACACACAACTAATACATATATTTAAATGCAATCAGATATTTGAGGCCAATTGGACAAAACTATAAAATGAAAATCGTTTTGATTTTTATGACCGCAAATAATTGTCAATTTTTAACGAGTTTGGCATAAAAACCATGGATTTTATTAGACAAGCAGCCAACTAGATGAACTGGTAAAAGTTAAAAGGGGGAAATAACCAATAATAAAAAAACAGACATCGATTTTTATGTATGTAGAACGTTGTTCAAACGCCACGAAGTATGCAGCAGAATTTGCTAATCGATTTTCATGGAGACTATGTATTTAATTAAATAAAACTACTTAACTAAAACTCTACAAATTATAAATCCTTAAGGTGCTAATTGTTTATAAAAGTTAATGTAAAAAAATTTGGCATTTTAGCTTAGTACTTAGCAGAAAAACTTCAAAATTTCTTGTATAAGTCCAAAAATTAGCTCGCTTCCGAAAATCTCTTGCAAATATTAAAGGTTTATTAATTTTTAAAATTTGTCCATATATTTCTAATCCAGTTTGTGGCTATTTTCTTCTGAATGAATTTCCTTTTTCCACAATTTTATATAATTATTTGCAAATCTTTCTTCAAGTTAATTTTAAGTAACTAAAAATTATATAACAAATCTGTCAGTGTATCATTTATTTTATAACTCAATATAACTCAAAAATACAAACACACAAAAAAGTGTTGCGTTGTGTAAACAAAACTTCAACTCGAGCGGCTTTTGTATATTTCCTTCTACTATATTTAATTAATTTAACGACTACTTGAGAAGTTAGCAACGACATATGTGTGTGCTTGTGTGTGTGCGAGGGGGCTGGAAGGGAGGGAAAGCCAATGGGCCTGTGACATGAAAAACTCATTAAAATGTTTACAGGCGCACAGAATCAACAAACCAACAAAAGCGACTCGGACGGACGGACAAACAGACAAACTGAGTTGAAAAACAAAAAAAAAAACAGAAACGAATACTGAAAATAAAATACGGCAACTGAAATTGTTTTCATTTCAAATATCAACTAAAAAAAATTAAAGAGAAAACAAAAACTAAAACTGAAAAACTCACAACTCAAAGCAAAGTTGTTGCCTTTACTTTTTTTAGTTTTAGTTTTCAGTGTCCAACAAAAAAAAAAAGATGAAAAACTTTTTTGGTTTGGCAAAAGTTTTTTAAATTAAAATTTAGTTGCATTAAATATTTAATATGTGCGCAGCGCAAACTAATTAAAATTGAAATTACAATGCGGCTGCAGTTGGACAGTTGCAGTAAGCGAACAGACAGCTAACCTGTATCTACTAGATACTAATGTATCCACAGCTGTTACTGCTGGTGTTTTTGGCTCATTTATTATTCAATGCGCTCCACGGACAACGTGTTAATGATTATGATTATTTTCTCTATAGCTTCATTCTTATTCTAAAAAATGTTTAAGAATTTATAACAGCAAAAAGATACACGTTTTAAATATAAATTTAAAATGTTATCAATATTTTAAGTTTTTAAACTTGCTTATCCAGCGCTTGGTATCCGCTAGTCGTGCATTCTCTGTCACATAATTCGTACATGCTTTTTTCTGCATGTTTTTGCGGTCTTTTGTCTGGTTAGAAAATTGGCAGCTAACATTTGTCACAATTTAGCGTCAAATAAAATTTAAATAAAATATATATTTTCTCGCGCACTCACACACACACACACACACACACACACTCTGGCATTTTTTAATGACACTGTTGGTTAACTTGAGCATTTAAAAATGCATGAAAATAATTTAGAAATTCAATGGTATGGTCAAAAATATGGTCAACATTTTTCCGGCACAACAGAAAAATTTGTCAGCTACAAAATTAATGCAATTGTCGCATGCGATAAATTTTGGCTATATTTATTTTGTTTGCAATTCGCACACTTTAATTGTTCACACCATTAAAATGTCATTCAACCATTAATTGGCTCAGAATTATATTCTACTTAAAGTAAAATACAGCTATAAGTTAAAAGTTAATGCTGCCATAAGTTTAAACAAAAAAAAAATCCCACTAAGGGTTTATTTTTGCTGCTTTCAGTTGTTGATAATCTTTTTTTGTAGCCCATAAGTGGCAGATACGCGACTGCTGATAGCCTGAGGGACATTAAAGTACTTTAAATTCGATATATGTATCTTTAAGATGCATTTTGTGAGTGATGACAGCCTTTAATTTGTACATAAATCACCTTAAAACATTTCAATTAATTTTTATAATTTTAATCAGTTCAAGAAAGTGAAAGAAATTTATGTAGTTAATATAATTCTTAACCCCATAAGTCTATCAAATTCGCTGACTTTAAAAAGATTTAAAAAGTTCGAATATTTTTATGAGTGTTTTTGTTTTAAAGTACAAAAAATTTGGCTGATCTCTAATGCACATTAAGTTCATATTTTGTAGCTCAGTAGCTTAAGATCAACCTTGACCCGGATTGACATTAAAGCCAACTAAAAGTTCTGCGCAAATGCCACAAGTGGCATACTACGACCTTATAGATAAAGCTACCAATAAAAGCCCAAACTGAGTTGTCTGTTTTCTAAATTAACTCACTGATTAAGCCACAATCAAAATCATTTTAACGCCTTTTGTCATTTTATTTGATTTTAATGTCACAAAATTTTTGTTTGGTTTTTGTGACAGTTTCAAAATTTGGTCTAAATTTTACAGTTGAATTGCTTTATTTATTTTGTTTTACTGTTTTTTTTTTTTTTTTTCAACTTTTCGAACTTTTTTTGAAAGGTTAATGGCAATTTAATTTGCAAATTTTGCGTTGTTTTGTGTCTAATTTGTTTTTGACTGCAACAAATGATCATAAATAAGTCATTAACTCGAATAAATAGCTTTATTAGTCGCATATGATATGGGGTTTGATAAGTGTGTTCTGGTTCTATGATTGTATGGTTAACAGTTATGTAAATAATTGGGTTCGTTTGCTCCAGTTAAATGATTTCTTTGTACACTAATTCAGGTATTAACTTAATAAAACAAAGTACGCAGCGTAATTGTAGTTTTACAGTCGTAATTTAACTAATGTAAAGTCTAAAATTGGTAGCAATTATATGAGTAGCGCTTATAAAAAGCTATTCTAAACCACTAATTAAGGTAATAATATTATTTATAGCTAAAGTTATCAGTCAAAAATAGCAGTTTCTGTTTTAGTTTTGAAAACTGAACAATATTTCTATAAGCTACGATAAAAATAAGTGTTTTAGTTTAACATTATATCAGTTAGAGATATTTAATTACCCAAGTCTACTCTTCTAAGTCTCAGTTTAAAAAGTATTTCAACTTTTACTTAAACTTATTTATAGTTTAACTTATTGTTGTCGGCTTCAGTGATTTCGAAACTGGTTTTGAAACAGAATTGGGAAAGACCGACGGCTGTTTTTGTCTTAGTTTACGGCAATTAGAATGTGATGCTTGAACCGATTTGTATCTTTGAGATATTTAAAATTGTATATGCTTGATAATTGTGTACTTACTTATCACATCATGGCCGTGACAATCCAAATCCAGGTGATGATTCATCACCAGCGATGGCTGTAATCCAGTTTGATTGTGATTGTGATTGTGCAATGGTAGCTGGTGAGCCAAATGGCCACCAATCTCTGCCATTACCATATATTTGGCTTATAGACCGGCCACCAACCCAAACACTTGAGAAAAATTTCGAAAATCAAAAGAGCGTAACTCAAAAAACGGTCAATAGATTTTTGTGCATTGAGCAAAAAGTGTTTTTCGTGTTGGTTGTTTATTTATTTCTTCCTTTTTTGTTAATATTTATTAATTTTGTGTTTACTCCAGAAATGATTTTCGATTTTTCTACGACATTAAGGCACTTTTTGTACAGTTTAGTTTAGCTTGAGATACTTTTGTATCTTACGAATATATACATAGATATATTTTATTTTTTGCTTTTGCTTAATTTTATGTAATTTTTTTTGCTTGAATTTGTTGTATTTTTTTTTTGCACGCACTCTTTTTTGGCTTAAGCTGGGCCTATGGTTGTGGTTGAGCTTGTGGTTGTGGTTGTGGCTGCTGTTGCTGTGGTTTTTGTTGTTGTTGTCACAGTTGGGAACACACGCGAACAGGTAAATGTAATAACGCCATAGGTGTAGGGAGTTTTCTCGCTGAGTTTCTCGGGTTTCTCGTATCCAAAAAACGGCGACGGCGGCCAAAAAACGTTAAAAATACGACAGCGACAGCGACGACGGCGATGACGACAACGACGTGAAATTATTAGGGTGTGTGCGAGTGTGTGTGTGTGTTGCTGTTGTTGTTGTTTAACGTAACGCACAACAGCAACAACAACGAACGAGAATTGTTAACGGAACGCGTACCTAACGATGCTGACGGCGCTGCGACTGCTGAACGACTAAACCGGCTGACTGTGTGTATCTTTCGGATTCACAAGCAAACTTACAGATACAACACACACGTTCGCTTGCTCGTTTCGTTCGCAGTTGCCGTTGCTGTTGCTGTTGCCTTTGCCGTCGCTTCGTTCGCTCCGTTCGCTCGCTCGTTCGTTCGTTTGCATTGCTTCGTGTCGTTTCCTCTGCCGCTGCCACTGTCGACGTCGCCACAGCAGCGTCAACGTCAGCGCAGTTACCCCCCGGTTGGCTGAACATTCGCACTGCTCACACACATACCACTCGCACGCTGTGTTAGAGCAGTGCCACTGTAGTGCTGGCGTTTGCGTTGTAGCGACGCTTCGACGACGCTGCAGCTGCAACCGGTTTGGCCTTTTTGGGTCTGGGGCGCGTCTCGAAGTTCGAAAAAAAAATCAGTAGCCGTTGGCAGAAGGCAGAAAGCAGAAACAGGTGTTTGGCTGCACTGTTCGCACCACCGCACGCATGCCATCTCGCTCGTCACGTTTTCTAAATGGCGTCCAAGCGGGCCAATCGGTTGGCCTCACTGCGCATGAGTCGCCCCAACTGGCGGCTGCTGCTCTCGTCTTGTCTGCCGTCTGCTGTGTCTGCGGCTGTCTGCTGAATGCTGTGTGTTTGCCGTCGCTACAATTTTGCAATCCACAGGCAAATGGAGGCAGTCACCCTTGGTGTATGTGCCCTCCCCTATTTCGTTCTTTCCCCACTCTCTCACTGCTCCCCCTCCCTGTTGTGCACCCTTTTATTTTCTGTTTCTTTTTTTGTGTTTTGTCGTTGTCGTTGTCGTTGCTTTTGCTGCTGCCTGTCTTTTGCCTTTGTTTTGCCAATTTCGCTTTTGGTTTTCGAAGTTTGTACTACAAAATGGTTGCACTTGTAAGCAAATGCTGCTCGTCTGCTCCATCCCCTCTCCGCCAATCTCCTGCTCACTCCTCTGTGCTATCGACCAACTGCTTGTTGGCTGCAATTGTTGGCTGTGTAATGCGCTTGTCGAAGTTTTTGGCAGCCACAGCCGCACCTTGTCTTGACTCTTGGCTGCGGCTGTGGCTGATGTTGCTGCTGTCATTGTTGTTGCTGCTGTTGCTGTTGCTGCGGCTGTGGCAACGTCGTCTTTTGGCCTCGTAGCAACATCATAATAATTATTGATCTTTTGATTTTGTGTACTTGTGCTTAGGCTTGCTCTTGCTCTTGCTGTTGCTGTTGCTGCTTACACCAGCAGCAGCATGGTTCTGTTGCAATTTTAATGACAATTGCCACGCCTGCAACACTGACGCCCACTGTGGGTATGTGTCTGTATGTGTTTTGTTGCGGTTAGCAGTTCGTTGACTTGGCACCCAGTTCGCCAGCTTTTGCTACATGATTTGTTGCCAGTTGCCAGTTGGTTGTCTGTCTGTTTCTCCGTCTGTCTCGACTGCCTTGGCTGCTGTTCCGCTCCCCAGTTGCCGTTATTTTTACCATTTTTATTTGCCGCTGCTTCCGTCAGAGTGCGGGGGCGCAAAAGCGAGATAGATAGCTGAGAAAGTAGAAACCAAAATGGTGGAACGGGGGCTCGTCATGTTGTAATCAAGGTCATCAGCTTCGCTTGGGCCACTTTGCTCAGTCATAGCCCCATAGTCGCAGTTAGCCAGACGCTGACATTAGTACATACACACACACATACACGCACACACACCCACAACATGTATCGCACTGTAAAAGCTTTCGCGCCATCTCCTTTACACACACACACCGACACACACACCCATACACTCATCTTCACGCAGCTGGCCATCAGCAAAAACAGCTGACTGATGTCTGGCTATGTGTGTGTGTGTGTGCTGTTACTGGCGGTGGTGTTGGTATTCGTGTGTGTGTGTGCAAAGCAGCATGATTTCAAAATTTAATTAGGTCCCGTCCATTAATTGGGTTAATTGAAATGCCGGTAAAAGTCTGGACAGTGAACGTAACGCAAAACGGAAAGAAGAAGAAAGAGCAGCAGAGGAGCAGTAGAAATGGAAACAGCACATTTTCAAATTTAGGACATGTCACTCAAGCCATTGTAGCCACAACTCCGCCCACTGCCTCTACTCCCAACTTTGCTAAATTTTGAATCTTATCTTTGTTTCTATTTAATTTCAAAATTTCTTTTTAAATACATGTTTAATTATAACTTTTTTTGATCATTTACATAAGCTTAAACATGCTTTATACATTTTTAATTAATTTACCTTTACTTCTACTTTCGATAAGATTAAAAAAGTTTTTGAGAAATATTCCCAAACCCTTTAAAGTCTTACCACAATTCATTTGACTTTAATTTCTACATTTTATTAGCAACTTTAAGTCAAGTCTTTAAGCTCTACACTAATGCATGAGCTTAATTTCTGCTTGTCTCAATATTGCTTTTGAAAATTGCCCTTTAAATTGAGATTGCCCATCAATTGCACAACTGCAAGTCAAGAATTTGTAACGAGTTGAATTGCTTTTCTGATTGGCAGCTTCAGCTCTTAACTAGTTAATTAGAAATGTTGTTCGGTACTAACATTTAGTTTGCACACTCGTTGTAAACCTGAACTGTCTAGTACTTTGATTTCTCCCTCTTGTTTTAATTGTTGTTTGCCTCAGGTATTGATTGCCTTCATGTGCCTCATGTGGCATGGACAGCTTAAGGTTAGCAGTATCTGTATATCAAATTGTATCTGTATCTCAAACTGTAGCTGCATCTGTGCTCGTATCTAAGGTGTCCAATCAATAGCTAATTTGGATTGTCAGTTATTTAGGACTAGATACATTTACTTCTTAAGCTAAGGCCAACTTTTGTTAAGGTTTCTGTTAGCTGAGAAGTTTTTACAGCGCTATTTAAAATTTTATCAGTAGTTTTCCATGAGAAGTCAGTTTAAGTAAGAATTATTTGTTACTAATTTATGTAAAGATTTGTATACATATAGTAATTCTATTCATTATAAATTCCACTCAATAAACTAATTATTTTGATATTTCTAGAGCAGCTTTTTATACCTTTAAATCAAACACATTATTTGTATTTTAATTGGAATAATTATATGCACAAATTTTACATTTTATTGCATATTTCTCTATAAAATCGAAAGCTTTATTAATTTTTGTATTAACAAAATGATCTACAAATATGTGGAGCACTTTACTTCATTTTTGAACAAAGTCCTTAGTGTTTTAAACAAGTTTTTTCGCATTTACTAAACTATTCTTAGTCGTAGTTTTCCATAGTAAATTTTGAAATATTATAACAATTTTTTATTAAGAGAAATTTAAGTTTATTTTTATATGAAGTACAAATTTCAAAGGGAATAGTCTTGCCAGCAAAAGTAAGTGTTCTCTGGATAGCGCCTACATTTCTACAATTCCACAACAAATTCCAGAGAGAGTAAGTTTTAAATTTTAAGTTTCTGACTTTATTTCTAAATAAATATATATTTTTAAAAGAGTTTTTTTTAAAGCCATTACTTAATGTTGATAGATAGATAGAAAGATAGAAAAGTGCGGGTGTAAATTCGAGTGTTTGCGTATGTTTAACATAAAATGTGACTACTTATCACAGCCAAAAGCAACAGCAACAGCAAAAGTAACCAAAAAGAAACCCATTGAAACCCGTTTTATTTTGTTGTATAAACCCAAAACCAAAACCAAAACTAAACCCAACCAAACTGAATGAAATGCAAATTTTAAATTCCAATTTCAATTTCAAATACCGAGTCAGCTTCTAGTTCGTATCAATCTCTGACTGTGCCGCTGGCAAAGGCAGCAGCTGGCATCAGTTATACGTTGGTGTGTATATAGCTATAGTCTGGTCTGTACTGGTCTTGGCTCCGACTCGATGCGGCTCGGATATTTTGGCCCTGTCACGTTTGTGAAGCCAAAGCAAATAGCAAAAATTTATGCAAATAGAAACACGCAAAACACCTACGCAAACATGAGGCAATAAACGAAAGACAGAGAGAAATAGACTGAAAATGAGACAGCGAGAGAAGAGGAGGGGAGAAAGGGAAAGCAGGATGGCAGGATAGATCATCATGTGGGATTCTGGGTCTCCGACTTGTGGTTCATTTAATTTTCGCACTTGACGACCAAAAATTGTACAACTAAAATAGTAATAGAGGACAAATGTTTTTCGGGGGCTAGTAAATAGGGGTGGGAGTAGTTGAAAGGGGTGGTCTAAGGGGAGTGGGTTAATGTTATATGCTCATATGGTCAGTTGGCTTTTATAGGCCTGCATGAAAATCTAATTTTCAACTGAGGGCTTTAAAGAGTCAGCAAGGACTATAAAGAGAGGCAAGTGAAAGAGAGAGAGAGAGAGAGAGAGAGAGAGAGAGAGAGACAAGAAAGGAGGTGGAGAAAGGTAGAGCTAGAGAGTTGGAGCTGGCTAAAAGAGAGGGAGAGTTGCCAACTGTTTTCGCTGCATGACGTAGCAGTTTATTTATTGTGTGAGGTTGTTGAGGTGTGCTTGTGTGTGTGACAATGTGTGTATCCCTGTGTATGCCTGTGTGTATTGTATGTAAGCTTCAGATTGTGTGTCAGTCCGTAGTAGGCAGCCCGTAGTTTGTCCGTCCTGTCCGTAGACCTGAGCAGCGCCACACACAACAAAGTCCAGAGTTGACTTTTATAGAGTCGCATGCACAATAAAGAAGTCTATTATCCTTTTTGCCAGCGACGACGACGACGATGGCAACGGCGGCGACGAGAACTTCGTTATTGTTGTTGTTGTTGGACGAGCGACGACTGGGATCGATATCCATTAGGAAAATTAAAATTGTGGCAGAGGCAATGAACGTAAAAAGCGGATACAGCAGTCAGTCAGTCAGTCAGTTAGTTAGTCAGTCGAGCCAAAGGCAGCAAACAGCAACGACAACAACCCAAAAGGCCGACAACGTCAACGTCAACAGCGTCATTCATTCAATCAGTCATTCCCTTAGTTTGCCAGTCAGTCATCTAGTCATTCATTCATTCATTCGTTCGTTTTGTCCCTCCTGTACGCAGTTTGCAGCGACCGCCATTTGTCGCGAGCGTCTTCGGCGCTGCCACTTCCGTTTCCGTCTGCCAGAAACAGGTTGAATTTTAACTTTAAAGCTTGGATACTTTTAGCTAACACAATGGTTTGGTAACGTCTAAGGAAAAGAATAAAATTCTTTTTACATGAGCGACTTAAATTCACCAATAATTGGCATTAATCATCGAATCTTTTTCATATCATATTAAAATAATTCTGGTTTATTTTTTAACATAAATGTTATCTAGAACTTATTATTTTATTTATCTATTTATATTTAAGCTCCTTAACCAATCTAATGATAAGTTTCTTTCCAAATTGATCAATTTTAAATACAATGAAAGTTCCCTTGCCCGGACAGCCATGATTCCAGTATTTATGTCCGTCCAATAAAGATGTCCTCGGATTTTGTATGAAAACCATTCTCTTGAGACTGTTAAATTTGTCCGGCTAAGGGAGATGTCCGCCTGAAGGAACTGTCCGCGAGTAGAGGTTTCACCGTAATTACAATTCAGTTGTAAAACTTATAAAGCCAACAAAAATTTGAAAATTTCACTCATTGTCTTAAATTTTTATAACAAACCAGTCGCAAATTATTTTAGTTTACCAATAAACATTCTTTAGTATAAAGTCCTATCATATTTTTTGTCAGTGTATGCAAATTTCGGCTTGCAGTTGTCAGTAGTTTCATTTCATTGCTGTTGTCAGTTGTTATTGTTGATTTTGAATTAAGTTTCCAGTCAGCAAACGCCCGCACACAATGCTCCAGTTGTTGTTGTTGTTGTTCTTGCTGTTGTTTCTCCTGCTGCTGTTGTTGTTGTTGCTGATGTTGTTATTGTGCACTGCCATTTTGCAGCTGTCATTGTTTTCGCGTCTCTTTTTCTTTTGCCAAATACGAACGCGACATTTTCATTGTTGACGCTTTTGCTGCAGTTGTTGTCGTTGTTTGACTATTTGCAGTTGTTGTTGTTGTTGCTGCTGTTGCAGTTTGCTGCTATTGTTGGAACAGCAGCTCATCTGTCATTCAAAGTCACGCGGCATGCAATTTTTGTTGTCATGACTTTTTCAATTTCAATTTTTGGCAGCGCACGAATGCCACATTGCCACTTGCCACATTGCCGCATGCCACATGCATTGCTGCAACAGCAGCAACATTGACATGTTTGCATTTCAATTTGATTGGAAATATATTTCATTGGTTTCTGTGTTCAATGCGTCAAATCTATTGCAAAATGCATGCAAAAATAACAGCAGCAACAACATTTCATAAAAGCAAAAACAACAACAATTGCTACAACAAAACAATTGCTACAACAACAACAATTTGTACAACAACAACTGAAACAACAACAGTTAAATGTCTGTCAAACGCGGTCTGTGCAGCTTTTAACCTGCAGTTTGTTAAATGTTTTAAGCGGGGCTTTAGTCTCCATTGATGCTTTGGGGCAGGCTTAAGCATACCCTATCCTATAGAATGCACTCTTCTACCCTCTACCCCCTACTCTCTGCACTCTCTCTACCTTTCTGTCCACATAGTTTTATGCCCAGACCAAAACTATTTGTACAGCGTTAAACTAAGCTGCTTCATTGGCGGGCGGACTTTGCAGCAGCAGCTCGTTGAAATTTTATAACGTGGCCACACACAAACAGCCTTACACACCAATACACATGCACATAGAAAAGCTTACATAGTTAGAGTTTGTGTACTGGCGAGGGTTGCACTTGTAGTCTGAAAATAATTAAGTAGTTAAAGATATGACGACTTAAAAGAGTGAAAACTTCAAGTTAAGTTTATTAGACTTTTAAAAATGAATTAAAAATACTTTAATTATTTATTTTTTACATTTTGGAGCCATTTTAAACATTTATTTTGTCTCTACGTTTATTAAAAACTCAAACAAGTCCTTTAAAGACTTTGGTTGCCCAAGATTCAGTTAAATAGTTTCGTCACCAGCGTGTTTTACAGTCGACCCAACAAGTGCTGGGAATTTAGGTAATTTTTGATTGAATTAAGTATTTTTAAAAACTGTTCTTAACAAAAATGTTCAGCTAAGTATGTTTTGCCTAATTTCCTAAGTGACTCATTGCTTGAACTACCCTCGCTGGCGTAACACACACATTCGGGGTATGTGGCAGATGGAGCTTCCTATACACACGTACGTAGTCCAACCAGCTCACTTGAGCATAATTTTTGCGGTTCCTTTTAAGTTTGCATATCAATCGAAAATTTATATGACGGTAAAGCGCACACAGAGAGCCCCAACAGCAGCGCCCCTGCTCCGCCCCTGCCACACCCACTCTCCAACAAATGCAAATACCATATGCGATAGCTGTATGTGTGTGTGTGTGTATGTGTGTGTGCGCGCGCATACATTTGCAAATGTTTTATATGCAAATCCAGCGGAGGAAGCGACGCCAAAGTTTGCAAGGCAGAGGCTATAAAAGTGGAAGGCAAAGGGGCGGAGGGGCGTAAAGGAGCAGGGGGAGTGGCAAAAGGGCAGCACATTTTTCTACCTTCAAGTTGAGGTATAACACTCGCCTGCTGTATGTATGTGTGTGGGTGTTTGTGTGTGTTGCTGTGGTGTGTTTGCTGTGCGCCATATTAAAAATGGCGGCAAGAGTTTGTTGTTGTTGGTGTTTTTGCTGTTGTTGTCAGGCAAAACACAGAACAAACGTTGCTGCAACTTGTCTAGAAAGAGACAGGGAATGACTGAGTGTGAGTAGGGGCTATCCTCTCCACTCCACCTCTCCTTAACACCCCTCGAAACCAGAGCTACCCTTTCGCCATTGCACTTGTCGCTGCGAGTTGTGGCAACAACCCTTTTGGCCGTTGCTGCTGCCACCTGCGACTCGAGGCATCGTCGCACAAAGACATTGTGTGGGTGCGTGTGTGTGTGTGGGTGTATGTGTGTGTGTCTGCTGGAACCCAGTGAAGCCCAAACTCGCAGCTAAACTCGCTGTAAGAACTAAACTCAAACCCGTTAAAAGCAACGACAATTCTTGAGGGAAAATTTATGCAGAGCAGCAAAAGCAAAAATGGTTGAACAAAAGTGCGCAGCTACAACAACAACAATAAGACGATAACAATAACAATAGCAACAACAATTGTTAAGAACAAGAACAATGAAGTACTAAACATGGTGTTGTTAGGTCTAAAGGACACTGCGAAGGCGCTACAGTTCTGGACAGGAGCGCCTGAAATTTAAGGTAGCAAGAGCTATAAAATTAAACTTCTATCTAATTTTTTAAATTTAATTTTCTTGTTTTTTACTACTACTTATTTTTAAATTTAGTGAAGGCAAGGCTTTAAGCCAAGTTGCGCCTAAATGTGGCTAGCAAAAAGAAAACAAATTACGAAAAGAGATGCTAAACGTAAATGTTGACGCTTTTGGGGTTGACATGCCCAACACAGAGACTCTGTAGTAGTAGTACTAGTAGCAGTACCTTCTACTGAGTAATATTAAAACACAAAGCCAAAAGATAAACCGTTTAAATGGCCGCAGGCTATGGCATTTTGTCTACCAAACGCAACGAAACTTGACTAGTCTTGTGGCAACCCTTTCATGAACTGTTGCCAAGGCTTAAGCACTGACATATGTAGCATGAGGATTGGCAACTCAGGTCTATTATCAGTGGCATATTGTCATTAAGTTTAATGCGGCTGGCAAATGTAACGATTCTGTCAAATTTACTGGAAGTTCAATGCAAAAAAACTGCTTACGTTTGCGTACTCAAATCCTTTCAACAATACTGAATGCACTGAAGTGGCAATGCAACCCTAAAGGTCACAAAAAACAAAGTGAGGCAAAGAAAGTGGAAAACATATAGTTCCATTCGCACAGTCAAACATTATGTAATTGCAGGGCCGAGCCACGCCCACAATGCGTACAATTCTCGCAACTTGCTCATGAATTGCTTTGTGCGAATTGGCGCCTAATCAAGCGGAAGATTTGAATGAGCGCACAGCGTCTGGCGGCAAAGGCAACGGCAATGGCAACGGCAACACCCACAGAAAACGCCAGCGGATGCGGAAGGGAGTCTTTCAGGGAGACTGAGTCTAAGTGTTGTCATTTTGGTGGCAATAAAAGTATATTTTTGACAACCGCATAAAAAAAAGTGTCGCGTTCTCGCGTTGTCGCGTCATCGCATCAAGCACGCTTCGCTGCCTCTTTTGGTCCTTGTTTTGGTCCTTCATTCTGGTCAAACATAAATGGCTGGGAAGGCGTTGCCACGCTGTCACTGCGGCTGTTGTGATTTTTTCGCGTTTCCAAGGCGTGGCAACAGCCGCCCTCTCCATAATTTAGCTTTCACTTGACTGCTTTGGTTATTGTGATACTTGACCCTCTTCGATTGTTTTGGCCATAAATCACGCATCGTTTGACATCCTTTCTATGAGCAGTAAGAAAAAATGGGAAGAAAATTCGTGCTCATTAGTGGGCGACAGGTGAGCGCGCAACACGTGGCACGTGGCAAGTGCCTAGAAGGCTTCACAGTGAAAGTTTATACACTTTTAATTAGCGCTAATGATGAAAGACAAGCTGGTGGTAAAGAGGGCAGAGGAGCGTAGGAAAGGAGTGAGCAGGGGTGGAGGTGGCATGCGGGGTTGTGTTTTGTGCTGTGGTGTATTGACTTACAGACTTAAAAGCTGCGCAAATTTATTGTAGGCAATAATCCTTAAAGTTTAAGTTACATTCCAAAGATAAGACACAAGGATTGTGTGCTCCATGACACACACATGGCAAAAGGTGAAGGGGTAGAGGGAGAGGAGAGGCAGAGAGAAGCGGGTGCAGAGACAGGGTAAAAATGCCTCAATAAAAACCTGGAAACAACCAACAAATGAAACAACGACAACAACTGAAATAAGTAAGAAGGCGCTAACTGAAGCGTAGCGACTATGAGATACCCTGGAAACAAGATTATAAAACTTGAAAAATAACCACAATCTTTTTGTATACAGTGTTCAATGTGTTACTTTACTCTCTGCTTAATGTAGGACACTTAAGAAGGATCACTGTGCTCGTGCCGTTTTTCAGACTTAGAGATTAAATATATTTATATAATTTACTGGCTCACTGCGCTCTTTCCGTTCGTTTTACCAAATCTGTTTTAAGTTTTAACTAAACTAATAATCTTAAAGTTTAATAATGTAAGAACTGACGAGTCTACAGTGGGACACGCTCATACCTCTATAGCTAAATTGGCTCACCATGCACTTTCTGTCAGTTTTGACATTTCTAATTTTTTGTTGTACAAAACTTATACCCTGCACTGCAGTTTGAGCACATTTACAGGGTATCAAAGCCCCTTCAAAGCAATATCCAATACCAAAATGACGTTGCCGACGGTTCACTTTAATTGTCGGACAACGACAACGACGACGACGACGTCGCTTCGGTTTTTATTGTTGACCGTTGCGCAGTCGCAGTTGTGAGTCAGAGCAACCGGTCGGTGTGGACTGCAGCAGGGACTGGACAGAGTCTGGAACTGGGACTGGGACTAAAACTGGGGACTGTTATCAGTGCAGGTTTAACCGAACCTATAAACAACCGCGCGGAATGCCATGCATAAATGTCCCCAAATTAGATAAACATGGCGCCAATGCAATCGACGGCGCACACACAGCTGCTCAGCAAACCAACACACCCAAAACACACACACACACATACAGCTCTTGGTCGCCATTTCAAGGCGTGTGTGTGTTTTTTTTTTTTTTTTTTGTAATTCTTCTCTCATTTTGTTAGCGTCGCCAGTCGAGACAGTCAGTCAGTCATTCAGTCAGTACTTTATGCCTCTCCTTCTGCTTCTTTGTCTTCTTCTACTACTTCTTTGCCTTTCTTTTATCTTAATACCTTTCCTAATTTCTGCTTCGAAACGGTTCGCCGACTGGCGCTCATTTGAATAGATGAGAGAGACTCGACCTCGGGACGGAGTCTTCTAGTTTTAGACGCTTGTTCGTCTTATCAGTGTACAAATTTTCGTTTTGATAAGACGTCGCGTCCAGTGGTCAACCCATGTAAATGTATTACAGACCCAGACACACACAAACATACACACAACAAAGGGAATAATTTGTTTTTATGACTTTGAACTATGGAAAGTTGATGTGTTGCGTGTGTGTCTCTCAGACATAGAAAGTCAATGAATTCTTACAGACAGTTCTTCAAAAAAAAAATAAACTCAAATAAAATAAAACGAAAATAAATTCTTTTGTCTCTGTGCATTTGTTTAAAAAAAGAAGATTAGGGAACTACTTTTTGTTGTAATAAATTTGTTGTCTTTTATAAGCAAATATTTTAACGAAAACTTGCATTGATTTAAATAGTTGACTGCTCAAAAGAAATTATAGCTATTTAAATGTTTAAATCATAAAAAAAAATGTTTGTAAAGAAAAATAAAATTGGTTAATGAATTGAATTAAGATGTTCATCAAACCAAAAGCAAGTGGATAGGTAGGTAGATACGCGTTGGCTTTATGGCCGCAGTTGTGAATAGTTTTGTTTCGAAGCAAGAAAACGTAAATGTATTTAAAGAGTTGTCTTAAAAGTTTATATAGTTTTGTGTAGCTTAAGATTTTAGCATTTTTATAGAAATAAATAAATAAATTATTTTATTAAATGGAATTTTTTGGCATAAAAAACAGAAAAGGTGTTGAATATAAATTTGAAAAGGTTTAAATAGCTTAAGACTAAAAAATATTTGTATATAAACATTTTAATTAATATTTTATAAATGTGAGTTAAATAGTAAGGATTTAAAATATTAATATTTTTTTAGAAACCAGATATTCTTCTTTAGCTATATTATTCAAGTTTCAATGGAGAGTCAAATATTCCTAGTTCTGTAGAAAAATATTTTGTGGATATATAGGATTATTAAAAACATTTAAAAAATTTATTAAAATATAAAAAAGAATTATTCAGTGCTTATTAGTAAGTAAACTTTTCGAATATGGAATTTCATGAATTAAAATTAAATTTATCCGAAACTAAACCAACTGAATTATGTCATTTTATTCAAATAATTTAAATTTAAAATTTTAATTTTAACAAAAAAGCTTACACTAAATTATGTTTAACCATTTATTAATATACACAGTAACAAAACTTACTTACTTACGGTCTTACCAGCCCCCTTTTACTATAAACTTTTACTGCAAAATATTTATTTTGAACTTGAAAACTTGATACTACTTTTATCTATGTTGTAATCCAATATGTTACAATATTTTCACTAGCGATAAGGATGGCTTAATTACAGCTTATAGCTTTATGGCCAACACTCACTTAGCCATGTAGATGCTACTGATAGAGCCAGCGGAGGGGTTGGCAAGGTAGTGGGGTTGGGGTTAGAAAGGGAGGAGGTGGTTTATGCTGCTGCTTGCTGCTATTTTTCGTGACATGTGTTGTGAGCTGATAGCGTAACCCCCCAGACCAAATAAGGTTCGAGGCCGCAGTGTTGCATGCATCCCCTGGCCGAGTAAAGCCAGAAAACCAAACACTGAATACCCGAAAAGTACCCAGAAAAGCCTCTGCCTCTCGTACACTGTCAATGGGCCAAAGTCTATGAGAGTCATAAATTTCACTCTCAATTTTGCTGCGAACACATGAATTGCATTTTCGGCAACACCCCAGAAGGACAACAACAATAACAAGGAAAATGCACAAAATATTGCGCGTTAAATTTAATTTTCAGGCCACCCCAATGTTGTTTAGAGGGGGCTCTTTTGGGCTTAATGCGGGGGTGTTCTTGTGTCCCTGCCTTATTAGTTGATTACAGTACACATTATCGTGATTATCGCGTATGTTCGCGAGAAAGAGAGTGGAGAGACCAGATCTAAAGAGATCCATAAATATACTTTCCTTGCTTGCAGAAAATTGAATTTCGCCAGGGACTTTGCCCATAAAAAGGGGTGTGTCTACATAAAATGTGCAATGAAATTTGCAGCTAATAGTTTGATTAATGGCCTACAGGACAAACAGCAACAGTTTTCAATGATGAACCCCTGGAAGGACACTTGGCTCAATCTAAGCCCTATAATCATGATATGCTGTGATTATAGCGGTGCAGCGCTGATTGATAAGATTACAGCTACAAGCTGTAAATAGATTATGCATGGAAATTATGTGGAAAATGTAGCAGAGTGTGTATTAGTATGTGTGTGTGGAATATGAAACAAATGTTGACATTTTCAATGGCATTTGCTTTGGGTCAGATCAAATTTAGAGGCGCCACGAAATTTGAAGCGTGTTGTAGCAAACAGCAGCTGACCAATGATGAGTATCCAGTGGCAGCTGCCACACGCTCAAAAGGGGGTTGAGAAGGAGGAGAAGTAGCAGACGGGGGGACAAAGTGTGTAAACTGCAGCATATTTCAATGTTTATTGCTCGACTCGTCAAAAATTTCCACACTTTTGATTTTGTAAAGGATGCACATTGAGTGGCGGTTGTTTCAGTTGTTGTTGCTGTTGTTGTACTCAACTGAACTGAGTCGCGTGTTGTCCTTCAAGTGGCTGCCACACAGTGAACACTCGAAACACAGTTGCCGTTTTTGTGGTCGCTGCCACAGCATACGAAATACTCTACATTCTCATCCATTCTATATATATATACGATATTGCTTTTATTGGTTTTCTACAAATATTTAATGGATTTCAAGTGGTCGCTCTGTTGTTGTCGTGCCGCTTCATAATTTTTGTATACCAAAAAGGGTTGCCTTGCCCATTTCCATTTCCCAACCGATTCAAGTCGAGTCGAGGAGAGTTGATTTCAATTTCAATTGAGCTCAGCTAAAAGTAATTTTGTACTGAGCAACTGCTTTGCTATCGTTTGGAGGATCAATAGCAGCTGCTGTATTTTGATCTGCATTAGTTTGCAAAAACTAAAGTAGGAGAATAAGAAGGGAGTTGGAGATGTGAAGAGATTTTTGTAGCTAAAGTAAGTATCAAATGAAGCAAATAAATTAGAGACACACTATAAAAACTAAACATCCAATCTAAGTGCTTAAACTTGAATTAATTCAAAAGAATCCTTAAATAATTTGCATATTTTAAATTACTAATCTACTCTACTCTTTCTACTCTAATCTTTCTACTCTACTTTAATTAATAATATATTTAATTTATGTTTCTCTAATTTCCTACTTTTATCTCTAGTCTTTCTCAAAGTTCAACTCTTTTAGTCCTGTTTTATGACTTCCATAACGTAGTGATCCTTAATTTGTACAGGAAACAACCCACGCTGCGAGCACTTCCTAGTTGAGTGATTTATAACTGATTAGATGTAGACGATGTCCCGAAAAACGTTAGGACCGTGAAACAGGTAGGCATAGAGACATACAGAAATACCTGCAGAATGTGGCATACCAAAGGCATGACGCATGACGCAACTGACAGTCAAAGGATCGACAACAACAGCAACAAATGAGCACAACAACAACAAACAGAAGATATTCAGTCAAAATGCGCTCATAATGAAATGGGTGCAGCGACTGCGACTGCAACGCCGACTGCGATGCTTACGCTGACGCCAGAGGCTTATTGCGGTTGACTCGCCAGCAATGTCGAGAGCTCCGTGGGCGATCATTAGAGCCTGGCTCTGGCCATGACCAGCTCTTCTTCTTCTTCGTCTTTTTCTCAGTCTTGGCCCTGATTTTTTGTTGTCGCGCCGCATTGATTGTGGCCAATAAATACGCAATTGATTTCGGGCTTCTGGTATTGCGTGCGTGTCTCCGACTTGCAACGACAAGCAACAGTTGCATGCAACTCTGCTGCCGAGCTGTGTCTCCGATTTCCTCGATACAGGTAAAAACGCCGTTCTTATCAGCTGCAACGCGAATTCCTGACGTGCGGACAACCTTAAGCGTTTCTTAAGCACATTAGCGTAGTCAGCAGTAGCAGCAGCAGCAGCAGCAGCAGCAGCAGCAGCAGCGACGTCTACAGCGACGCCAGCAGCGATGACGCGTCTTGACGTTTTGGACACTTTGCCTTATGATTTATTGGTTCACCTTCGAAGGTTTTCAGCTTATCGACAACTCTCCACGGCGCTAGGCCTAAGCGGCTTAACATCCCAAAAGCAAACTTCCAGCTGCCAGCTAAAAACTTTTCTCCCCACCGCACATAAGTTATTAAGCTCTTTAAGGAGCATAGAATAAGGGAGAGTGCTGGCGGAACAAAGGAAGAAAATATTGTATTTATAGTATTTACAAAAATACAGCTAAAGATTTTATTAGAAAGCTGCTAGAAAGTTAAGGTGGAATAAAAAACAAAGTGCCAGGATCTGAGACTTTAAATCATTAAAAATGTTAAGTACAACTAGCAAGAAAGGCATCAGTCTTGACTATGTCTGTCAAAACTGTTCAGTTTGAAAATTTACCATTTTTTAAGATTTTTTGGAATCTTTGATCTTTATTATCTCTGTCAAAACTCAACCGATTTGGATTGGGCATACCATTTTATTCAATGCTCATCAATTATATTCACTCTACATCCAAATAGTTTTCTTTAATTTAAAACGTGTACCATTTTTCGATTTTTCCATAAAAATCCCTTGATGTTTTTATCGAAATTCTTAATTTTGACTTGTTATCAACCTTATATTGTAGTATTATTAAGCTGAGTTAATTAATTATTATTTGTGCAACTATTCGAAGTAAATTTGTGTCATTTGCTTAATTTCTAATACTTTTTTTTCAAAGTATTACTCAAATTTCCGTTCCCCTACTGACTTAAATTTTAGTCACACATACTTTATGCGTATTTAAGCACTCAACTACAAACAACTATAATTTAGCCCTATGCCCATTTGAGACTTTAATCTGTCTTTAAGTCAGACGCAGAAAAACTCAAAAGGAAAATGCGAAAATTGCGAATGGGAATGCGGCGTTTGTGGAGTTTTGCGGCCTTTGCCAAAAGCGTGCATAAATTGTCTGTGGTAACAGAAGCAACAGCAACAGCAACAACAACATTAGTGACTTGTAAGCGCATATGAATAAATTATTGACACGCACACACACAGATACGCACACGCACAACACATGGCAAAAACAGTGCGTGCAAAAAGCAAAGCGCCAGTGAAGTCAGTTAGAGAAGTCAAAGCCACAGTTGGCAATGCGTTTGTGAGTTTTCCCTTTGAAGTCGGCACAGAAGAGAATAGGGGGAGTGGGAGTGGGAGTGGCAGGAGAAGTTGGCCGAAAAGTAGGAGGAGAAGGAGGAGCAGCAGCGCTGGGACAACCCTCGAATGAAACACGGATACGAACACGGACACGGCATTATTTGTCGTGTATGCCATATGGTGGCTATTTTGGTGATTAAGCAGATGATACTTGCTACGAGTGCAGCACACACACTCCACTTCAGTGACAGTCAAAGGGCAACAAGCCAAGTTAGCTCATCCCATCCCTCTGTTAGACACTGGATAAAGAAAAAGTTCGTCGTCATTTCGACGACTGCAAACTAGGATCATAAATTTTGTAACCCTCTGGTGGAAATAATCATTATACGGTAGTTCTAGTGCTAGTCACTGTTGTTGTGCTAGTATTTCCACTAGTTCAAGTGGAGTTTTTCGGGTAGTTTGTTGCCGCAAAAACAGCTGATGCAAACAGGGAAAAGAGGAGACCAAAAGTGTCTGAAAAAAGCTGCTGAATTAAGACTTTTTGATAAAAACTGTTTGCAGAAAAGTAAAATAATTTAATTGGTATTAAAATGTTGTAGTTTTGTCCACAGTGTGGACTTAAGTTGGCTCTAAGTTCTGTCTTAGCTTTAAGCTTCATCTTTACTTCCTTAAAAGTCACTTTAATAGTTATCAATAATCCTGATCAACATAATTATAACTATTATTTAATGCACTCCACACTCCTCTTAAGGAATTAAATGGATTAGTTTTGTGTGTGCTAAAGTACAGGGTGAAAAACATTTGAAATCACTTACTACAGCAATTATTATTGTTGTGCCAATCATTGCCAAGTCGCAATGTGAAATTGTAATCATAATAGAGTCATATTCCAACCCCAAAAAAGGACATAAATAAAAAACAATATAGAGAACTCTCCCCAATGACGTGACTTCTTTTTTGTGTTCGTTTCCCAGCAATAAAAACCTGTAAACTCCTTTGCAATCAGCACGAGGAATAGCAAAATCATCAGTCGCTGCTGCAAGTGCACCGCATGTGTGCTAGGAACTCTGTGCTGTGTCCTGTGTGCTCTGAGCTTCGTCCTGTTTCCTGCGACCTTTGTGTCACTGCTGTGCGACAAGCCTTTAATGAGTAACTGCCGCACACGCCGCACAGTCGGAAAATATTAGCCACAAAACACGCCCCGCTTAAAAAATGATCAGCGGGGGGAGTAGCGGTGTGGGGGTGGGGTATGTAAGTGTTGCACGCGCCAAAAAAAAGAGCGTAACGTCACAATATGTATAAAAACCAATTTCCCAGGAAGCGCACACGAAAGTGTTGAGCATTAAAGTCAAAGGATCAACGCCTGTGAATTAACCAATGAAAATAGCGACAACAACAACAAATTTCCAAAAACTATAAACAATAAAAAAAAGGAGCAACGTCAACTCGATGGAACAGGAGCAGGAGAACGACTACACGTGCGGCCATAATGAATACAGGAATGAAGCGTCGTAGCTTCCTATAAGCATTGAAGTGTTCGTGTCCGTATCCCTGTCCTCCCTGGGGTAAAAACGGGCCAACTGCGAAGCTGCAAAACTTGGAAAACGGTAGTCAAAGTCGTTGTTGGTCACGTGGTTGGACGACGTTGGTCACGTGTCTGCAGAGAAAAACAATAGGCAGCAAATTTTCACGAACGTCGGGCAATCAGGAAATAATATTAGCGGGGGGTTATACCCCAACCCCATTTCTGCCAACGCCACACCCCTTCTGCCTCCTCTTTCCTGTATATAATGTGCATCTTCCTGTGCTCACAAATTGTTAATATAAACAACAATTGTGCGCACACGTGTCGGCCATTGCAAAGTTATCCTTGAAGTGGTTGGTGAGGAGCGTGGAGGGGTGGCTAACGGTCGTCAGGACAAGTGCAAGGCGTTGCCAAGGACGACCCACAAAGCTGTGGGTAACACTCATACAGAAGACGAGTGCTCTCGAATCATTTTGAGCACAATTTATTAGAGCAGTTGATTTTTGCGTAGATTTTGATCGATGTTCCCTCTACCCCACAGCACGAAAATTCTCGAGTTCCTGTCGCGACACGCGGCATTCAATTGACGCCCGATTTGGCAAAAGTGATTAACGCATTAGGCGGCGGCAGTGCAGCACAACGCGTCTAAACGCGTTGAGAAACTCTCGCCACAAATGCAAATCGAATTTGAGAACAATCTGGACGCTTTTGGCCATTTTGAGCGCATTTAGCTGCCAGTTTCTGATGCTCGCACTCTCTCAAACACGCCGTGTCCCTGTCTCACTCTGTTGTAAGCCGCTTAGACCACATTTAACGCGTCTTGGGCAAACACAAAGCCAGCGCACAACAATTCCCTGGCTAAGACGGCTTCGCAGTAGGCGTGAAAAGCGCAGCGATGGCGGCAATTTTCCTTTATACCCAAACATGTATGTATATATGTGTGTGTGTGTGTATGTGGTTATACGACTATCTCAGAATCCGACTATCCGATTGGCCTAATGCCCCTTCTTGAGTCTTAAGTCCCGTGCAAGATGTTTACCGCGATCATCTTCGCATGATGATGCTGCATTATGTCATTTGCTTTTTCTACACCTTCCTCTCTTTTTATGGTCTATTTGCCGCTTATCGCTCACCTTGATCGCATGTCGCTGCAGCTGCCTTGTAGAGTGTAGATGCAACTCGTCGGAGTCGGTGTTTGGTTCCCTTTTGCCGCCTATGACTCAATTTTTCTCATTCTTATGATCTATCACAGTTTATGGCTTATAACAATGCCATAAGTCGAAAGGTTGCCCTTTTCTGACTTGAACTTTTTAACGAAGGTGTTCAATTTCAAATTGTGTTAAGCAAGTGAATTCAACTAGTAGAATTTAAGGTGAGTAGTTGATTTGGTTTGTGAACTAACAACCAAATTTATAGTTAATTAGTTTTAAACTTACTTCAAACCTTTTTCTTATATTTTATCTTGAACTCGGTAGAAATTATTACAGATTTTTTATTACCTTGTTTATATATTTAATTTTTACTTAATATATTTTGCTAAAAATAAGAATCTAACGCTCCTCTAACTTTAGTTCAACCTAAAATTTGATTCCCTTTTTCAGGCAACTATTTTCCAACTTGATCCCTTACCAACACTGATGGAAAAACTGTTATCAATTCGTTTTCATCACAAAACACTCGGTGACTGTTCATCTTTCGGATCTCGTGCCCACATCTCAGTTATGCTCAGTTATTGATGGATGGGCGGTGATGGAATTTGTTAAACGCCACATTATGTCAATTTGCCGTTGCCGTTGCCTTTTTTGCCGTCGCTCACCTTTTATGGGAACACCTTTGATCTTCGGCACCGATCGAAACACCGATCGAAACTCCAGCGTCTTCTAATAACCAAAAAGAAAAGAGAGGAAGAGAAAAAAGACTGGAAAGACTGAAAGATTATAAAAATAATATTGAAATATGAATGCAAACAAATATAATGTTTTTTTGAATTGTTGGATTGGATTTTTTGGATTGTGTATTTTGCGGCACGATTCAAACGCGTTGCTTGAAAGGGTTTCCACAGAGTCGAAGTGTGTGTGCTTGTAAATTGTGGCTATGGATTGACTACCGAGTAAACATGTCGCCACTTGACTGACAGCTGCCTGCCGTCTTCCAGTGCCAGTCACAGCCACCAGCCTCCAACAGATGCGACTTTGATGCGCACCAAAACGCGCCGTCAGCTAATCAATGCAATTAGCCAGACCAACCGATTCGAGCCGACTGCCCTGACCCCCAAAACTATAATAATAAAAGAGAGGAGGTAACAGAGAGGGGTGCAGAGATAGAGTAGGTAAAAATGTGGAACCTTTTAAAATGCCAGGCATTTTACAGTGCTCTCCTGCTCTTACCTCCCATACTGTGGCTCGGGAGGTGTGGCAACTTTTACTTACGCGTGCTGCATTTCCTTTACTGGCCCCCAAAATGTTCAATTATTGTTTATTTTGGTTGGCGTTGGCGGCAAACCAAATGGACTGCCATATATAAAAATGCACTCAGCTGCAGCCTAGACAATAAATATGAATTTGAAAGTGTGGCCTGTGGCCCTGTAATGCCTTTGCCCCTGTCTGTTGCCCCCGTGCTTGTTGCCTGTTGCATCCGCATCCATTAGCTGCCACCAGCATCTAAATATAGTGCAACAAGGTCCATGATAAATGCAGCACGAACTGAGACATCAGCAGTGAGAGCAGTGGAGGTGAGTGTCGGCGTAAAGCAGTTTCTTGTGGCCTTTTTCATTTTCCATTTCCACAATTTTCATATGGATTTTTCCTTAGTTTTTTTCTGATTTTTTGGCATTTTTCTTTCATAACACATCGTCGCTGTCAGTTGCTGTAATTGTGCCACATGTTTTTCGATAATGTTCGCAGTTCGTTTGTCGCTCAACCCGCAGTACTTAGCCCAGGGATATACTCATGAGTTACCATATAAATATAAGTTCAAGGAAACACGACTAGCTGATACCCGTCAGTCTAAAAAGTAAGCTAATTTATGGCTCTATAAGTTTAAAGCTGCCGGAGTGCATAAGTAATTGGGTACTTTTAATGCGAGTCTACTAGCTCTGTTTAGATTAGTTGCCTCGATGATCACAATTACAAATATTGGTTTTTAGTTTCTTGTACTTCAAGATAATTCACTTCTGTTCAACTTTACACCAATAAGGAAAGACTTTGGAAAGCCTGGAAAATCGTGCTCAAAATCTAAATCAATATTTCCAAAATCCATTTCAGATTCCAACGCTTAAAAGCATCAGACAAACACACATTTCTCTAAATGCTATATACCCCATTGCCTTTAAGTAACGGGTATCATAACTTTTGCCAGTCACAATTGCCTTGATATGATCCAATCCCTAAGAGCCGCATCGATATTCAGTTCAATTTAGATCTTAAGACGCGACCGGCGGCGTCTGCGAGCGATCGAGCCAATTTGTGAGCCAAGTTAAATGCTGCATCATGATCCCTCGCTGAATGACTGACTGACTGACCGTACGATTGACTGACTGACTGACGTTTCAGTACATGACGCTGCAGTTATTTCGACGGCTTTTAAGATTGAGATTGAGATATTAGCATAATGCTGACTTGACACTGACATTGACGAACTGACATTGCTGACTGACTGCATTTCCTGCATACGAACAGGTGACTTTCGCTCACTTCCACTTGAATTGACTGTTTGGCTAACACCTTTAGGCCAAGCTCAGGTGTTGTTGACCGCGATGCGGGCGTCGTCGCGTCGCGTCGCGTCTCGTCGCGAATTCATCAAGTTGACTTTGTCAGCTTGTCAAACGGCCGAGCAATTAAAACCGTCGTCATTAAAGATTTGTTTTGTGTTTGGTTTTTATTTTATTTTTTATTACGAGTCTCGGCGAATATTTAACAATTTTATTGTACACTCACATGCGCATTCTCCTTCAACGGAGGCAATAAAAACAAATAACAACAACAATTGAAGTAGCCATAAAATTTTCGTGTATAATGTTAATGTTTTCATCAGGCGAAATCACCTGGAACACGGACTTTGGGTCTGGTTTCGGTTTCAGTTTCTGTTTCGGTTTCATGTTTTATTTTCGTATTTTTTTTAGCTTTTTTTGGCGAAAGGTGTTTCCAAAGCAGTTCCTCTATTTGTAATACAAATGTTTATTCTTTTTTTTATATGTGCCATAGATTTGATTTATGCTAATCGAAACGCATAAACTGAACGTGGTTCGCTCGAAACATAGTTATATGCAAAACGCTTGCTTTGATTGTGGCCAGAGCTCATCAGGGGAGCGGTGGAGACAGACGACTTGTGGTTTCAGTTGGAGGGGAAATTGTGGTAAGGGAAAGGGAAAAGCGCTTCTAAGCCATGTCAAACGGAAACCTCACACAAATGCAAACTGCAACGGCAAACCTAATGGATTTCCGTTAGCCAAGACGGAAAAGCATTGGCACTTGAGCTCAGCTCTGCTCAGTTGTGTGGAGAATCCCAAACTTCTCCTCTGCCAGTCTCAACCTCAATGCAACCCGCATGAATGCCTGCATGACATTTGTAGGCCTCTGGCCACTTGTACTGCCCCACCTACTAGCTCTGCCACACTCCTCTACCTTCATTTTAAAACTCCTGAGACGTCTTTGAAGCAGGCTTTTTGTACACTTGTAAGCGGTTTGTTTCTTTATGCTGTGGGTTAACCACCGCAGGCCAAAAGCGAGAGGGAGCTTGGTAGAATCCAACCTTGTGGCCAACTCATTGTTGTGCCAACTGATGGCCAACTGACTGCTGCTGTCTCTTGGCCAACTGTGTTCAGTTTTTTTGGTTCACTTGACGTTCCTTGACCAGCCCGACACCAATTTGTTTTAGCTTTATTTTTTCTATCTGACTATTTGTTGGTGAAACTTTTGTCTTGGCACTAAACTGATGAGCTGTTTGGACGTTTAGCTGTGGATTCAAGGAACAGTTTCTATATTTTTCACAAGCAGCTGTGACAGCTGTTTCCAAATGGGAATGGCACTTACTACTCAGCACTGGACAGTCATAATTATGAAGTTTAACGATGATGTTTTGTAAAACATTGGGTTAAGTGGGAGTGGATAAATCACTCAAGTTTAAAATAAAACAAAATAAAAATATTATAATAAATTTTATGCTAAAGCTAAACATTTGATGAGCTAAGATATAGCTGGATATATCAGTATAACAGAAAATATAAGAATTATATGACTCTTACCCATTTGGCCATATTTTTCCATAACTTCCCTTTGATAACTTTTCCAAAACAACTAAAAATCAATTTAAATTGTCCACTCATTCATTCCCTTTCAAACTTTACTACTTTCATCCCATTTTGAATTAATCAAAGGCATTAAAACATTCAAATTTCAGGAGAAGTGTTAATTATTATTTAATTGGCAATCGACAATGAGAATTTAGCTGGTTTGAAGTTTTTGAAATGAATTGCCGTGGCACTTGAACACTTACGCCTTTTTTGGCCCTCATTAGCATAACAAACGGCGGTACACTTTGTCAGTTAGTTGTTGTTTCAGTTGTTTGTGTTGTTGTTGCATGAATTACAAATGATATTTGCACAAAGGCGCAGAAATATTGCATAAATTCACTTTTATTACAACGCATCATACAGAATCTACTGTAGGGCTACACTACAAACACACACACACACGCACGCACACCGACACACACACACTAGCACTTTCATCTATATGCATGCACATTGTAGTAACGGTATTTATTGCGCGTCGACGCCATTTTGTTTGAACCTTTTGCAATATTTATGCGTTGAAATCAACACGCAACACTCGGCGAATGCGAACGAAAGCCCCCAACAGCAACAACAACAACAACAGCAAGAAGAACAACTGTTGTAAGCCCCAAAGCCGCCCCAACCCCTACCACACACCCTCTTCACTTCCCTCGCTGTGTAACCGAACAGAAGCCCGAGCTATCAAACGGACAAAAAAGCCGAGCAAGCAACCAACCAAACCAAACCAGCCAACATGTTGGTTATCGTTATCCTTTCGCCTTGACTGGCGACAACGACAATGCGCTCTCGTTGAATCCTTTAGCTACCCCAAAGCACACACCATTCTATCTCCCACTGCCACAGAGACCAAGCGACCGACCGACCGACCCTACTGTAATTACAATGCAGTTTAGGGTGCTGAAAGCTTTTGTGAAAATGTGCTTTATGAAATTATGATTATAGCTCAACAGCTGCATACCGAATGGGTTGGCAGTTGTGGCGCATTTTCTACCCATATTGCAGGACGAAACTGTCGGATCTGCTTCTACATAACACTGGCTGTGCGCTAGCTTGCTGCTTATTGTGGAGGACGGGCATTTAAATGTGTGGCAGCTTGTGCAAATAATGAAAATGAAACAACACTTTGGCGCATTAAAAGCATTAAAAACAGTTTGCCATATAAATGTGTCCTCTGTCTCCCAGTCTCTCTGTACTCCTTTCTCTCTTTCTAACTATCTGTCTCTTTCCTACTGTATCTCTTTCTTTATTTGTGTGCGTATACATAATGTGCTTTCAGCATACAGGGACTTTAACACGCATACGCCTCGTAGGCCGTCTCATTTGAACACGGTCGGGTAAAAAAACATAATTTACTCCACAAATGCAGTTTTATTTTTATTTCTCTGCTCGTATACTCTTGTATGACTTTGTTATGTGTAAAAAAAAGTTGAGCTTGCGGTTTTAATGAAAATAAAAATATTTTTAAACAGTTTTTAAGAGATGTCTATTGTTTTGAAAACCCAACAAAGACTTGAAACTTTAGATATTAAGGTGTAGAGCACTGAATATTTAAGCAAATTTCATTTCATAAACATTATTATTCCTTTTTTTTATTTTCATAATTAATTTCAAATATTTTTCGTCTTTTTAAGTGATGTCCGTCTGCTACCTTAGGGAATTTGTTGTCTTGTTTGTTTACAAAATTTCAAAATAAATTTTTTATAGCCTTATAATATTAATTTTTAGCTTTCATTTATGAATTTAAAAACTGCATTGCTCTTTTCATTACAATCAACAATTTGGAAACGTTGCCGAAAGATCGTTTGTTCCACATATACTTTCTGAAGCTAGTGCTCTAAGCCTCTCTCTAGGTTTGTATGCTCCATTGTTGGTTTGACCTCGCACTAAGCTACGGTACATGCCACACCCACCGCCTCTTTTTGTCAGCAGGCTTGGCAAATTGCATTTTCAACACTTTTGTTTATGCAAAAAATATTTATGCATGAGTCTCTCGCTACACTTAGTGAGTGAGTGTGTGTGTGTGTTGTGTTTATATAGGGAGACTAAAGCCATGCCCACATTTTCACAGCATTTGTCGCCTAAGGGGAGGCAGCAGAAGAAAAGAGAGAGGCAGAGTGAGAGAAAGAGATGAAAGAGAGAGATATGAGTCTTGTTTCTGTATGCTGTGTTGCATAATGCAATGCAAACATGATTAATGCAAATGTTTTGCGTGGTGGGCGTGGCAGCCACCGGTCACAGGTTCAAAGAGGTGTAGAAGAGAAGGGCTGGGGAGGCACAGGGTAGATGCGGTTCGTGGTGTGAATCGGTTGCTTTACATTTGCATTTTGGCTTGCGAGGCGGTGCAAGGATGCAGACCGCACTTAGTTGCTATCTAAACAAACAACAACATTAACATTAACAACAACAACAACAACAGCAGCAGCAGCAGCAGAAAGAAGAAGAAAATAAACAGCAACAACTACAAGAAAATTTTTAATTTTCTTGCTCGCATATTTCATGGGCTTTACGAGGGTTTCGCCTATAACTTGGCAAATTTATGAGAAATTGCGCGACACATTCGCGATAAGAAAGTGAAAGGAGTGCATTTTCCACTCATCCAGTCATTTCAGCATTCATTCACTTACTCATTTACTCATTTGTTAATTCATACGCTTCAGTTATTATTATTCATTTTGCTGGCCTATCGCCATGGCATCAAAATTTATGAAATTTATGTAATTTTTAGCTTTAGCCATGCGCATAGCTCAAATGATTTTATGAGTGTGCACAACACACCAATACAAACACACACAAAAGCACACACACTGGTACACAAAAGTCCAGATAGTCCTTTGGGGCTCAGACATATGAATCCCTCTGCTTCCTTTGGGTTTCTTAAGCTCTTTTCCGACTCTATAAATGGCGTCGCATTCACACACACACACACTCGCACACCAACACAAAGAAAAGTGTAAAATGTTTACGCTTCACTTGGATTTCCTTTTGCGCCTTAAACTCCTTTCGTCTTCATCTTTCTACTTGTACTTCCTTTTGGCTTTCTTTGACTCCTTGCTCAACCATTCATGTGGAATGAATCGATTTATGCCCTTTAAAAGGGCATCAAAACTATATTGAATTGTATTGAAAAAGTATTAAAATTAATTAATTTAATTTTATCATTATTATCATATCTATTATTATTAGTATTTTCATTAATATTAATATTAATATTAGCATTTTCATTATTTGCTTTATAATTAACATAGTCATTGAATGTATCATTATCATAATAATTATCATTATCATGTATTATTATTAGTATTTTCATTAATTTTAATATAAATATTTTCATTTTTGCATTATTAACATAGTCATTGAACGTATCATTATCATTAGCATTATCAATATAATTATCATTACATTTTTCATTATATTTTTCATTAGCAGTAGCATTTTAATTTCAATTTTTATTTCAATTTGTAATATCGATTTTATCACGGGTTGCTCAAATATTATAGTAATCTTCGTGTAGGTCATTAATTTTCTTATTAAAAGTTTTAAAGTTATTAGGTACAATACCAAATACTTTATTTACGAAATTATATAGTATATAAAATCAAGATCTTCCTCTTTACTTTGAAAGGGCATAAGTTTTGTAACTGTTGCAAAAGTTGAAGTACTTTTTTGAGCAGTTGAAGCTGCCATTTTCTGGCTGTCTTCCTTTTGAAACGTTGAGCTTTTCATTTGTCTGGCTATTGACTTTGTTGCCATTGGCGTGTCTGGCGATGCTTTAGTTCGTTGATACCCACTCCCCTCCACTGCTGCCCTCTCCACCCACAGAACTTTCCACAGCGTTGCATGCCACGTTTATGTCGTGTCATGTACCAGTGGAATTTGCTGTTGCCAAAGGTGTCTCTACATATGGTGTGGCTCTGGGTAATCGAAATCAGAAATGGGGTAAACGTCGGATTTGTTGCGTGTCTGAAGCGCATCGGTTTTTCTTCTTTCTTTCTTTTTTTTTTTGTACTCATTTCGGCTTTGATTTTTTCCCGAGCCGAGTTTTCCCACAGATCATTGAATGAATTTCCGCTGATTAAACGGAACTTGCTCATTTCCTTATCAAACAGCTGCGCTTTTTTACTTGCAGTTACATTTCAATTTTCAATTTCAATTCCAAAATCAACTTCAATTTCAATTCTTTAGTTTTTCTTCATCCATTTTCATTTCACATTTCCGAGCTGCACTTATAAGTGAAAATATATTTCTTAAGTGGCTATCCCCCCTCCGACCCTTGTGGGTTCAAGTGTTTAATTTATGGCGTAAAATATGGAAATCGTCGCAAAACACAAATGCCGACAATGAGGCAACATTTCTCATTTTCTACACTCAACGTTGAACTTGGCCGCTATGGCAGCCCAAGAGGGAGGGGGAGAGGGAGATAGAGACAGAATGGTATAGAGATAGGAAGAGAGAGAGGGTGCTATTTTGTTGACTAAACTTAAAGATCTGATCTGCCGCACACGCGGATTTTTATTGATTCTCATGTTGGAACAACTCTCAAGAATAATGGGAACTAGTTGTAGTTCTCGTCAATGTTCTGTTAATGGAAGGGCGGGGCTGGGGGCTAGAGGGCGTATTTTGTTGGGTAATACGGTAATACGGGGGGAAAAACTGCCACACGACGCTAATGGAATAATGCCAAGACAGAACGCGATGTCTTTCAGCCTGCACTTGGTCTTCATCATCGTCTACAAGGCTTAACATAGCTCTCTCTTTCGTTCTGTGTATAGCTAGCTCTCTCTGTCTGTCTCTGTTGTTGTCATCATCTTTGCAACGGCTCTGCTCACCTTGGCAGCAACGATCAGACGCCTAATTTATGCCCCGGCTGCGCCCCATCTCCTTTGAAGTTTCAATTATGCGCCTCATATGTCATTTTGTGCAAGCTGCCGACGCTGACGCTGACGCAGCGACAGAGGAGGCGACGGCGACGGCGTCAGTTGAAGTGGGAGCAACAGCGGCAGACGCTAAAAGCCGCGACATGTTAATTGTGCCGCTTGGCCCATAAACACGCCAAGTTGATGGCGAGCGCCAGGCTCGAGCAATGGACAACCAGTTGCCAGTTGGCAAGGAATAAAGAGAGAGATCTTGAATGAAGCTGGAGTAGAGGGGTAAGACAGAGTACTGCCAACACTTGGCATTTGTATTTGAAGCGGATAATGGCTGGCAGCCAGAAAAGAGCTAGAAAGCGTCAACTACTTTCGGCGCAGTTAATGGAATGCTGGCAATAAAAGATTAAACAATTTGGTATTTAAAATGCTACAAATTCGTATACCTAATTAGTATTACAACAATTAATTGCATTTTTAATTGATGTATAGGCACAACTTTTAGAGTTAAAGGGAATAAACCATAGTTTCTTCTTAAATACATACAAGTATAAAGTTTAAAGAAAAAAGATTTTTTTTTTACTTTTCACAAAAGTTTTTAGCCCAAAAATATGTAAGGAAAATGTTCCTAAAGTAAAATCTACCAAAAATTGTTGGTATTTTTTTTTATCATTTAAAACTCTTAAAAAAAAATAATAGGATTCAAATGATAAATTGATTTAACCTTAAAAGACCTCTAAAGAAATCTTTTCAATTCTTATAAATAAGCTGTTAGTTATTCCTTATGTTTTCTCAACTATTTCTTTAGTTTGACGCTACTCCTTCTTACCATTTTCTGCTCTTCAAAGAGATTTCAGCGTTTTTCTCCAGGGATAACTTTTTATAGAAAACAAATCCAGTTGAACTCTATATAATTACAATTTTCTAATAAACGAAGAGTGTTTTTTCTGTTGAGTTAACGCTGCGCAGGTCAAGTGGCTCAGTGGCTCAGTGATTGTCCAGTTGTTCAGTTATCCAGTTTAATCCTTGACTTCGGAACAAGCGAAAGGCATCAGAAAGGTGTGAAAATTAAACAGACTGGCGAGCGTTCAAGGATTACAAATTATGACACGCCACGATGCCATCAAGCAAATGAGATGAGCAGCTCTAATGGGTGGGCGTGGTGGGGAGTAGGTGGGAGTGGGTGTAAGAGTTGGTGGTCAACTGGTCAAGTGTCAAAAGGGGATTTACATAGAGCGTGCGTTGAGCAAAGCGCAAAGCGTTGACAGTTGAGCTGGCGAAAATTCTCATCTCTGTGGGCGTTTGTCAACTCTGTCCAGTAGTCCCTGTGTCAGTTTGTCAGCTGGGGAGTTTGTAAGTTTGTCAGTTTGGCCGTTTGTCAGTTTGTCACGTTGGATCGAGTTGACACTTTGCTTGGACATTTGAAATGCACCGCAAAATGCGCGAGGAACGCTATGGAAAATCGCTTAAGCTTCGAGTATAACTGATTAAAATGGCTTTAGCTTTGATGCCTCAACCAGCAGCGGCTTATAGCTTGATATGCAAACACCCACAAATACATATTCAATTTTCGTGAGTGTTTGTATGCACTATACCCTGTAGTTAAGTAAAGCTGAAAGGAAAGTCTGAAGTGTTTTCAGTTTATAAATTTGAGCTCTCTAGCACTCAACTCTTAAGCCTCACGATGATCAGTTAGAGTCTACAAATGCTCCTTGTATTCTTCTAAAGTTTTCTTGCTGTCTACAGGGTATCTTTAGGTCATTCAGTGCCCCACTGGCCAATTGTTTTTATTTGCCAAATGGATTTGTATGCCGCATTATTTATGCATTTGCAGCTGCAACTTCGTCAATTTTTGGCGGCTCCGAATGTTGCATGTTGCATGAACCAATGCGCTTTATGCATTTTTAATGTTCATGCCTCACGGTTAATGTTTGCAAAATCACTTGCAATCATTATGCGCCGTATGCAAAACAGTTGTCAAAATAAAGCAACAAATTTATTAAAGATGCAACAAAATACAAATGTTAATAATAATAAATGAATGGCACACAAAAGGCACCGAAAGAAGATACAACAAGTGAAACAATAAAGGAAGATAAAGGGAGAAAGGGCTATAACGAGGGGTAGAGAAAGAGTGGGATGGACTGCAATTCTCTTGCAGCTTTAAATAAACAAGAAAAGCAGCCAACAATGGCAGCAACAATATAAGACTGCAGTTCTCTACCCACTGCAATTTTCACTGTTTTTCCGGCAGCCCCACACAACACACACACATCAGCCACTCATACACACACATGAACGCTTGAGTTGGCCACAAAAATGCAAATAGCCAACGGACCGCGCTCATATTCTACGCTCTCGCCTGCAGTCACACTGCCACGCCCACACCTACACCCACATACACACACTTACAACTACAGAGCATACACAGCCATGACCAATAACAATGCAAAATGCAAATATGCAATGAAAGAAAATGGAAACACACAAAAGAAACAAATAAGCACTGAATAAAAATAAAAACTAGAAAACAAAACTTGTGGGCAGATCACGATGTGGAAATACTTTATAGAAGCATTAAAAAATATTTATAAAAGTTTCAAAAATACTAAAACTTAACTAAAAGCTAACTAAGCTTATAAAAAATATTTTTAAATATTTAGAGTCGAAAAATCAAATAAAGCTAAGTAATTTACAAGACTAAAATTATAAATTTAATGTTTAAAACATTTACATGAAACAAGTATAATTTTAAAAGAGTTTACATAAAAAAAAAATCATCAATCTTTCTAAAAAATATAAAAAATAGTCCTTAACATCCATGCTCAGTTAAAAGTGACCTTTAGATAGCTTAAAACGTGGCAATTTCCAAAGAATTCGCCACATAACAAACTGCACGCTCTAACGAGAGAAATAAATAAATGAATAATTATTTATTATATTTTTCTATCAAATTTGGACTGGCTTGAAGTTAAATACAAATTTTGTAATATAAATTAAATATTTTATTTATATTTTAAAAGCTGTACACAACTAAAGATCTTCCTCATAAGAAATATTTAGAGGGTATTTGAAAGAACTGTAAATTCAGAATAAAAATGCATTCACATTGCGCGTTGAGAACAAAAGCAACAACAACAAAAGCAACAATAAAAATAAAAGCAAAAACAAGAGCCAAAAGAATAACAACAATAGCAATGGACATCAACAATGCGGCAACATTGTAAAAGCCAAGTTTAATCAAAATATAGCCAGACTCGTTGTGGACATTGGCATGCTGCTCTCTATTTCTGTCTCTCTCTCACTCTCTCTGTGATGTGGGTGTGTGGTTGATGGGCGCTGTGAGGAGGGGCTGTGGTTTGGGAAAATATTCTGTGCCAGAGCAGAGATTTTTTAATTTTTTATAAACACGCAAATTTGATGCAATTTGTCAGAACATGCAGAGAAATTGTGGGAAATAAAATACGATTGGACGAATGTCAGTGGTATTTTGGGGGACAGAAAATAGAATTGACTGATTATTCAACTGTTTGTCGGTCAGCATATTTGAGTATGTGAGTTCACAGTATATTACCAGATCTAATCAAAGTGCACACACACACAGAAATACACAAACTATCTAAGTATCACCATCCACAAAATTAAATCAAAATCAAAACGTGCTGACACCAAACATGATAACTAATTGACAGAGTTGTCTGTTGTCCGTTGTCCGCTGTCTGCTGTCTGCTGTCCGTTGGCTGTTGTTCTAGCAGCTGCAAATGTTGCCACTCAATCTCTCAATATCATTATTGATGGCTTACAATCGGATTCAGTAAAGGAATCATCAAACAAAACTACAAATAGTTACTTGCATACCCGTTTGCTGCTGATAAGCTTCATTATTAACTGACATGCTATCAATTGGCCTGCAATCAGTTCAATAAACGACAAAAATATTGTTTAACTCAATTGATCCAGCCAGGAATTTTGCTACTTTTTGGAGTGTTTTCAGTCTGCAAACTATTGAAAGTTATGGAATTTTTAGCAGTGCATCACAAAAGATATTTCTGCACTAAGGCACAAGATTTAAAAGTGACTTATTGTATCTAAAAAGATAACAAGAACTAAACAATTACAGGGTATTCAAGGTACAACCCCACACAAATTGAGCCATGTTTTGAGCAGCCAAACACAACTCAAAGGGTAAGACATATCATCATAGGAGTTTAACTTATTTTATGTAAATTAAAGAGTATCTAACGTCGAGCAATGTCAACCAAAGCAAAGGGTATATCAAAAATTTAAATGAAATTGCAAAAAAACAGCACAAAATATACAAAAAAATTTATGCAAATGCAAATAATGGTCTGCCAGCAAAGAAGACAGCATGGAGGTGGGGTGGGGTGGTATAGGGAGTAGTGGGCGTGGCAGTACAACGCCTGCAACGTTTTCGATGATTAAATGCAAACACGCAAATATGACGAACGACTGACTCGACTGACTGTCTATATCTCTTCATCTCCACTTGGTGAGTGTGTGAGTGACTGAGTGTGTGTGAGAGTGTGTGTAAGAGTGTGAGTGTCTGTGTGTGTGTTTGTATTTGTCGACTGCCAACTGTCTTCGAAATATGTAAAAAATAAAAGTTGGCATAAATAATTTATGCAATGTGTACACACAGATATACACACCACACACACGCGCACACACGCACACACACACGGCACACCACAAAAAACACACACTCACACACAAACAGAGCCAGCAAAATATTTGCAGAGATACCAAAGTTGTTCGAAATATGAAAATTGAATGCCTTAAAACGTGGATATAAGTAAGTAGATGATTTGAATACACACACTCGCATATGCGAGTGTATACATTCGTTTGGATCTACTCAAATAAATGCAAACGATTCTTATGGCTTTTGCTCGTTTCTGCAATTGTGAACAAAAAAGCTGTCAACGCTCAGGCACCAGAAGAAAAGGCAAAAAAAAGTGGGAAAAGTGAGGAAAAACATAAATGAAAATGAAAATGTTGGAGTTAAAAAAAAATTGTATACATTTTAGCCGTTTTGTGAATATTTCATGATGCATTTTGTTGGACAGTGAAACGAAGTGAATAACAAATGTGCACATATCTTATCAGGGAAGCAGTGGCACGAGGCAGCGCTATGAAGCGAGGGAAAGCGGCGGGAAACGAGGCAAACAGGCGCTAAAACATATGCTATGATTTAGTAGCTTTAGTATCTGCGTTTAATTAACCACTTACATGGCTTTAATTCAACTGCAAATTCATCGAGTGCATGACGCTGCGATAAATAAGTCTATAGTTTATTTTACAACAAATTTGTGGCAACTCGCGACGCTTATCAGCGTCCTTATCGCAACAGCAATTTGTACTGATAGTCGATAGACCTCGGCAGCAAAAATTGAGAGTGTCGCAGAGCCACAGACCTGGCATGGCATTGATTTATGCGTAGAAACTCCACTAACTGGAGTAGACACCCCACACACAATCTCTGAAAACAACACAAATCCAGATGTGAACTAAATTAGTGTAGCTTTAATTTAATGGCCAAAAACTAGCTAGTTTAGTTTTTAAAAAATGCTAGAGTGTTTAAAATAAAATTTAAGTGAAAATAAAATTTGTTTGCTGTTTTTAACAATTTTTTAAATGAAGATTATTCGTAAGTTTAGTTTACAAATTTTTATTTTTAGGGCCGAATTTATTTTTAATAAAAATTTATTCACCAATTTGCTTAAATTAAATAAAAATCAGCTAATTTCCATCATTCTTCAACTATACCTAAAATTTAAAATAATTCGCAAAACTAGCTTGAAATATGCTAAAATAGCAGCACTAAAACTAAACTGATCTATAGTCTGAATTGGGCAGTCGTTTTGTTAGTTGGTTCTTTGGCATTGGCAAACATTCTGTTATACAATTTATACGAGTTGATTATAAATACCCTGTAAAGCTGAACAAAGAGTAGACTGCAGAGCGTTGAAAGAAAAAACATTTTTTTAATAAATAACTAAGCAAGGAACTAGTTTGTTTTAAGTTAACTAAATTATCTTAATAAATTTAAAGATGAAAATATTTATTAATTAAACTGAATCAGGGGAAATTCCTTCACAATTCCTTACTTTTCAGCCTTTTCCGTATCTAAAACTTCAACTCTTTGGCAAGGGTATTTGCCTGGCTCATCATTTCACATTAGTTTATTTATTTCTGTTATTTATGCATATTTAATATCTTTTGAATGAACAAATGAACGCTTTATTGACCAAATTCCCATCACTTTTCCACTTCTTTGGCTCTCCTTTGCCTCTCTTTGTCCCGCTTCAGTTCGTTTCTGCTTTAGCCTTTCAGCTCTGAATAGTTATTATTAAAACAAAGAGCGTGCCAAAATTTATAGCCATATTATTTGTTATTTATTTAAGCTATAAATATGCATATGAAATAAAGAAATGGCATCAGGTTTTTTATGACTAAAATACCCTACAAGGGTGGAGGGTATGTTTAAAAGGATGTCATTGAAAAAGGAATTAAGGAATTTAAATATTTTTAACTTTAAAAAAAAATATATTTGTAGATCAGCTTAAAAACTATTTAACATATTTTATTAATCATTTTTAAACAGATTTTACAATTTTAAAGACGACTGTTTAATAAAATTTAATTTTGTGAATTAAATCACAAGTTTCCTTAACATTTCTATTAAAAAATAAGTATTATTAGGCTAAGAAATTTACACACAGACTTTTAAATAATTTAGATACCCAATAAAGAAGCTTATAAGTTTATTATAATTCAATTTATATATATTTAAATTATACAAAAGTTGTTAGAACTAAACATGAGCTATAAAACCAAGCATAAAGATAAGAAATTTACTTAGCCATAGCTCACTCTAAACAAAGCAAATATCTATAGCTATTTTACCTACGTAGATAACTGCATTGTCCACCTTAGTTCGTGTTTATCCATTTTGTAGAGTATCTTTGTATCTGGTATTGTGGTATTTTGCATTTTATCAGTTGGCTTTGTTGCTGTTTCGGGGCTTCAACTGCGGCTGCTGCCACTGGTTTTCTCAGTTGTGTTATTTATGTGGCCATAAATTTGCAGCTGAAAGCAAATCCCCGCCAATGGTTTGGGCCACAAATAGTTGCACATAGCAGAGTCCGTTGTGTGTTGTCCATGGGTTTTCACTGTAGTTGTGGGTCCCAGGATAAGCCTTGACGCTTCGCTGCCTGCAATTCACGTGCAAATGAGCAGTCGAAAATGAGGAAAAGCCGCTTAAGGACTTCAAAATGGACATGAATGTGGACAAGGACATGAACATGGACAGGAGCTAAGCCAACTGCGGTTCGCTGATTTTCAATGAAGGCTTTTGAGTCGTGTGTTAGTTACATAATTTAACGTATTCTTGCGAAACATTTCCGCTGAATTTGAGGAGTACACGCAAACACGACCAAAAGGATACCAGTATTTCTTTATAATCAGCTGGGTGTCATCGTAAGGTCATCAGTGCTGTGCACACACACGCAATCAAACGTCACAAAGTCAGTTGGCAATCACTTGCCTTCCTTGTCTCCATGTGGGAATTGAAATCGTTCTCCTTTCTGCTTCAAACTAAAGCCAACACCACGCCTCCTTCTCCCCCGCTGGACTTTTGTGTCCAGCTGCTTATCAAAGGCCGTGCATCGCGCATAATGTGCGCCGAGCACGTCAACGGTGCTCGTTCTAGTCCTCGCCGCTTGTAAACAAATTAGAAGCGTATCCTGGCCGGAAGTCCAATACAGACAGGCACACAGCACACACACACACACACACACGTAGGGACAGTTTAGTTGCGACCAGCAGCGCACTAAATAGACCTGGTCAGATCCATCCTGTGTATTTTGGGCAAAGCGCAGCACCGCAAACAAAACTGAAAAGCCAAAAAAAAAGGCAACAAAAAATAGTCAAATGTGGCGTCTGCTTTAGCTACTGAAAGGGTATATGCACTTTGACATGAAGCTCAACAAATTAAAAGCTTAGTAAGGAAATGGGCAGTGTTTCCAAAAAGCATGAAAAATATTAATTGATTTAAAATTAAACTTAAATTTATAGAGATTAGCTTTGAATTATACTTTAGAATACCAATAAAAACTTTAAGAACTGTAAATTTACTCTATAAAGCAGAAAATGTGAATTGAATATGTGCTTTAAAATCAGCTTTAATATTTATAACTACAAAATCAATCAATTTATTGGCTTTAACATATAAAAAACAATTTTAAAGCTTAAACTCCTCCATAAAAAAAAAATAAATTAAATATTTGTTCTACTTATAAAACTATTAGGCATCTACAACAACTTCAAATTAATGTTTTTAAAGTTATTAATTATAACATATCATTGACTATCTACTACTCCGTTAACTAATAAATATTTCAAGTAACAAAATTATTCTTTATATTAAACTATTCTTAAACACAGACTATTATTTTAAGGGCATTTACTTCTCTACCAAATTGTGTAGTGTATATATTTATTCGCTTGGCTGAACTACTTTATTTTCGAACTTTTGCTTTGGTCAACATTTCATTATTTTGTGCGCTTGTTTGTACTTATTTTCTTGTGGCTGCGGAAAAGGCGCGAAATACGAAATTTGTTTGTTCAACTGGCTTTGGTTGTTGTTGTTTGGGCCACACCTTGAAATCAGTTTGTTGTGCTGCTCTTTAAGTTGCAATTAACTTTGTGGCTTAAAGCTGGACTGACCGAACCCAAACTCAAACCCAAAACGAACCCTTAGAGCCCTACGAATATTGTCATAAAAACTGAAACCTTATGCGTTCACTGCACGCAATGTTTGTCCGGTACTTTTTCATTTTAATTGGCATTCGCCTACGCTTAACTAATCTACACAAAACGCAGCTCCCACAGGGGTTGTTCTAATTGTTGTTGTAGTTGCTGTTGTTGTTGTAGTTGCTGTTGTTGTCTATTGTATTGTCATAATTTTGATTGAGGAGCCAACGCGTCCCAAATTGGTATTTTGTGATATATTGACTTACTGTCGTCTGCTTAGTCACTCTTTCCTACTAACTAAATATACATATATATCTACTATATATATATATATTTGTTGTAGTTGTTCTTGTTGCTGTGCACAACAATTAGAGCCAAAGCTAGCGACCGCATCTACATGGCAATTATGGTTTTATGGATCTGCTCTAAAAGGGTTGTTTGAGGCACTGTCATTTGCCTACTCCACTACTATATTTATATACATATATTAAGTACTCCTATACCCTTTTTCCCCCAACCAAACTTCCCTTCCAGCGGTACAAAAGACCCGTCAAGCACTTGGCTTCTGCTAACACCAATTTGTTCATTGATTTTGCGCTACAAATTAAAAATATCGAGTGTACCAACAAAATACAAGAGAAAACAGTGTTGACAGCGACTAGAAATATACACTTTAATTTTTAAAATATTTAATACATAAAAATTAAGTATTTAAAGACTATTTTTTAATTATTTTAAGTATTTTCGCGTAACAAATTCCCGATTAAATCAGCTTGATTAATTTGACTTGTCTTTTGTTGCAAAGCACTTGGTGTAGTGCATATACCCAACCCCGGCAATTGCAGACAATGCTGATGTTTGATTGTGCAACTGTTCAGCGCTGTCGCATTTCATTTCAAGTTGAGTGACTTCAATCTGTCACCAGAGAGAGAGAGAGAGGAGAGAGAGTGAGAGAGCGAGTCGTTTCTTGAGGCCTTTTACTTGTATTATTACGAGTATTACTTGCTATTATTTGCCGCCGCCTTTCAATTTTCATTTATTTTTTTGTGCAATTTACCAACCCCCTTTTGGCAGGGGTTGTGCATATGGCAGCATTAAAAAACCCACACGTACAATGTCCAAAGAAATTAGATGTTGTCGTTGTCGTCGTTGACTTCTTGAATTCCCAACTACCTTTTGTTGTTGTGTGACAAAATTCAGGCAAGGTGCAACGACGTGGACAATGAGACAATGGACAGCTCAACGCATACGCCCACCGCCCACAGCGTCCAAAACAAAAGACGCTCCACGTCGACGAATCGTCGGCATTACAACCCGAGAGAGAACTGTCGTCTGATGAGTTTTTTATCCCTTTCCTTTTCTCTTTTTTCTTTCGTTTTGTTTGCCTGACATCCTTGGCAGCCCACACCCCCTGCGACACGCCCACAAATTGTTAGGCACATCATTATTGTCGTTTTTAATTTGTGTGCCCCAAAAGAAATTGCAAACAGTGACGTGTCCATTGTTTGCAACACTTCAAACGTAAAGAAAATACACAGAATGCAACAACCTGAGTTCAACATACAAAATATTTTATGATTATTTATCTACTCGTACTAACTAGGGATCCCAGCAGTTGCTTTACTGCCGTCTTGAGGCTGTGAGCTAAACAGATGTTACGCAATTATGTTTAAACGGTGCTTGAAAGTGTCTCGTAACTAGATTAACATTACTAGACTTTAACTTGATTTAAGAGAGCTGAGAACTGATTAAAATTAGTTGAAGTTAACTTTACTTAAGTAAGCTAAAATTTTATTGATAAATTTCAAATTCAATTACATTTTTTAAGGCACTAAAAATATAATATAATATTAGCAGTTTACTATAAAATTGTCCTCTATAATACTTACTCCTTAACAACATATTTTTGTACTAAAAATTTAACCCATTTTAAGTTTTTCCTCCACTAAAAGAAAAGTCATTTCAACGTTATATTTTTTCTTGTAATTCTTTATTATATTATTAATAATAATTGAGTGAACAGAAGTCTTTTAGAAAAAGAACTAAATTAGCTTGCCATTTCTTTTAAAAAACATGAAATTTGTAAAAAAATTAAGTAACTGAGAAAATACTTCAATTTAGTTAAGGCAAATTGAGATTGCAATAAAATATAGTAAGTAAAATAATTTTGGGTGAAATTCGTGCAATTAAACTAGATGAATGAATGTGTTAATACTTTTTCAAAAACTAACATAAATTATGTTGATAAATGTAATAAAAACTATGCGAGTTGTTTGTTGTGAATGTGATTTGTGAGTTTTGAGATTTTATATAGTAGTATATATATATGAGGCGTTATGCGATATATAAATATATGAATATATATAAGTATCTTTTTTTTTTTTTGATTATAAATTATTTGTAAAAATATTATAAATCATTTTGCTTTTTGTTTTCATATCAAAGCAAAAATTTCAATTGCGAATGTTTCGAGTTTTGTTATTGATATTTTTTTAAGTTTTTTTGTTTTTTGTTTTTGATTTTCTTTGAAAATAATATCACTTTGTGAGATACACACACATACACTGGCAGAGAGCGATAGAAAAGGGGTTGGAGATATATATAAAGATATATATCTGGCTCTGTTGTTGTTGTAGCTGGTTATAGCCTTTATTCCTTTTTGTTGTTGTTCTTATTGTTGTTGTGCATCATTTGAATTAAACGATTTCGCTTGGCTGCCTCCGATTTGCTGTACTCATCAAGGAACTGCAAGCAGGACGAAGAAAGCAGCAGATAAAGCAGTTAAAAGTAGGAAGATTTCAACTGACTCACCCCTAGATCAAAATCACGTGATATGAGCTGCCTGGCTGGAGCATTGTTATAGCATATGGTGACCAGAAATGGATATATCACCGGGTTAAACTGTGTCGACAGCTTGGCCAAACTCTTGAAGATCACCGCAAACTGTTCCGATATGAGCAGCTCCTGATGCCTTCGATTGTTGATGCTAAAGAAAGCCAGCGATGCGATCAAATCAATCAACATGGTCGAGCTCTCTCCGCTCTTGGTATCAATCGTTTGACTAACACTATAGTTCAGTATTATGGTCATCACATCCAACAGTTTTAGCGACAATGGACCCTCAACCGATAGCACCTCCTGCAAAGTTAAAGATAAACAATCAAAAAAAGGATACCGTGTCATTTAATTGGCAGAGAAAATACCAAAAATAACCAAATAGACAAAAAATAACAGAAAAGAAAGAAAAAAGTTGTGGAATCACTGTGCAAATGTTTTAATTAAGTCAAAGCAAATATCAAAGAGTGGCACTTGTTTAGAGCAGCAAGTGAAGTGCTCAATTGTTTGTTGTGCGTGTGTACATATAAATTGTGGTGTGCATGACTGTGTGTGTGTGTGGTATACACATTTATTTGCATAGCGGAACAGAGCAGGACACACACCCAGGCGGACGGACACTGAGCTCTCTCGCTTCTAATTTGTTTGCATTGCCAGCCGTGCAGTGAGCGACGAAGGCCAATACCGTAAAAAAAATTATATAAAAGAAAGAGTATATTTAAATATATAGAAATTGAATAGACTTGTAGATACTCTATGAAATTAAGTTCTTTTTTTTATTAGTGACAGACTAAAGAACGTTGCTCACACTAAGTGGGCTTAACTTTATGCTAATCATACACAACAACCCCTTGTTTTAGTTGCATTTGCCTAAAGCTACCCTCGCAGTACAGTGGGCAATAAAGGCTCAGAGTCCAACCGAGTAAAAAAACCAAAACTGAAACTGGCAACTTGTACGAGCATTGAGTAAATATTTAGCCAAACAATTGACGTGCCTGGCTGGTTTACGGGCAGTAGGCATTAGAGAGGAGCCAGCAGTGGCAGAAGGCGAGTAGGCAGTGGCAAAAGTAGTGGCAGAGGCACAGTCAGGATATGAGCGAGGATTTGTGCATGGCTCAGGGAGCATGGCAATGTACGCGCTGCGCGGCATCCTTCAAAAAACAATCAGTCTGCCAACAGGACGCGCTTGGCTGTGCATTTAAGTGTGTGTGCGGGTGTAGCGTATGTGTGTGTGTGTGTGTGTCGAATGATGTGCCTTGTGCTTGGGTTAAACTTGAAAATTTCATTTTACAAAGTCAATATTTGCAAGGCAGCATCAACAGCAGCAGAAACATCAGCAGCAGGAGCAACCACCGCCAATAGCAACAGCACCACTTGAAAACTGAGCAGCTCTTACTGGGTGTGTGTGTGTGTATCTTTCAATGATTAAAACCAAATCAAATTATTTGCCAGCCATAGTTATATACAAAAACAACAATAAGTAAAAAGCGGATAAAGATGAGAAAAGTATATATATAGATAGATGTATAAGTAAGGTGGTTGCTTAGCACTGATCTGAAGACTGAGCAGTCTGAGGCTTTATCTATTTTTGTGGTAATTTAAAACAAATAAAACGGCTGGCAAACTTTTTGCCTAACTTGCGTCTAATCCACGAAATGGCTCTAACTCCCCGACTCACTCTCTCTCTCTCTCTTTCTAGCTGTGCGCAAAGTTTGCGCAACAAATTAGTTTGTCAAGTGCGTTGCAGAGTGAGGGGGGAGAGGGTAGTGGCAGAAGAAAAGGGGACTTCGGAGGGGGGGAAGCAAGTTGCGTAGACAACTTGAAGCTGGGGCACAAATATTTACACAACGCAGCAGGAAATGAAATGTAGACAAGGCAATCAGTTAGACAATCAAACAGTCAGTCATTCCAACAGTCAGTCCGTCAGTCAGTCATACACTCCAAACAGTCAATCAAGCCATCATTCAGTCTACTTTCATATGCCGTTTCATCTGGCAATCAACTTGCTACTTGCAACTTGCAACCTGACATTCTTGCATATTTCAAATGCCACAACGACTTGTGTTCTTGACTCGACATGCCCCCAAGTAAAGTGTCAAAATATTTGCGCAGCACACGCCCACTGAAGCCCACTGCACAAGCAGCATGGCGCTAAAAGACCCTGTTCTTAAGACTACCAGGAACAAGGCTGCTTAAGCGAAAGGCAAGCAGAGAAACTCCTTTTATGGCTATAGTTTAACAGGGTCTAAAAACCACTGAGCAGCTGCTCAAGCGATCCACCAAAGTTAACCAAATGTCAGCAACGCCGCCATTGCGGTTCAATGCCGCTGATGTTGTGCAAATGTCATACCACTCACACACCTATACACACACACACACTCACCTTTCACCTGATGACAGCTGACAGTCGGTGGAAAACATTTGCCAATATGCAAATTTACCCACTTCAATCGTTTTTGCCAAAATCGACAAAACGTCGACAACTTTTCGCCTAAACATTTTAAACTGAGTTCTAACTTTTAATATATAGACATTATTTGTTGCTGCTTGGGGGTTTTTCTCAATTTTCTCAGGCGATTTCACGTGCGACAAACTTCTCAAGTGCAAAGCAAAGAAACGCAACAAGAAAAACAACAAAAAACAGGAAGAAAAAGTGAGCTAATGAAATTTTCAACGGCTGACTTTGTGATTTGTTTAAGCGTTTGTCCACTTGACAACCCCAACGCTAAGGGGAGAAGAGAGGGGCGTAGGGTAAGCGGGAAGTAGGGAAGCGGATAGAGGAGACCTTAGTCTTGACAACTCACCTGAAAAGTGTTCACATCCACTGAAGCCAGCGACACGTAAAGATTAAAAGTCGATGCCGCCAAGGCGGTCGTGCGCGGCGGAATGCATTCACCTGCAATAGAAACAGAAAAAATGATAAAGATGAGTAAGAGGTAATATAGAAAAAAGGAAAACTAAAGAAAGAAGATGCAGTGGAAGTCTAGGAACAGTAAACGGATATTGCAGTTGGTCAGAAATGGATGTACATTGTTTGGTGGCTTTAAAATATAAATAAGAAAGTGTACACCTAAACGGGTATGCTCGACTGGGAGTATACTCGTTAGGGAACACAAGTAACTACAATTAAGTAAGCACAACAGAGGGACAAGTCAACCAAGACTACTTTGGCTACTACAAGTTTCCTTACTTCGTGCATTCAGCTCACAGAATTACACAACGAATTCCTATCTTATCCTTAATAAATCCCTATCTTTATTATGTATTTAAAAAGCTGCACTTTGTCCAAAATATGCTACTAATTTTAGCTTTCTTTCTTTCTTTATTACTTTGAAAAACACTAAGTAGAAACTAGAAATACTGTCTGACTAACGCTTCCTTTCCTCCACTAATCTATACCACCCTTTCTTACAGTTTACAGGGTACTATAAACTTTATAACACTGCGAGCTACACAAATTAATTTCCGGCCGTAAGCCAAAATCACGTAGACTCAACAGAGGCAATGCAATTAGCACCTTCGATCGGCACGCAGATGTCCGGCTACTGTTTGGTCAGGTTCAATGTGGATTTCTGATTAGTTTGAGTCATCAATGGATAAAATTTATACTCACCAATGGGCACAACACAGCCAGCTAACATGGAGACGGTGCCAAAGAGTTCTGTTGATTTGGCAGTGCTGAGCAAACGTGTGGGATCCGCAGGACCTGCACAAAAAATACAGAAACAAATAGTGGAATAGAGGAAGCATCAATTAGAAGTCCTGTTTACCATGCGAAGGTGCGAGTTTTTGACTCTGACTCAGCTGCTCACTTACCTGGCGGACAAACATCAATGAAACGAGTGAGGAAACCCAACGTGGTCAGAAGACTCAGCATTACACTCTGATTCTGCTCAATGGACTCGCGCACCTTCATGCAACGACGCGATAGCATGCCAATTAGTCCTGTGATCACCGCATAGCTGCAAAGGAATTAAAAAAAGGTTTGTTTATTAGAGGTTGTATATAAAATGTTTGTAAAACAGTTGGAAAATGATTTTTTGACTCTGGTTCTCATCAAACATTTCTAAGCAAATTTGACATTTAATAGGAGGAGACTTAACCACAAATGTATTCTACAACATTATTATTACAATTTTAAACCTAAAATTAATTTGATATTTTTAAGACAACATCTGTTGGATTAAGTCACAGTTTTAAGACTTCAAACCTCTTAAAAATGGTTATAAATTTGAAAAAGCATTTTATTCTAGTCTTTACTTGAAAATTCATATAAATTTCTAGAAGTAATAACTTTATCCACATTTAATGCTCATTTTTTTGTCGTAGAAAATTCTGCGTATTCGCAGCGGCAGTGGATAATGCTTATATAACTTTCATATGGTAATCAGAGTCACGCTTTTGGCATTAAACGTGCTCAAAATGCAAAAACGATTAGCTGTCATTCGCATAAAATGTCACTGAATGTGTGGTAAGCAAATAAGGACTCGCAATTCTTTACAGCAGCGACTCCTGGCTGTGACATGGCATGCAATGAGGAGATCTCGCAAGAGGGCGCGTGGAGTGGGCGTGTCAGGGGCAAGTAGGTTATAATACATGTTTTATTTGCTCTGCTGTTGTGCAAATAATTCACACGCATGTTGTGCTTTCGTTCAATTAGAGAGACTTGTGTGTTGATAACAAACACTGAAAATATCAATCGAATAAATGCCGACAAGAAGAAGCATTTATCGAGTGTGATTCGTGATTTATCATAATATATATATGTATATATAGTTAATGGGTAAAACACACAGTAAACAAATCATCATCAATTACAAAAAGCGAGACAATTGTGTAAAGAGCAATCGTTGATTTGCACTCTCAACACTCGTCACTCTTCACTCGCCACTCGTCACTCCCCTCTCGCCACTCGCTACTCCTCAGTCATCAGTTTGTGTGCACATTATAAATGAATGGCATACAAATTTTTACTATTTAAGTGCAGAATTCATCAAGCAATCGACTGTTAATCCAATCCTACCAATTTCATCCAATCTTCGACATCGGCGGATGCTGTAGTGCTATATAAGCAATAGTCGCTGTGTGCTATATGAGTGATTGATACGCCATGACAATGTGGGAAAAACGAAATAATAATGAAGCCAAAAGCGTTGCCAAAGCAAACAAATATGGCTAACAATGTTAGCCATAGTATATATAGCATTTGACCCCTTTTGACACAGCGCCTTGGCAGAAGCAGGGCAGGAGTAGGGGAAAGGGGAAAGGGGAAAGGGGGCCTTTTTCCACTGTATGTGTGTGTTTGGAGCTCAAATAAAAGCGTCCATTACTCAAACTCACACACATGCAGCACTTGGACATGGCGGAGAGGCAAACAAAAGCGAATGCTACGAATGCTACGTGCCTGGATGCGACTCCCGAAACTGCGACGTCGATTGGATGAGGTTACAGATACGGGGATTGCCAGCAGGATGCCAAGGATTCAAGGAGAGCTGAAGAGTCGTACTTCTCTCTGGAGTTGTCAACTGTAAACATACTTGAACTTCCTGTTTTGCTATTTGTGCTCGCAAACGTTGTCCGCACACTTAACCCACACAAACACACACACAGGCCCACTCACACACACCCACTCACTCACACACACCACATGTTGTTTGCTTGGGTTGGTCAGTCAACGGTCGCATCCGAAAAAGTACTCGGCAAACTCATCAGCACCACAAAAATATCCTTAATAATTTTCTTAAACCAACAAGCACAAAGCTCTGTGAAGGATGCTTTTACCCAGTCAACAGCAGACTCCCTGTGCCCCGCCTCACCTACCCTTCCTCTGCATTTCTTCCTTTCAGCCCTTGGCCTGTCATCGTTTGTCATGTGTCTCCATTCTCCTTTCTGCTCATTGTGTGGAGGACATCGCTTGTGCAAAGTATTTAGTTCGCATCGCCGGGGCGCATCAATCCAAACACAAAATGGCCAACGCCGTCGACGAGTATCGGATGTGGCTGAGGTTTCCTTTAACCCCCACACCCCTATCCCATTCCAAGCCCTATTCCCTTTTGCCTTGGCCACATATTCCGCACATTGCCCGGCTTTCATTCCTGCAGAGACACACATAATCGTCGCTGCCCGTAAAATAAACAGCAGCAGCAGCGGCAATGGCAGTGGCAGCGTCGTCAGCAATGGCGACAAAATAAAAATAAAATACGAGCCCAAAAAAGTATCTTAGCCACAATAGTGAATTGCTTATACACTATCTGACGCATAAATGGGAGTTAAAAAAGTATTAAGCTTAATCTACCAAAAGTGTTATTTAATACTATCAAAATACAAGCAGAAAACTCTGTTTAGGTATTAATAAGTTGTTCGTAATCTACCATTTACTATCCCAAAAGTATTGTAAGCCCGTTTAAATCCAAGCAGGTAGTTCTCTCTTCTCTTTTTGATGTTTGGACTAAGTTTCAAAGTCAGAAAACTAAACTTGCCAGACTGATCATTCTTTGGCGCTAAAGATGAGAGCTGCTACTCTGATATCCAACAGAAAAGATAAGAGTTTTTCCTAAGAAGATTCCTTTCAATAAAAAAAACCTTTCTTATCTCTAAGATATTTTGAAAACCAAATCGACCTAAAGCTACTATATCTTTCCAAATAAAAAACTCAAAAATTCAACCTAAAGGAAAAAAGAAGGTGATCATAGCTCTGTTAGCTTATGTAACCTTTCTGAGCGTTAGTGTGCGCAAATATAATACGAGACCTCGGGCGCAGGACATGAGCATTTTGACTGGGTGTGAAAAGGCATTTGGTGTGCAAAGCTTGAAATAAAATAAAAATAAAAATAAGAATAGTGCCGCAAAAGGACGACGTGCAGCAGCAACAGCAACAACTGTAACAACAACAACAAAATTAACATCCTTGTTAGTTGTGAAAACACGTTCGCTAAATACGCGACTGTCGACGGTCGACGGTCGACGGTCGACGCTCGTTGACAACAACCCCGTCAGGACCATCAAGGAGATCTCAAGTGTTGTGCCAGCGAGTGTGTGCGTGTATAGGTGTGTGTGTGTGTGTTGCAGACAGGCGCAAATATTTTAACAAGTGTCAAATGCACACGCTACTTAACTAAGTTTGTTGCCTCTCTATTTTATTTTATTTTATACCATTTTATTCTACTCTGATTTTTCCTGCTGGATTTTCTCACGTGCAGCAATTCACACAGCTCAGAAAAAACTCTAAACTCAATTGATTAATAAACAAAACAACTGAGCAAAAGCTTGCAACAATTTTGTGCTACAGCCACACCCTCTAGTTCGCCCCCGCCCCTGCTGAGCTGAGTGGTAAGTCCCAACCCCCCGTTGACCATGTAATTTGGCCATTTGTGTGCATTGATTTCGGCACTTAAGGCGCATAATCGTCATCAGCGGAAGCAGCAACAGCAGCAGTGGCTGTGGCAGCAGCAACGACATCAGCGGATTTGTGTTCAACAACAAGCAACACGGATCGCTGCACAACAATGAAAAGCGGACAACAACAGCAATCGTAGGCCAGTTGCATGCCCCGCAGCTCCAATGGCATGCAACATCGACCCGAATCGAGTCGAGTCGAGTAGAGTCGGCATAAGCAGGATTAAAATCAAAACAGATTTGCGTTGACAATGACAACGATGCAGCGCACAAAGGACACACAGAGACCGACAGCAGCAGAGAAGGACTGGGAGTAAGGACATGTTAATGTGCGATGTTAAACAGCAGGCAGAAACACATGCAGCATGAAGCAAGTAGCTTGTAACATGCAACACACACAGTGCCAGGGCCCAAACAAGTTGTTGATATGTGAAACGAAACACCTTGCTCAGAGCCCGAAAGAAAGATACAACTACAGCTAGAGATACAGATACAGCTACATGTACCAGAATGAACTGTCATTTCCACTTGCTTACGAACAAACTTACAGTGCAACGGAAACAACAAGAGGGCGTTGGAATGAGAGTGAATGGGAGTGGGCGAAAAAGGCTTAAATCGTTTGGCAACTGCGACCTTTAAGCCCGAGGGCGTTTAACAAGTGCGTAGCAATTGGAATCCTTGCAACATATGTCAAGGCAGCTAAACAAAATGGCTGACCATGAAAAGACTAGATCAAGACGTAAGGAGAGGGCGAGCCAAAGCTATGTAAGCCTAAAACAGACAAAAAAGTTTCAATTTCCATAGCAAATCTACTAATTAGTTTTTAGCAGGGCCAAACTAGGCACAACTAGTCAAGGATAAGCGGTCCAAAACATAGTCAAAGCAAGTAAAAAAGGCTACAGTTAAGCGAGCCGACTGTAAAAGACCCCGTACAAGTGAGCAAAACTGAGCAAGTGAGCAAAAGTGATCCGCTCGCGAAGTGGAAAGACTTTCACTCTAGCTCTTATATTCTCTGAGATCTATGTGTTCATGCAGACGGACATTGCTTTATCGTCAAGAATATATATACTTTATGGGATCGGAAACGCTTCCTTTTACTTGTTAAACACATTCCGCTTCACTGTGACCTCTGTACTCTTTCAAAGTCCTTTTAAAAGAAATACAATATAGCAATAAGTACTAATTTCTATACTTCATGCTGTTATTAAATTAATTTATTTTAATTTAAATTCCTCATTCAATACGAGTAAATTCCTCAAAAATAATACATACAAATAATTCCAAAAGTAATTCATTCATTGCTTATTTTGAAACCCTTAAAAAAAGATTTGAATTCAGTCAAACGGCAAAGTCAACAAGAAGCAAATTCAAACTGTAAGCAGCTGAAAACCCCTCAAAGGGCAATCAAAATGGGAAAAACAGAAATGAAAATGGAAAATAGATTTGGATACAGTTGCAGTTACCGTTGCAGTTTTGTGGTGTGCCTAAAACAACATGCAACCAAAACTGTAACAAAGGCAAAAAAAGGTGTTAAATGAAAACTAAAATCAAATGAGAACGAAGGGGAATAAAGGGTAGAAGAGAGCAGTTGTGGAGAGGAGACTGTAGGTAGATATATCCTATATTTCAGAGTTTATTAAAATGCAATTGTAAAATTGTTGTTGCTGGTTGTCAACACTTGATTAAGAGCAGCCGCCGTGGCGAGTTCCAGCGACAGTTGACAATTGGCAGGAACCAGCAGAGGCAAGAGGCCTGCAGCATGTGGCATTTGCTACGAGGGTTGACAGAAACAGTTGCGCCGGCGCAAATGACAGCAGCCACTTCCCTTTCTGTCCTCGTCCCTCTGCAGAATTCAGAATCTGTCGCGTTCCGCTTGGGTGTCATGTCAAAACAATGCAACTTGAGCCGCATTTTTAGGGTTACACATATGCCACCGGGAGTCGACTCGACTTGAGTCGAGTTCAGAATCGTGTTCGAGACTAACTCGCACTGCTCTGATTGCCCGCAAGTGACTAAACTTGCAACCCTTCGCTGACAAATGCAATTTGAATACGACCCATGAAAATATCTAATTGAAAGTGAAAGGCAATGAAATGGCTAAAACCCATAGATGATGATGATGATGGTTATGATGATTGAGTTGTCTGCTGCACACCTGGTAACTCTGTAAAATGATTACCTTCCCATCTACGCTATTAACTGATTTTCACATGGTTGCCAAAGTTTTGGCCATGTTTATGCATTAGACGTGTTAAATATTTTTGTTCTGCTACTTGCAATCGCATGACACTTTTGTGGGTTGCCCTTTATGGCCATTAAGTTACCCATTGCCCAGAAATGGGGGAGTGAAATGGGCACAAAGGATGCTGCATAATATACAGCTAAAAATACTACGTGAATTTGAGTTTAAAGTGTTGGAGAGACAACGAATTTTAAGTAAAACAAAAAGTGGAATTTAAATAAAATTTTTTTAAACATAAAAAATATATTTTAGTTAGTAAATAAATTGATTTAATTTGGAATTTTTTAATTACACTAAAAATTAAAAAATGAAGAGTTTACAGAAGCATCAAATTGTTTATAGAACTCTCTAGGGAACAGAAACTGTAAACTTATTAAAAACACTTGTAATGCCAAGGAAATCCTTTAAGACTAAGCCCTAAACTACTGCTATACAGGGTATACTTTCGTTGCCATTTAACCATTAACAACTGATTGCTGTTACGCCAACTCGAGCCACATTTTAATGGGTAACTGACAATTTAGAATGTTAGCATGTGCAGTTAAGTAACGCTAACATCAAGTATAAACATTATCAGAACTCGAACAACCCACAAAAGCAACAACAACAAGGTGTCGTTATCATTAACAGCACAACAACAACAAGAGCCAAACAACTGGCAACAAAAACGAGCGACAACATCATCATTTTATCATCATAATTATTGGGTTTATTAGTGCGTGCGCTGCTGCAAAAGAGAGGGAAAGAGGTCGTAGAAAAAGGGATAGAAATAGCGTCACGTATTTGGCAAATCCGTTGAAAAAGCCAAAAGCCATTCACAACCAACATACCCATACACATACACAGTCAGACATAAATTCCCGCATAGAAATGAAGGTTACAATGCGACTAAGACAATTCGTCATGTCATAAGGCTCACTACAGTGAGCTAGCCAAGTTAAGATCTCAATTCTGTCTAATGGAGTTGCCACAACAACCACAGCAACAACAACAATGTGTACAACAAGCATAACAACAATAAACGCCTTCTTATGAATTTCAATTGGCCCACAAAATGTCCTCGACACAAGAAAATAAAATAAAAGGGGAACTAAGTGAATCTCTGGCTCTGACTGCAATTTGCGAAGGGCTTTATGAATTCATTTATACCCTGTAGAGGCACAACAAGATGAGGGTGTATTAACTGCATTGTTAGCTTAGTTGTAATGGAATTGCATTTAGATTAGGTAAGTAAAATCAGGAGAAATATCTTTTAGTCATGTACTTTCTTTTGCTCTTTTTAAATCCCTTACAGGGTATACTTATTTCAATCAGTGTGCTCTTTTGATGACTTGTTTTGTGTGTGTTTGCATTACTAATATGAAACGCCCACCACAGCAACAACACAAGCTAAAGAACAACATCAACAGGAGCAACAAGAAAAAAGGACGAATGTACGAACGTGCGTCTCCCTAATTCACAGCAAGACGTTTGTCCGCCTGCAATGCAACCCAGTGGAGAAGGAGCTGGCAGCACTCGGCAGGCAGCAGGCGGCAGGAGGTCCTTGGGCATCCTGCGGCGCTAATAACCCACTTACTTATAGTTATCCCTTTGTCCGGCTGCTGTTCAAGCTCTGACAGGCCATCAATTACGAGTATTATGCGATTATTACTTATATAAATGCACAGAGGGAGGGCGTATGCACACATCAAGAGGAAAACAGCTACGTGGGTCAAGGGGGCGGAGCAACAATTGCAATTAAATTGACCACAGCGAAATAACGAAAATTAAATTCACAGCACAAAAAATGTGAATTTATTTAATGTACAGTGAGCCCTCTTAAACATTCCACCATAACTAAAACTTTTTTAATAGTTTTTGAATCAAAACATAAAAATTTGTCATGGTTTTCAGCTGTCAAAGCTGTCGGGGAGTTCTGGGAGATTGAGAGATTTCAAGTTGTTGTAAATTTCAAATAAAAAAAATTGGAAAATACAATAAAATGTTGCACAAATCAACGTGAGAAGCGTAACAATAAGGAAAACAGGGAAGGAGGAACAGTGGGTAAGAGTAAAACAGGAAAAGGGCAAGGAAAAGCGCAATCGAAACCAGAAATGAAATTTCAAATAAAAAATACTATACAGCTGTGCAGAGCAGACGCACCTTGATAACAGCACAGCTGATGACAGAGGTAGGGAGAAGGTATAAGCAAAGAGGGAGAAACAGGGAGAAAGCAAAGAGACACTGCAAGAGCCAAAGATAACAGCAACAGTGTAATTAATTTCGGGTTTTGTCGTGTGTCAATTGATGAATGCAAATGAATTTTTACATGCGAATCAAGCAAACTCAGTTAACATTTAAAATGAATCAGAGAAGCGACGACAGACAAGAGAAAGAGGAGAGAGCAAGGGAAGCGAGAGCAGCAGCAGCAGCAAACCGAACATGCGGAGGAGTAAAAGAGACAGGCGCCACAGCAGCCACAGCAAATGACCGCAAACCACAAGCAGCGACGGAGGCAGCGACAGCGGCAGAGAGAGAGAGAGCCACATCAGCAGCGCTAGTGAAACCGCAGCGAAAGGCTTCAGAGTGTATGTGTGTATGTGCGTGTGTGCGTGTGTCTGTCTCTGTGTGTGTGCCTTGGCCTTTTGGGCGTATCATAAATAATGCGCTCAGGTGACACAAGTCCCCAGCGCTTATCACGAGAAGCGCCATGAATTGCAGCCAAAAAGAATGCGAATAAATAAGCGAGCAAAGGGCAGACTGAGATACGAACAACAACAATAATGGCGTTGAGCAATAAATGCATAACTTAGCACGCAGGCTATATAAAAGCCAGACTTTGAATTGGAATACTTTATGGTTAAGGCGTAGGTAACTCAAAGATAAGTCCTAAAAATATTTCTGAACTTCTTTACGCACATTAGATACTTTTTTCATTATCTTACAGCTAAAATTTGAAGCTAAAACACATTTTATAAACTATGCTACCCAAATATCAAGAATTATATACGATATTAAAATAACTAGGAATTTATATAAATATTTAAACTCTTCTGTTTTCATTTCTGAGTTCGTTTTTAAGCAAATATTCAATTTATTAAATTTAAATTACTTATTATATGTATTAACACTTGAAAAATAAATTTCAAATTAAATATTCATCTAAATACTTAACTAAGCGTATTATGAATGACTTAATTTGAAGTTAAATTTTGATTACTAAATAATTTATTGAAATGTCAACCCTACATTTACACACACACACGCACACGCACTACCCCTTGCCCTGTATTAGGCGGATTAGTGTTTAAACCTCTAGAAACGCATATGTTGTAGCTAAAATTGATGAAGGGTTATTTATATGACAATTATTTGTTATTGACTTATTGCCAACTGCCACGCCCCAAATGTGCGTTAAGTGAAATGCAAATAAATTTAGTGACAGTTGCCAGTAACTCCTCCACCCTCTCCCTTCTTTCCAGTTACCCTTGGCCAAGTTGCGCCTCATTAAACGCCGTAAAATGTGAAAAATCTGTGGAGGCTGTGGTGGAAATTACCACGCCCATTAATGCAAATTAAACGCAATGCGGACATATGCCCAAAAAACTGAGCTCAACTGAATGCCTGACTGCATGAGTGAATGACTGGCTGCCTACCGAGCGTACTGAATGTCACAGCGCATTATCATTCATAAATCAAAACATGGAAATTGCTGAGGCACATGCACATGAATTTCTCTCTCGTATAAAGTATCTGTATGTGTATTTGTATCTCTAGCTAAATATCTGTAGCTGTAGCTAAGGGTTCGACTGGGATTTTTTTCAATTTGCAGCGCTCACCCTATTAACCATACCTTTTGGCCATAATCTCACCCTGCAGCGCTGCTTTGCACAGTCTAATAAACATATATACGAAAAAAAGTTATGAATAAATTAAGACATTTCAAAATGAGCAATGTTGTTTGTGTATTGTTGCCATCTATTAAATTCGCATTAGAGTGGAAGAGGGGGAAACGGGTGGTTGAACGGGTAGGGAAAGGCGTGCGCGTAGGGTTGCCAAGTGGCTGACTTTGAAATCGAGTTTCATTTCAGGCGAAATTCAGTTGAAATGCGAGTAGAAAATATATGACAAGATATATGATCATATATAGACATATATATAATGCGGTAGGCCAAACAAAAATAATATTCAGCTACGGAAAATGGAAAACAAAATAAACAGCAAAGAAATACGGATGTGGCAATCATACACACACCCGTACACACTGAAAAATCCTGTCGAGCGCTTTTCAATGAAAATTCATCAGCATGTCATCAATGTCTTCGTCGTCTTGCTCATCTTCTGCTGCTGCAGACAGGTCACAAAAAGAAATCTGTTTCTACAGAGATCTCTCTGCGCTTCTCTTGCGGAGACATTGTTTTCTTAGTAAGAGACGCCACCCAAAGCGTTTTCCATTTGGAAAAGGCAACGGGGTAAACGACGTTTTTCAAACATATATAAATTTATATATATTTTGACAGACAGTTGGCAGCAAATGTCTGGAAGGAGCTAAACTCTAGGGTTAGCAGAGGGAATGGGGAGGGGACTGTACAGTGCGTCTTCAATTACGAGACGCGCGTTGAAAATAAAATTTCCACAGTTTGCCATATGGGAAATGTCACTTGGTTTAAAGCAGCAGAAGCTAAAGCAAAAGCACGACAAATATGGCGACAAAGCAGCAGACGAAGGTAAAGAGATAGAAGATGGGGATGGTATGGAGGTGGGCAAATTTAGCGGAGTTCTGCCTACCGCAGCTGACGGCAACGTTGACTGCGACGGCGACAGCGTGAAATCAACGTCACCAAATGGACAACACACGTGGGGCCCAAACAACATTGATAATAATGATGTTCATCATCTGCTTGAAGGTAATGATGCTGGCCAAGATGATAATCACGTTGCAGATGACGGCAATGGGGGCCGTTAAAAAGCCAGCGCCAAATAGCTGCGAAAAGTAAAGCCGCTCGTAAAACTCAAACGAGGCGAGGAAGCAAAAACATGGCGCCAAATAACCGCAAACATAACGGCAACCACAGCAGCAACAACAACAACAACAACAGCAAGAACGTCGTGTGCCACAAGCACAGTATCAGGACATCGTTGGCGACGTTTGCCGCCATTTTGTAAAAGAAAAGTGCATATAATAATATAAAGCAACAACAACAGCAGCAAAAACAACCACAACAACAACAAAAGCGATAGCTACACATAAGGAATCATGGCAAAAACAGCATTAAAAGCGAGTTGAAAACATTTGGCAGTAAAACGACGACTAGAATACACTATAAATTAGAAAGGCAGGGGAAAAGTTAAAGAAATTTTAAGAAAATTAAATAAAAATCAACTACAGAAATTTTATTATGAGCCAAAGTTAAGAATAACAAGTCTGGAAATTGATTTTCAACAAGAAACAAAGCCGGTTTATTTTTTAACAAAAGAAATAGTGGCAACGCCATTTAATTAAGTTGGCTGCGCTTTGAGAAACCTACAGATAAATTGATAAATTTAGTTTGAAACAACAAAATACAAGTTTTTATGGAAATTTTTATTACTTTTCTTTAAAAAATGGTTGAATTCTTATACTGAAAAATATTATTTGATTTAAAAAACTATTGTAAGTACAAATTTGTGGTACAGGGCATACGAAATATCTTTCCATTACTTTTTTCAGCGCTAACTTGTTAATCTATTGCTTAGAAACCCTTTCAAACTTACATACTTCTCACGAAATCCAACTCCTCAACAAAGTCAGCATACCCCAGCAGCAAAACACAAAATAATCGTTCTAGGAATAAAGGCAGGGTAGCTTGAAATAATGGTTTGAGCGCTGAAATGGGCGCCTGTGATTTGGCTTTCTGAAAAGTGGAAAATGGCGAATATGTCGCCGAGCGTCGTAAAAAATTATGCCCAACGTAAGGCCTCAGTCCACACAACAAACATGGAGTAGGAGCAGCGCACAGTATAGGCAAAAAAGGGGCAGGGGGCAGCGGCAGGGGCGAAACATTTCAGAGTCATACTCGTATGACTCTATATAAGAGAATGGGCAGTCGAGCGCTCCGCAACGGCATGGTCAAATGGCATTCTTATGGCACTTGAGTGGCAAAATCAAATTAGAATTTATTTTAAGTTGGCAATCATAAATGGCGCCCAACGTGGAGAGCATTCGACTGCCATAACCATTGTAGACTGGACCCAGAGCTGAAGCTATAAATGGAAATATGACTGCAAAAGATTTTAAGTTTATAACATAAATTTTTACAGGTTATTTAGCGAATGGCGCCCAACGTGGGGAGTAAGCAGAACTCACTACTAGTCGTATTGGATTAGTGGCTTGTAATGTGCGCCATCTGTCGGCCACTTGAGGGCATTACTCACGCCACATTTGGCGCATTCAAGTGCTTAGCACGTTAATTTGCACCAGTTACAGACAAGGGTGGCACTACTCGGTCTATTTACGAGGGGTGGACGCTCTCAAGGCCCCTGGGCAGAAGCTACTACTGCGCTAAGCCCTCACAATTGCCATTTGATTGAGTGATGCGCTCAGTGTTGTCTCGAAAACTAAAGAATAGATGGTTGTTGAGGGTGCAACAACAACATTATCATCAACTTTACACTGACGAGCATTAAATTAACTGTAACTGGCATGGAAGCTGCACTTTACACATTTTACATATGTCACCTAAGATCTGTTGGTTGGGTGGTAACCCTGCTCTGGTTTGTTTAATATTCCCTCGAGGGTAAAAACAAAAAAAAAACACAACAAGCCAAAAATCAAAGCGAATGCACTCAAAAGATCTCAACTCCTCCGGACTCTGCGTAATTCAATAGCCCAAAAGCGGACTCACTGCCTCCTGCCAACAGCTACGACTGCTGAGCCTGTTACCTTTGACATGCCGTGCTGGACAGGCACTCATCAAACTTTTGACATGCAACTGAACATTCCACGAGGGGAAGCAGGGAACTAAGAAGGGAAGGAGGAGGAATGGAGTGGAGATACAAGAGAGCATTCGGCTGCTGCGCCTTTTTGCATGCAAAATGTCAGCGCATATGTCAGACTTTTGCATATGACCTACCACCCTCCCGACGCCCCGTAATGCGCCCCTATTCTCTTCACTATCTTTGATATAACCGTAACACATGTACAGCTCACGCCTGGATTCAATCGAGGGCTGATTGTTGCATTTCCAGTGGGAAATAAGCACAATATTTGATAATATTTGAATATGCGAACATATTGCGGCTATAAAGCAAATAGTTTGCTGTAAAATCAGTTAGATCTGCCGCCAAGAGACATCATAATCCACTAATAAGTCTATAAGGGTATAGGAAAGAAGCCTAATTGAAAGGGATCATTTGAAAGAGTTTAGAGAATAGTTTTATTAAGGAAAACTAAAGAAAACTAAAGAATGAATACCTAAAAGTTTATGTAAACGATCTTAAAATTAGAAAGGTTCCCAAAGGTTAGAAAGTTCCTTTATATTCCAAACGTAATTCTAATTTTCTTAGCAAAAATGTTATAGGACTTTATGCAAAGTTAAGGCATTTTTATGTGGAATTCAGACTATTTTTAATACAAATAAAATTTTCTTTACTTAATTTGAAAACTACTTCAATTCACTCTCGCTTTCCCCGTGTTGTTTTTATGTTTTCTAGCTATATTCTTTTTGTTTCAGTGCTGACCCTTGTCCAAATGCATTTTGATGCAAAACTGAAGCGAACTTCTTTGAGCTCTGCGCTGCGCCCTCACTCCCACTCTCACTATCATTTCTCCCGCTATCTCTTCTCCGTATGGCTCTTTCTCTGTGCTCTCTATCGCATTCTCTGTGTTTGCTATGATGTCTCTGTAACTGTAATTGATGCTGACTTTTTGACAGTTTGAATGTCGAAAATGAACAGATGAACTCGATGTACCAAAAGTGAACACAGAAATGCAAAAGGGATGCAGTGCACCGTTTGTAATGGTGTTGGTGGAGGTCAGAGGGCGAAGGGAGTGCCCTCACCCGTAGTAAACTGTCGGCTACTGTTACAGAAATGACAACTCTGATTAGTTTTGTGACAGTTTCGTGAATTTAATTTAATTTTGATATGCAACCAAAAAAAAAGAAGAAATTTCCTCAACAGAAATTGTAAAATTCTGTATACGCACAAAAGCTGATTGCTACAAGCATCGGCCGAGAGTTTGCTTAGGGTTGTCGCCTGCACACGACGTTGGCAGGATCAATAAACACGCTGTTAAGAGTCAATATTTTGATTTGGAACGACAGCGACGTCGATGTCGAAGGCAGGCAAAACAAAAGGACGCACTAAATAAATAGAAAACTTTTCTCCCGTTGCCGCCAACGAGGACAATGGCGACTGGGGATGGGAATGGGCAGGAAAAACCCAAAGAAAACAGTAGGGCTGGGCAGTGGGGAGGGAAGAGCGCGGTATTTGAGCCAAAGAAGTGTTCAATGCCTGCGCCCATTGTCAAAAAGAATCAACAAAAAACTGAAATCGGATATTAAATGCACAACAAACAGCAACAACGTTAAGAAAAACCAACGAACGAGCGAATGACGAACAAAGGCGAATGCTTGAAATGAATACGACAGGACGAAACTCGGTGCAGCGTTGGCAGGAGCAGCAGCAGTAGCAGGAGCGGCAAAGCAACTACACTGTAAGAAAATGACAGAAAGATTAACTATCAAATACCGAAACTAATAAGCAAAGTAGCTAAGTCCAAAGTAAATGATTTTTAACTACTTTAAAATTTAAGGGTGACCATATTCTATTAAAAAGATAATTAAATTGCTATTACGTTTAAATAACTACAAATTTTGCTTTAAAATCAGCTACTAATTTTCATAATTGTTTAAAAACTAAAATGGTTTTTCTCGCAGTGTAATAGTTGTTAGCTGTGCCAAGGAGCGGCTGTGGTGGCAACTAAATAGTTGCACTAATATGTCCATGACGTTGGCAAATGGTAAAATAAAACCCACAGCACGTGTGTGTGTGTGTGTGTGTGGGTGTGTGGCTGTGTGGAGAGTCACTTTGGGGTTCGCTGCGAGGAGTTGACTGATAATTGAGGCAAAGTTAAAGGGTCGCACTGGAGGTCAACTGAGGAGCAAGTGCACAAGAGTGCACCAGAGACCGACAACGGTCCAACAGTGAGGCACAACTCAACTGAACTCCAAATGGGCATTCGATATGGTTACTTAAAGGGTAATTAAATTAAACTGTGCAGCAGAGGAGCAGTTTAGTTGCCACAGCATGTTGTCCCTGCCGATAACCAAACAAAGGGACACGCGGCACTGCGAACGCTGAGAAACCCAAAGAGAATCTCAATCTGAGGCAGTGCTTTATCCCCTTTAGCTCGACGACTGGTTACCACTTTTTTTCTCTCAGTTTTTTGTTGTTTTTGTTGTATGCATATTTCATTATGACAGCAGGAGCTTGTTTTTGATGTGGGAAGGGGGCTGGGTAGGGTTGCTAAGGGCAAAGGATGCGAGTGAGGCTGTAGATACAAATGCGGATACGGATACGGATGCGGATGCTACTCGTCTATTTATCAAAGGAAGCGCCTTATCGCGTGTCAAATCATCGTTATGATTGCCGTTACCTTTATGCCCCTCTGCCTTGCTACACCTCCTGCTCGTCTCCCTTTCTCACTTTCTCTTTTTCTCCTCACCTTATTTTTTATCATTTGTTTAGCCAGACAACGCCTCGAAATTGATGATCAAACGATGATTAAAATGTATTTGCTGCTGCTGCTGCTACTGCTTTTTATGAGACTTACGGAAGTTTTGGGTGTTTGGTCGCAGGGTTGATTTGCCTAATGATTATGTTGATTAATTATGAATCAATTACATTGTAAAACGAGCAAAGATACAGGCCAAAACACACACACACGCCAGAGCAATCAAATTAGTTATGCTTCAAAGATAAGCAATTTATAAAAAGTTGAAAAGAAAAAAGTAAGTCTAACTAGAAGCACATTAGAAAGATTTAGATTTATAGCAGAAAGTAAAATATGGAAATGGAAAAACCAAATAAATATTCAAAGATTTATTCATTTTACTTAAAACCTTCGAAACGAAATGTTTTTAATTCTGAACATTTATTAAATATATCCATAAATTCATGTGAATATTCGTATTCCCATATTGAATTCTAAATTCGAGTGCATTGAATTCAATTTAATTAGAATTTAGAATATGGAAAATCGTTATATTTTGCTAAATATGTTTTTCTGGTTTAAAAATAGAAAATAGAAAATGGAAAATAAGAAAAATCGGTTTGAATATGTGAAAAGAGAATAATTTTACATGCTCAGGTAAAAAGAAATTTGTGGTTACTGACAGTTGGCCAAATACCAAACCAAAACGTAGTGGGAGACTAGGTCAGTGGGCGTTGTGTGGGCGTGCCCAACAAACACACGCACACACACTACTTCTTCTTAAAACCAAATTAGTTTTATGCATTTATTATTGAAATTGAGAAAAGTCAAAAGTAAATAGCAAAGAATTTAAAGTACATGGCAAAAGTTTTCTTAATTAAAATCAAATTTGAGTTACATTTGTAGCAGAAAATAAAAGTATTTTCCCTCACGCCAATCACTCCCTTTTTATGCTCTTTCTCACTTGCTTCGTACTACCCTTTCAGTCAATTCGTTGAAGCAATTAAAAGTAAACAAAAATTAAATTATGCAGCGAAAGAAAAGCAGAAAACGAAAGAAAAACTGCACGTAGATTGGCTGTAGCTTTGGCCTTCCAAATGCTACAATTGAATTAGAGCAAAACGAGGAGCAAAACGGGCATAGAAAACACCAAAAGCAGAGCAAAAAGGAGTAAGGGGGAAGAGGGAAGGAAGAGGATGAGGCGGAACGGTGGCATTCCCATTGAAGTGCGGTGAATTGAATTTCTTTGCTGCTTTTTATGCATGTTTTTTTCTGCTGCTTCTTCTATATTACCAAAATGGCGCAACGTATTGTGGCATTGGGGTTAGTAGAAGCAGAGGGTAGAGAAGGGGCGGGAAACAGGTCTGAGAGTGGGGAAATTATAGTCAAAGAAATTTGATTTTGCTGTAAATGGTAAGCAGATAGACGAGAAGAGCTACAGAGCATAGAAAACAACGTTTTGTAATTGAATTGAGCGCCGAAAAGAGCGCTACACTAAAAAATAACAGGAGAGCGAAGGGGAAGTAAGAGAGAGGCCAGAGCGTAACTGAGCGGACTGAGAACAATGGCGGCGGTTTGCTAATAAAATAAACGAAAAGCTTTTGTAAGCAAATTGAAAACATAAACAAACGAAATTTTATCAACAAAAAATAACAAAATGGAGAATAAGCGAAACTAGAAGTCAATGTGAAGAGCGGACAAGGGGTAGTGGGGAGGAAATAAAAAAAAGTAGCACACAAAAGGATAAACAAAATGTTTTCACTAACAAAACAAAAGGCAGCTAAAATGACAACAACAAAAAACTGTAAAAAATAAACAAAAAATAGATAACAAAACGAAGAACGAGACAAACAACAATACGGGCAAATGGACAAATAGCCAGAAAAATAAAAACAAGAAAAAAAGCTGCGACGACACAAAAGTTGCTGGAGGAAAAATGCATAATAACAAAGTTCTTTTTTAGTTGTAACAATGAAAAAAGCGAACACAAAAAGGAAAACACACACACACACTCACGCAAAGAGAATATACAAATGTATATGAAATTCAATTTGTATGAAAATAAACAAAATGGCGTCGGTGTGTGTGTGAGTGCTTGTCTGCATGAGTGTATGTGTTTGTTTGTGTGTAATAACAACAGCAAAAATTCGATTAAAACTTTTGCACTGCCCAAAACTCACAGACACACAAACACACACAACCACACACCCACTCCCACACACCGACACAGCGCAAATTAAAAAAAAACAGAGCAGCATTAAAGTTTTTTCATTCAAAAATTAAAGCAAAAATAACAACAACAAAAAAAAGAACTTGCAACATGCAACTGTAAAACGCTGCAGTCATAAAAACGTATAGCCAAAACAAGAAACAAAAAAAAAAAGTTAGCGCGAGTGTTGAAAGCGTCGCAGGCAACAACAATAATAGTAATAACAATAACAGCAGCAGCAACAACAATGATTGCACTTGTTGTGCAGTTTGAAAGCCACTGCCAAACACACACTGTAAACAGCCTTGGCTGCCTTACAGTTTGCAAGCCACTGCACACATACACTACCAGCGACTGAACAGCACACGCTAGTTGTCTCACTCGCACAGTGTAGACACGCCTACTGCTTGCGACCGAAGCGCGCGCTCGCTCTAGCACACACGCACTTTACGCACATTTTCGAACTGACTCTTTTTCGAACTCCAGTGCACATTTCCCCTGCAAGGCCAGCGTGTGCCTGTATGTGTATGTGTGTGTGTTAAGTTTTGTGCAGTCGCTGCTGCTGCTACTCTTGTTGTTGTTGTTGATTCTTTTATTTGGATATTGTTTTCTTTTTGTACTCACTTTATCATGTCCGGTAGGCGTTCCGGTACTTTAGGGTGGGTGTTTTTCTTTACATAGCTCGATGATAGCGCCTCGGTGCATGCCAGCATTAGCTCTGTGGATAACTCGACCGGATGTTGTGGTGATTTTTCTTCGGGTAACTGCAGCAAAAAAATATATATGCCAAGAAGAAGAACAAACGGAAGAAAATATGTGAGCAGCGAAAAATACAAAAAAAAGGGTAAAACATAAACAAAGAGAAATGCAATAAATGGAAAGTCAAAAAGTGACGATGTAAATATTAAGTTGCAATTGTTGTTGTTGTTGTTGCTGAACAATTGTTGCATGCTTTGCGGCGCTTGAAGCAACATCTGTATGTGTGTGCATGTGTGTGTTCAAATTAATTATCAAAGTTAACAGCAGCAACAATAATAACAACAACAACAACAACAACTACAGCAATAACTCTGCTGAGCATTCACATCAATCAAAATGTTAATTGATGTTTTTTACGCGTTGTTCTTTATCTTTGTCGCCTTCCCTCTTCCTCCTCTTCTTCTTGATTACATGACAAGCGGCGTGCGCGCTGATCCATCAGCAAAAAGTAAGCGATGAGGAGACTCAAGTGGACCGAAGGTAAGCGGGAAATAGAGGGAATGGGAAGAAGGAGCGGAAAGAGGAGCAGACAAAGCACGACAATAAACACGAGCCAAGGTAACAAGACAAATGAAAGTGCGACCGACCAAAAAGCGTTGTAAAAAATATATATGTATTTATTTTTTATAGAATAAAATGCAAAGCAAAGCGACCACAACAATAACAATGAAATGAAAAATGAAGAAAAGGTAAGCGCAACTTGTAGATACTCTATGGAGACTTGAGTCAACTGTGAGTTGAGCGCTGGGCTGCCCAGGAGCAGCGTAGAGAAAGCGCTGCGTCTCCTCATGGTGAGTTGAGAGCGAGGTGAAGTCTCTTAGATTCTCTTACAACTTTATTGTGTTGAATTCATTTAAGTATTCACCACATTAACTTGTTAGATATTTCACCATACCCTCTAGCTAAATGATGAACTACTTTTACAGAACACCAGCAAACTTAGGTGAATTTACCTTATAAGACAGAAACTACTATGATTTTCACCACGCGTGTCCCAATAAGACACCAGAAAAAACCTTTACTTATTTCCCCACACTGTCAACTCTTTTCAAACATAATAAAACACCCCATTCAGTCCACCACTACAGGGTATACCATCAAGAGTGGCTTTTTACGCGCTTTAACGATTGATTTAACAGCGATCCACAAATACATACACAATAAACATTTATGTATATAAATGTAAATAAAAGCATTAAAAAAAACTTGACAAACACAAATGCTGACAAATTGTAGAACCTGTGCGTTGGAAAGAAGGAGAAGAGGGAAAAGGGACAGAAGAGGGACTTAAAATCGGCAACGTGTAAAGGAGGGCCGCAGTTTTGTGGCTAGTTACAGGCGAAATTTATAGGCCAAGGCGTCAAAGAGCAGGACGAGGCCAGTAAATAAAATTCGAATAAAAATGCCAACACAAAAGAGACGCCACAGATGGAAAAAAAAAACGAAGAAAGAAAAGTAACAAAGAAATGACAAACAAAAAAGCGAGCAAAATAACAAAACAATAAACTTTAAAACTTGCCAAGTTGAAGGTAAAATTGATGTGTCGATATAAAAATAAAGACTAGTCGACTTTTGAATGCGCTACAAAAAAAGTTGAAAAGTTTTTAAAAGCTACATAAATTCTTTTTGGTAATAAGAATATTGAATTTAAATAAGCTTAGCGAATTTATTAAACTAGACAGAAGACCACAAAGTAATATAGACTACTAAAGTATTTCTAAAAAAATACAAAGAGCTGTATAGTACGACTAAACAAAAACTTAGTTCATACGAAACCAACTAAAGCAAATAAGATAATGAAAACTTAAGAAAACTGAAGAAATTGTGATTCATTTGTATTGTGCTGGTTTGGAATGCTTCATCGCAAGATTTATAAAAGTACTTATATCTGATAATATTAATAATAATTTACAAAAAGAGTTTAAAGAAAAAAATTATGAAAATTAAAGAAATATTTACAAAATACTATTCTGAAATCCAAATACAATAAATTTATACGCCAAAAAATAATCAAAAAAGCTTTAATAAGTTCACTTAAGTTTCAGATATATATAATTTAGAAATATTGAAAATAAAATATTTAAACAAGAGGTGAAGCTTGAACTAATTATAATTTAAAGACTATTAAAATAAAGTACAGAATATTCAACTTTTACGAACCAAAACTAATACCAATAAGTATCTTTGACATAATAATACCCTACAACATAAAAGAATTTCGTTTTACAGCCAAAAAAAGGGCTAGAATAGCGAGGCAGCCAAGTGTTAAGTGTGGCAAATGTAGAAAAAGAGCTGAGAAACAGGGAGTAGAGTAGAAAAGACAGAGCTCCGCGCGTAGACCAACTCTTAAGGGCTTTTGGCCAAGTTTAAAGCGTGCGACGCAATTGGGGAATTGGCGTTACGACAAACAGACGACACTTTTATTGTGCCACTTTGAATAGAAATAAAAAAAAAAACTTAAACAGGAGTTTAAAGTGACTCACCTGGAAGCTCTTGGTGATGGCATCGAAGAGTGTGGCAATCGAGTTGCCCAGCAGCGCATGCCGTGCGATCTGTGGACAGACGGAGCAAGCATTCCGATACAATTGCACAGCGAGTGTAAGCGATCTGCAAAGTACAGTGTATAAATTAAACCATAAGTCAAGTCTATCCCAAGACACCACTCACTTCTTTGAGATCTCGGCATTGTCCTCCATGCCCTTGCTGATGACATGGCTGGCCAGCACGCCCAGTCCATCCATGCTGAGGAAGGCCTGGAAGTCAGCGGTTTGTGCCTTTGGTATAACTCGCAGCAGATTGCCCAGCGTGCGATCCAATCCTTGAGGACCACCGCCCTTGATTACCAGATTCAGCAGCTTGGGTACGCTGCTGTCCCGCTTCAAATGGGCGGGCAGTGCCTCTAGTGTGGACAGGTATTCGGTGGCACTGCATAGAGTAAGTAAAAGATTTAGCTGGGATTATATTAAATAATTTACAGGGTATCAAACCAACCACTGGCTCATGCGCTGCTTCAGTTTCTTCATCTTTTTCTTGTAGCTGCGGGAATGTTCCTTGCCACTAACCCCTCCGAGGTCGGATAACGTGGAGGAGAGATCACAGTCCTCGTTGGTGGTGCTCGTCGCGTTCCCATTAAACAGTTCGTCCTCCTGTTCGCCCCGTGCCTCGTCCTGCTGCCTTGTGCTGGGCATAGTCAACTCCAGTGCCCGCTGGCGTATGTGCTCGATGTTCTCCTCGTGCCTTCGAGCGGATTCCAGCTGCTTCTGTTGGATCTTACGCTGCAGCTCTTCCGCCGTCTGCTGCTGCTGCACCTGCAAAGCCAGGAGACGCTCCTCCCGATCCCGAGCCTTCTCCCGTGCCAGTGCCTGACGCTGTCGTTCCTTTTGTTCCTGCATTTTACCGATGCGCTGCTCCTTTTCCAACCGTGTTTCGTTCATCTTCTCCAGCTTTAGCAGACGCTCCTTTTCGAGTGCCTGACGACGTCGCTCCACAGCGGCCTCCTTGGCTGCCTTCTCCTCAACACGCTTCTGTCGCTCCTGCTCAAGATCCTGCAGACGTCCCTCGGTCTCCTTGAAGGACTCCAACAAATCCAAACGTTTATTCTGCGCCTCAATGTTCTTGATAAAGTTAATCTCCTTGAGCTTCTTGTCCTCGTCATGGGCCTTTTCAATGATTTGCCGTAGATACAACTCGCGGTTCTCCGCGGCACGTTGCAGGCGTCCCTCCATCTTCTGGCGCTTGTCCTCGATCAGCTGCTTCTTGGCGGCCTTAACATCCTCGACGCGTCCAAATAGTTGCTGCAACTTGGCTGCCTTCTCCTGCTGCAACAGAGCTCGCTTCTGTTGTGCCCTCGCCTGTTTTGCCTGGTACTTCTTCAGAGTCTCCTGCAGCGAACGACGACGCGATGGCGATGAGAGCTTCTGGTGCAGCTCCTGTGCACGACCGGGATGACGTGCGACATAGGCTTGAAGTGTGGCCAAGACCTCGGCTCGCTCGTTCCAGGACATGTCCGATAGCAGCGCCTGGTAACGCAGCTCCAGACTCGCATTCTCATCGTCGCTCATGGTTACAAAGACGCCAGCATCATCGAGTCCCAGCTCTCCGCTCTCCTCGTTCTCCTCCAGCTGCACCTCACAGTCCGTTTCATCCGTCTCAGTGTCTACATCGATCTCTGTGCTCTCCAGTTCACGTATCTGCCGCTCCAACGACTCCTGCACCTCTACCAGCATGCGTTCGTTCCGCTCCTCCTCTCCATCCTCCGCATTCTGTTCTTCATTCTCGTCGCAGGCACTCAGCATGGAGGAGCCGGACTTTACACAACCATTAGGCAGCTTGCAGCGGGCAATGCTCTCATAGAGCTCACCAATCGTCTTGGAGAATTCACAGTTGGTCTGGATTTTGATGTCGATCTTGTTGTGGTCGTCGTTGTTGGCTGGGGGAAAAGATATGGATTAGATGGGAATGAATTTGGAATACTTTTGTAGCACTCCTCGCTGCTTACCTTCATTAAAGCTGCCAGTTAAGCCGCCGTTGTTCTGATTGCTTTGCTCCTTCTGCTCCTTTTGCTGCTTGCGAAGAGCGTTCTTCTCGCTGCGCATGTACTCCTTGTGCAGTGATGTCATCTTGAGTCCTGTTAGATCAGATTTCTGGCGCTTAATGATCGGGGCGCGTCCGTTGGCTGAGGTGCAGTTGCTGTTACTGCGAGCCAAGGCCGAGCTGGGCTTCAGCTTGTCATTATCCTTCGACTTCTCCTTCTCTTTATCGCTGTCCTTATGCTTCTCCTTCTCCTTGTCTTTTTCCTCTTTGTTCTTGTCTTTATCGGCCTCCCTTTCCTTGTCTTTGTCTTGCTTCTTAAGGCCAACAGCTGCACGCTGTGCTGGAAAAGAGTTCACCTTTGCTTTGGCATTCTTAATCTCGGGTCGATTTCCCGCTGACGTCACTGTTTTTCCAGCTTTGTTGGCAGCTTTTGGCTTGGAATCAGCAGCAGCAGCAGCAGGAGTTTTACCACCCAGACTTGGCTTGGTTTGAGTGGCCAGTTTAGCCTTTTCGCGCTGCTGTTTGTCCTTTTCTTCCTTCTGCTCGTTGAGCAACGCCAGAGTGGGCAGACTGGCATATCCCGTGGGCAGATTGAAGCGATTCGCCCAGTGCATGCTGCTCCTGCGTCGATTCTTGACCGTCAACCAGCCATCGTTGGCATCATTCGAATTGGCCACCAGTTGCTTTGGCTCCGAGTGTCTGTCATCCAACTTAAGTGTGCTCCTCGAGCTGCTCAGCTGTTCATTGCTCGCCTTCAGCGTCGACGTGGAGCTGGCAATGTCCTCACGTGAGCTCAAACGCACGCTGGGCAGGCTCACACGTTTGCCCATGCCCGTACCCACTGCCGTGCCTGTACCCAATCCTGAGGAGGAGCTCAGCAGTGTGCTACGCGTGCGCTTGGCCAACGGCTTTGGAGCTGGCACTGTAGCCACCGCATTGCCATTCATGTCCAGCATGGTGCGTGAACGTGCCGAGAGTCTGCTGGCCACATTGCTAGGTGGACCATAGCACTCGGTTTTGCTGGATGGTCGCGGTGGCACCGTGGCCACTGTAGGTGACACCACCGAGCTGCGTGTGGCGCGTGCTCCGAAGGTTTTTAAGTTGGTGTTGCTGTTGCTTTTACTGCTGTTGTTGTTGGCGCTGCGTCGCAGACCATTAACTGTGCTAGTTTTGGCCAGATTTGATTTACTATTGGCCACTTTGCTGTTAGCCACGGCTGCTGCAGCTCCAGCCCCGCCAGCCGCTACCTGTGACTGCGTTCCCGTCTTTGAGTTGCCACCACGCGTGGTTACTGGACGATTCAAAACACTGGAGTACTTTAGTGGACTGTTTTGAACCACATTTCCAGCGCTGAGTGTGGCTAGTGACTGTGGTTTCTTGGCAGTTTCTGGCAGCTGCGCCACTGCCGGTTTGAGCTGTGTACTCGGCGGTGTGGGCTCCTTGTTGGCCTGAGCGGTGAGCAGCTCATTCTCCATGGCATCTAAGCGACTGACGGTTAACTGCAGCGCTGTGGGCTCCACCAGTGCCACATTGGCGGCAGTGGGTTGCGGCTGCTCTGCGCCTGCTGCTGTTTCTAATGGCGCCACTGCCTGCTCTGGCTCAGCTGGTATAGGATTAGGTGCTGCTTCCTCTGCCTGGCCAGCTGCTGCCGCTGTAAAAAAGATTTTCCAATTATTTGGCCGCGAAACTAGAATCATTTCCAACTCACCAGCGCTGACTTGAGCTTCCCTTTCCTGCGCCAGCTTTTCCTCCGCCTCGCGTCGCATCTTCTCGCGCACATCTGCTAGAGTTAGATGCGGATCCTCCAGATCCGTCTGTGAGTATTGTGTACTCAGCTGCACATACGATTTGTCTGCGTTCATGTCTGATGTCTCCATGGGATTCGCATTTAAGGAAGTGTCCGAATTGGAGCAGCCTTGTGTGGCACGTTTGTTGGCCGCAAAAAGTTCTCGCACATTCACGCGCATAGCGCCACGCGGTAGCTGATCATAGGCACGCAGCAGTTTCTTGGGCGACACATGACCATCGGCTGGGCAACAGGGTGAAGTCTTGCCCGAGTTGCAGGGATAGAGCAGGGGACTGGATTTGCCCGATGCCGTGGGACTGCACAGACTTTTGGTGCGCACACGTGGTGTAGGATTACTCTTACGCACCTCCCACGCCAAACTCTGTGGACGCTGTTGCAGCGGACGCGAATCATAATCCCAGCTGACCTTGAACCACTCGCTCAGTGCCTTAAAGTCACGCACATAGTTCTCTAGCACCAGTATGGCCTCCTGGCAACTTGATATATTCTCATAGCACTCCACGGTCTGGTAGATTTCATTAACAGCACGCTGCAGATTGCCAAAGAGCAGTGCCCAGTAGCGTGCCTGCAGCTCGGATTTCTTGTCGCGTCCGGTAGAAGCGCTGCGTACACGCGGTCCGCCTCCTCCACCAGTACCACCTCCTCCTCCCCCAGCTGCACTGTTGTTGCTGCTCAGCTTGGAGCGCATGGTCGTTGGAGATTGGCAGTGTTTGGGCGTCTGTATGCCGTTGGGTGACTTCGGTGGCGCAACTGGCGGCTTGCGGCACGTGGGCGCCGTGTAGCCTAAAAAAGAACACCATTAAAATTAAAGAAAAACAAATGACGAAACTTTTGACTTACAGTCGCCGTTGACAACGACGCCACCGTCGCTGGTGACGGCGACAGCGACGACGCCTCCGCTCGGGTTTGAATTATTTGTGGTTGTCTCATCACAAAACTGGTAGACGAGCAAATTTTTCGCCTCTCGCCCCTCGCGACTGAGCACCTCTCGCATTTCCATAGCGCCTGAAGTCGTTGTTGCTAGGCTTTTGTCTGATTTTTAGTTTTTTGTTTTATTGTCTTTTTTTTAGCCGCTGCCTCAGTCGCTGTCGCTGCCCACTCCTACGCCTACGACGACGCAGCGAGCTATTGAAGTCGCAACGCAGCTGTTCACGCAGTTTTACAATTAAACGTCTTACAACAGGTTAAATGTATTAATATTCACAGCTACTGCTGCTACATGCACAAAATTACTACTGATATATTTTAATTGATTGCTTTGCAATTACACACACTCTCGTTGCAATTGGTTTTTTTTTTGTTGTTCTCTCCTACTGCCTTTTAACGGCTTTTGTTCGTGTGGTTGTTGTTGTTGCTGCCGTTCTGTCTGAAGCTGAAAATTTCGCAATGACAGGCAGTAACATTTTTGCGAAATACTCACACGTTTCGATTTACGTTTATGGCTCGGCACACACAGGCTACTCAGCTGAATTATTGAATTTGAATAGCCAGTTGTTATTTCTGTTGTTTGGCAGGTGTTTTAATTATAAACTATAAATAATTTTAAAACGCACCCAGAATAAGAATTGCATGCCAGCCACTCAGCTGTTCTGCTGGCTGTTGTCAATGGAACAGTGTATGCACACCATAGGTTGAATTTAAATCGATAAGTCTGAAAAATTATCGAAAAACGTAACGATAATATTGGGATTTATTTAAGTAATAATTTTGAAACAATAAAATTAAGTATTTTTTATTAAACTGTGTGGGTTTTTCTTTTAAGAGGGAAACAGTACCACATCAAACCACCTCTACCTTAAAAAACCCAATATTTCCACGGCCACCCTTATTTATTTTCCCAATAATAAGATGGTAACAAGAAAGTCTTTACTAAATACGAATACGAATTATAAAATATAATAAAATACGAATTATACTCTACTAATTTCGTTTGCGAATAACGCAATAAATGTAAAAGGTGCTTGTGAAACTCAACAACTTCTTCAACATAAATCGATTCTTAAAACTTGAATCGATGTATCGCGGCTTAAAAAACATCGATGCATCGATTATGGTATCGACTTTAGTTCCAGCTCTAATCCGCATTCCGTCACAAACAGTGGGGCGAACCACACACACATACACATTCGCACGGACCGTGATTGCGGAGTTTTTGTTTTTGCCATTCGCTTTGAAAATTTCGATTTAGCTATATTTTAAAATTAGCAATTTACAATTGCTGCAAACAAATTCCGTCTAAAGTGCAACGAAAATACGTATATTATCAACGGCTCGCTGGCTGGCAAACTGGACAGCGAACAAATTCATTGAAATGAAAGTGGAAATCGTGTGATGTCATGTCGACGACGAAGACGGCAGCGACGTCGACCGTTCTGTTAATTGAAACTTCCTGTCCTCTTCTGTCTTGTGTTTAAAGTGCCGCCATCGGAGGTGCATGTGTGCAGCGAATAAGCATTTAAAACAAGATCCTATCAAGGACCACAAATCGACAAGTGACAGTGAACAGTATTTTGGCTTAAACACTTGAAAAAACGAAAAAGATTCTTCAATTTTCATTCCACCTCCAGCTCCAATGTGCCAGTGAATAGCAGCACAAAAGAGAAAAGGTGAAACGAGCCAAACTCACACAAACACGCACACACACACATACGTACGTTTATTCGCACGCACACAGAGGCACACGCACCACGCTTGCGTGTGTATGTGTGTGGAGTGAGTTTGTTTTGTGGAGCGGGAAGCAACAACAACAAGAGCAACAGTAGCCAAAGCACTCAAGCAACGTCCGACACAAACAACAACTGCAAACAAAAATAAAAAAGGGGAACAGTTTTTTATTGATTTCCCTCCAAAAAAAAAGAGAAAAAAAAACAAAACAAAGTAATTGACGACAATTCCGCCCAAGCAACAGGAGCAGCTGCAGCTTGCCACAGACACCTACAGACCTGTGGTACCGTCCAAAAGCTCCACACAAAAAAAAAACATTCCCTACCTCCCTGTTCCTCTTCTCCTCCCCTAACCCTTGTGGAACCCACACATCATGTCCAGTCCCAGCGCCACCGATGGCGCCCAAACAGTTCTGGATCTGCGCATGGAAGTGGAGCGTCTGACACGCGAACTAGATCAGGTATCCAGCGCCAGTGCACAGTCCGCCCAATATGGATTATCACTGTTGGAGGAGAAGTCGGCACTGGAGCAGAAGTGCGAGGAGCTCGAAACTCTGTACGATAACACACGCCACGAGCTGGACATAACGCAGGAGGTAAGCAAAAGTCTCTCTACCCCGCTCTCTCACTCTTTTTATTTCACTCAAGAAACAGCTGTGAGGCAGACAGTGTGTGTGAGTAGCTGTGTTTGTATGTGTGTTGCTGTTTCCAACCAAATGTCGCTTATCTGCACACATACACACACACGTACACACATATATTTATGCACTCACTTATGGTTAGAGCAAAACTTTTGCAATCGCCATTCAATTTGTCTTGTTGGCAAAAACAGTAAACTTTCCATAAAAAGAACAACAAATGCTTTTGACCAAGGGCCAGTAAAATTTTATAATGGAATATTTAACTTATTTTCTAGCTGCAATGTCTTTAAAGAGCTTAGTAAAGAAAAATAAATTAATTATATTTGTTTAAACTTTATTTCCCGATTTAAAAACATATGTGAATTAATGGACTATTTTTGTTTTCTGTCTGTTTTTTATGCATTATTTTTAGCGATTATGATTTCAGTAATTACACAATGTCCCCAACCGTGTTGTAGCTTTTTATAGCTTTTTAAAAAAGTAATTGTTTTTATGTAAAAAAAAAGTTTTTATTTAAAAATCAAACTAAAAATAAAAAAAGCTTTAAAATTTAATATAAAATTTTATATCCTAAGCAAATATACATTTTATATACCCTTGACTAGTTTTTATAGCCAAATTTGTAGCAGTTTATAGCGAAGGTTTACTGTAGTCGCCGCTAGCTTTTTGCCGGTTGTACGGCTATGATAATTACGAAGCATTTTAACCGTCCATCTGGTCACATGTTTTGCGTTCTATAAACTTGGCTTGCGGTACTTGGCGCTGCCTCAGTGAACGCCCCCGCGAGTCCGCGCTCTCTCTCTCTCCCTCTCTTTTGCGCTCTTTCTCTCACTCTGTCTGATCATGGTCAATTTGATCTGTGCTTTATCATCGCCATTCAACTTTGTTGCCTTCAGTCGTGTTTTATTTATTATTATAACAACTTGGCCAATACAGTTGGCCATTCTGCCATTCCGTTTTGCACCTATGTTTAGCATTTTTCCAACTGACGGCTGAATGGCAATTAAGCACGCCAATTGTTTTGGCATTTCCGCTGGAATTTCAACGTGCAATGCAGAAAAGGCAACTACAAAAAGTTTGTCCTGCGGCTGCACATAAAAAAGGGGAGCCTAAAAGAGACAGGTAGAGCTGGAGAAAAAGAGAGAGAAAGAGTAAGAGTACATAAATAGATTTCGCCTTGCGGCTCATTATCATTTTTTTCTTTCACCTACCTTTTATTTGCTGTTTTGCTTGTGCCGTTAATTACTCGTTGCCAAAACAAAGAATTTCATTGGTATTTGCAAGGGGAGAAAATAGGGAAAATAGGTTTTACTTCAGTGCCAGTGGGGAAACTATGCGGATCAGCGACAGAAAGAATTTTATCAATAATATTTTAGCCACTGAAAGCATAAAAAATTATATATTTAATTTATTTTATTTATTTCTACCTGCGTATTACCCTTATTTTGTGGAATGCTTCCCTCATCGCCCGTTTCTACTGAAACAATAGTTCTTTTAAATCGAATTCAATCTGAGCTCATAGAGTCCAGTAGTTGATTAGTTAGTCGACAGGTGGCGCCCACCAGCACATTAGCAGGCTTGATAGTTTCCAGCTTGTTAGCTTTGAACTCAACTGAACTTTAACAAGAGTGCCGAGAGCAAAATACCGCACTCATACAAACAAACACAGACCCACATACACACACACACACAAACGCAAACACTCACACATGCAGAGCACTCTCATTCACACTCGCACACAGATTAATGCATGCTTAAAAATTACAACAAAAAAGAAGGTAGAAAACAGAGAGAGAGAAAAATAATTCGCAACGTCGTCAAACGACAACAGCGACGTCGACGACACTGCGGGCAATCTGAGCTTTTTGAAAGGAGGGGAGTGGGAGGGCAAGTTGGAAAGTAACAGAGAGAGTGGGAGAGGTAGTGTAGAATGAGCAGCGTAGCGAAATTGTAGACATATTTCCACTTGCACTTGTAATCAAGATATCAAAACGCCGTGGGCGACAACCCTGAAATGCGCTGAAAATCAGTAAAGGGAAAAAGACGTCACAATTTTCCGCAACGAAATTAGCCAGGCCTAAATTAATAGAATCTTTTGCCGTTGGCTGACTAAAATTGGCTTGGATAATTGTGGCCTAAAACAAGTGCAACATTTAACTGCAAATTGGCCAAAATGCAATTGCAGTCGATACAAATATTTGCACAGTTGGTTAGCTCTGGGGCTGGTTAACAGTGTTAGCCGTGTTTCTGACCATTTATTTATTTAGCTTTGTTCTGTGGTTCATGTGGTTTTGCCACTAGCAGCGGGTATAGCAGGAGCAAGGGCGTAACTAGGCGTGGCTAGTCTGCTTACTACACATGTTGTTTTGGACGTGTCTAACTGCGCCAATTAAAAGTGACCCACCCACTGCCGTACCGCCGCCCCCCTTGCCACGCCATGTCAAAACAACAGTCATAAAACGAACGCAGTATACGTCGACTGTGTGTGTGCGTGTGTGTGTTAGCCATATTTTATGAGTCGGCTAATGTCCAGCCAAGGACATTTCGCTCAGGGACTTGCGGCCATCCTGTGTGTATTTGTGGCTAGCTGCGAGTTGTTAACTTGGTTACTTTCCAACGTGGCCCAAAATTACAAAAGCCACAACTTTTCAATACCAAACTTTAATAATTAATGCCGTTATTTGCATGACGAATGAGCAGAAGGAAAGCGAAAATGCACCGAAGGCTTAACTATGCAAATTTTGGAATTTTCTAGTGGGAAAAACGAAAATGTCACAAAGTTCAAAAATATATTTGCAGAGGGATTAAACTGTAGGGTTTAAAGTATGGTCAGCTGGGGGAATTTAGGAAATAGAGATGACTGCATACACTAGGAAAAAATATACATTTAATATATACAGAGAAAGCTCTACTTGCGGACATGCGGACAGCTTGCTTAGCCGGACGAATTTTATAGTCCAAAGTTATAGATTTGCATACAAAATCCGTTCCCTTACTGGAAGCGTGGCTGTCCGGCCAATGAAGCTTTCACTGTAATTGAAGTCTGTGTATTAAGGTCATATTTTGGAGCATTATTTTAGTATTTTCATGCATCGAAATTGTTTATAGAACTTGTATTCCTATAATAAATCACTTTTTACTAGGTTAAAGAATTTTATTTAATTTTTGTAAATTTTATTTTAAAAGTAATATATTTTTTAAAAGATAAACTCTTTTAAATCTTATAAAGAAGTTGATATAATCCTTATTAATGAATATAGTAACAAAAAAGATTAAATATTCTATTAAACTAATCCTATTTAGATTTACAAAAAAACCCTCATACTTGTCACTGACCAACCATACCAGCAAGAGCTGTAGTACCAAAAAAAATCAAAAAAATTGAAGCTCATTTACTCAGTTTATAAAAGCATAAGCTAAAAAGAAATGCTTACAAAACTGTACTTATGCGATAATCCTTCGGAATTCAGGACTATACCAATTTGGGTAAAGTCTGCAGACAAAAGCCGTTAAGCGAATTGTTGCCAGACTCCAGCAATTACAACAACAACATCAAAGTGACAACCAAGGGAACTAAAAGGACTAAAATGAGAATAAAGAGGGCGAAAGAAGCAAAGAAAAAGAGAAAGTAGAAAAAAATGTAAATCCCGACGAAGAAATTATAATGATTTGACGCTGATGTTCTGTTCTGTTGGCGCAAATTGCAATTCTACGGCAATCAAATCCGGCAGCAGCAAAAGCAGCAACAACAACAGCAACAAGGACAATTGGGAGCTGACAGTGCAGAAGGGGATTTGGGGGTGGTGGTATGTAGGGGATGCTCAGTGTGGCAAGGGTTAAAGGCAGCGCTTGAGCACTGACAAAACATGTTTCCGACTTGGTTGCAGTCACAGCATTTGTTGACTGGTCTCTGGCTTCAGTTGCTGCAAGGGAAATGAGCAGGAAAAATGTTGCAAGCGAGCCAGCGACACACACAAAGCGTGGGAGGTGGAGGGTGAAAGCATTTCTCTCCCTCTGTTAGTCTGTCCCCAGGAGGCGGCTCTGCAATGAAAATGTAAAGCAACCAAGTTTGGGGCACTGATGAGCAGCAGCTGCAGCCAAAGAGGCAGACGGCATGTGGCAGTGGCAAGTGGCATGTGGCAGGCGAGTCGACAACTTTTTTGCCATTTCCATGGTCATAATGGCCATGCAATTTATTTGCAGCAAACTTATTTGGCGCTGATTGGCTTCCGTCTCCTGCATCTCGATGCCGTCTGCTGCTTGCTCCTTTTCTGCCACATTTTATGAGCCCATCTGCAGCTGGAGTGCTGCCAATTGTTGACCCAACCAAATGCAGTTGCATCTCGCTTGGCTTATTACGACCTGGCCGATTGCCTGTTAACTGCAAATGATTTTTTTATTATTGTACCTCATTTTGATCATCTTAGTGATGACGATAATGCTGCAACAGACTGTATGTGTCATGACATTTCTGCAGCACTGTTATCCCTTACACCATTATGCATACATTGTTTTACCAACTGCTAAAGCATAAAGGATTTTCCATGTTGCACACACTTTTCCATTTTCACACATTTGCTGTGGAAATGCGCGCACATTTTCGCTACTCCCGCGACAGGATATGACAACTATGTGAGGTCATTAAATGTAAATGTGTGTGAGATTTGTAGGGGAAAGTAGCAGAAAAGTATTTTAGTTCATAACAACAAAGTTTGCGGTTGTTAAAAGTATTATATAAAGTATTTTAATTAACTTTAATTCAGTAGTTTTTATGTACTTTAACAGATTTATTTTAGAGGCTTTTATAACTGGTAGACCCAGTTGTTTTATTCTTTTAAAAATTCCTTATTTTGTTTATATTTTCTATTCCTTTCTAAGTCTGCTCTTTACTGCTTTGAACTATTTTATTTTTAACAAATATTATACGCTTTTAAAAGTGTATTCCTACTTCTGTTTAGTTGTTAGTTTTCACCTTAGTTGCTTTCCATTTAGTTAAAAGCTTAAATTGTTGTTGCTTTTGTGTGTTGCACCGTTAGTTTTAATGCTCAAATTATACGTTTTCCTTTTGGGGCAAATGTGAGGCGTTTGAGTCGCGTTGAGTCGCGTTTTGCTTATTTTCATTTTGGCGACTATTCAAATTCAAAGCAGCAAACGTGTAGGAAAGAGCAGGGGAAACAGTGGTAGAAGGAAAGGGAGCAAAATAGAGGGAAGTCAAATGCGTGCATTGACACGGAGGCCACAAGTGCGTCCACATCCCATGTCCATGTTGCAAGTAGCAGTGTGTGTCTCTGAGTGTGTGAGCTAAGAAATTACACGACAGCCAACAACAAAACTGAGGCAGTTATGCCCTACTAGAGGGTATTTTTATTTGGGCATGAAATATGTAACACAGGAGAGAAAAACAAAAAGTTTTATTTAGCTAAAAATCATTGTGTTATAATTTTTAATAGAATAAATAATATTACATTACATAAATAATATTATATAATTAAAATTAATGTCTGACTAGTAAGTCACATAGTTATCCTAAGAAAACTGGCTGTAAAAACACATAAACAACTTATTTTTGGCTTTGAGTTTTACTTTCCACTACCAAATTTAACAGGGTATCAAAACTTCGTCTATTTAAGTACAATATAACTTTTGTTTTTCCTCGTTGTTGTTTCTGTTGTTGTTGTTGTTATGCATTTGCCAGAGTTGCCTGCTACTGATTGTTATTTCCATAAGGCGTGGCACGGCAGAAGAGTAACGGGAGAAGGAAGACGAGCAGAGTTGGTTGCTGTTGGTGGTGGGGATTGCGGTGGCAGTGTTGTCATTGTCGTTCTGGCGTTGCCCAACAATCTGCTCAGTCATTCATGGCATACTTTATCAACGTGTCCCCCTCTTCTTCCCCCTCTCTATCTCTGTCTGTGTCGCTTTCCTCCCTGTTATAGTGGGGAGGAAATTGTTATGAGTCGCCCATTGGCGTTCGTTGTTGGCACCGTTTGCCACCTAAATGCGGCAGAACACGTAGCGCCTCCAAAATTCCGCTACTCGTCGCACACACATAATGTGGGCAATCTGCTCTATTTTTAGTGGCCGGTAGCATAGGAAAAAACATTGCAACGTTTCGACGACAGCTGTTGCCATGTCTGATGCGGGCCAAAACTGTGGGCCAGCTTCATTTAGGCCATTTAGTTGACTGCCTCACAGATTTAACCGCAGGCACAAATATACACAACATTATGCGTTGCATTGATAGACAGGCAGAGCGACAGTTGAACAGAGGGGGCGAGAATCACACCTAGAAATGTTTAGTCACATCTCCTGCTTCTCTTCCTGTTTCAGCTGCCGCTGCTGCTCCTTGTTCAACTGCGTCCTCCGTTGTGTTAATATTTACTCGACTTAATTAAAAATCTTTTCTAATTTGCATAAAGTCCATGTCCATGGTGTCATTTATTGTGGTTGTTGTGGCAAACTGTCTGTTGCCTGCTCAGCCATAGATGGCGCCACTGATACACTGTTGGAAGCTAAGGCTGTTGATTTGAATTGGAAATTTTTAGTTTAGAAAGTCAAGGGAAAAATGAACAAATTTATTGAAATTTTATAAAATTATGTTGATTTAAAAACATTTATTTAATAGACTTATTTGATTAAAATGTTCCAGCTGTGTTAACAGACGTAATTCAATGGTTTTTGAACTCTAGTATTTAATAAAATTGTATGATAAAGTCACTTTTTCTGAGCTTATTTTATTCCGAGCACTTCTTGACTGATTTTGAAATAGATTCCAGATTATGATCTTATTCTGTAGAGTTTTCCTCATTACATAGTAATCAATCGAGTTCGCATGTAATGAGTGCCTCAGGTACTTACGTAAATCCTGCAAGATGCACTAATTTACTTGTATTACGACAGCTATTAAAAACAACAGCTATTATACTACACGTACTACATATGTAGGCTAGGTGGCGCCACTGTGTGCTGTGCACAGTGACACACAAAAATAAACACTGGCAGCTATGACGACATTAGAGGTCTCAAATTTCCAAGTTAGTTGGGACTTTTGGTTCGCTCTTTGGTTTGCCTTTCATTTCCATTGCCTTTTCATCCACACTAATTAACGAAATGCACTTGCCAAGCTCTCAGTGTGTGTGAGTGTGGGTGTGTGTGTGTGCGACAACACACCGACAAAGGCGTTGACAACGCTGCAAGGCATTGACAATAATTATACGACGCGACGGAGAGGAAATCTGAGCAGAGAAAAGCGTCAAGAGAAATGGCTAAAGGCTGCAGCCCTTTCTGGCTATTTCCGCTACAATTTTGTGGCCAACACTTTTTGTTTTTGTCGCTAAGATAAAGATTGTCGCCTGCTAATTACACAGCATTTAAAACTGCTTCAAAAAACACCATTTTCCTACCACAGTTTTCTCTGAGTCTCAAGCAGAGACTTGCTTTTAGCCCTCAATCTGACCAACCCGCATTTTCCCATTGAATCGTTTGCTTTGGTCATTTTGCTTTACTGGCTGTGGGAGCTGCGGCAACTCTGGCTGTGAAGCACGTACTTCAAATGGCCCATAGAAAAACTAACGACTGCCCGGCGAGATTTCAATTAAAGCCACAACACGATTACGGCCCAACCCAGTTTCAGTTCCACCACTACCAGCTTGGGTTCCTGGCCATATGGACACGTTATATGGCCCTTCAATCAGCGGCTTTTATGATGGCACGGTTCAAGGCTTGCCCTCGCTTGCTTTACACTGAAAAAAACTATGTTGTCTAAGAAATAAAGTCCATCAAAAAGAGTTTACTTAATGTTATACAACTAAATTTAAAAACACTTAGGTTTTGAAAACTTTTTGTTGATTTCTCTCAGTGTATGCTTGCGTATTTACCTTTGTGCCACGTTCTTCGGGGTGTGTCCTGCTCCCTTTAAGCCATAACGTTTACATACGTGCATCTCTGCCACATTTTACAACACTGCCAATCGCAATTAACAAAAATCCAATAAATGCTTGTCTTTTTGAAATGAAAATACTTCTCTTTCGTGGATGCAGTTGCTCCTCTGTCTCCTAATCCACTGGGAGATTTTTAATGAAAGAAAATTCTTTTCCAAAAAAAAAAACGACAGCAAAAAAGAATGAAAATATATTTGCGTCATTTAATGAAAAATGTAACCAAGTGAAACGAAATGAGACGACGCCCCCATGGAAGCTAAGCGCCAGAGCAGCTCCCCAGTGAGTGACGCCCCCTGTGTGCCGGCATGTCCTCCAGCTCAGCTCTATCACAATCTCCGAGTTATACATGCAAATGACTGCAATAAAAATGGCAGACTTGTAACTTTTATGATTGTTATACCCTGGAGAAAGCTACGGTGTGTGGGTATATTAAATTTGGGGCAAGGGAGGAGTTATCAATAATGGGAACAACACTAAACAGAGAGAAATCAGGTAGAGCTTGACTTTTGGTTTAAATTTGGTTAGGAATTGGTTGGATATGTCGCCAAAAACTTAAGTACAGAGTATTTGCTGTAGTTGGTCTTTTTATAGAAATTTAAACCTCTGAAAACTTCAACCTTCTTTTCCCCTTTTACAGGCTCTTACCAAATTCCAAACCTCACAGAAGGTAACCAACAAGACCGGCATCGAGCAAGAGGAGACGCTGCTCAATGAGTCGGCAGCGCGGGAGACTTCGCTCAATTTGCAGATACTCGATCTGGAGAATGAGATCAAGCAGCTGCGACATGAGCTGGAACGTGTGCGCAACGAGAGAGATCGCATGCTCCAAGAGAATTCGGATATTGGGCGTGACAAGAGCGATAATGAGGCAGAGAGATTGCGTCTTAAATCCGAGTTGAAGGATTTGAAATTTCGTGAGACTCGCATGCTCAGCGAGTACTCCGAACTGGAGGAGGAGAACATATCGCTGCAGAAGCAGGTGTCCAGCTTGAGAAGCTCACAGGTAAGTCATCTGCCTATAAAGAAATTCAGCTGCAGATTTTTAATGAAAATCCCTATCTCAAACAGGTGGAATTTGAAGGTGCCAAGCACGAGATTCGTCGTCTGACCGAGGAGATGGAATTGCTGAATCAACAGGTCGATGAGCTGGCGAATCTCAAGAAGATTGCCGAGAAACAAATGGAGGAGGCACTCGAGGCGCTTCAGGTAAGTAAAATATTACAATTACTAGAAGATCTTTCTTTAATTGAATCCTTTTCCTTTACAGGGTGAACGCGAGGCTAAATATGCGCTGAAAAAGGAGCTGGATGGTCATCTAAATCGCGAGTCCATGTATCATATTAGCAATTTGGCTTACAGCATACGCAGCAATATGGAGGACAATGCCAGCAATAATTCCGATGGAGAGGAGGAGAATTTGGCATTGAAACGTCTTGAGGCTGACCTAAGCACCGAACTAAAGTCACCCGATGGCACCAAGTGTGATTTATTCTCTGAAATCCATTTGAATGAGCTGAAAAAGCTGGAGAAACAGCTGGAGAGCATTGAGAATGAGAAATCACATTTGACGACCAACTTGCGTGAGGCACAAACGAGTCTGGATAAATCACAAAATGAGCTGCAGAACTTTATGTCACGTCTAGCGCTGCTGGCTGCGCATGTGGATGCCTTGGTGCATCTAAAAAAACAGATTGAATTGAAGGATCAACAGGCCAGCAGTGACAGCAACAACACTGACGAGGATCAGGCCAAAAAGGATGAACAGTTGCAACAACAGCTACGTGCAATAATCTCACAATATGCCAATTGGTTCACACTCTCTGCCAAGGAGATTGATGGCCTCAAGACTGACATTGCCGAACTGCAAAAGGGTTTGAACTACACAGATGCCACGACCACGTTGCGTAATGAGGTGACCAATCTGAAGAACAAACTGCTATCCACCGAACAAAAATCCCTCGATCTGCAGAGCGATGTCCAAACACTCACACACATTTCACAAAATGCTGGCCAAAGTTTGGGCTCAGCTAGAAGCACTTTGGTGGCACTCAGCGATGATTTGGCGCAGCTTTATCATCTGGTGTGCACTGTGAATGGTGAGACACCAACACGTGTGTTGCTGGATCACAAGAGCGATGACATGAGGTGAGTTCTAAAATGATATTTATAGAGTTCCATATTTAAAGACTTCTCTACTTTGATTACAGCTTCGAGAACGACTCGTTGACAGCCATTCAGTCGCAGTTTAAATCAGATGTCTTCATTGCTAGACCCCAGATTGTTGAGGATCTGCAGGGACTGGCGGATTCAGTGGAGATCAAGAAATATGTGGATACGGTCAGTGATCAAATCAAGCATTTGAAGACTGCTGTCGAGCATACTATCGATCTGAACAAGCACAAAGTGCGCGCTGAAGGTGGAGAACGTAAGTCTTTTACTTCTAGAAGGAACTTCTCTCTAAATATTCATTCTACTCCTTTTGCAGCTGTGGACAAGGGCAACACTGAGGAGCTGGAGGAACTGCAGGAACAAATTGTGAAGCTCAAGAGTTTGCTGTCGGTGAAACGTGAACAGATTGGCACACTGCGCAATGTACTGAAGTCAAACAAACAGACCGCCGAGGTGGCACTCACCAATCTCAAGTCCAAGTATGAGAACGAGAAGATCATTGTCAGCGATACCATGTCCAAGCTGCGCAATGAGTTGCGTCTGCTCAAGGAGGATGCGGCCACCTTCTCCAGTGAGTTTCAACTAAAAACTTTAAAAGAATTCCAGTTAATTCTTAAATTTCCCTGCAGGTCTGCGTGCCATGTTCGCCGCACGCTGCGAGGAGTATGTCACCCAGGTGGATGATCTGAATCGCCAACTGGAGGCTGCCGAGGAAGAGAAGAAGACACTCAATCAGCTGCTGCGTTTGGCTGTGCAGCAGAAATTGGCGCTCACACAGCGTTTGGAGGAAATGGAAATGGATCGGTGGGTGCATTTGGGTCGCTAAACTGTCCACAGAATATCCACAAATACTATCAAAGTCATCAAATATATATGCATATATATGTCTCAATAAATATATCCCCCTATACATAAAACCCTCGATCGAAACCAGCACTTGGTAAGCATTTTGCATGTGGCAAACGTGTTTTGTGCATGTTGCGCCTCCCCTCGCTAACCTGCTGCTGGAAAACGCCTAACCAACAACAAGAAAAAACAGAAGGAAATGTGCTTTGATCAATTAAAAACATATGCATTTGTTAATGTACTTTATTTGAATAATAATAATAGATAAGAAACAATAGGAATATTCAGCAGTTATCTCCAAAGCAAGTATTTGTTCATACTACTCGGCTTGACAAAGAAATGATAAGAGTTACACGCCTAAATAACAAAGGTTTTATACTTGTTTTATATTAAACGGATTACTAGTTCCATAGTGATTAAAATGTGTATTAAAGTCTTGGTTTGTAAGCGAAAAACTCTGCTGAATGTTTCTATTCTTTGTTAAACAGAGCTTTTCATTAACTTGTCTTTTTATAAACACACTTAAGCGTCCACCTGTCTAACTAGTTTATGTCTCTTTTATTTAATCACCACAGCGAGATGCGTCATGTACGGCGTCCAATGCCACCGCAGAGCGGCACACGTGGCAAATCGTCATTCGGCACACGTCCATCGAGCAGAAATCCGGCGAGTGGCAATGCGAATCCCTTCTAACATAAAATCAGCGTGCAGCGTAAACTTTTGGCTTTAGTTTATACTTTGCTTAAGTTGTAAATTCGTTTGGAGCGATATGATCCTCCCACGCTCTCTCTGTCTCTGTATACCCTATATATAGAAATGTACACACACAAACACACCCAAATGTATTTGCAATGAGAGACGTATTTGTATTTTGTGAACGAAGCTATAGCTATTGTCTATTTTCTATTGTCTAACTTTCTAATTGATTCTATCATGTATAATGATAACACTATTTTGTATCTGTTTCTATTTTGTATTTATTGAGAGTTTAGTTAGATGAAAAGTTATAAAAGAAAACCACAACAAACGGTTATTAACGGTTAGTTACTTAAACGTCCAATTAATTTAATTAAAAATTATATATTTAACAAACGTGCATAACGGTATTTTTCTACATACACAACAAAAATAAGCGACTTAAAAGCAAAAAACAAACAAATTTCAAATGTATTCTAATTGTTTTAGTTTGATTTAAGTTCGAGTTTGAGTTTTGTTCAAAACTTTCGCGTTCTGTTTTTAAACGCTGTGCGCAAGCGAAACTGAAGATGAAACTAAAACGATAAGAAAGATAAGAAAAAAAAACATATGATGATATTGATATTGGCAAATGGAAACCATGTATTAATTGGCCTGATAAACTGAGTATTTCCACACGATCTGTGTATGTAATGAAAGAAAAAACCTTTTGTTGAGGGCAGCTGTAAAGGAGTCTCACAAGTGGAGCTCCAAACTGACCCCGAAATGTAAATTAAACAAACAAATAAATACAGACATATATATGTTTATATATGTATATATGATCTGCGTCTTAAAGACGGCTCGGGCCGCCTTCAAATTGAAATTATAGTAAATTAATTATTGTTTGCAATTGAAAGAAGAAGAAGAAGAAGAAAACAACAGAAGAGCAGAGAAAAAAAACTTAGTTTTTTTTTGTTGTTTAGCTTAATCGGCTGAATTAGCGTTTAATTTGTGCATTATTATTTAATTTAATTAATAAAAAATAAAAACAACAACTACAACTAAGATATTATTTTTAGCTCAAATTGTTTTTAATTTTATTTAGCTCCACACTTTATTTATTTATGAATAAAACTTGTGGTAAAGTTATTGAAGTTCTTATGATTTGCCTAGGAATACAGCCTTACGAATGGAATATGGAATATTTATTCTATTATGAACTAACCAGCAGCTTAACCAACATTAAAATAGCAATTAAATAAACATAAAGCGTTAATGTTTAAACAAAATATTATTATCATTATTATTATTACTATTATAGTAGCTAATTAAAAACACACACAAAGTAGCGAGCACGTTTAAATCCAAAAAACCAAGGCAAAAAGTAGCAGTTTTTACACTACACAACAAATTGTGTTTTTTGCTTCAATTTGTTTAATAAACATTTTGTTTCAATGGGAAAAGATCAATATAAAAATTGAGAAATTTAAATATACGGAAGTGCGTATATTTTGTAAATTTACCGAGCCATTAAATTGAATTTATATTTAAGACAAACACACACACATCGCCACTAACACATACACATCGTCCACTCACACACACACACACACACAGAGGTATAATCTATAGCAATTATTTATGAGAATTTGTAAAGATGGAAGATAAGAAAGGCATGACAGACATACATAATTACATACTCGTACATAATATTTCAGAATGATTTTATTGTAATTTTACCGTCCCTTTTTGAAAACAAGAAAAAGATAACGAATGATAAACAAAGTCTATTTATGCAAAACAGAAGAAGCAAGAAACAATACAACCTTAAGTTTCATGTCCAAACATTATTACATCATAATTACATACACTCGTACATAAATACATACATATATATATATTATAGATACATCGATCGGAAGAACAACCCAAGAAGCCAAAATATTGATAGCCAACAACAAAGCAAAATATATAAATATGAACACAACAAAATACTGCAATTAACAAATAAATAAAAATAAATAGTTTTCTATTTCACAAAAACAACAACTAAATAAAGTAAAAAGCAATTGAATTTAAGGATTTAATGGATATGTAATATAAGTTTTATGATGTTAAAAGATAGTGGGCGTGGCATTGGTTACAATGGTCGAAAAACATACATATGAGAAATGCAAAATGCAATTGCAAAAACAAAAGTGACAAAAATGAAATTAACATAAATTATACATATGTGAAGAATAAACAAATTAGCAAATAAAAATTCGTTTTATTCTTATTGGGGTACTTACAGCGCTCAGTTGGTCCACTTCAGCCTAACTAGATGTTATTATTTATGACTTATGACTACGCCTTTCACTTTTAATTAAAATTCGTTGTTCTTTCTTCGTGCCTGCAACGTGTCACGTCGTGACACGATGTAAAAACAAAACATGGTCACCCCATTGAGTAAGTGCACCCATTGTACAATACAATTAGCAAAACTTGATTGCATATAATAAACAAAACGATCGAGACAGCAACAAAAACAGCCGAGTAAGTACAGCAAAGAAGGCTGATCTTTTAAATAATCTCATACTGCACTTATTTATCGCTATATAAGCGAGCTGTAAGTAGCTTAACTCATTTTAATATTTAATTATTATGGAATATCCAACTCCAGCTGATTATCGATACCGATTCCAATCAATGTCGATTGTGAAGTCACGCGCCATCGTCACGCGGGCCGCGCAAAACTACCGATATTTTGACCAGGCAAACAGAAAGCGAGCGCCGTCGACGATGCTCTATCGAACAGTCGACAACAAACCGATACAGCGCTGCGGCCGACATTCACGTAGCACACAAACACACACACATGCGCACGTAGTAGACTGCTCACACAACACAGACTGCTCGCTCACACACTTTCACGAAACAGTCACAAACATGCACACGCACACACTGGCGCATGCAGAAACGAAATTTAATGCTGAGTCAGTGCCTTCCTTTGCCTTTCTGCTGCCGCTGCTTTGGTTGGTGGTTGGTTGCAGCATTGTTTCTATACGAAAAACCAGTGGCGTATGGAGAGGGTTGCCCTACAGCGCAGCCAACCGAACAGTTTAATAAGTGCAATGAAAATAATTGGCAATCGATGTGTTGGCTAAAAGAAGTGCTATTTCTTTTGCTGCTGACGCATTTTGTGGAAATTGTAAAAGCTATATAAATTGATAATACATTTCATAAGACTATCCGCTAGTATTGGTATTACATAACCTCTTTTATAATGCTTAACCCTCGTTTCAGACTTTCCAAACGCTAATCAAACCCCGACACAACATTCACAACTACACGCCCCTGGAAATATCGCTTTATTGGTTGGTGAGCCGTCGCCCAGTGGAACTTCGAAAATTTTGTGTTGTCGAATTGCACAAACCGAACACCAGGCGCACAGGAATAGTGATAGGTGCTTGCCATGCTATAGTTGGATGGCAACTCTTATTGGCTGCCGTCTCAGCTGGCTGTTGCTTGGCGCGTTCAACGCTGACGTGCGCACACACATACCACACACACACAATTGTGTCTGTGTGTCGCTGTATTGTTTTTAAATGATAGCGGCCGGGAAGTCAGCTGTTACTGTTACTGTGACTGGTGCGACAGGCGCAGACCAACCAGAAATGCTTTAAAGAGGGATAAAGACCGGCCCAATGGCCAGTAATCAGTTCATTTCTGTTCAAAACTGGCCCGCATATTGGACACTAAAGGGCAAAACTTTAACGCGCTCAATGTTTGTCCAACAAAAGCTCAAGGCTTAAGCTGTATTTCATGCAATTTTTAGCTTCTCTTCAGTGTGTACACATTAAATTTTTGTACAATTATGTGGGTGGAGTTGGGAGACACTTCACGTTGTCTATTTAAGTTGTTGATGTAACAACAGCAACTGCTCATAAATATTAAACTAAATGACTCATTTTAATACTTGTTTAGTTTAAGCTAAATAGCATGTTTAGTAATTAAATTAACAAGTATCGATTATTGTTTTGTATCGTCGTTAAAGGCAATTGAATGGAGTAGAGTAGATGTGCACACACACACAGCCAGTCATTTATTTGCATATGTGTACACACTTTGCTTTGCCTATCAGATTGAAAATTCACTTAATTGAGTTCTACTGGCCACTGAGTCTGTTATAGGCTGGACATTGTCCGAATGCAAGTGCATATCAGCATGTAAACACACACACACACACACATGTTTGTATATGCGCAATACACATGAAATTGCATTTCTGCACAGAACCATCTGAAAATGATGTGGGTGGAGTTGGCAATGTTATCGTATTGGCCATTACTGTTCCCCTCCTGCCACCAGCCAACAACCGCCTGCTTCACCTGCTGCTGCCGTCGTTTTATTCGATGATAGGGCCGAGGCCTATAGGCGGGCAACTTTAATTTACGGTCGTTATGTGTAATTGGCTTTTTGTCTCTTTCAAACCAGCAAAGGAAAGGGCTGGCGGGCAAGTAGCAAGAAGATGGAGAAACTGGCAAAGTTCACATCACAATCATGAATTCAACAAGTGGGCGCCAAGTTTTCTTCACGCTGGGAAAATAGCAACGGCTAGCATAATGCAACACCCCACTGAACGCACACTGTCTCATTGGAGAACAACAGTCGTGTGTGTGCGGTTTGTCTTTTTCTTCTTTTCGTATTCAAACAACGACAGTAAATTTGTATAGTGCGATTTGTTGTATCGCGCGTCATTTAACAGGTGCCCAGTATTTTTAGCCAGCTGATTTTTGTACATTTTAGACGCGCCGAAGAGCGGGACGGCTGTACTACACGCAGCGGAGATTATATGTGCGAGAGTGAGCTAACAGCTGTTGCGAAGAAGCTTTACGTGTGGCTCGTGTCTCGGCTAAGTGTGGAGCTTTTGATGAAAGCTTCTTGTTACGCTGCTGACAGACGGTCCCTAAAAATGTCTTAAATTAATATTTATTGTTTTCGGTCTTTATGTTTGTATTTGGACTGGCCACAAAAGAGAGGTCACACCAATTGACAGCTGCAAATATTTAACACATTTCCAAATGACATTAACAAAAATTAAATACTTCAAGTGGGTTAGCAGATGAACGACCTCCACTTTGATGGAATTCGTCAATTCCTTGTCACTGATTTCGTCGAATTATTCATAATTAATAGCGCTCTTTAATTTTATCAAAATTAATATTTATGCTGTTTCGATGAACTGATAACTGGCCAATTAACAGAAATTGTACTTCCCACAAAATATTTCACTCAAAAAAATGTTTGATACGAATTTAAAATTCGACTAAGCTCAATACATGTTTCAATTGTAAAAAAAATTAAAATACAATAAGGAATATATTTAATATGTGTTAACAAGTCAAGGAACCCACTTTCATTTTTTTGATTACATCGACAATTTATGCTAATTTATTGTGTTTGTTTATTTATCTTATCAATTAATCGGCTTTAAAGTACATTTAATTACTTGTAATAATTTTAATTTAATTCGCTTTGAATTACATTTTGAACTTTGTTTGTTGTTTGAGTTAATTGCCATTTAAGTGTCGTTTCGTCAGTTTGAACCTCGCGCGCATTAATCGATAGCTATCGATAGTTAGAATTTGGTCCTTTATTAGAACCGAGTGCTGTGCCAAATAGCTTTTGATAGTAATTACCTCAACTGTTTGAACAACTGCGCAACAGTTGAGTTTCATTTTAGAATTATCTTAATTTCAAAGCTCAAACACATAATTTTCAATGGCATGATTTATTGATGCGCCGATAAGCGTAGGAATCACACCAAGTCGATCAAATTCATGGCCGGTACGAACAAATTAAAATCAGAGCAATCTCCCTGAAATGGAAAACAAAACATGAAACATATCCAAATGATCTGTTAAGTTCAGAGCGGAACCAGTCACATGCGTCTCCCCAAATAAAGCTAGTTTATTGTTCTGTCACGCGCTCGGACATAATGAACACCACGAACACCGCGAACAACAACGCATCTCTCGAAGCAGACGATCGTACGGACAAACGTCATCAAGTGGTTTTAGTTTTACATTCACTTTTTTTTCGCATCCGCGTATCTTGTGCGTCCACTGCTACTGATCAAGCGGACGGTTAGACGGTCGGACAGAAGGACGGACGGGCGAACGGACTGGGGGACGGACAGACAAATGGATGGCTTAAGAAGTGCTCTTCACGGCGGCGGCAGTACTGGTACTGCCACTGGTACTGGGTACGAAAAATGTTGTTGTCGTCGTCGTTGCTCAAGGTTGAGGCAAACTGGTACTGGTATCATCATCAGACACAGTCACAGTCACAGCAGAAGCAACAGTAGCAGCATCTGCGGACGTGCGGTGTGTCACTTGAAGTGTTGGTAGTAGTATTTGCAGTATCAGCAGCAGTAGTCACATAACTCGTAGTAGTAGTAGTCACATAAATTATAGTAGTAGAGGTTTCTGTAGTATCATTATCAGTAAACGTTTAGTATTGTTTTTGTTAAGTTAGTATAAATAGTAGTAAATATAAAACTGCATAGTTTGAAAAGGAAGAGTGTTAGAACTAGTAGTAATAGTGGCAGAAATAGGATTATATGTAGTAGAATTTTTGCAATCTGGTCGAATTATTGCAAAAAGGGCTTGGGAAAGAAGTAGATGAAGTTTTAGTAGAAGTAGTATCAGTAGTTGTAGTAGTAATAGTAGTAGTATTAGAAGTAGTAGTAGCGGTATTTGTAAATTAGTAAAAGTACAAGTATCAGTAGAAGTAGAATCAGAATTAGTAGTAAAAGTAGAAGTATTATTAGTATTAGTAGCAGTAATATTAGTAATAACTGAAATAGTAAAAGTAGTATAAGTAGAATCAGAAATAGTAGTAGTAATATTTGTAGTAGTTGTAATATTAGTAGTAGTAGTATTAGTAGTACTAGCAGTATCAGTAGAATCAGAATTAGTTGAAGTCGTAGTAGATGCAGCTATAGTTACCGTTATATTGTTTTAAGAACAAGTCAAAGTATTTAATTCTTTAGTATAAGATTTAATAGTAGTAGTTTCGCTTGTATTAGTATAAGAACAAGTTAAAATCTTAACTTCCCGAGTATTAGTTAAAGTAGCAGTATTAGCTTAATTAAATATTTCAGTAGTTTGAATAGTTTTATTAGTTATAGTAGTAGTGTTAATAGTTTTTGCCTCTAGTCACTGCTTGGCACGAGTCTCCATGCATTAATTATTAATATCCATTAACTCGATCATTTTAATGAACTCAACGCTTTGTCGTTGTCGTTGTTGTTCTTCTTGAAGTAGTCAAAAAATTAATGAAAAAATTATAAATAAATAAACAAAACGCAACAAAATAAAACAAAGAAAAATGCAAATTTTAGAAGCCTTTCGTTAGCTTTAATAAGCAGAATACCCGTAAATACACATAGAAATACCCGTAATTGTGAGTTGACCTTGAACTGATGCCAACAAATCGGTGCAGATCAAAAGACAGTACTTTATAGAGACAGATACTTGTGCAGCTGTAAATGATAGTATGAAAAAAAGGTTAAAAAATGAATATTTATGTTCATGATAATGACAAACGAGAAGTTTTCAAAGTGTTGTTTACTTAGCCACGAGTTCTTAGCCAAGTCTTCTGCACTTAGCACTTCTTCAGCTTCAATAACACACAATTTACATATCTACAAATATTTAAAGCTTGGCTTGTTTCAGTTTCATTTGTTGTTGTTGGTTTTGTTGGCTTTTTATGATTTATGAGCAATTTCTAAAGTGCACTTGTTTGACCGCGTACTACAACAAGTCGGACAAGTTGTTGTTGCAGTCACTTAGGCCGTTAAGTGTGCCTCTCTGTGTGTGTGTGTGTGTGTGCTTTAAAAATGTAATAACAATAATAATTTGAGTTTTACTTGGCCGACAACTCATCGCGAGGTTTCAACTCGAATCCCGGTGCGACCAACTGGCAACAACAACAACAACTGACTGATCTGGGGTTGCTCTGTGCCGTTGTTGCTGTTTCTGCTGCTGTTATTGTTGCTGTTGTCGCTTCTAATTCTGTTGACAGATGAGGTCGCCAAAACGCCAACAAGTGACGCAGGCAAACAGAGAAAAATATAAAAAAAAAATAACGAAACTTGGCAACCCTGAAACTGTTAAGCTCAGCAATACCAACAACAACAAAAACTTGGCCAACAACAACACGAAGAACAACAGCAAGAAACTTACACAACATACACAGCCTGCAACGACCCATGAACTTTATAGAACGCAACCCCGTCGATTGAGTTGCCTACTTGTTATGGCCCAAACTAGCTAAATTGGCTAAGAAAAAAGTTAAAAGTAACAGTTGAAATTAAACTAAAGTTAAAAAAATTTATTTTTATTTTTAACAATTATATGTATTAAAAAAAAGAAACTCATTATTAAATAATTTATAAAAGTTTTAAAATAAAAAAAAAACTAAACTAATCATACTTTCAAAAATAATAGTTAAAGATCAACTGAATTTATATAAACAAAAAATAAATCATGTATATTTTTAACGAATTTTAATGTAAAGTAAATGAATATAAAAGTTCGCTAACTAATTTATTTTTTAAACTAATACCAATGACAGAAAAAATTTGGTTCTAATGCAACTGAATTTATTTCAGATTTTATAATCATGTGTTACAATTTGTATGCCAAAGTATAAATTAAAGTCCAGTCAGTTTTCTAGCGAAAAGCACTTAACAAAATGTTTAATCTTTAGAACTAATTTATAAAGTTACTTGATGCAGCTATAAATTAGCTATACTGCCAGCACCGACCACAGACACCGCACCAAGGGGCGAAGTGCGTTGCAACTGCAACAAGTTGCAGCTACTGCCACTACCTCTACCTCCGCTGCTGTTGCACATGCAGCGCCTGCAGTTTTGCTTAATTTGCTGAGCATTTTTAGTTTTTTTTTATTATTTTTTATTTTTGGCTTTTTTTTTTAAGCAAACAACCAAGGCTGCTGGGTCAAACGATGGGTCATTGGTCTCCATCTCCATAAACGCGTCTCAAGTGTGGGAAGCCAACTCGAGTGTATGTTGCGGTGTGTGTGTGTGTGGGGTGTTCAGGAATTTGCTCAACCATTTGTGTATGGGTTAAATCGGTTCATTGGCTATTTGTTAAACCACAAAATAAAACACCACAAAAATAAAAAATATCTATACGAAGATGATTGTCGAGACGCTTTTTGATTTTAATGGCAAACATTAAAAAAGTTGTTCTGAAAGTAGAATCTCAAAGCTGTGGGAAAAACTAGTTTCAAATTAGGCATAAATTTGTTTAACATTAACTCAAGTGGAACATCAATAAAAACGATAACAACAACTGTGTTGATTTGTTAAAACATAGTTAAAACAAAACTAAATCAAAATACACAAATTAAACGAAGACTTAAGTGATGAAAGGACTTTTCTATTCAAAGTATTAAATAAGAAGACGATACTTAGAAACATGTTTTACTAACCAGTTTTGAAAGCATTTGAAATTTCTTTATATTATGTAACTTAATCTAAATATTTAGCACGCGTTATTACCTGCTCAACAGTCAAAACGCTTTGTGCTTCAAATTTGCTTTATTTTCGAATATATCACATGCTTATTAAAAGACTAATCCCGGGGGAAAACCCGTAAAACCCAAAAACCAGTTATGTACTTAACGAATTTCTTTAGCAAACGATCAAAATTTCTGACAGTTATTGCACAATATTAATTTTTTTTAAATATATAAATATATATTTTAAAAGTTCAATAAACAAAGCAACGTGTTCCATGCTCAAGTCTGCAAAAGCCTGCAGTTTGAGCAGTTTAAATTTTAACTGTAAATTTAGTTAAGTCCTCAATGAACTAGTTCAAAAGCCACAAGAACCAGTGACGCCCCCGAAAGCTACAAAAAGCAATTAGCGCCAAACAACTGCCAGCAAAAATATGATTGAAAGCAATTGGGATCACAAAGTTCGAGTTCGTTGCCTAAGTCTTTTGTTTTGTTCTCATCAAAAAATAAACACAAGTAACAAAATTTGTTTTTGTGTGTGTGTGTGTGTTTGTCTGACTAAGCATTTGTGATTTATGAGCAAACATATGTTCAATTGATTTCATAAGCATGACACTGCACACGCCCCAACCTGAGAAGCAGCAGCAGCCGCCACAGCAGCAGACAAAACAGAAGAAAATATAAATAAATAAAAAAAAAGTATTTATAAATAAATTTATAAAAAAAACTTATAAATATGCAACTTCCTCCACGACAGTGTCTGACCGACTGACGCTGCTGATGATGTAAAACGCTGAATGTAAAACACACACACAAATTATGCAAAGTTATGTCTGTTGCATATTCAGCTACAATTCTACAGATACACACAGCAAATTTCAGAGAATTTCGCACTAAAATCCATCAGCATTAATTTATATATCGTTTTTTATTTATAGAAAATTTCACTCCATATATATTTATGGGATTTAGCTTTGAAATCAATCTAATTTATATAAATTTCTTAATTATAGCGATCAGAAATAAGTGCAAAAAGTTTTATTTTATACAGATTTCCTCTATCAATCTATACAACCATTTAATGGGGACTTAAAATAATCAAAATTGATTGAAATAGGTGTATTCTATAATACATTTTTCGTATGTGATTTGAAATCTAGCCAAAGAGCTGGCAAATTGCTTGTTTACTTTAAAATATTTCAATCGTTCGCTTTAAAAAAAAAATCTTGTTAGACAAATGTTTTATGTGGTAATTTGGCCCTAAGTTTAAATATGTGTCAATATTAATTTGTAAAAAAATTGCCCTTAGAAATTTTAATTTTGAACTTTGTCTGGTACAAATATTTGTTGTTGTGTACGAGCTATGACTTATAGCCAATCGATGGCTGAGTTGCCACATCCGCATCTGCCCCCTGAATATCATAATAATCATGGAGATGATGATCACGATCATTAACTTTAATTCCGCACACACCTACTATTTAAAAAATGTTTAAAATATGAATACGCTCGAGTGTTATTCATAACTATTCAGACTCATATAATTTGTCTGATTTATGCTCGCTGATTAGACAACTAGCGATTCTAAATGATGTACATAGTTCGCAGTTAGACGATCTGTTGTGCAATTAGCCTGCGGCTTGTTTATGTTGCATTGTTTCTAAGTAAGACAAATAGCGAGAGAGTGAGGCAGGGGAAGAGGGGGAGACAGGGGTATAGTGAAACAGTAACTGAGTTAGACTCTTATAAAGTCTTATAAAGCTAACTAACTGCCAGCTCATTCATAAAACAACTTAAAGATACTTTTGTAGCTTAAAGATTCTTGCCAGCTACGTCTCTCTGTGTGTGTTTGTGTGTGTGAAATGTGTGTCAAATTTTGCAACCAACTCAAACTGAAAACTCTAGTGTTGTGTTTCTAGTGTTTTTTTTTTCGCATATGAAAATTTTTGTCACGTTTTCCGTGACGAATTTAAAATGTGCCTGGGCACTTAATTCTTTTGTGTCACACCAGCAACAGCAACAACAACAACAGCATTAAACAATAACAATAATGATAACTGCAGTAGTTGTTAGTGTTGTTGTTGTTGTTGCTGCTGCTGTCGCTTTACACAGATGCGCTAAATTGCAGACATCAATCATTTTTTCCAATTGCGTAATCATTCAGATGCAGCAGAGCATCGTCTGCATTTAGTTAGATAGATAGATAGATACAAAGATAGATAGATGCATTTATTTGGGGGGAGTTCTTCTTCTTGGCTCAATTATAGCGCCTAACAAAGTCAACACTTGTGTGTGTGTGTGTGTGTGTGTGTGTGTGCTTATGTGTTGGTGTTTCGACTGATTTTTTTTTTTTGGTCTTTGGTGTTCATCTTGGCAAGGTCTTGATTAATTTGTTGCCAATCACTTTTTGTTGTCGCTTGACAAAAGCCGATGCCAAACTCAAACAAATAAACGAAACAACGAAACTTTATGTACATAATTACATACATATATATGCGTATATATATATACAAATAGTTATATATAAATTTAAATTTCCAACTAATGTGTAAATGAACATGCGTCGGCCTCTTGGGGTCACATTTGGCAACATTTCATATCATCAGCAACGCATTTAAAAGGCATTTAAAGCCAAAAAGCCAAAAAGAGAGAAAAAACAAACAAACAAATGACAGAGCTTCTTAAATACAAATTGCAATAACGAGTACTCACAATACGCGTCGTCCTTCACGCATTCCCAGATGAGTCTACAACTTCACCTCTGTGTCCGTCTCCAAGTCCAAACTTAGACTCGGTCTCGGACTCATCGTCAGCATCTCTCAATGTTAATGCTCGAAAATTCTATGCGCCTTAACAAACACAAGCTCATAAACAACTATATAAACTTATAATTTGTTTTGGGTCTATTCATTCACCAACGAGGGTCATTCACAATCAAATGAACGGTTTTATGGCTTTCAAATCGGATACTACACGAAAATCGGATTAATGCTAATTATCAATATACATCAATATAACTATTAAGTTAATTTATAAACATTTCTGCAACATTTAGTGCTCTTCTTGTGTGTGCTGAACTTTAACCACGCGAGAATTACAAATGAACTGTCAAAATATTGTATAGTATTTAATTAAAGTCAAACAAATTAGTTTAGCTTGTATAAACATGAGTAAATTAATATTTAAATAAATAAGTTTATAGTTTTTAATGAGCAAAAGGTGTAAAGATATTTTAAAATAAAAATTTTCAGGAATTTTGTAGTGTCTTTTGGGCTTAAGAGTTGGTTAAGTGCAGTTTAAGCCGTTAAGAATTATTTTTAAAATATTTTATATATATTTGATTAAATAAAAAAATTAATTTTGGTTTTTTTACACTAAAATTTGTGTTAAAAATGGAAGTATACAGTTTCAAAGAAAGTTTAAGTTTTTTTCAAACTTAATTTGAGTTTAAAATAGGATTTTAAATTCTAAATAAATTCGTTTGGAATATTTTTGTGTTTCCTTCTTCTTTTCAGGATCTTACTCGCGACCTTCCCTAAGCAAACAAGTGTAAATTGCAGCAATAAATCAACTTTAATCCGATTCAATTCACTTTGATGCCATTCAAAACCGATTCGATTTCAATTCATTGCAATACTGAACACACACCATAACTCAATCTAAGGTCAGTCGCTGCATGGATGCTTCTTTTTTCTGTCAGTTTGTTTATTTATAGCTCGAAATTTCTGTTGTCTAAACAGATTGATTATATTTGTAGCTATTTATTTTTCTTCTTGGTTTAGTTTCTTGGCAATTAGCATCTTCATTGTTGATTGAAGTTTTTTATTTCTTTTTTTTTCGCGCGCTTCTTTTTTTTTCCTTTGCTGATTATTATTATTCGTTTTTTGTATTTTTTCTGACAGCGCATTCACGGAAGCTTCAGTTTCAGTTTGAGACTATTTGAATTTTATTATAATGCTCTTGTTGCTTTTTTTTTTCTTCTTAGTTTTTTTGGAGGGGCTTCCGGCGCTTGAAGCTCGTGATCTTGTTTAAATTTTTGTAGATTTGTTTATGAATTTGATATGCAACGATTATGAAAAACAATCCAAAAGATCAAAACGCCTATTGTTGATTGAGCAAGCTGATGGAATGGTTGGTGGACGGTTTCTAGCAATTCGTTGAGCTTAGTCACTCTCAGGGTCGCTGAGGGGCTCGCATAACACTGTCAATCAAATTGAGATGAGAAGCCAACGGGGCGTATGAACAATTTGCATACAAACCAATTTTTAACCAGATTCTCGAACGTCTTATCGGTTTTTAAATGCCATGATTAGCAACACTCGATGACTGCTATTGAGAGCTGGATGACTGACTAACCAGGCGATCGGTTCGTGGAATTGCAACTGAACTTTCGAAGGTCAACAAAAAAGCAGCAACGTCTAGAGGCAGGAAATGCATGTAAGAAAAACCCACTACTGGGGCAAAAATGATTAAAAGGCCACGAAAAAAATAGTAAGTTGGAAAAAAAAACTAGATAGAAAACTGCAGAGGAGTGCACACGCCTGTAATACAGTCTGTAGTGGTGCTGGGTGGCTTAAAATTGAACAATTCTGTCTGGGAAACATAAGAATTTTTAAACAAACTCAATTACTTCCTCTTTTATGATCCTTGCATCAAATTCCACATCTTTTTAAACTTACCGCTTTTAAAACAAACCTATAACACACTTTCTACTGGGTATAAATAAGATGCACAACACTTGAAGCTGCAGCAGCAGCGGATGTTGATTTATGCTGCAATTGCAATAAACGAGGTGCGAAAAAAGCAACAATAACAATCGACAACAACAGCTAAAAGTTACTACCAACTACGGATGTGTTAAAGCTGCAAAACAAGTCAAGATCACCAAAAGATCCATTAAAGTTTATTCAAGTAACGATGAAGTAGTTAAAGAACTTGAAAAACATCGAAAAAAAAAAAAAACAAATTGCATAATCTTAACAAGATTACGAGTGTGTGTATTCGATTGATTGCTTACAGTTGTTATTGTTATACTCTCTGCAAGAGTATATTGGGTTTGTGCAAATGTATGTAACAGGCAGAAGGAGGCGTGGCAGACCCCATAAAGTATATATATTCTTGATCAGCGTCACAAGCCGAGTCGATATAGCCATGTCCGTCTGTCCGTCTGTCCGTCTGTCTGTCTGTCTGTCTGTCCGTCTGTCTGTCCGTATGAACAAACAGATTTCGGAGATGGTAAGAGCTACAAGTTCGAATTTGGTCTCTATCGACTCGATATTTAGTCAGTCAATACAAGAATCTTTTTTTTTTTCGATGCCACGCCCCATTCGCCCACAATGAGTAAAAAACCCGTCACACCTCGAAAAAAATCTATGTTTTCGGCGAATATCTCAGTAACTATGGCACCTAGGAATACCAATTTTGGTACACGTGTTCCAAGAGATGGCATAAATGCAATGACATCAAAAATTTTGGGCTGCCATGCCCCCTTTTTCTGCAAGAATTAAAAGAAAATTTCAAACTTGCATGCCGTTTTTAAAGCATTTATTCTTATCGTATAGTGTTGTTATTTATGATTCGTTTGAAGACGTATCATGTCAAACTCTCTTGAAAGTTTCATAAGAATCCGACCATAAACAAGAAAGAAATGAAGCAACAAAGACTTTATTCGAGAGCAATGAGAGCGAGAGAGACAGCGCTAGTCGTGCCGACCAATAGTATTCATACACACATATGTATGTGCATACATTTAACGTCAAACGAATTTGTATGTACATACAGACAAACACATGTATGTTCGATTATGCTTAGCTTTTTTTTTGTTTTAACGTGTTCTAATACAAGAACTATCTATTGTAATATCCGGATACCGATTTAAGCATTATAATTGGGAATAAAAGCAGAGAGTATTTAACGGTCGGGCGTGTTCGACTGTACTTTTCTTACTTGTTTTCAGTTGGTTTGTTGTGCGACTAACCCAAAGAAACGGCATACACCACAAGTCAGAAATAAGACTTTAAAGCTTAAACTGATTGGAGGCAGTTAAAAATGACTCAATTTATTGAATAAGTTTAACAGAAAAATTAAGTGAGAGCTGAAGCTTTAAACGAAAGAGTTTAAGTGATTAAAAAGTATTTGTTTGTTAAGAATTGTCAGACATTAATAACTGGAAAGCTAATCAGCTTAAAAATACACATATTGCGCTTAGTTTTATAAAGAATATTTTGCATAAACCGCAAATATAAGCAAAACAATAATTTACCTATAAGTATACAGCTTAGGATCAACTCTTGTTCAGAAAAGCAGTTTAAAAGGTAGTTAAAAAAGAACTATTGGCTTCTAAACTATTTTAGAAATAATTCAGCGATGAGTGAGAAATTTTATTTATATTTCTAGTTTATTTATAAATAAACTAATTCATATTTAAGTTAACTGATTCATCAGTAATGATTTGTTAAATTTTTAGCTCTAACAATCTGATTAAACTCGAATGTTTGTTCAAGGAAACCACTTCAATCTTTTGCCATTTTAACACTTTCCCTTATCATTAGTAAGCTTAGCAATGCAATAATAAATTCTTAACTGAATTATTTATAAATTCTACTAATTTTCTTTCGAAATCAAAAGTGACTTCCGCAAACGTTAAGCTGAAGCAGCTAAAAACTTGCACCGCCTTATGCAATAAACTAACTAAAATTCACACAAATTTTAACACAACGCAGCTAAATGTAATAAAGTCGAACTTGGTGTTAATTTTGGTTGGCCCACCATATTAAAAAAAGATAAAGACAGAGAGAAAGAGAGGGAGCAAAAGCAAAACAGAAGAAAACAAAATCTTTTGCACATGGCTGGCAATCAAAATGTATTTCAATAAGATTAATTAAAATATATTCAAACTCAGCTGGAGCTGCAGCTAAAGCTGGAGATTCAGTTGATCTCAGATCGTGTTTTTTTTTTAGGTCTGTCTCAATTTTTGTTTTGTTTTCTTTTGCTTTGGGCCACGTGAGAGGCGGCGGCCTGCAAAATGGCTCAATAAATTAGTTTTCTATTAAATGCTACTAAATGGCAAACAAAAGGCGCCACCCAAACAAAAAAAAACCACAAATACAAAAATGTTATATATATATATTTTCATGGCCAATTAGCAGACAAAACAGAAATCAAGTCAGCAGTCAGCAGCTGGCCATAAGGTCAACATGAAGATCAACCGAGAGAGTGTCACAAGTTCAGTTGGCCAAAATGTCAAGTTTGTGTAGCTTGCCATTAAAAAGGATCTAAGTATTTACTTAAATAATTATAAGTGGATTTTGTAGACTTGAACCCAAATGGCAAAAGTTACAGTAGTAATTAATAAGCCAAGTAAATGAGGAAGGTAGGAGCTTATGTTTATCTAAACTCATAAGTCTAACAGATCACATAAAGTTTGAATAAAAATTTTAATTACCTAAATAGAATTAAAGCCTAGAAACTACTAATATTAATTAATAAATGTAAAGTAGATTAATACATAAATTTGTAGCTTGTCCATGTAAGCAAAACTCTACAAAAATGCTTAATATACCCTGTAATTTGTGTAATTTTATAAATGACATTAATAATACACAAGCTGGGCAGCCAACAGTCGAGCACCTTTAGCTATATTCACTTGACTTGTCTTTCATTTATTGCCCAAGACAAAAAATTCACACCAAGCCGTCCAAAATTAATTACATAATCAAGCAAATAAATATTCATTTGCATATTTATGAGCGAAAATAAAACGCTAACATAAATGTCAATTTTAAGAACAAAAAAATCGAAATTTTAAGCTAAGCTCAGTTTAGAGCAGAGCTCAGAGAAACGATTCCCAGAACGATTTTAGACGATGCTCAGATCCGGCTGGCACTGCCAAGCACCAGCTGTTTAAAGAGGGGGGCAAAGATACCGGGTGAGCGCGTTAAATGATATTTATGAGAGCAGATGCCTAATACGCAGCTTATCCTTTACCAGTTCATTCACATGGCAATTAGTAATAAAACGTATATAAATAAAAAACTCTAAAATAAAAAGCAAATTGGTAAAAAAAAAAAAGAAGGCAAAAAAGCAGACAAATTAAAAATCAAATATTTGGCTTCTACTTGGAGCGCGTGCGATGAGCTGCGCGGAAGCTGAAACCGTAGAGCCCACGGCGACATTTCGAAAGGCTTTTCAAGATCAAGGCCCAAAGCTAGCAACAGCAACAACAACAACAGCAACACTTGATAAATTGATATATATGAAGCAAGCCCCAAAGCCATTGAAGCCGTCATCGAAATGATGCGTAAAAGGTGCGCCAAGTGTTTGCATAAATTTTGAAATACGCCGTATTTGTATTGAGTGCCAGGCACTCAGCTCATCGTCTCGGCTTATACTAGAGTTAGAGAGCTAGAGCTAAACGTAGTACAGTTTTTAGCCAAATACCATTAAGAATAGAATAAACAAATAACAATTGTGCCTTAAATTCAAAGCAATTAATTAATATTGCCTTGCAAAAAGACAAAAACTGGTCATTGTTCAAGATTGTTTAAAGTTCTTTTTAACAAAAATTGTTGCTACAGTGAGTCAAATTTGTGTGCAATTTGCAAGTGAAAAGATTTCCTCGTTGTTTTAATTTGAAACATACGAAAATTGATGCGCCATTTTGAAAACTATTTGATTTTTGTTTGTAGATTTCGAGCACAACAGTGGGATACAATGTTGCACATCGTTTCGACGACTAACTGAGTTATGATATGACATGTGAATCAATGTGCCTGCCAGCCAAAGAGAGAGAGAGAGCGAGAGAGCTGCCTCTCCGATCACAGCGAAGCTTCACAAACAGCTGCGAGCGCTTGGAGAGCCTATAAGCTTTTATGACTCTCTGCTCTCTTTAGTTTTTTAGTGTGTTTGGCTCTCGCTCTCTATTTTGGCAGTGTCGTGAGTGTATATTTAATAACGGGGAGTGGCAACCGCCCATTTTGCCAATTGGAACGTATAAAAGCCGGCACAACAGCTGCCTAAACATTCGTTGCTATTCACATTTACGTCTGGTCTCGTCTCGTCTGATTTTGTCTCCGACACAATATCGGAGTCTGGAGTTGGACCACAGGGGAGCGAAACATCGTTATCGTTGATTATTATATTAAACCTACATATAGCGAAAAGGTAAGACGCGTTCAAGGATATTCAGTGTACCATTTCTGTGCGGACTTTTACGCCGAAGGACTTAAATGCCCAAGTGACTTACAGTGCAACAAAACTCATACAATAATATGCATAAATATTATTAACTACTATTATTATTGAAAAAGTGCTTACGTGCTAATCCTTTTCCTCAAGGATGTGACAAACATTAAACGGATTTATTATGGATTTTTAAAGAAAAGCTACGATTTAATTATGTGAAATTTAAAAGTGTACTCTGACAAGTTTGTTTCCTAAGTCTTTAGTTTTTAGTTCAATTTTCCCTAAAGAATTCTAGTGTCGTTTTGTAAATCAAGTTCGCTGTTTAAATCTTTTGTGTGACCAAGACAAGTTCTGCTTGGAATGCAGACTTTACAGTTAAAGTTAAAGTTCGTTGACTTAACCCATTGTTTGCCCACAAGTCGAAACTTTTCTTTAAATCTTGAAATTTTTATCTTCTGCCTTTTTTCGAAAAAAAAGTCATAAATGTACCAGCAAGACTAATGTTTTAAACGGAAAACTTTGCGCAACTTGCAACATAAAACTCGCAACACACACATAAATTTTCATCCATAAATTATGGAAAACAAACGAAAAAATATAAGACTAGCTGATACCTAGCTTAATTTCAAAGCATAGCTAAAGAAAGCCGTAATCTTTTGGTAAATCAGGGTTAAATTCGGTTTATAAATTTTAAAATACATAAATATGCAGTTTGGAATTTTGTGGACTACATAAATTAGATTAGGAAATGTCAGGTTTGATGTATTATAATTACTCAAAACTATTATACACGTTTTCAATGAAAGCAGGGTATGAAAACAAAAGAAATAAAATGTGTGTCGAACTGGTATGCATAAATATGACACAAAAGGGCGCATAACTAAATATATTTTGGAATATATGTTCGTGTGTGTTTATGCATACATGGAGTTAGTTATAATGAAATGCATCATCAGTTTGTCGACTGATTGATATTGATTAACATTCATGAGCCGACGAAATAACAAATAACAAATAACGATAAACAGCAAACAAAAAGCGCCAATGGACAAATTACAAAACGCAACTTTAAATAACAGCAACAAATACAAACACAAACACACACACTTATACAAACAGAAATTGAAATTTCCCAACTACCTGTATTGGGACTGATGGACTGACTGGCTAAGAGGCGTGAGCTTATTTGAACTTTTCAGTTTAAAGCTCGCAAACGTCGAGTTTGGACATTGTCGAAAATCGAATTAATAATCGACTAGCGCAACGTTTGAAATCAAATCAAATTTTCATTATGCATGAAATTGTTTTCAATTTCCAAACGTTGTTTTCTGATAAGCGTCTTTTGGACTTGTGGACCGCTTCGGGCGCAAGCGTTTGAGCCATTAGGCGAGATCCATTAATGATTTATTTGTTACCAAATCCAATTCCAACACTGAAGCCACAATGTCTGTCTGCATTGATGTCTTTTTTGTGGCTTTTTGTCTCTCATTATGTCTGTGGGGGCAACTCATGAATAAGTTTGGCGATAAAGATCATAGCAGCCAATGAAATTCAAATTAACATGCGAAATTTCAAATTTATATATCTTCAATCCTCACTCTTCCCACTCCTTACTCCTCACTCCCCACCCGCAGACATTGAGCTTTGATTGATGGCGACTTCGACACTCGATATGCATAAGGAAGAAGCAGAACAACTAGCGGCGGTTGCTTTAATCGTTTATGCTAAAGACGTGGAAGGTTCTAGCCAGGCAAAAATAAAAAGCGAATAGCGCAAAAAGTCAATAAAACCAGTTAAGGTCAGCTTGGCCAGTTCGGCTACGCTTGACTTGGCCAAGTCTCTCTCAGTGTGGCTGTTTGTTGCTTGTGTAATCAACATGTTTGCCTGCAGATGCTAAATTAATTTTTTATATATTTTTTTTTATTTATGAATAATGTGACGTTGCCCACCGACTCCAAATGATGCTCAAGCTAAAAGCTGAGATGCTGATCACGTTGCCAACGTTAAGCTACAATAAAAATAAAGTTTCAAGTGTCGACGTTGTCGTTATTGTCTTGTTGTTTCTGTTGTTGTTGTCGTCACTGAGGCAGTGTGTCAGTGGCCGCTGCTGCGACTTGAAACGCCTCGGGCAACCGGTTGCTCGGCACCAAAGCATCCTTGACATAAAAACCACGCGCGTCCAAGTTACATCTTCGATAAAGTCACACAAACAGGCATACAGAGAAACACGCACATGCATACGCACTTACACACATTAACAACTTTACGCACTGTATACGAGCATTGTTTGTGTACCCTTACAGTGGGTTATTATAGATTTATGACACGATTCGCATTAGCTGCTTTAGCTGAACGCAGTTTTAAAGGTATTTCATTATTGTTTAGGCCTTTAAGTTCCATTTCTAAAAGCAGCTTGAAAGCTTTGCTCATAACTTTTGAAGAAAGAGCATCTCATCTTCGACTATCTTTCTGTTTACCCTGTACTTTTCTTTTGCCAAAAATTGCCAACTAATTTTTTTACTATTTTCTTTTGCTTACAGATGAAAGTCACTTTGGCATTAGCGACTTTCTGCCTGGTGGCGGCCTGTGCCGATGCACAAAAGGGCAGAACCACAACAACAACAGCGACCAAGCCGGGCCGCTTCCTCTCCCTGCCCGTGCCCGCCAAGTGCGCTAGCCGTAAGTATTTCCCCCCATATACAATATACATATCTATAAATACCACAACAGTACTTGGCGATCGTGTGACAAAAAGTAAAAGTGTTAAACGTTGACAGAATAATCAAATAGTGCGCGCATCCAGCGACTTGCCAAGTTTGCACTTGAAATCGTTTGGCAATGCGACGTGTGGGTGTTATCATACCATCCAACATATGTAAATATATTTAATAGCATACCTGAGCAGATCGGGGGCGTTTACTGAAGGTCGCTGACGTGATGCCCCAAGTTTGTGTATTTTGTTGTCACCACATTTGCACTTGGCATTCGCGCACTTTCTTTAACTGCATTTATTCCCTGCAGCGTTGCCACTTAGTTAAAGCTTCTTCATGGTGGAACCATGAATAAGGTGACACTAGCAACCATCCGTGTTTAAATATTTATCTCTCCATAACGGCAGTATAGACTGCAAAGTTTAATTTTATTATATTCCCTAAAACACGTTCATAGCCTTTCTAAGCAATTTAAGTATTTAAGCAAAAGATTGTGCTGCATAACTACGTTACCTTGTTATTAGTACCATGAAATGCATTTTGTGACATAATTGCTGCACACTTACAGCGTTGCCACCTAGCAAAAGCTTCTTCCATGGCTCAGCCAATTATAAAACACTTCGCAACTGCAAGTCATCCGTTTGCAACAATTGCGCAAGTGCTGCTGGAGCTGCTGCAGCAGCTTGTTCAAGATTTAAACAATAGCGTCATCGCTGCATATCCGGTACACTAATGAACACTTTGCAGTTAGTACTAATTAGGCAAGCACAGACACACACATGCATGCATGCACACACATACACATGTAGTACATCCCGTTCGCATAGAAAATGCAAGTTAATGTATTTATTTATTTTTTTAGTTTTTATTTTATTTTTGGGCAACAACTTTAACGTCGCAACGTTATGGCGGCAGACAAAGTTGCATAGCCAGTTTAAAGCCGCTATTGCTGTTTCTGCTATGGCTTAGATCTTTCATCTTTTTAGAAATTTCCAGTTATACAAGCGCAACTTTTAGTTAAATAAACTAATTATCTATTCAAACTTAATTACCTGCTATTGACGCGACTCGTTCGTTCGTTAATAACAACTTTCAGCCGTGCAAACTGTGTGCGCATGCTTATTAATTTCCATTTAAATGCTACAACAGCAACTACAACAAAAAATACAGATTTTTCTAAGCTTAAGATTAAGATTCTGCTTGAACGAGCAGCTTATTAAGATATTTATCTGCAGGTATATACAGGTACACACATAGTTGGTGGAAGTTGTCAGCCAATGATGCAATTGCAATTGTGGGGGATTTTTTCTGCTATTTTTTTTTACTACTTAGCTACTCAGGAAAACTTAACGAAAGAAAGTGAGGTTAATGCGCGCTAATGTGACGCCCAGTTTTATTGCCTTGACCCGCAAAGTGAGGAAATTGCAGACAGGCAGCGTCGGATGGCAGACAGAAGACAGCAGGCAGCATCGGCTAACAAAAAAATAATAATAATGTGCAAACAATGGCAAATAAGGTCATTATGTTAGACTTAAGCTGATTTGACGTGCTCTCTGCGAGACGCCAGGCGGAGAGTAGTGGGTAGATGGACGACCAACGAATGAACAGGCAAAAAGCAATTGCAAAGGTGACGGCAAGAAAAAAAATACTGACATGGCAGCTTTAAAGCCGCTTAAAGCGCGCCTAATGACGCGTGCCGCTAGCAGTGCCAACAAGAAGGCGTGGCACAAAGATTGAGAAAAACAAAATCCAAAAAAAAAAAAACAATAACAGCTGGTGGCAAAGTCCAGCAAAATAGACCTATAAAAGACTCTATAATTAGTCGGTAATAAATAAAATAAACTTTAAATATTGCAATTATTTAAAAAAGATATACAATTGAAGTGGAATTCAATTCAGTCAGTTATGAATGCTTGCAGTGTTGCCAAATTTCACACGAAATTGCGCGATTCCAAATATAATTATCAGAAAATCTATAAAGTATCAAAAAAAATAATTGAAGGCTTAACATTTTTGTGTGAATATTATCAAAATTCTACCCAAGAGTTAAGTTGTAGCTTTAAACACGCTAAAGTGAGAGTAATTGATACAGGAAGCTATATACAAAGTTTGTTGTCTCTAGCTCTTATGTTTATTGAAGTGACAGGCTCTGCTGTTGACTGTGTTACCTAATCGACTCTTTGTGCTGCGTAAGTACAGGGTATACAAGCGAACAAACATAACGCTCGGCCATTCAAGTGGCTAATCAAACGGACGACGTTGCAGTAGCCACAAAGGCAACGATGTGAAACAAGTTTCGTTTTAGAAGGAGGAGGAAGACGAGAAGTAGGGGGCAGTATGAAGAGGAGGAGAAGTAGGAGTAGTAGTATTAGGGTGGTGCTGCTGCTGGTGCGGATGTAGAGGGGAGTTCCCCATTCCATTGTTGGCATTACCCATGGTTTTTTGTTCGGCAAATGGAAAACCTTTTGACACACAGACAAAGGAAAGCAGTGGCAGCAGCAGACGATAGGGCCGATGCGGTGATGGCATCGAGAGGAGTCAAAAACAGCAGCTTGGTGCATAAATTGCTGCAAAGATTGCGCAACAAATTGTGGGGGGAAGTTGTGTAAGCGTCCGTGTGGCATGTTTTGCCAATCATGAGGCACACACACACAAGTCACTCAAGCATCCATCTAAACGCCAAGTGTTGGCACACCTACAACAATCAGCAACTAAACTTTGGACTGTCTTTTCTTTTTGCAGGCCCCAAGGAGTTCTCCTACCGCGGCAAAAACATGTTCCTAAGCACCCATGTGCCCGCTCTGGCCAACAGGAAGGTCGACTGGTTGGATGGCCGTAATCTGTGCCGCGAATACTGCATGGATCTGGTCGCCCTGGAGACCCAAGAGAAGAACAATCTAATCTTCCGCGTTATCCAGCAGAACGATGTACCATACATCTGGACCGCTGGTCGTATCTGCGATTTCGCTGGCTGCGAGAATCGTCCCGATTTGGAGCCCAAGAACGTTTATGGTTGGTTCTGGTCCGCAACCCGCGAGAAGATCCAGTCCACCAACCGCATTCCACAGGGTTGGGGTTACAATCCCTGGTCACAGACCGGTCACAAGAAGCGTCCACAGCCCGACAATGCTGAATATGACATCAACCAGACCAAGGAACAGTGCCTCTCGGTGCTGAACAACGTTTACAACGATGGCATCGCATGGCACGATGTTGCCTGCTATCACGAGAAGCCCGTCATCTGCGAGGATAATGAGGAGCTGCTCCGCTATGTGGCGGCCACAAATCCCGGCATTCGTCTATAAGTTTCAGCAGATGTAATGCTTCGTATTGTTTGTGTAATTTTAAAAAAAAAACTACTTTATTATAATACTCCCTAAATGAGTTTTTTTGTATAATTTTTTGTGTTTAATATGTGTGTACGACGAATGCAAGACAAATAGACTTTAGAATTTATAATTCCACACTCCCGATCTTACCACCTATATATAAACACACCAACACACACACACGCACTTCTCCATAAGGCAACTGCCGTGTTCAAAAATTCACTTCTATACTTTCGAAAAACTGCCAAACTTTTTACATACGAAACTTTTCGACTACAAAAACCCAAACACAAATTGTATTTATATATACTTTTAAAGAAATTTACAAATTGTTAAGTACTAGTATTCACTAGAATTTCGATCTGCTCTTGAAATCTCTTCAGCACTATTCTATTGCCGCTCAAAAACAAAAAGAGATTCAATAAAATGTTGTAAAAATCCATCCAAAAGAACAAAACAAAACTCACAATTATTTAAACACTCCCTCAGTTTATTCGACGACGGTGTCGTTCGTGTCGATATCTTGGCGGGGAACGTGATCGACTACAAGTACGTTCCCGGCCTGATCCAGAACTACTGCGTCTCTGACTTGAACTGCAGTTTCTTCTGTAGTCTGTCTGAGAAGGTCTTTGGTCTGTTTCTTGTCGAGATCTGGAAGAGGCTTCTCTTACACGATCTGAGCTGCTGCTTCGTGACTTGATACTATTAAGCTCTGGCTCAGGGCTCTCTGACCAACGCCAGTTGCGCGACTCCTTGCCAATATCATTCCAGCTGTAGGGAGAATTGATTTATTCACTTGAATTTATTTAATTGTTTATGTGTGTTACCTGATCGTTTGAGATCTAACTGTCTTTGGTGGGGATATGGTCGGACTTGGCTTCTTGTAGCTGCCCAAGTTGCCATGGAATAGATTGTTCGGATTGTTAAATAAGTGTAGATAGCCACATCTGTAACCCTTAGGACATTTGCGTGTTAAGGACAAACCTTAAAAAAGCAATAAGTTGTTTGGTAAAAATAATAAGCTTAAATATGAGAGAATACTACGGTCGAAGTAATCGACTGTTTTGTGCACAGTTCCCGAGTACTCTTAGGGAACTGGACTCAATGAACGCTTTCTTAATATGTTTCATAAAGGATACAGCACTTGATCTGCGGCTCACGTACCGCAAATAGCACCACGCCACGCGCTTATATTGGAGAACTCCACATTCAGACGCTTGGAGGCGTAATAACGACCCTGTAGGTTAATAAACGCTCGAAGCGCAAAGCTAAAATACAAAATTTTATCAAGATAAGCTAGACTGCTGCTTATACATTCCATTACGAACCGTTCCTGTGCGTACTCTACAAAGACGTGGCCACGCAGGTATGGTAAAATATTGCGCACCGCACGGAAATTTACAATTTTTCCGAACTTTTCGAGTTCCTCAACCACGTCCATGAAGAACTCGTCATAGTCGGCGCGCAAATCTTTCTCGGTAAGCTCCAAGTGCTCATCAGCATTGGCATACTCTGTGCTTGTGTCTTCTGCCTGCAGCAGTGGATGGCTAAAGAAATGACGAATTAGCAGGATTTTTGCCAGCAAGGGACGTCTGTGATTAAAGGTACATGCTTGACCGAATCTACAGAAATTTGTGCGTGTGTAGAACTCGCACAAACGTTCCTGCGGATGCGTGTCAACAACACGACGCAGCTCTGCCGGCGGAGTACGATTCCCTGTGTCTTCCATGTAATCATGTACTCGTTGCATCCATTCCTCAAATTCTGCAGCTGCTTTTTCAGCCTGCTTTTGTTTCTCCTCTCGCCATCGGCGTTGTTCCTCGAGCAATGCCTCCAATTCTTTGGCTTGCTGTTCACGTATTCGCTCCGCTTCAGCCTCTTGCTTGCGAAGCTTTGCCGAATGCAACTGGAATTGACGTTGTGCCAATGCCTCGCGACGCAGCCACTCCTCCTCTTCATCCTGTTTCTTGCGATCTTCTGCCAATCTTTGGAATTCCTCTAGTTCCTTCTGTTGTTTTAACCATTCCTGATACTCGGGATCCGCCTCTTTTCTGAGCAACTCTTGTTCGTCTTCTTTATCTCGATCTCGTGCATTTTTCTGTCGTCTGCGTTTTCTTTGTTGTTTCTTAAGCAACTTTCGCCAAGCCCTTAAATATTAATAGTTCATTATAATTCACCAATTCAGGTATTAATTATTCTTTACCTCTTTGTCGGCATTTTGTTGTTTTGATTGTGAAGTCAGTGTGACCAAATTAAATTCTCTGCTACATGAACTTAACATTGCGTTCAGCTGTTAATGTAATTTTAAATAACAAACAAAACCGCTCAAATCTTTTGTATAGTCCTTAAATAAATCACCGATTTCTTTCTCTATTTACACACACTTTTATCAAAACTATGTATGTTTTCTTGTTAAAACATGTTGTGCTCCTGTTATAAACAGTCGTCACCTATCTACATCAGTGACCTTCGAACGCTTGTCGAACTCAGTATTTTTAGTATTTAATGAAGTTGTCATGTAACATTTCTGAATATTGTTCTTCATAACGTACACGGTCACACAAGCATTTTCATGTTTTGGTCTATTTTTTATGTAAATACTAGAAGAATTACCAAATAAAATACACATAAAGTCATCAATTTGGCGCTAATAGTTCAATTCAAAATAAAAACACCTTATTAAAAATATATTTCGGTTGAGCGAAAACCTGGAATCCGCAACAATTGACAACCCACAGCGAAAGACACAAGCCATGAGCAAAGTGCGCAGGCTGTACCACCAGAAATATCGTGAAGATTGGGAAAAATTTCCATCGTTCTCGAGTTGGTTATGCCGCGGTGATGACGGCTACTCGGCCCACTGCAAAGTTTGTGATGCCAATGTTTTGGCACGCTTGGCATCCATTAAACAACATCACAACACAGCCAAGCACCAGAAGGGCATCAAGAACTATGCATTCGCATCAAAGGCAAGCAAACAATTGTATACCAAGTGCAAATTTAATAAAATTCGTTTTTAATTCAGGGCTCTCCCATAAAGTTGGAGCATATTTCACGGGACGAAATCAAGCCAATGACACAAAAGATAAGCGGAAAGTCGAAACCAAAAATAAAGCGTTTTAAGACCGAGAAACTGGACCATCCTATGGAAACTATTGAGCCCGACACATGCTCAAACGATTCCATACTAGAAGATTTACTGGGCACCGACGATATGGAACAGGAATTTTTACATGAAATAAACGAACAGGAAGTGGATCTAGACATTAAGACGGAGGCACTCCAAGATTATAAATATGAGGACGTGCATGAGGATAACTTGACGGATGATAACATAATTAGCGAATTTGATCTATTTGGCAAGAGTGTTTCGCTCCAATTAAACCACATGGAGGTAAGTTAACTAAACTTGGAATTTTAAATATAAGTTAAATGCGTATCACTGAATTTCAGCTCGAGGATGCGTTGTTATGCCAGGAACGTCTGCAAGTTGTCTTGACAGAATTTAGACTTAAAATTCTGAAACGTAAAAACAAACGTAATTTTTAATATTATATTATAAGTCAATTTGTATATTCATAAACATAATTAATATAATCGGAATTAAGCAGCGTTTATGCGTTTATTCCGCTTCAATTTCATCTATAAAGGCGCGACACTTTTTCTTCAACACTTTGACAGCTTCCAGGAATATCACCTCGGGTTTCAGAGCACCCACTGATTCCACATTGAATATGTAGTGATCGCGTACACGGGCCATGGTAACAGCATCGGTTAAATGCGGGTAACGATATACATTCCGGCTGCAGCTATCGTATCGAGCATCTTTCACGTACGCACAATCGTTCTCATCTATTCCAATTACACCAGGAGAGAAACAGTTTTGCAGTAGATATGCATCTTTACCGGACACCTCGCGGTTCAACGTTATTTGTGGCAGCAGTCTATAATAAGCAGTTGCCACTGGGGAGAACTTTGCATGGTCTTTGCCAATGCCTTTGACGGCTATAAGCCGCAAATCCAGCTCATGACCAGGTCGCAGTTGAGCAATCAGTATATCGTCGTGTATGCAGCCCACACTGCTCTCACTGTAGATTTGTCCTTGCTTGCCCTTTGGAAGCCACTTAAGATGACCAGAGTACACCTTGTGGTTCTTGTAGATGTCGTCAAAGTTTGACTGATCTTTTCCAGCATCCTTGCGACGTGTGCATTTTACCTTCAACTCATACTCCAGCGTATCCTGTTCGGTGCCCTGCTCCGTACTTTCTTCTGTGCGATAGGCAAACAGGCGAGGGTCAGCCCTCAATGGCAACAGTCCCATGCGATGGGCAAGTACTTCATCCTGTATGATCGATGTGTTGTTATAGATGTACACCTTTTCAATGGCCATGCTAGGCACCTCGCTCAACATCAAGCGACGAAAGGCGTTTGCAATCGCTGGATACACTCCAATCAGATCAAACTCCAAGCCGTGTTCCTCATCATTTCTACAAATAATGTAGTTTAAGACACTGAACACAACAATACCAAATAAATCTCACCTCACTATTACCACCTGCAACTTGCTTTTAAAAGCGCCCATGCTAAACACTTCATCGGCCAGCCCATAATCCTGTGGATCCTGCTTGATCTTGTACTCCTCCATGTAGAGCAATGGCTGCTTTTTATTATCAGGCATTGCGATATTCGTACAACTCAGTAATAATTCAAAATTAATCAAAAATTAAATGCTGCCGATTCGATGCCGCACGTGGTTGTTGTCAAAACAAATGGAAATGCGCCCAGATCGGGTAACAGTGACTGAGTCGAAGTGACTGTGTCACGGTGACTATCAACACAAATACCGGGAACTGCTAAAAACTCTTTTATCAAATCAAAAGTTGATCAATTTTGAATAGATTTGTGTACATCGTTTTTAAGTACCAATTAATATTTATTACATTTAATATTACAATTGTTATTCCGACGTTAAACCAAAGTCACAGAACACAAATTGACTCGAGTTGGCAGCCTCGTTGGCAGTCTTGTGAATGGCAAACTTTAGCTGGTTGACCGGCGAAATTTGTTCTCCAGTAGCTTTTACGTAAAAGTTTCTTGAAACAAAATAAATTATGTCGCGTGCATTGCAACGTTTGGCTGGAGGCTGCAGGCGCTGGACTCAATCAAATTGTCGAACTCAGCTGCAATCACAGTCCTTGACACATAACGTGCAGCAACGTTACTTGTCGGCCGGAGTCAAAGATCCGACAAAAGGAAAAGGCCCAATATCATGGAAAAGTCTGGCTGTGATTGGCGTTATGGGCGCAGGAGGCCTTGGTTTTATGCTCTACGTCAAGAGTGAGAAGGACGAGGCTCTAATGAAAGAGCGTAAGAGACAATTGGGTAAAGCTGCCATAGGAGGACGCTGGGACTTAGTGGATGCTGATGGCCAAGTACGAAAGTCTGAAGACTTTCTGGGCAAATGGCTGCTTATCTATTTTGGCTTTACTCACTGTCCGGACATTTGCCCAGATGAGTTGGAGAAGATGGCTTTAGTTGTTGACGAAGTTGGTGCGTATAGCAAGAAATATTTCGTGAAATCTTTTTTAATATAAAGTCATCTTGCAGAAAAGTCACCACAGACACCACAAGTTCAACCCATATTTATAACCGTTGATCCAGAACGCGATTCAAAGGAAGTTGTGGGCAAATACGTTAAGGAGTTCTCGCCAAAGTTGCTTGGACTCACTGGAACCGTAGACCAGATTCGAAATGTGTGCAAAGCCTTTCGAGTATATTTTAGCGCTGGACCGCGTGATGAGGACAATGATTACATTGTGGACCACACAATAATCATGTATCTGGTCAATCCAGATGGTGAATTTGTTGATTATTATGGACAAAACCGGGACAAGGATCAGTGTGTGTCATCTATTTTAGTCAACATTGCAAAATGGAATTCTTTGAACAAAAAGGGCTGGTTCAGTTAGATCTTTGGCGTTGCCAGACATATTGTTATTATTTTTATTAAAATTATAATTCGTATCAAGTTGGCAGAGCGACAAAATAACAACCCTGTTTGATTTGTATTCGCTCGCTCTTTTTGACGTTTGTGCTGCGTGGATGTTGCAGAAATTGTTTTGTTTTCTCGCAATAAATATATATTAAATTACAAAATGGTGTGTGTTCAGTTCTAACTGTATAAATTTGGGTTAATAAAAGTGTACTGCTGGCGGTGTCAATTAAATGAATTGTTTCATCAGCACCGGACACTTTTGTGATTATTTTAACAACATAACCTAAAAAGGCGGCGCAGTGCGCTTCGTGCTGAATTTTTTGCAATTAAAATGTGTAATAACAATTTTTATTTTACAGCGTCCGTTGATGCTACAAGGCCACGAGCGTTCCATAACGCAAATCAAATACAATCGTGAGGGAGACCTGCTGTTCTCCAGCTCGAAGGATCAGAAGCCTAATGTTTGGTACTCGCTCAACGGTGAACGCCTGGGAACTTACGATGGCCATCAGGGAGCTGTTTGGTGCTTGGATGTGGACTGGGAGAGCAGGAAGCTTATTACTGGTGCCGGTGACATGACCACAAAAATCTGGGATGTTGAATACGGCACTGTGATTGCCTCCATTGCAAGCAAATCTTCGGTGCGTACTAGCAATTTCAGCTTCTCTGGCAACCAGGCAGCCTACTCCACTGACAAGGCTATGGGTCAGAACTGTGAGCTGTTCATTATTGATGTGCGCAACGCAGATTCGACACTTTCGGAACAAGCACCCACTCTGCGTATACCTATGATTGAGTCCAAGATCACGTCGATGCTGTGGGGACCTCTTGATGAAACAATCATTACTGGTAAGCACATTTAAAGATTTGATTTAAATAAAAGCTTAATTAACTCTTATCTAAGGTCATGACAATGGCAACATCGCCATTTGGGACATTCGCAAGGGACAAAAGGTGGTTGACTCTGGTACTGATCACACTGCCGGCATCAATGACATGCAGCTTAGCAAGGATGGAACCATGTTTGTGACTGCCTGCAAGGACACCACAGCCAAGCTCTTCGATTCGGAATCGCTGATGTGCTTGAAGACCTACAAGACGGAAAGACCCGTGAACTCAGCAGCTATCAGTCCCATTTTAGATCATGTTGTACTTGGTGGTGGTCAAGATGCTATGGAGGTGACAACAACATCAACCAAGGCCGGCAAATTTGATTCCCGTTTCTTCCACTTGATTTACGAGGAAGAGTTTGCTCGCCTTAAGGGTCATTTTGGTCCCATCAACAGTTTGGCCTTCCATCCGGATGGCAAGAGTTACGCCTCAGGTGGTGAAGATGGTTTCGTGCGTGTCCAGACATTTGATAGTACATACTTTGAGAACATTTTCGAGTAGTTCCTTCAATAGTTTGTAGTTTCACTGATTTCGTCACGCGCCATGTTCATGTCCATAGAGAATTTTCAAATATACGCGAGAACGAAACGAATTATCGTTTATTGATTAAATTTGAAAAGTATATATATGTATGTATGTATATAATTAAGAGGCATTCGAGTAAATTGCTTATTGCGAATCATCTTCGGTTTAGAAAAATGTACGTTTCTTCTGCTGCACCACAACAGGTTGTCCTTGCATGGCTGCCAGTTGAGCTGGAGTTGGCAAGCAACCGGGCGGGGGTGGCGGAATAACCACTGCTCCCGCAGCTGTGGTACGCAGCTCGGCCCGAGAATCAATGTTTAATACCCGCGACGCAGCAGCTCCCGATGAGGTACTGGGTCCAGCTAAACCATAACCAGCACCATGATACATAGCTGGCAACTGCTGATGATGAGTCATTCCGTAATACTGATTGCTAGGTGTATGCATTGGCATCCCATATCCAGCTGGTTGCTGTGCATATCCGGGCATTTGTTGCTGACTCTGCTCGTATGTTGGAGGCGGTGCTCGCTGCGCAAAAAAATAAGATAAGATCGTTTTACAGTTTTGATCATGGTGCTTACCATAGATGCATTGTTGTCATATTGATAAGTGTAAGGTGGAGCACTTGTGCCCTCCGTGCTTTTTCCTGTACAAAAATTAGAACGGATTGAGTAATGACTGTGCTAAAGTTATCTTTACCTTTATTTGGATTGGACATTGCTTTGTTTACTTGAATGAAATCTGTGAAATATATTGAAGTTGTCTCAATGTTGCCAGACTTATTTAAATTGGCTATAAAAAACAAATGTTTATCGATACTTTTTTGTTTTATTTCAGTTTGTAAACTGAACTTGAAATGTAATAAACAATATGTTTGGCTAATTTGGCATTGACTTAATAAAAAAAATTAATAAATTTATCAAATTGATTAGAAAACTTCGATTTTGAAAACGACTTGTCATACTGTCGAACTTCAGCAACACATCGATACTTACATCAATGATTTGTCGTTCACAGAATAACGTAAACATATGTCAGCTGTTTGTCAAACGAGACGAGGACGAGAGCGCACCGTTGTAGCCTGATCGAAACAAATATTTAAAATAATACAATTTGAGAAGAGGTTTTATATAAATTGATTTGTAGAAAATCGTTAGACAACAAACGGGTTGCAAGATAGAGAATGGCCCACGCTACCCCGCAGGTTAGTATACAATAAGCTCTCATCAGTCCGCGCTTCTGTGACGCAATAGCCTCACATTCTGGCTAAAAAAATTGTGGTCTCTCTTTGCAGGGCGTTAAGCTTCTAAATGGCTTTAAGCGACCAGGTCGCTTCGAGAAGGGTTTGGGAGCGCAGCTGCCTGATGCCTACAAGAAGTTTTGGCGCGAATGGAAGTTGACAAAGCCAGCTGCGGTCCATTATATACCCAAGGAGAGCGAGTGGGAACGCGACGAGGTCACGCATGCGATTAAACCAGTTCAGAATATACCTTTGCCACTTATTGATACACCTGAATCCCATCAAGGTATTTGGGGCGGCGAAGCCGTCATCAAAGGCTTCCAGAAACGAGAAGCGACAAAACGTCGTGTGCCGCATTTTTGGGTTCCAACACTGAAACGTTCGGTGGTTCATAGTCAAGTGCTGAACGAGTACATGTCTGTTGTGGTGACTGAACGTACGCTTGAGCAAATACACGAATGCCATGGCTTCGATCACTATTTGCTCAAAAATTTGGCATGTGATTTGCGTTCAGCGTTGGCTTTGAAGCTAAAGCGTGAGGTGCTCAAAGCACTGCAACAAGGATGCCCCGCATTGGCAGCGGAACCAAAACACCAGGAGGACGTACTCAAAGAATACAGCCCTTATCTGGAATCGTATACAAACGAAGAAATTGACTGGTATGGCCATACCTACCTCGAAGCCATTCGTAAGCTGCAGAATCAACTGCGTGCCGCGGAAAAAGTCGTCCCTCATAAGGTCGAGTTTCGCAGCAAGTTGATTGAACAGCTTCGTGAGGCTGGCATATCGGAGGCAGGCAAACCCGAGGCAAAGGAAGTTCAACCCGGTGTTGAGCACAAGGACTCGGACATTGAGGCATTGACTAAGCTGTAAGTAAAAACCAATTATTTACTGCAAAAATTCTAATTAAAATTTTGTTTTTAGGGAATCATCGTCTTCGTCATCCAGTTGGTTGTCTAAAATCAATCCGTTTGGTAAGAAGGAAACGTAGTGGACAAATCTTTCCGTCGGCTTCTAATAGTTACATGTTGAACTACAAAAATTAAATAAATGGAAGTCTCTACAGATCATCCAAATTAAATAATCAACGTTTGGTTTATTATTTTAATCATCATCATTAGTTATTGCATGTGTATATTCGTTAGATTTGGTAAAAACTACAGATAACATTTAAGGAAACAGCACACAAGAAAAGGAATGATTACAAATTCCGTCACTTTACACACTTAAACACTATTTATCTATGTATATGTAATATATTGTATAAATAAAACTCTGCCCATAGTGGAACAGAGCTTTGTGCCAATATGATTCCAAGTCGACACAGGGATGTGCATCCTATGCGATCGGATTCTTTTTCATCAACTCAATGTCGGCGTTCATCATGTCACTGACCAGCTCAAGGAAACTAACCTTAGGCGACCAGTTTAACTCGCGTTTTGCTTTGGAAGCATCACCCTGCAGTAGATCCACCTCCGTTGGCCTAAAATACTTTGGATTGATGCGCACGCGCACAATGTCCGTGTTGCGTTCTACGCCCACTTCTTCAACGCCCTTTCCCTTCCACGTTATCTCCCGTCCGATGTGCTTAAATGCGGCTTCTACAAATTCCCGTACACTATGAGTCTCTCCGGTTGCAATTACATAGTCGGCTGGCTCTTCACGCTGAAGCATCATCCACATGGCTTCCACGTAGTCACTGGCATGTCCCCAATCACGTTTCGAGTCCAAATTACCCAGCTCAAAGTATTCCATCTGATTTAGTAAGATTTTGGCCACCGATCTTGTTATCTTGCGTGTCACAAAATTCTCGCCACGTCGAGGACTCTCGTGATTGAAGAGTATGCCATTGCAGGCGAACATATCGTAGGCCTCCCGATAATTGATGACTATCCAAAAACCGTACATCTTGGCGCAAGCTAAAAAATCATGAGTATAAAAATAAAATAAAATGTTATCCAGAAATTTTATTAACTTACCGTATGGAGAACGTGGATAAAATGGTGTCTGTTCGTTTTGTGGCGTCTCCACAACCTTGCCATACAGCTCGGATGTAGAAGCCTGGTAGAACTTCACGGACTTCTCCATCCCACAGGTACGAATCGCGTCCAGAATGCGTAAAGTACCTACGGCATCAACTTCCGCCGTGTATTCACTTAGGTCGAATGAAACCTTCACATGCGATTGTGCTGCCAAATTGTAGATTTCGGTGGGCTTAACCATGTTGATAATCTTCACCAGGCTGCTGCTGTCCGTCATATCACCGTAATGGAGTTTCATTTTTCCACCTTTGTGCGCTTTTGGATCGGCATATAAATGCTCAATGCGCGTAGTATTAAATGTGCTGGCTCTCCTTATAATTCCATGCACTTCGTAGTCCTTCTTTAGCAGAAATTCTGCCAAGTAAGAGCCATCCTGTAAGAAACATTAACATATGCAGTGAAACTTGTTAGACTCATTACAGTTTTTAGGTACAGGGTCTAAATAACACGTAAGCATAAGCGTAGCTATTGTAAACAAAACCAATTTGTTAACACCCGACAATTGATAAGCACGGAATTATTGAATATTCATGACTCATGAGATTAGGATTCTACACACGTTTTACGTTCCCTTACCTGTCCCGTTATGCCGGTTATCAGCGCCACTTTGTCACGAGTTACTTTGCCATCGATGCAGTCTCCTCCGCCGGTTGCAGTTCCATTTAAATCCTTGTTGTTATGATTATTGGCTAGGCGCGCTTGTTTGCTACCAGTGGCCTCATCGTTTGTGGACATGTTAGTTTCCTGAGCTTAGCCGTGTTTCTGATTTTCTTATATTTTGCGAGCGTGTAGCTTTTTATGCCTGCCAACGTAGTATAAACAATTTTTCTTTATCTGTAGCGGGAAAAGTTGCCACCCGCATGAAAACTGTAATGTTGTTTAGAAGGTAACGCTAAGAACACTAGCAACATTGAGAACAACGTCACAAATTTGCTCTCTCAGCGAAGTAAATGCTACCTCACAATGAACCATTACTGCGGCGAATGCAACTAAGCGATCTGGCAACGCTATTCAAGTCGACGACACCGAAAATACACAAACGCAGTTAGGCTAAATTACTAAATTGAATTTATTGTATATTAAAATTCCGCACTCAAAATGATGGTAAGTAAACAAAGGAAAATCATTTGAAACTTATGGAGTAGTAGAACTGCTATAAACTGCAGCCAGAGAGTTTATAGTTTATGCAGTTGGGCTTACACAAAGACTGTTGCTTATCAGTAGTAAAATGGGCGTAATTAGAAATGGGCGTAATTGTAAAAAAAATTTCACTGCATTTGATTTGCAATTAGGACGGCACGGATGAGTCAAACATATTGAATAGCCCACTGGCCAATAATGGTGGTACTATCGAAATATCGTCGCCAAACCCATTGGCACCGACGACAACAACATCAGCAGCAGCAGCAACAAATGGAAGCGGAAGTGCAACATCGCCGGATAGCTCCTCATCGGCGCCAGCGACACCAGCAGTGCTGGGCGAGAATGCGCTGCACGTTGAGATATCCGATGCACTGAGTGAGAAGGAAAAGGTCAAGTTCACGGTGCATACGCGTACTACACTGCCAGGTTTCTCCAAAAAGGATAACAATGTGGTACGTCAGCATGAGGAATTTGTCTGGCTCCACGATCGCATCGAAGAGAACGAAGACTATGCGGGCTACATTGTAAGTGAATAAAAAGTTAAATTTAAAAAGCATATATACATGGTGATTCATTGTAGATTCCACCCTGTCCGCCACGACCCGATTTTGATGCATCGCGTGAGAAACTGCAGCGTTTGGGTGAAGGCGAGGGCAACATGACCAAAGAGGAGTTCAAGAAAATGAAGTCTGAGCTGGAAGCGTAAGTCAAATAAATCCATACCTAACAAATAATTACAAGTATTGCTATTTTTATAGTGAATATCTTGCCACGTTTAAGAAGACTGTAGCCATGCACGAGGTGTTCCTGCGTCGTCTGGCTAGTCATCCGGTCTTTCGCATCGATAATCATTTGAAGGTATTTCTGGAATACGATCAGGATCTGTGCGCCAAGCCCCGCAAGAAGGTGGCCATTTTCAGTGGCTTTGTCAAATCGCTGGGAAAGACTACAGACGAGATATTGCTAAGCGCTACAGTGCGCGATGTCAATGATTTCTTTGAGAATGAATTGCAATTTCTCACGGAATACCATGGACATTTGCGTGAAGCAGCTTCGCGTACTGAGAAGATGACGCAGCGTCACAAAGATGTGGGCGATTCACATCAAAAGATATCAAATGCGCTGACCCAGCTCTCGACAACCGAGAAGGGCCACGTGGAGACCTTTGTGGCCAAGGCAGCGGAGGTGTTCGAGCGCATAAAGGTAGAATAGAACAAACAACAAATCACTCTATTATATTAATCATTTTATCATATTTTATACAGAATCTAGAAACTCGCGTGGCCAGCGATCAGGACCTTAAGTTAGGTGACACCCTGCGCTATTATCAACGGGACAGTGACGCGGCCAAGGCGCTACTTATTCGGCGTCTACGTTGTTTGGCCGCCTATGAAACGGCTAATCGAAACTTGGAGAAGGCGCGCTCTAAGAACAAAGATGTGCATGCGGTAAAGATTGTTATAAACTACCAACAATTCTTATTTTTGTTTTAAATTCCATTACGCTCACGGTGCTTGGCAGCAATTCTAATCTCAAGTCCTCGCAGACAGCAGCTGAGCTCTCAACTTATTAACCACAAATTCAAAATGGTCATAAAACAGTTGGGCATCTCCAGTTTTGTGTTTGCCAGTAAATCAAGTCTTCGGTTAGCCGAGGAAAAACAATTTCTTTCCCTGATTTTGTGTTGTTTTGTTATGTTTTTTTGCTTTAATTTGTTTAAAATCTTTCAATGAATTCACTCACCACTCTTCACCTTGCTCTTTCTCTCGCATTTCTCTATACTTGTGATTCTCTGTGATTGCGTGTGATTGTTGTGTCTTCCGCTGCAGCCTTTGGAGGTGCAAGAGGTATTTGGCATTTATCGTTAACATCAAATTGTTCACATTAATTAGTAATTCTAATCCCACAAACTAGACACAAATTACTTTTGTAGTTGTAGCTAAAAACGCGTTATACTTGCCGCATGTTATTGTACACATAAATTATGTATTATACATATTTAGCATGCCTTTTGCTATGTCTAGACTTTAGTCCAATCATATGTTAACTTTTTCGCTTTCTTTTAACCAGGCTGAGACTGCACAGGCCGAAGCTTGTGAGAAGTTCGAGTCCATGTCCGCCTGTGGCAAGGAGGAGCTGATTGGCTTTCGTAATCGACGTGTGGCAGCTTTCAAAAAGAGGTAACACCTATGATAAATATTTCAAACGAAAAACTAATTAAATAATGATTTCTTTATAGCCTTGTGGAGCTATCGGAACTGGAGATCAAGCATGCCAAAAACCAATACGATTACTTGCGTCAATCTCTTTTGGCTCTCAAGGAGATTGCCTGAGATGAGAGCGGGAATGGGAGTGATCTTTGATTATAGCCTGCACCTTGTTTACACACAATTTTAGCCAAGGCCCCCAAGGAGTAAATCAATTGGTTATTGCTAAGCAAAACAGTTTTATTATCATTATTATCTACATAATCTTTATATACATAATACTAAGAGCTATCGCATTGTATTTATATGCATGCAGATTACCGAATATTGATTTTGTTTGTGAAACAGATCGCTTTTATATGTATACTTATACTTATATTGTATAACGAGCATTCCTTTATCAACTTTACTAAATGTACAAGTATTGAATTCTAAATATACTAAAAAATATATATATGAAACTACATATACAACAAGCTCATCCAACAGTGTCAACAAATATGTTGTTATTGGCATTTGTTGATTAAAACTCGTAGCCAGGACAACTAGCAACAAGTAACGCTCTAAATTATTTTCCATAACAACTGTATAGATTTAGTTTCTTGAAAAATTTTCGTTCTAGTTGTATTTATAGATAGTTGTAGATAGATATATTTGTATTGTAGTTGTATTTGTTTTTGGATTTTAACTGTGTTTAGAAATCATGGATGAGTTTGGTTGCTTTGATGCCAAGATGCCGCCAGGTCCAAGAGTACCAGATTGGCGTACATCAACATATCGTGGACATCGTCACATTACGGACACTCGACTGGGCAATAAACTAAGTGCTCCAGTGGAGTGTAGCAATAAAGGTATATATGTCCGGGATAAATTGATGCACGATAAGCAGCTCTCTGAGGTGGCCGACAATTTTACCTGGAAGGTGAGCTAAAGCTCAAGAAGCTTCTAGTACTTTTATGACTAAGTATTACCATTATTTTGCAGTACTCTGATCCGCATATCTTGAGGAATCCTTCGCTGAACATGAAGACGCAGTTCATGAAGCGCTTCGAGGAGGGAAATCTACGTTTTGTCAAGCGCAAAATAAAACCCATGACGAGCATAAGTCAAGACACGTATACCTATGTGGAGCTGCCATTTGAGGCGGATCCAATGCCCATGCACATGCCCACGCCGGTGGAGCCAGTCAAGGTAACAATAGATCGCGCAAAGATCGGCTATACAAAATACTTGGATCCGAGTGCCACTACATACAATCTGTCCTATGTGCCCTTGTCGCCACAAGATTTGCAAGCCAGTGTTGCGGTCCATGACAATATAACCTTCTGGAACTGGTCTCAACACTCACCAGCTGTTGTACCAATTTCTCGGGTTGCCGATGAAACCATGTGCGACGAGTCCGGCACGGCAGAGTGTACCAAGCGACGGCTGGAATATCAATGTCAGATAGCACGTGTTCCCCACACGGGTCTCATCACAGAGGTGCAGGCCAACTACCTTGATCCTAAGCTGAACAAGGAATATATCGAGTATAACACAACCGATGTGAAGCCGCTTTTAGTTCATGAGCCAGTTACACCCTTTGCCACCCACAGCGAGTACAATGTCTATGGATCTGGGCAACCAGTGATCAAATATGTTTAGAGTTTTAAAGATTAACGACTTGCAAATCGAAAGCATTACTTTGATTTTTATTTTAAGAAGCTGTATTTAAGGTATTAGAGGTAGGGCACGTCCAACCTTTCGAAAGTCAATGATGAATAAACAGGGTCTTTTACAGCCTGTTTTTGCTACTCCTTTTTAAACTAAAGAGCCAGTAGAATTATAAACAATTACTTAAATTTATTTGTCATGCCGAAAAACTATGCGGTAAAAGATTATAAATTGATGTGACCAACACTTCATCGTCATCATCAAATGCTGGCAGCTTTGTGCTCAGCTCTGGAGCCTGGGCAATATAGATGGCTATATCAGATTTGGCGAACTCATTTATAAACTGACGACAGACGCCACAGGGTGTACAAAAGCCGGCCTCATGGTATGCAACCACAGCACCGGCATTGTAGCACCTGTAGCCTTCGCTGAGACCCTTCAACAACGCCGTCCTCTCCGCACAGCAGCCGGGAGTGAGTGCCACGTTCTCAACATTGCACCCGGTATAGACCCTGCCACACTTGGTGCGAAAAGCGGCTCCGACTTTGAATTTGGAGTAGGGCGCATAGGCATTACAGCGTCCGTTGAGTGCGTCCTCCAGTAGTTCCCGACCGCAGTTATCTGAGGATAGTATATAAAATATATAAGTGGGTAAACACAACTTTTAAATGCCGTGTTCGGACAGTGCGCTTATCAAATCAATTACTGATTGCTATCAAAATGGGCAAAAGCTGTCTGCTATGTGTTTATTAGTGCAACAGCTGGCTGCTATATAACCAGCTGGCTGCCATACCAACGCTTACTCCATACCATGTTGTTCCCAGCTGTGTTTAACCCTTGACTCACCCAGATCGGCGAATCGAATGGTATATTCCGGTAATTTAACGGGATGTCGGAGCAACGGCGATAGTCCAACGGGAGAACGTCCATCCTGTGGCCCTTGGCGCCTGTCCACCTCCTTCTGCAGCTGCTTTAGCTGCTCCAAATAGCACATCAGCCGCTTGTGAGTCTTGCGCTTGCAGAGCTCCTTCTTGAGTCCATCCAGGCATTTCATACAGTTTTTTAACTCCTTACACTTTTGTTGCATTTTAGTTTGCATTTTTTATTTATTATATTAAAAAAAAAAGAAAATTTCTGACTATCTCGTTCGCCTAAAATGATAACAAATAAATCAAGAACATAATTTTAAATCTCAAAAGCAAAAGCTCAAATGGGTTGACATCCAAAGCATTTGTCTACTGAGAGTTGATCGCGTCATATCGGATTTTATAGGAGTATAATTTATTGATATTAAGCTACACGAGTCACCATCAAACAGATTAGATATTCCTAATGGTGGCTAATCTGATATGTCGATAGCACCATTTAACAAATTGCATTTTCTAATTTTTGGTTTTATTACAATTTTTTTCAAACTAAGAATAATATTTTTGAGTTCTGGAAAATATTAAGTTTTTTTTTTTAATTAATTCTAGTAACAAATTTGCTTACTTTATTGTAATTTCATGCTAGTTTTCTCATTTTCAAGGTGACATTCTTTTCTTATTTACATAGATTACGCGAATCAGTTTGCTTAATCAGAATTCCTGTGAAATTTGAAAACTCGCTGCATTTTTGCTGTGCGTAGTCATCAGAGGCGTTGAAAGGGGTGTTGTAAGGGGAAAATTTACTCCAATTCCCCATAAAAAAATCAAAGAACTCAAAGAATTCATTTAAAAATAAATAAAAAGGGAAACTAAATTTCAAAACCATTTTATACACTCACAAACCGGTTAATCATAGACTCTTAACGTCAAGAGCTACGAATCTGAAAAGTACACCCAATAAACTACTTGAAACTACTAATTTGTTAGCCAGTGTAATTTGTTTATTTATTACGCTCACTGTGCTACACATAAAACATATATGGTTGGATTAAAAAAAAATCTTTAGTATGTATGAAAACTGTTTGGCAACAGATTGAATATGGATGTGCATAAAACCGGATCGTCCTCAAGGAAAGGTTTTTCCACCGGACGACCTTCTATGGCTCGTGCTATATAGATGGGTACGTCGGTGGTGCCGGCAAACTCTCGTATGAACTGACGACAGACACCGCAGGGGGAGGTGAAGACATCCGGAGCATAGGCAATCACAGCGCCAGCTGAAAACTTTTGGTAACCCTCGCTAACGGCTTTGGTCAGCGCTGTGCGCTCGGCACAAGCTGTGGGCGTAAAGGCGGCATTCTCAACGTTGCAGCCGGTGAAGATAATATTACTGGGCGTGGCACGGAAGGCGGAACCGACCTTGAAATTACTGTAGGGGGTATAGGCCCTCAGGCGAACGGTGTGTGCGCTAAGCAGTAGCTCCTGGACGTCAGCAGCTATTAAAACAAAATTTTGTAAAGAATTATTATAAATTATGAATAGTTTAAAGTTGAAACTTACCCAGCGTGCCATAATTGGCAACGGTTTCTTTGATTTCTGGCTGTGCAAAGCCAATTAACAGATGCGCCATATTAGTATTTAGTTAGATATTGAATATTTGGCAATAAATTGTTATTTATAATTACTGGCTGTGCAGTGGAAAAAATTGTATGAAAAAAATTGCTATAAGGTGCGCGCTTCCGTGTTCGTGCTCCGAACGTCCAACGGCAAATGGACGGTATTTGCTGATGGTCAGCTGAGATCGTCTAGTTAGTGCCTCATATTTGTAACAACAAGGTGAGCGCGAGAGATTTCAAACTAGCAGCTGTGCTTGCTGATAACATTTGCGATCAGAGAGATACACAGAGAGCAGGCACACGAAGAGAAAAATAGTGAGTGAAAGACAATGGGAGAGGTAGAGGGGACAGAAGGCAATGGAAAGAAATAATAGAATGTTAGCAATAACATACGTGTGGTGCATATACATGACAACAATTCGGGGTTCTTTTACACTTTAGGTCAATAAAAAAATCGGGTATTCACAATTAATAATGCACATTAGTCTAGGTGTACGTCGATTATTTGCCGTTTTGTAGGCTGAAAACATTTGGTAGCAAATCCAACACACTGGTGCAGAGCACACGCAGTGGCAAGCTGCTAGGCCGTGCTGCATACAATGGTATGTCCTTGCCATTGGTCACAAACTCCGATAGAAACTGTCGACACACACCGCAGGGCGTAGTAAAGCCACTCTCCTGCTGGGCTACAACAGCACAGGCCACAAACTCACGTTTGCCCTCGCTGCAAGCAAAATACCGTTATAAAAATTGGTCTCTTTCACCCACTGTTCAAGGACTATGCATACCTTATGGCCTTCACAGCTGCCGTCCTTTCTGCGCATATACTGGCAGCATATGCTCCGTTTTCTATGTTGCAGCCCGTGTAGATGGTGCCATCGGTGGTGCGTAGGGCAGCGCCTACAGCAAATTTACTGTATGGGCAGTATGCCTGGTTTCTAGCCTCTGTTGCGGCTCTAATGAGCTCCTGTACGGACGCATCTGCGTAAATAGAGCACAATATCCATAAATCTATAAATATTTATTTAACAAAATATTTGTTCTCTTACCCAAACTGTCGTGCTCCCGGACATTGGATTCATCTCTGGCGCCATTTAAATATACTTGCGTCATTGCTCTATTTCTGAAACCGTCTAATTGTGTCGTTTTTATTAGCAGATTGGTTGGCGTTCTACTTTTGGTACGATTTAAACCCTGTATGAAGTTTGCTTCCTATCGTGTGCAAACTGCGTTACTCAACTGTTGATCATATTTAAAATGTTCGAACTTTGGTACGTTTCATAATCATATTAGTTTGTTAATGAGTTGACATCATTTGTTTATTAAATCCAAAAACATTGTTTCCGTTATAGCAAATTGCGCCTGTAGCTAATCAGCTGATTCAGAGTCAGTTTAAAATTTATCGATAGCAATTGCTTAAATATCGTTAATCGTTGACTTTGTAAACAAAAGTTTACATGTATGTGTGAGATTTTCCGACCTTATCAGGCATTTGTATGATAATCGGGAAAAATTTCAAGTGGAAGCATATTGCTAACAAGCGGCTATTTAGTGAGTCGTGCTAGTTGTGAATTGTCTTAATTAGATTTAATATGTCGTCGCCGTCATCCAGAAACCAACAGCAGCAACCAGTAGACGTCGAAGTCGATATGGGAGGGCTTGGAGAATCAGTTCGGGAGAGATTGCCGCCAATTGATTTCGACTTGGATCGCTTTCCATATTGCATTGTATGGACGCCGATTCCAGTCTTAACATGGATTCTTCCACTAATTGGACACATGGGCATTTGTATGGCCAATGGAGTCATACGGGACTTCGCTGGACCGTATGTTGTTACAGAAGACAATATGGCATTTGGTCGTCCCACCCGTTATTTGCGCCTGCACCCGAAAAATGTTGAAGGTGGTTCATATGCCTGGGACGAGGGAGTCTCAAAGGCGTCAGTTCTTTATGGCACACGCACCCACAACTTATTTTGTGATAATTGCCATTCACATGTTGCGACAGCACTTTGCAATATGCGTTACAAGAACCGCGGCAGCTGGAACATGATCATCCTGTGCTTTTGGATGTTTGTCTGCGGCCGTTATGTGGGTGTTTGCGGATTCATTAAGACCTGGCTACCATTCTGCATTCTATTAACGGTTGTTGTATTATTAGCCGTATACTTTTAGTTAAAATTATCGCAATATATGTACACCTGATTAATGTTTATTAATATAGAGATAAGCATAAGAAAATTTCTTAGTACTACTATGAGACATGGGGTTTTTTTTTTGTTCTTGTTGATGTTTTATTCTTCAAGAGCGCGCGTTACCTCGTCTGCTACTGCGAGCAGTTTTCTCCACTGAGAAGCCGATAGCGAAATACCCTTCTTGCCCGGCAAGACTTTGCCATCCTTTTCATAGTGCTCACGTATGTCGACCATTTTTCGACCACGGAATTCATTAATGCGCACCTGACGCATACCCTCCAGTGTCCAGTTTGTGGCGCCGTCGCCAGCACCATCACTCTTATTGGATGTGGCACTCTCCTTAGACTTTTTACTTGGCGGCGGAGCATTGCGCTGAAAATATTGTAATATTTAATACCGGTTCCAATAGTTGTATACCGTGTAACATACGTCATCTGGTCCGCTGTCACTGTCCGATGAGGAACATTGCTTTTTCTTGCTTATTTTCGGCATTTTGTTTATTTTATTTCAATGCGAAGTCCTTACTACAATATTTGGCGCAAATAATAGCCGGTCTCGTCTCGGCTTTGCATTTCGATAACAAAAGCAGATGCCAATCACATGAAAACGTAGCAGTAACCGATAAGAAATCGCCGATGGTGGCGTCATCCGAGTTGTTTGAATGTAAAGCGCAACCGTTTAATACAATCAAAAGAATTAGGTTTTTCATTCATTTATTACCATTTTTACAGCCTTAGCGCCATTAATAAGTAAAAATAGTACATTAAGGAAACTGTAGGGCATTGTATCGATAGAAAAAGCCGATATTCCTAACAATATATTCGATAGTCGATAAGTGTACAGCTTCAATCTCTAATTCGCGGCGGCATCGCAGAACGCGCACTTTTCTTCTAGATTCTCGTAAAATTTTGGCATTGCCTCAAAGTGTAAAACAAATATAGTAACTGTTTAACTGTTTTAGAAAACAGTATTTTCAATATCTTAGTTCGTGGTAAGCGTTTGTGTTCCAGTTGTTCACATTGCTTGTGCATTCAACAGCTTTGAAATTTTGCACACTTTTGTGTATTCTCATATACATACATACATATGCAAAAATCTGCGCTTTTTTTCCAGAATAAAAATTTAAATAATGGGTAAAAAGTTAGATAATGAAAGTAACGATGCTTCTTCCGGTGAGCAGGAGGAGGAGGAATATGCAGTTGAAAAGATCTTAGACCGCCGCGTGCGAAAAGGACGGGTATGAATGACGCCAAACAAATAAGTTGTTGCTGTAAATAAACGTAAATATCTTAAATGCTTCAGGTGGAGTACTATCTAAAGTGGAAGGGCTATGCTGAAACCGAAAACACTTGGGAGCCGGAGGGTAATCTCGACTGCCAAGATCTAATACAACAGTATGAGCTATCCCGGAAGGATGAGGTAAGTACAGTTGTGATACGCTGAGATTGTTACATGAAGTGCTTAAGCTTTGTCTCTTATTAGGCAGCAGGTACCGCATCCAAGAAAGATCGGCCTGCGAGCAGCCCTAAGGTTAAGGAATCGGGACGCACAAGCACCACAGCCAGCAATAGTAGTAAACGTAAATCGGAGGAGCCAGCTGGTCCAGCAGCATCAAAATCCAAGCGTAATGATGCTGAGGAAAACAATGATTTAAGTAAGGGCGGCGGTTCCACTGGCTTTGATCGTGGTCTGGAAGCCGAGAAGATTTTGGGCGCCTCTGATAACAATGGACGTCTGACATTCCTTATACAGTTCAAAGGTGTGGACCAGGCTGAAATGGTGCCCTCGACAGTGGCCAATGTTGAAATACCGCAAATGGTTATACGATTCTATGAGGAGCGCCTCTCCTGGTACTCGGACAACGAAGATTAAAATCAAAACAAAAAAGTCTATCTTAGAATCAATTCCATTGGCAAAGATTTAAATGTGCTTTCTCCTCCGTACAATTCCCAAGTTAATGTGAATTTATATTAAGGACAGTAAAGCGATTGTAGATGCGTTGAAAGGAAATGTTCTTTTTTTTTTTTGTGAAATGGAAACTCATCATACATATATATTTTATTAATCATATAACACCTAATATGTATTTTTTATCATAAATTCCAAAAATAAAACGCGTTCAAATAAATGTATAACCAAAACTCTCGAACTAGCGATGTGCCTAGTATTAGGAATTCAGCAGCTTGTTGGCCACTTGACATTCGGAGTTCTCCAAGACATTGCCGCAACAGGACCAATGCCGACGTCCCGGATGCCCTACATGACCGTGTCCACAGCCGCTGTATCCGGGCATGCGACCATCGCAGGAGCACTTGACACTCTTACTGCCCTTGCCGGAACAAAAGGCACAGCAGTGATAGATGCCACTGTGTGGACGCACTTGGCGAGAGTGGAAGGTATAGGGACTACCTTTAATCTGTCGGTCATTAATGCTGACCGTCAAGAGGAGTGTGCCCTGTGTATCCGGTGTGAAGGAAATGCTATAGGTGCCATCCCGATGATCTGAAACATCAATGGGCAGAAACTTGACACTCGCATCTTTGTACTTAATCATGCAGTTAATCTCCAGTCCGCCATGACAGAGAGCAACTCCGTCTGCATCCCTGGAGTGCAGCAACAGATCCACCTTGCGATGCAGTCGTAGTTGGGAGAAACCTTCCCATTCCAGTGTGCAGAGCGTTGGCTCCACGGTCTGCATCGTTATGATGCCATACAAGGGAATATCATGCTGGTCCTTAGTGCCCGGTGCTCGAATCTTGGCCAGAAAATGCAACGAATCAGAGATCTGAAGAGGTAGTGCTTAAATATAAAATATTTTAGTGATTCGACTGGTCACCTTGGGATCCACTGGTGGCTTAAATTGTTGGCAATACTCGAAGCGTTTCAGCAGAATCCGTGCAAAGCTAAGAATCTCCACCTCGGCTCCAATATCGCAGAGCTCCTGGCTAAAGCGTATTGTGTCCACCGCCTGTTGCGTGCGTTTCTCTAGAAAATTTAGGTACTCACTTTACTAGGAGTTAATCTGCATTTAAACCCTAGTGGTGTACATTTTGAGGTTAGTTACATAACATAACCTCACAATCGTTAGGTACGGTTTGACACTAGTGACGAAAGCAGTTAAAAATACTGTGTTGTATGTTGGTTTGCTTACTATACTGCACGTGTGTGTGTAGGTACAGGGTCTATACAAGCAACAAATGATGTGCAGTGATTCTCAGAATTGATCTATTCTAAGAAATGTCACTAGACAAATGTGTTAACGTTGAGAGCAGCTCAAGCTGTGCCTTTGTTAGTTATCTCAAATAAATTCTTTTTAAGAGTAGGTCACTTACCCAATTCCATCTGTTGGTTAAGTATCAACTCAACTTTGGACTCCCTGGCGCGACTGATCTGCTGTAGGAGTGTATTCCTATGAGCTTGCAGTGCCTCAAAGTACCGATTCATGTAGCTCTCCACTTGCGACTGGATGTCATCGCATCTGGCATTGATGCCTCGTGCAATCTCGTTCAGACGCTCAATGGAATGCTCCGCATACTGACACAGTGGACGTGTTTGCTCCGTTGCATCTTTCAGTTTCTTTGTCACCTGCAGCTGAACAACTGCCTTGGCTATGGTCTCATGCCGATGATTGCGATGCTGCAGCACCAGACAGTCCGAACATGCTAACTGCGAGGAGGGAATGAAGGAGTCAAGGAGTAGAAAGCTAAGCAATTTTAATCGAAGAGGAGTAACTAAACAACTAAATTTGATCAGCATTTGGACTATAATAGTATATACCAGTTGGTTTCAAATCTGTCCAAAAATATTAGGAGTTTTTCCTAAGGATAAATAATCAAAAGATCCTATGACCTAAACCTTCCTATGCCGACCTAAGAACTTCCTATCCAAGTTAAGATCCAGCTCAGAGTCCTAAAAATTTCCTACTAAAGAACTTTATTACTTTATTAGCTTAAAATCCCCGTGACAACCCCAAGGAATCGTAGGACTCTCACCTGCTGGCAGGGTATGCAGAAGGACTTGAACTCGAAGCCATGTAGTCCGCACTTGAGCAGCAGATGACTGCTGTCTCCCAATCCCAGTTGCTGCTGCTTTTGCTTGCGTGCTCGCCTCAGCTCCACAATGTTTCGCATGTGATGATTGGCCGTGCTTCGTTGTCGTTCATGGGCCTCCTTGCACAGCGAGCAGAGATTCAAGGTGCAGCTGATGCAGTGATAGATTGCCTGGTAGGAATTAGGACTTTTAATCGAATTGGCTACTCAGAATCTTGGCGATAACTCACGCTTGTCTCATCGCTGCAGAGGGAGCACCAGACACGTGAGATGACATCGTTGCCCGCATGCAGACGCAGTGTCTCAATGCGTCGCACCAGCATAAAGTTCTGTGGCAACTGCCTCACGCCACCCACAGGCGGCAGATTGGTGGGATACTGGCACAGATGACAACGTATGCAGCGCGTGGACTCGGTTTCGTTAATAAAGCTGGCATTCAGACGTGTGCTGGAGGAGCACGCCGAAGTCGACCGTTTGGCATCGCTCTTGGCCTGGAAAAATGAAGAAAAATTTCCTTAATTTAAAAACTTCCACCAACTACAGGGTCTCTTAAAATCAGTCTTACTCGTAGCGCCATGCGTTCCATCGACTTCTTGCTGCGCAGACTAAAGCTGGCGCCGCGCTGCCTGGCCGGCGAGACCGTAGCCAGTTCCGGCGTGGAGGAACGCAGACTGTAACTGGAGCGATCTTCCCAGCTACCCTCCTCCCGCAGCTGCTCGTGAACCAGACACTGCAGGCAGAACGAGTGAAGGCAGTGTAGCGTGCGTGGATCTGTGTATACATCCATGCACATGGCACACTTGAGATCCTCCGGAAAAGTGATGATCACAGGGCTACCCCCAGTCGGACGCAGTGTGAAACTTGAGGAGGGCGAGACCACAGGAGTGCCAGTCACCGAGGGCGAGGGGGAGTAGCTGCGTGAGGCTAGAGATGCCATGGTATCGGACGTTACGAGAGCACCTGGCAAAACCAACGTAGTGATATCCAGCTGAGCTCCGCTGTCCGGCGTGGGCGGGGAGATGCGCAGCTCCGGCGATGCCTTGAGGCTGAGCACGCGTTTGGGCTTGAGCGGCAGCGGGGACTTTAGCGGGGCTGGTGGAGGAGCTGGAAATGGAGGAGGAAGCGCTGGTGGTGCTGGCGGTGCAGGTGGTGGTGCCACTGTGATGTCACTGGCGCTGCTGCTCTGCACTGACACGGAGCTGGCACCGCTTAACACGTTGTCCAACAACGACTCTGGCGACGTAGAGCTGCCACTTGGTTCACTGTTACTATCTGTGGAGCTAAAAGGCTGCTCCGCAGGCAGACCCAAAGTGCGAGATCGTCGAATGAGGTTGCTCTGCCCGTAGGCGGGCAGACGTGGCACCATTTGCCCATTTCCTACCACAGCCCCCACCTGCTGTGGTGCTATGCTGAAGCTATACAGCTGTGGCGCTGACTTGCGACGCACTGCATCCGGCTGCTCCGTGTCACCCTGGACGGGCGACTGTAGGCGGATTTTGCTGGCGCTCAATTTGAGCTGCATTTTGTTCGCCGTGGGGGGTTGCGCAGGCAGCGGGGGAGTGGGAGGAAGGGGAGGCATTAAAGGTATTGACATTGGAGCAGCTGTCAGCTGTGTCGACTGCATCTGCTCATAATCGATGGGATTGTTCAATGGGCCGCGCTTGAAAGTTAGTTTTGTTTTGTTGACTTTATTCATTGTGATTTTCTTTCTTTTTTCCCCGATTTGTTGATGTTTTTCTAAAACAGTTTGAAAACGCATTTGTTATGCAACCATTGTGCTATTTGGCTTTTACGCTTGGCTAAACCGTACAACAATGTTCAATCCACTTGTCAGCTGCACGTTCCGTTTCCAACTGGTCATCAGCGGGTTTTAGGAGCGACCAACAGGGCGTATGCCTAATCTAATTACTCGAAATGGAAATGCGAAATGAACATTGGCAGACAAACAAAACAAAATAAAAAGGGTTACAACTGTGACAAGTGTCTCACATAGTCAATGCTGTAGCTGCGAGTCTCTGCTATGATTCTGTCGGTTCGTATTATAGTCGTTACTCAGTGGGTAGTACTCTGATATACCCAGTGCTATACCTGGCTTATAAACGAAGGTATCTCGGAGTCGGTTGGAGCCAGTAGCATAAAATTGGGCGTATGGAATGCTTATAGGGGTAGACTACAGACTTTTATTTTAACTTTTTGTTACACCGGCCTTTTTGCCCACAACCCGCCAAGCAAAAATTTACCAGTTTATTTTACTAAGTGCTGCTTGCCTTATACACTTCTAATTAAATGTGTGCCTAAGGAATAGTGCTGTTCAACCATCCCATAAGTTTCATTAAGATCGCTTCATAAACAAGAAAGTTAGTCACTTGGCTACGTGTGCTAGAGCGAGACAGAGCGACCTACAGTAGTCTGCAAGCCAGGCAGCAGAAGTCGCATAGCAGCCAGCTATGGCTTGTTGAAATTGTTTCTTGATAATAATCGGCAGTTAATAGAAAGCATTCTTTGGTAGCATAGGGTATATTGCTGCCGTTTGTGCTCTTCTGTTTAGACCTTCGTTCATTGCTGTCCGTTATAAAATGCTTCAATGTCAGCTTTCCATCTTAGTCTTGTTTTCTGTAAGAAGTCTTCATTTGTGACATTTCTGTGTCAATTTAAATTTAAGTAACACAAAATTAGTTTTCTATTTAGTAATTATAATTTTTTTAATTCTGTACTTCTCATCAAACCACTCTGAACATGCACTCTTAAGTAAATTCACATACATATCTGTAAAATTGCAACTGTTTTCAAAATGCATTTAATTCTAAATTGCCGATCAACAATCACTTATACACTCACACGCAAACACACACAGACACACAGAGTCCAACAGTGAACATAACGAAGCTTTTACGCAAATACAATGTTGTTGCTGTTGCCCTTACATGCTCTCCCACACTCTCGCTCTCTCTCCGCTCCTACTCTCTTAGCACTTTCAGTGCGAGCGTAAGCTTTTGCGTGATTGGCCCCCCAAACCCAACGCAGGCGCTCAGTATGGGTCTCAGTGCACTTTGGTATCGGGCGGCGTGCGTACGTTGTTAACGGTTCTTGCTTTCTTGCTAATTGTCGACAACAGTAGCATCGGCATCGGCAGCAACAGCGACAGCGGTGTGGGTGACGCGTGTCTCGGCTTTTGTCAGTATTTGGCATTTTTAGAATCGGTTCGGTCAGCCCCACAGGCACACAGAACTCGGCGGTCAGGCAGCGTGAAGCAACTTTCTATTTTGTTTTCATTTCGTTTTCGTATTGTTTTCGTTTACGTTTTCGCTTTCGATTTTGATTTTGAGTTTTGTACTTTCGAGTTTTGTTTACGGCTGCAGTTTTTCAGTGCGGTAACAATTTCGAATTGAACACACGCACAAAACGTTGTCAAGTGACAAATTGTGTAGTTATTGCTAATTGCGGTACTTTGTAATCTTATTCAGTGAGCGGTTACATCTCTCTCTCTCTCATGACGAAGAACAATAACAACAACAAGAGCAACAACATATTTTCCGTTGGACTGTGCTGAACTTTTGCGTGTTCTCTTACGTCTTGTTTTTCGCATTTGACGCACATTTAATTTTTTGCTTTTGTTTTTGTCGGTGCGTTTTTTTGTCTCTTCGTTCTCTTTCAACAACAACATGGAAACGGTAAGCATGACTAATAAGCCGGCATCGGCATCATAAATAGATCTGTTCCGAAATTATGCAAAACAGTTGAGTACTTTACGTATCAGTTCCAAAGTTCAGTCGTGATAAACCTCGGCTGGCCATTGCGCAAAAGGTTAAAGTCCCGTTTGCTTTTGGCCCATTAATGGGACAGCGCGTATAAATAAGACCCGTCGGTTTCGATTCTGATTCCGTTTCGAATCAAATCGAATCGAATAGCGCTTGAATTGTTCTCAGGTTTATCACTATAATTTCAATCGCATGATAAGCAACTAATAAGTATGCCACCAGGTAACAGGGTATTTGTTATCGGGCATTCAACACTGTTAAACGAAAGATTTATTTAGACCCATAATAAATAGCTTTTTAATGAGAAAAGCATGTTAATAAAATATTTTAAAGTTATCTCAATCGATTTGAATAGTTATCTTATCTTTGATATATATGACTTCCTATAAAATATTTGAATGTCTTTCTCTTTATATTTCTATAAATATATCTACTATAAAATAAATAAATTTTTTTTTTATATCACAAATTTGTTTCACTTGAATCTTTCTCCAAATATAACTAGCTTTAAAAATTTCTAACTGTCTATAGTTTTTCTTTTGTCAGGAATCTCCCAAAACTAGAATCTTTGTTGACTTTTAGTATATGTAATTATAGTTCTCTAACTTATGTTAACTTTATTACTCCACTGGAACTATAGAATCTAATTTATATATGTATGTAGTAGTTATTCGACGCCTGTTAAAAGATAAACAACTTTTATTATATGTTATCAGACGTCGCTCATAAAATAAAATCAACTATGTCACTTTATATAACACCCAACCAAAAATGTTAATTTGTCTACAGGAAAATAACTACAGATTTGGCAGCATTGACTATATAGTCTTCCTGGGCATGATCATACTCTCTACGGGCACTGGCATTTACTTTGGTTGCCTCAAGTGAGTGTACTATGAGCATGCCTAGTAAAAAAATATAATAATATTCGAAAATTCTTATAGAAAGACCAAGAAATCAGTTGAGGATGTGGAGCCCACGCTACCCACCAGCACGAGCAGCAGTTCGGTGACCAAAAAGCATGATTTTGGTTCGGAAAAGATGAGTGAATATCTGTTGGGATCACGACAACTCAAAGTATTTCCTGTTGCCATGAGTTTGATAGCCAGGTGAGGAGAATGATAATAAACCCAAATCTAATACACACACAATGTCAAAAATAATCTCGTGGATTCCTTTTTTATCTACAGTTATGTATCGGGCGTTACAATACTGGGTACTACATCTGAGATATATAACTATGGCACACAATACTGGTTTATAGCCATAGCGATTGTACTGCAGGGCTTTGCCGTCTCCTATATCTATATACCAGTATTTGCGACTCTACAAGTCGGCTCTTCCTACGAGGTATGTCTCTAAACTGACCATAAACTTAACGACCCCACGACCATAAGTATCTTGGGGTAAACACGATACACGAATTAATGAGTTGTTCAAGGAAATCAAAATACTAATGATAAGAAAATGCCAGACATTTTAAAATAGTACCCAATTTAATTATATGTTTTTTATTGCATACACATCGGGTAGATTTGTTGCTGCCATGATTTTAGTATTTATTAAGTTCGAGTTTTACAAACGCAATTTAGTTTAAAGATAAACATACTAGGTGCTTAAATTAATGCAAATTTTTCACTTATTTAGGGGAATTGATTTCTTTTTATTTCTTATCACGATTTACATTTGTTTCATTAAGCTAACGATTCGTCATTGGATCGAAAAACCTTTGGAACAGACAAGCACAAATTGTTTCAAACGTTTTAATTAAGCAAAGACATCACAACTTGGACTTTGGTCTGGACTCTACATATACATATATATGTGTATATATATTTTACTCTATTGTTTCGCTATGATTAATTGTAAATTCAATTTTGTAGTTCCATGCCACTTGACAGTTGTTTGTGTCTAGGTCCAGGCAATTATTTTACACATTGATGAGTGTATGATAGGTTTGTTAAAGGTATGAAAAAAGAGGATCAGTAGCAGTAGTTATATAATATAGGGTATTTTAAGATTAAATAAGCTCGCCTGCACTATTTTGATATCGAAAAATATAGTCTCTTTTATAAAGTTTTAAGTTGATATTGTTTTAAAGAAATAATGAGTTAAGCAGTAGTTATTAGCTTTAAAAATTTTGAATTTGAGTTATTATTATTGTTTTATATAAATCTAAGAGATCGAAGATCGAACAATCATAAGTTTGTTTGGTAATATTATAAAGATTTTCTTGTTTTCAGTATCTGGAAATGCGATTTCACTCGGTTATACGAAGCATAGCGTCTTTTATGTTCATTTTGGATGAGGTTAGTACTATACAAACTATAGGAATGCTGTGGTTTATTTTATTTGTATGGGTTTTTCTTTTACAGATACTCTTTCTACCCTTTGTGGTCTATGTGCCGGCTATAGCCCTGAATCAAGGTAATGTCAAGGAAGGTTTTAAAGATAATCTATCTTCATTCTAATGTTCTGTCATTTTTAGTTTCTGGCATTAATTTGCATGTGATATCAACGGTGATTGTGATCGTGTGTGTTTTCTACACCTTTGTGGGCGGTATCAAGGCTGTGGTTCACACAGACGCATGGCAAACTCTCGTCATGTTCCTTTCGGTGTTGGTTGTGGCTGCTCTGGGCACCTACTACGCCGATGGTGTGGATAAGCTGTTTGGTGATGCTGCCAAGGGTGGCAGATTGATATTCTCCAATACGAATCCATCGCCATATGTAAGGCACACCGTTTGGAGCGTACTCATCGGTGGCTTCTCCTACTGGACATCCTTTAATGCGGTCAATCAGACAATGGTTCAGCGTTATATGTCTTTGCCAAATCTGAAACAGGCGCGTGCCTCGATGGCCATATTCACGATTGGAGTTGCTGCCTTTGTGTCCGTCTGTTGCTATGTGGGATTGCTGATCTATGAGATGTATCAGGATTGTGATCCACTGAGTGCAGGTCTCATTACCCACGATGATCAGCTGTTGCCTCTGTATGTGGTACAGAGTGTGGGACATATTCCTGGAATGGCAGGACTCTTCATTGCGGGCATCTTTGGCGCTGCTTTGAGTTCATTATCCGTGGTATTGAATTCCACTTCGTTGGTTATACTGCAGGACATCGTGCGCGGCTGCTTTAAGATGCAGCCAAGTGAACGTGCATCTACAGTGCTGGTAAAGACATCCGTCATCGTACTGGGTGTGGTGGCTTTGTCGCTCGTCTTTGTGCTGGAAAAACTCAGTGGCATACTGAGCATCTGCACATCCATGACAGCCATTGCAGCGGGTACAACCTTTGGCCTCTTTACGCTGGGCATGCTGGTGCCTTGGGCGAATAATGTGGGCACTGCTGTGGGTGGCATCGCTGGTGCGCTGCTGGCTGGTTGGATTTCATTTGGTACACAGATAACCATTGCAGCCGGTGGACTCAACTCGCAAAAGCTACCAGTATCTGTAGAGTACTGTGCAGGAAATGTAACAGCGCCCGAAATCATTTGGGTAGATGAGGAGCAGGTGTTTCCACTGTATCGTCTGTCGTATCATTGGATCAATCCGATTGGTGTTGCTACAGTTATAATTGTTGGTGCTGTTGTGTCGCTGTTTACGAAGCCCACGGAGCTGAGGACACTTAATCCGGATCTAATATCGCCAGTTATACACAGATGTTTGCCAAAGGAGTGTTTTGTTGGACGCAATCATTATGCGCAGGCGCAAACGAACCTCTTGAATGGCCAATAAAACGGAGGATTCACTGCCAATTGTACATAAATACACGTCTCCATTTAACAAAAACAAATCAAAAAGAAGAAACAAAAATAGCAAAATATTCCTAATCAAGCTCTATACATCTAAGTAGTTAGTAGCTTAATTTATCATTAGTCTAGTAGTAGTACAAATTTTGTAGTATGATTTTTGTAAAAAGGGCGCACATGTAAACAAGGTACAGGAATTTATGAATCTGCATACCCATCTTTTGTCTTATCCTCTTCTTAAGTTGTAGTACGTACATATTATAATTTATATACTATATATATATATATTCTTAATGAATCGTTGCCGTTTGTCGATTCCAGTTACAACTTAATTTCTTTGGCATTTTGTGTTTAGTTCAATCATCAATCAATCTTGTCGGCAGACTGTGTGTGTGTATTCCGTGTGACTTAGCAAGCATTATGTCTGTGATAAAAACGATTTAATAAATATAAATATACATCTTTATGTATACTATATCTATGCTAAATGTTTGGTATATCAGAAATTGATCTGCGAATGATATGGAAACAAATTGATACCTAAATGTAAGCCTCTAAATTTGGCCATGAATCACATAATCTCATATATCTGTTGTTATCTACATGAATATTTACAATTTTAGTGACTTTTCGAGTGCGACAAATCCTCTGTCGCTGGACTCCTTCTATAAATAAAGTATTTCCTGAGCCGAAAAGCAATCAGCACGAGGCAGGCAACACCAGCGCTTACGTAGCTGTTGTAAACGAATTGTTGTGGCAACATTTTGCACTTGAGCACCGCATAATCATCCGGCGTTATTGTGGCCTGTAAATTAGGTGTTTAAATTTATGGGAAGAAGAAACTGCATTGTTTGCATACCAGCATAAAACTAGGATTCACATTGTTGCGCCAGCTAAACGATGCCACCGTGTACTCATCGATGCCCAGGCGATTGATGTTGTGACAGAAATAATGTGAGTGTCCGGCGAACGCCAGACGAGGCTTCAGCAGGTCACCCAGCATATCTGTGGCATCTTTGGAGAGCACATGGTAACGCTCACGGAAAGCCTCAATGTGTGGTGCATCGTGCTCCCTACAAACTCTATCCGAAATACGATACGTGGGAAAGTGTTGCATTATTATGGGTTGACTATACGGATGACGACGTGTTCTGGCACATTCGGCCTCATGTGGATGCTGCATGCAGTGCAGTGTTCTCGAGATATTCTTTAGCGCCGACTCGGCTTCTGTGCAGAACATGCAGGAATCCCCTTCCATGGCCATCGAGTTGACAACCACAAAGTGAATCTGCTTTATGGTATACAAGTGCACCTTGGAAAAGTTTAGGTAACTCTCAAAGCGCGACATAAAAAATGGATGCATTCTGTCAAGAAATAAGTAAATTTAATTATTTCATACAGAGCAATGGAGTTTATTACTCACTTGTAGTGAAAGCCTACGTCATGATTGCCCACCACGCTGATAAGGGGTATACCAGCGGGCAGATTAAACATCTGCAGATAACGCCAGACGTATTCCTGGAACTGTTTATCGCTGACCATGTCGCCCTCGTCAAATAGATCGCCGAGCACAAAAACCACATCGGGTTGGAGCAGTCTCGAGGCGGCCTGGAAGGATCGCGTCATATGCCACTCGCGGTACAACTTGTCCAGCCAGTGTCCACGATGTGGCCCCAATAAATGGGGATCGGCAATAACCATGGCTCTCAACGGATCGTCGACATACTTTTTGCGTCGTATCTCGGGCCATTTGCACTTCTGTAGCACCACAAAGTCAGCCACATATTCGCAAAATATTAGCGCGCATAACACAATAACAAAACATGCGTAAAGCCAACGCATTTTTCATAGACAATAATAACAATAAATATTGCAACTGCCGGCGAACTCACAAATGCAGCAATCAGAACACAAGAACACAGGGTTGGCGGCTCACTTTACCAGGGCATGGTACAAGAAAACAAGAGGTAGTTGAAAGAGCGAACTACCTCACGCTCAAGCCGTTCTCTCACTTGCAGTGCGTTTTCAACAAATGCAAATTAAAAAAAAACAAGTAATTTAACAGCTACATTGAATTCTTCAATTTTTTTCATTCATGTGTTATCATAGATTAAGAAGAGTTTTGTAGTAAGTAAATTGTAAATATTTTGGGTTCTGCAACGTAAGAGCATCGTGGTTAATGCGTCATGTGCCTACCTTTATCAATTCCACCATGTACCAGGGTTGAAAAAACTTAATTTGGTTATTCACGCAGCTGGTTTGTTTCGTAAGAAAACAAATTACTTAGCATTGGCATTAAAAAATAAGAATTAAGTGAATCTACACAAATATTTCGTAATCAAACGGATACTTGTGTTTTAATATATTTGTGGTGGGTGAAATAACAAAAGTGCATTTACAGAAAATCAAGGTTTTCATTCTCTTCTTTACATAATTGACAACATGCGTTTTACAGATAACAGACATACATACATACACATAACTATGGAGGAATATACACGTGAGCCCTGCCCCTACCGTATTGTGGACGATTGCGGTGGAGCCTTTGCTATGGGCTGTATTGGTGGCGGTGTCTTTCAGGCGATCAAAGGTTTCCGAAATGCTCCATCGGGGATGAGCAGACGATTTATTGGAAGCTTGACTGCCATAAAGACCCGCTCACCAGTCATTGCCGGAAACTTTGCCGTATGGGGAGGAATGTTCAGTACAATCGATTGCACCTTGGTACATTTTCGTAAGAAGGAAGATCCATGGAATTCTATAATCAGCGGTGCTGCAACAGGCGGTATTTTGGCAGCCAGAAACGGTGTTGCTGCAATGACTGGTAGTGCTATTATTGGAGGTGTTCTCTTGGCTCTCATCGAAGGTGTCGGTATTTTATTCACGAGAATATCTGCCGAACAGTATAAGAATCCGTCGCCACCAACCGAAGATCCAGCTGCTCTGGGGGATCCGTCGAATTTCTCGTTTGGCGGCCCCTCCAACAAGCAATACCAATAAAACAAAATGTTATTACATATTTAATTTGTATACTAGAATTTAAATTAACAACCATAAAAGCCGAAGTCCAAACCGACAGATTGAACATGACATGAGTGTCGATTTCTTAAAAGTGCTTATCGATAACACTTACCGGCCACAAACAGCAGTTGGAAACAAGAAAGTTATCGGCTTTTGTCCCTTGAAGAGTGAGCCAAAATTTGGATGAGTACAAATGTTAAGTTTATTTGGTATTATTGACTGGAATGATAATTATCTTAAAAGAGATCGTAAAAGTAATTTAGTCCTTGACCCAGCTCCCAAATGGAAATGCCAGTTCCCAGCTCTTTAGCCAGCTTAATTCGCTCATTAATAGAATATAGCGATGGATAGAACACTATATGACGTCCAGTTTCAGTCCTGTAATTTGTTTGTGTTTAGTAAAGTGTATAAATTGGAGTTTCATTAATACTTTACTTGATTTCAAAGTAGTTTTCAATATCGCGCTCATCAAAGGTCAGACGCTTCTTCACATGCTTGACCAACTCCAAATATTGACCGTATGTTATGGGTCCACCGCCATCTGGTGTATAATCATTCCCATACATATTTAAGCCCATCAGTATTTTGGCTCGTTTCTCCTCCATATCATGGCAGCCAGCTGGTGCAATGTGTTCCACGGCTTTCCGAACCCAATAAAGCGGTGCATTGGCTCCGGGACGCTGCACACTCGAGTAGTCATAGGTCATCAGCGAGAAGGCATAGACATACTTATACAGTTTATCCATGTGCTTCTCACCAAACAAGTTTGGCGTGTCCCTGCGTTGGGGAGGAATCACCAAGATCAGTCGCAGTTGCTGCTTTTGTAGTTCTTTTGCTGCAAATGGGTGAGAATTCGTTATATTATTAAAAATTAGTTAATACGACAAGCTCACCCATTTGCTGCACCAAAGTGTAGAGGATTTGATCATCGATACGGCCAGCTAGCTGAGACCACACCTCCAGTATCAAACCATCAAAGCCATGTTCCTTGCAGGTTTTGATTAGCATGTTATTCAGACTTGTGCGCTCCTTGGCGTCGCTAAGCAACAACTTGATATCTCGATCGGTGAAGTGATCGAATATAAAGCGTGGAAAGACTGCAATTAAAAGAAACCAGCATAGAGAAGCTATTGATGAACTTTAAGCGCATTCGATTCTCACTTTTAACTGTGCGTATTAGTGGCTGTTGTTGGATCTTTCCCTTGCGTCGCAGATCTGTCAACCAGCCGGCGTCTATGTCGTGAGTGCCTGCCACGGCATAGTCACTGCCCTGCTTCACAATTTGCAGCCATACCGGTGATATGATGTCAAACTTCTTGGCGAAGATCTTGGCCACATCATAGCCATGAGAGTTCCACTACAAAGTAATTGGAAAAATTAGAAAGATAACAACGAAATGATTCCTTTACTTACCGGTGTAACATATCCTAGTGTTGTGCCGTTAAAATGCCGCAATGCCGTGTCCTTGTAGTACGCCTCATGATTTATTAATATATCCTTGGCATATGGCTCCCAGGAAATCAAGTCCAACCCAAACACATCAGTGTCCTGTGGACCACGCAAGAACTTTGACTCTTTTTGCTTGGACTTGGATTTGCTGTCGGGCGATAGAGTACAGAGCACATAATGGCTACTCAGCAGAATGCACAGCAAAATGTACAATTTGGATGCGGTCATGTCGTTGCAGATGGGGAACACCTAACACACAAACAAAAACTAAAGGGTTGGCAAAGTTTTTCAAAACGTTCAGCGCGTTGTATAAAAAGAAAAAAAATCATGTCGTTGACTCTTGTGTCCCTGTTTATGCTCACCTAGTGGCTCCACTTTTGTAAATACATAAATATTGCACGTAAACAAAAATTGTCCCCAGCAAACACAATTCGCCGGTGCAATTGTTCTTGAGTTATCGATAGCGCAAAGTGGTGCGATATCGATAGCCCGCCGGCAGTTACTTCTCTATGTTATCAATAGTGCAAAAAGGCACCGTTTCCACTGTTTATACTTTGGCGCAATAAAAGATTTGTATTTGAAACTTATATGCATGCATTTTTTGTATACATATTTATACATATTTTTTATGTTTAAAAGTTTATATTGTATAAATTAGGGGGATTTGTTATCAACATAATGGTGTATTAACTTAACATAAAATTAAATTAATTCTAGTGCATAGACTAACAGAAAACTACTACATACAATCATCATGTTTCCAAATCTAATTATCACTTTTACAAAAATGAAAAAAATTGATTTAAAAAAATTTAAAATATTTAACATAGTGTCTAAACTAAGCATAATCATATTCATAATCGTACAATGCTATATTCATAATCATAAACATACATCATTTTGTATGTATTTGCATTTAGCATTTGCCAAATAATTTCAATTTAGACAAATACACGCATTAAATCGCTGCCCGCCGAATTGCTGCCCGGCGTGGAGCTGTTGCTCTTCCATGGATTGTTGTTGTTGCTGCCGGTGCTGCTGCCACCGACGACTGTTGCTCCGATGTTGCTGCTGTCGGAGAGTGTGCGCAGCAATTGTTTTTTGAGCAGCTGATGATGTTGAGGACTTGGACTACCAATAGCATTGATACCACCACTCTGCTGCAGCTGCAGTGGCAAATGTAGTGGACGCTGACGCACAAACTGTCTGTTGTTGCTGTGGGCGTGGTTGATGCTACTGCTACTGTTGTTACTGCCGGAAATCGTGTATCGTTTTGGCCGTGACGCTAACAGTTTCCGACGCTTCTCATAGAAACTATGCATGCGGTTAAGTTGCTCTTGTTGCTGTTGTTCGTTGGCTTCGTTGTGATCCGACTTCTCCTTGTCCTTGTCGGCTAGTGCTTTCACCTTTCCTGAGAGCAAGTCATTTAGACGCTTTACTGTCATGGTAACTCCATTACCGTTGCTGTTTCCATTGCTCAGGCGACTGACCAACGCTCGCTTGTTGCATCTGAGTCGATCTTGGGCTATAATGCTGCCCTTTTGAGCATATATCGTCTTGCCCAACGATGCACTTCGGGGAAACATTTGCAATTGTTGTGACAACGCGTTGCCATTGCAATTAACTGTGGGCAGCGGTGGCGGTGGACGAGCAAGTGTGCCGACAACACCGCTGCTGCCATTCAGCGACAGTAGACCATTGTTAGCCTTGCGGGTCATCAGCAGATTCTTGCGGAGGGTGGCGCCCATGCCATTGGGTAGCTTGACCAGACCAAAGGTGTTCATGGCCAAGGGACGTGGTGGTCCGGCATAGAGTGTCATGTTGAAGTACGTGGTATCCTCGTGATATTTGGCATTAACCAATTGGCGATGTGGCTGTGCTTGGAACTCGCCCTCATAGCTATTGTATGTTGTAGTATTGTTGTTGTTGGCTTGTTGTTGTGGCTGGTTTAACTCCAGCTTGACAGTCTTTGTGTGATTGGCTTCCGCGCTAAAAGTCTCCAGTTTAGAAAAGTCAAAATCGCTTAGCTCATCGTTGAAATGATTTGCAACGCTTCCTCCCAGACCATTTGCATCCGTTACTGCTGTCACCGTCGCTGCACCAGCACCTGCGGCAGCTACTGCTGCTGCTCCTCCTCCTGCCGCTTGCTGCAACACATTTACATTCACATCGACATTGTCGTAGCCAGCTTGTGTCAGGAACTCGGCAATAACCTGCTGTTGGCTCTGTTGATCCAACACGGACACCTGATTATTGTCCGTAATCTCATAGATAATACTTGGCAGTATCATGTGCTCATCGCCTGTGACTGCTGTGCCTTCACCAGCTGCCTCATCCGCATCATCTGTCAGCGAGGGCACATCGTAGACACTAAATTGTGCCACTGCCTCCTCGTTGAATTCCTGCTTCAGTTGCTGCTGTTGTTGTTGCTGCTGCTGTTGTTGATCCGCCTGCTCCAGCATCTGTTGTTGCTGATAAATTAGTTGCTGCAACTGCATAGCATCAATTGCAGTCAGTTGCTCCGCGGCATGGGGATTCTCCTCGCTGTACACCTGTTGCGCCTGCTGCTGCTGTTGTTGGTACAATGTGGCTGCGTAGTCACCTGCATCGGGATTAATGGTGCCATCATCGTAACGTAGACGCTTTGTTGCTGGCGCATGTTCTACCGCTGACAATTGCTGCTGCTGCTGTTGTTGCGGCTGTGATTGCGACTGTGACTGTGAGGTATCCAGTGCGCTCTCATCGAAAGGTATATCCGACTCGACCGTGTTTAGTATGTCATTGATAAACTTGCTGTCCAACATGTCGTCCAGTGTGAGCGATATGGAATTATCGTCGGATGTGTTATGCATGGGCAGTGGCTCCTCGGTTACAGCCGAAAGATCGACTTGATGCTGGCGTTGTTGTTGCTGCTGTTGCTGTGCTTGCGTCTCCACATCCACATGACCAGTTATCGAGGATACAGCTTGATCCAGTTCGCTGAGCTGATGCTGTTGTTCATAGACTGGAGCCAATTGTTTCTCCTTGGCAGGTTTGCTGCGATGGTGGGAACCCGCTGCATCCGCTGCTGCACCTTTGAGCTATAGTAGAACAGATTAGCCTAGTGTATTGTTTAAAGATTTGGTTATATCCCACCTTCTTTTTACTTGGCTGCGTCTCGTCCAGCATTGCGGAAGCGGGAGAGTAGGTAACAGCATGTTCACTGGTCACAGGCGCCAGTGTTGGTGTCGGTGGCAATGAACATGATGAATTTGATGAGGAAGAGAATACCGTTATAGAAGCAGGTATTGCTGCAGTTGCTCCGGCTGTTTCCTCTTTGACAATGGCAGCAATTGGTGGTGGAACGACAACTGTTGCAGCTGCCGCTGCTGCTGCTATGGCACTGCTGCTCTTCTTGGAGCCAACTTTGTGATGCAACTCCGAATGGTGGCGATTTTTTGATGATTTCGAACGGGAACGACTTGTACTGCTGCTGGTCTTTGAGGAACTGCTACTCTTGCTGCTGCTGCTGCTTTTGTGACGCGACGAGGATGACGATGATGCCGAGCTGTTGTTATTGTTGGTACTGTTGTTGGCATTGTTGTTGTTATTAGCAGCAACAACGGAACTACTCGAGCCATTGGAACAGCTGGACGTTGTGGCTGACAATGTGTCTGTGGGTGAACCCAACAATTCCGACGGATCACGCACACCATCCTGACTGTTGTCCGCCATTGCCGATGCTGTGGCAATCGAACGTGATTGGTGCGCTGCCTGATCCGTAGTGCTAAGCTTGTTGGGTATACTATCCCAAATGCTGGGATGTTGCAATGCAATGTGATTGTTGAAACCTGCCTTGGTGTAGCTGCCACTGCAGGTGTTGCACACGACAATGTCGCGTGTGGCCTGCTTGGGCACCATGTCATAGTATGCCATATCGGCGGCATTTAAACGTTGTACCTGAACCGACGCATGCGCTGCTTGTTGCTTCACATCATTGCCGCGACCACCACCGCCCCCGCTGCCGCCTCCGCCACCACCACGTAAATGCGTCTTTTCCGCTGCACGCAACTGTTTGATCATCTTGTCCAGATCGAAGACCTGTTGCCATTTCTGGCCCTGCATGGCAGCGAGGGCTAAGTTTGAGGATGCCAGCATGCTACCAAGTTGAGCAGCTGCAGCAGCGCTACCAGCAATCACATCTGCCTTGGACGAGTTGGTCATGTTTGTTGATGTTGCTGATGCTCCACCTGTTGCTCCCGATGTTGTGGATGGCGGAGCCTTTGCGTGTTTCGTTGTACCGTGCTCCGTGTAAATTACTGCTGCAGCTACATCGCTCATGGGCATTGTGTTGCCTCTCTTCCTGCCTGGCAGTTTTGTTGTCGCTGTTCTTTTAGTTGTAATGAATGTGATGCAAGGTGGAAGCTGCTGGCGGCCTATGTTGATGAGGGTAGAGTAGAGTTAGCTTGGCGTAGCGAGTGTCATTTTCTGCAACAAATTACAAAACATTTAACTTTCTATCTTGTTATAAAAATTTTAATTGCGTTTAGAATTGTATATGGCTAAACAGTGAATCCAAAACTGTGTTGCCTGACATTGTTGGGACACATTGTACCCTCACCATAGACGGCACGAACAGCTGTTTGTCGTTTTGACAGCAGTGAATGCAAATACATTAAACAGGTTGGCAGCTCTTGCAGCACCATCACAAATACGAGCATTGCTATCCCGCTTGCACTTCCATGCTTAGCACACACACGCATACATAAACACTCACCCAACCAACAAACAAAGCCTGTTTGGAAAAACTATGCACACGGAATTATCTAAAACTTTCTGCTTTGAATTTGCAAACTTTCGTTAGTTGTAATGATTTTGACTTACATGTGCGTTAACGTTAACACAATTCCATTGTGTTCACACGGCTTGCTGTATTGTATAGGGATGGCACGAATAATCGACCAATTATAATTAATCGATGACGATCTCCTAATACTCGCTTGCATATATCGTTATTGGTCTTTTAATTTAATGAAATTTAAATCGATTATTTGCAAACCTATCGCTTTTTCCAATATTTTTAAAATTTAAAGTAGTATGAAAACAGTTTTCTAAAGTAAATTAAAACAAGTTTAAACGGCGTGCCATAGCAAATATGCGTGCGTATTTTCAAAACTAAGGAAAAACAAGAGGTATTCGATAACTTTCTTATTATTATGTTTTGCACTCCATTTTTACTTTGATAATTAAATGTCTTTGATGTTGCCCAATGTCATATACATAAAGTTACGATAGTTACGACACAAATTCATCGATATTGATAGCGCGCCATTTAAAAAGCAATGTATTAAATAAAAGAATTTATTTATTGTACAATCAATTTAAACCACATGAAAATTTACTAGATTCTTTACCTAAATTATTTGCTTGATGCACATATAATTGAGTATATTATTTGTACAGCAGCCTCTTTGGGCAAAACGAACACGACAATAAAAATGAATCTCTACATTGTTTTCCTTTCAAAGGAGTGAGTAAATTGTAAATGCTGTGCGTTTAACCCTGTTTGATGTTTTTCTGCTGCAGCAGCTTAAGCTCCGGTGCCCAGACAATGTTGTTTATAAATTCACCAAGGAAATAACAAACCGTACTCAATCCGAGTAATCCACCAAACATAACAAAGCGCAGCGGCATTGAAAGAATCTCCAGTAAGGGATAAACCCAGACACCACTAAAATAACGTACTATGTGCACCCAGATGATGTACAGAATCATAAATGATGCGTTTCCAGTAACGCCGGCCAATCGACTGGGATAGCGACGGAAGCAAGTAAACAAATCCATGATGGCCAAAAGGGCAACATTCGTGTGAACAACGTGATTCAGCCAGCTGCAAAGGTCAATTTTAATTATTGTTTCTTTGCTGAATGAATAATGGGATGTTCACACTGCTAATCAACTTATGACTGCGCATTGTCTGTAGTGTGAACCCAGCATAGTTAATGGCCTGCACTTTACCTGGGAAAGATAGCGTCAAGTTCGGCGGGAAAGATGAGTTCTCGGTCCCATAAATAAATGACCCAGAATGAGAGGGCAACATTGTGAGCGATGGGAAACGCAAACGTGGCAAAAATATAGTCACGCAGCTTACGCAAAAAGGACTTTGGAGCCACTGTCACGGTGTTGTCTCCGAATAGATCGTTTAATAGTGCCACGCTGTGGTATATCGCCTGCAGCACAACGTCCAGGAATGTTAAGTACTTAAATTTTCCACCCCAACGTGTTTTGAGCTCCTCCTCCTCGTGCAGTCCCTTGGGCCAGTGTACTTTCATTAAGTAGTAGTAAATCCCATAGGAAAACTGAGCTGCCGCCAGCAGGTGAACTAGAAATCGCAGGTAATTAAACGCTCCACTCGTATACGCATCATTGTGTGTTTCCAGTTGAGCTGTATTTGCCTGGGCTGCTTCTCTGGCCGCTAGCTGCTCCCGAATTTGTTTTTTACTCTTGGCCATCGTTTAAATAACTTATGTGCAATAAACAAACGCGGCGTGTTTACGTATGACTGTTGAAAGTTCCAGGGCTGCGGCACACGGTTAATTTATACTGTTATGCTGTTTGTGCATATCTTTTTAAATTCTAATTCTACACACTAAAATCTCTTAATAATTTAAACAAAATAATGTTTCTACGAAATGTTATTTCGTAGGTTTTTGTTACTTTTTCCCCTAAGTCCCTAAGTACCGGTGGTCCCGAACAACAATATGGGTGAACGTGTTAATATTGGAGACAAATATGGGTGGCCATAATAATATGGGGTATTTTCAAAACGATACTATCGTTAGCTGCTAACAGTTATGTTAACAGAACATAGAACAGCTGATCATTGTTTTGTTGCCAAAGAAACAAGTGAACTTTTTTAAGCATGTGGAGAAAACTATTATTTAATACACAATGCATACTAAGGCAGCAGCAACAAGTATAATCGAGTAATTTAAGAAGCTGAACTATTACTTACAGGTTGTATTTTGTAGTTAAAATGTTTGAATGTACGTCTGCTGGCAGCAAAGGCCGCTACACCTAAAAGATTGGATCTGGAGCAGGTCCACATCGATGAGGCCGTTAAATTAGAGCCCACATTGTCTATTTATACACCAGAAGTATGGAGACGAGCTCATGCGACGTTTCAAAATCATGGTCTGGAGACCATTAGCTTCCTGCGTATTGTAACAGGCAATCCAACGGTCTTGAAGCGAAAGCCACAACACATCATTGAAAGCTTGGAAATCTGGAGGGCCTGTCAGTTTGGAGAGCACTTTCTGCATCTGCTGCTGACAAAATATCCGGAATTATTGGATGTAGACAATGCACATCAATTGCTTACCCTAATTGCGTACTTAAAGAGCCGCGTTTCAACCAACAAAAATGTTTGGAAGTTGCTGATGAACAGCCCTGATTTGCTGGCGCAATCCGAAGAAAGTCTGGAGGATAAGTTCAACTATATGATTGAAGTAATGCGTCTGGAGGTTCCTGAAATTGTCAAGTCAGCTGCATTGTCCATGTCCTTTGAGGATTTACGCTGTCGCCACACGTTTCTGCTTCGTCTGGGTTTATTCAAGCCTCGTGCTCTGAAAGCTGATCCCGACGAGCGTACAACGAACCACAGACTCTATCATATTACGGATACATCGGAGAAATCCTTTGCCACCAAAATCTGCAACGTTACGTTGCCCGAGTACGAAGCATTCAAGGAGTTATTGGCACGTGAATTAGATCGCAAGTCACGAAAACCAAGAGAAGAAGACGAATTTAGTGAAGATGAAGAAGTAGTGAAATAATAATGTGTTCAATTTTGCGTTATTTACTAAATTAAATCATTGTTATAAGCTTTCCATACACATCGCCTTAATAACTTTTAAATTTCTTTAACATCTGTTAAGTTGGTCAAAACTGTAAAGTAACTCTGTTAAGTTGACAGCAACGTCGACGCGTGAATGGCAGCACTTTTTATCTGGTCGCAAATGGGAGGAAGTGGGAGAGTTTTATTTAAAATTTAATTAAAAATTATACATTTCGAAGTTAGCCAAAGAGTAGTGGAGCCGTAAAGTGGCATACCCCCTTTCCAGGGTAAAAGCCCGTGCTGACGTCACTGCGCTTTTAACTGTGCATAACAAATACACCCACCAAAAAGAGAAACCCAAATTACTCACAGCTGTAGCAATCAATGATAAGATGTCTGGTAATCCCTTTGATAGCGAGGACGAGCCGAGTGCCACTAGCGATGAGATACTGGAGGGCTTCCTCTGTCCCATTTGCAGGGCCGACTTGAAATCCATTGATTTTCTAACCGAACACTTTGCCCGCCAACACGCTGAGGAGGAGGACGCCCTTAAATCCGTGTTTAAGGATATATTCACCAAAGCCAAGAAAAAGATTCTAAACAACTTTGACGATGACCGCAATCGCGTGACAGCGGCGGCAACGTCAACGTCCGCAAGCGTGACTGGAAGTGGAGCCACAGCCGGAGTGTCCAATAATGGATCACGGCCTAGCAATGCGAGGTCTAAGAATAATGTATTTATTTATAAGCAGAGTGTGGGCGCCGAGCGTTCCCATCTGGAGTACTTTCAGTCCGTACGCAATCCTCGCCTGGAGCGCTATGCCAGCGAGACAAATAAGCTGATCATACGGCTGCATCGTCTGCTCAAGAACTTGCCCACAGATGCAGTGCAGCGGAAGCAGCACGAACAAAAGACAGTGCCTTGGCTAGACGGTAGCTCCGTCAAGCTGTGCCCTAACTGCGCCAAAAGTTTCCACATTGCACGCAGGCAGCATCATTGCCGTCTTTGCGGTGGCATCATGTGCAACGACTGCTCCCGCTTCCTGCAGTTGGAGAATGCACGTAAGTGTGGGTGGATTTACCTTGGAGATTTATATGGATTGATTTTTCTTTACAGTGCAACTGGCCAGCTTGTCGACGACACGGAGTGAACCATTACAGCAGATGCAGCACCACGAGGATCGAGCCATACGCCTCTGTCAGCATTGTCTTTGGCTGCTGGACACGCGGCAGGACATGCACGAGAGTCGCACTTGCCGTCCACTGCTTGCCCAGGTGTACGAGGAGATCAAGCAGCTGCAAAAGCAGGTCACACCCGATCTGGACATGTACTTGAAGATTGTCAACAGTTTGCACGAGGGAGAATCCATCTTCACCATCGCCGATGCAGGTGCACTGCGTGCTAAAATTGGCCAAGTGGCAGAAACCATAGACTTGCGCAGCAAGCGCATACTGACCATACACTCGGAGCCAGGCAGCCGCGAGGAGGCGCTCAAGAAATCCATTCGATTGAGTTGCGTGCAGGTGATCAAGGAGCGCATGTTGTCACTGCCGCCGCTGCCGGATGAGGCGCTCATATGTCAGATCCAAGAGCGCAAGCGCATGGAAACCGAGCAGCGTATACTCACCGAACAACGCATGGCCATGGAGGCCTACGAGCGCTATGGAGCTACCAACCAAGCAGGGGTCAGTGGCGTGGAGAATCGCAGTTTTGCCCAGGGGGTAAATATTCCAGATATTAATGGCTTTCCAAGTGATTAATGCGTTTCCTTTGTAGTCTGATCTGCAATCCTTGAACAATTGGTCTGCGCCACAGGCCTCCACGACCAAATCCAGCGTAGATGATCCACTAATCGAGCAAATTAACATTATTAAGGGGTACATCAAGCAGGCACGACAGGACATGAACTTCGATGTGGTCGAGACACTGGAGTACAATCTCCGCGAGCTGCAGCGGGAGGTGTACGAAAGACAGCGGCAATCCAGTCAGAGCGCCAAGTGAACCCGGCAAACAGCTAAACACACCCACAGTATAAATTTGTATGTATATGTGTACATACACATAGAAATATGCCGCACAGGGGCGGAATGAGGGTAGCAAATGTGGGCCAAAGGGGTACCAAAACTAATAAATTTAGAACATATGGTATTACGGCTTCAAGTTGACGTTTTAAACGGTGCTCCCTTTTAAAGCGGCGCCAAAAGCAAATAACCCCCTAGCTCCGCTCCTGTGTATTTACCTATTCATTCCCATTCCCGCTATCGACTCTTAATAAATGTAAATATATTCGACGTGTGTTTTATTTTGTGCAAAAGCGAATTTTGTGCGTATGTACGTGTGTCACATAGAGAGAAAAGATCCAAAAAAAATATACGTTATCAATTTTACAATTTAGGACTTTAGACCCACAGCAGCAATCAGAGATTTCACTTTGGCAATATACGCCGATTGGGCGTCGGCACTGCTCATGCCCTTGATTTTATTCCATGCCTCCCACTTGGCTTTGCCCTTGAAGTCGAGGAAACCCGGTTTATCTACAAGTATAACACTTTTTTTTAAGAAAAATCGTACCACATTTTTTGTTATAACTCTTTACCGGTATTACAATCTCCCACTTTGGCCTGCTTGTAGAGGCTGTAGAGTTCCAGCAAATCATTGTCAGCCGGTGTGGTGTTCAAGTTCTTCACATCCTCAGCAGCTTGGTCAAATTCCTTTAAAATTGTCAAAAGAACACGTATTCCATATTAGAATTTTTCATTTAATTGGTCGTGAATAATTTATTTACCTGTAACTCGGACATGATTAAATGAATGTCAAAAGTTTATCGCCTGGCGATGACCGATGAGTAACTAAATTAACAGGCCATGATTATGTTTTTATTCAATTTAGCGTGAGCAGAACTGTTATTAACATGGAGACCATGGCCGGTACTCTTGATTCTGTTAAGCTAAAGATTAAAAAACTGTTCTTACAATAAAATAAAAATGCAAAGCACAATATACATGCGTATATTTAAGCAAACATACTTATTTTACATCAAATTTTGATTGTTTAAATTTAATTATTATATTCAGTTTGAATTGGCGAAGTTGCGATATTCTATCGTACAAGGCCTCATCTCTATTTTGAACGATAGTTGGCACGAAAACGCTCAACTGTTAATTAACAGCGCCAGGGCTGCTAACTCATAATTTATGCCGAAAAGAATACCCAAAAATTGGGTAAAATTATGGTTTTTCTTGAGTATTAATACAAACCCTGCTTTAGAAAGACTTTTTACATTAATTGAAGTCATTTAGCTTAGCCAACTGCTTGTAATTTCAAAAAACTTCTTCTTCGGCAGAAAACCCGCTAAAGTGGACAGCACTAGACTTAACAGACCCAAATACGTTTGCAGCTCCTACTTTGTTTACAGCTGTAATTTCGCGTTTAACTTTCGTTGCGAACGGACGTGTTTGCGCGGGGGCGTTCTGTAAAAATCGAAATCAAATCGTAACAAAAAATTTAATAATAGCCCAACAAAAAAGTGTATGTTATATATCAAAACCGCAGAGTGCTGCGTGTATCTGTGTATATGTGCTGGATGCAGAATTAAACAACAAAAGTGATCTTAATATTATTTGAGAGCGCATTTCAAAATCCAAAGAGAAAGTGCCAAAGCCAAAGCGAATTTTGTTGTTATTGCTTGAAATTTTGTGTTGTGTTCTGTTCTGTTGGTGTGTTGTGAGTGTTTGTTGTTGCTGTCTCGGCGCGCAAGGCGCTGCTTATGCAAATGTGGTATGATTATGATTTTCTTTACCTATCTACCTAGCAACTAGTATCCAAATCAAAGGCATAGAATTTATATACACGCACATGAAATGAGCCTTCATTCATGCTAATTGGTCAGCAACACGTAACTCTTTTAAAAATTTCAACTACAACAACTGCGGCTGCTACTAGTACCACTACTATTTTAAGTGTTAAAGTATTGTGGGGAATCGGCGGAATCGATTGCTTAGGGAACAAATTCCTATGCATTGTATGCCGGTTAAGATTTTTGTAGCATGCGATAAATTTATAGCCTCGCGTCGCGTCTCGTCTTGATTCATTGAAATGCCTTCAGCTGCTCTTGACGCTTGACTGTCTCTCTGTGCATGTGTGTGCGAGTGCGTGTATGTGTGTGTGCGTTTTTCAAAGCAAACAAATTTTCAGTAGTGTCAGCGGCTACTGCCAACAACAATTAAAGTGCGAAAAGCAAACAACAAAGCCGCTATTTGATTTTTATTTTATTTGTTCATATACGGCATTCTCATTCCCATTTCCTTTTACCTTACTCTTTCTCCAGTTTCGTTTTCGTTTGGCGCTTTTGTCATTGTTTGTGTTTAACTTTGTTTTTTTTCGCTCTCTAGATTTAATCGGCAACTACAAGTACACACACACACACATAAACATAAACATGCATATGTAGATTTACACAAACAGAGAAAAGTTCTTTGTTTTAGGTTTAAATAATTACTTTTAAAATTTTTGGCATTTTGTGGGGCACAAAGAAATGTTTTGTTATAATAAATCATAGAATGTTTTGTTTAAATTTTTTTATTTTATATTTTATTTAAAAAACAGCTGCAACTAGTCGTACAGTGGGACAAATAAGTTTTTTGACAAGCCAATGATTTCTTGCTGCGTTAAAATAAAGTTCATACTTTTTTTGTACATTATTAGCGACCCTCGCATGCAGCCGTTTTTATTTCTCTGCATTTTCACTTTCCATTTCTCTTGCTGTGTTTATGCAGCTGTTGTTGTTTTTACATGTTTTTTATCTATTTTTAAATTCATTAACACATTTTTCCACTACGTTTCGTTGTTTTTGTAGATTTGGAGCAATTCTTGCTCTAATTAATGCAACAATAATGAATAATCACACTTTGTTTAGTTATCTCTTTTAACATTTGTTTACATTTCCTCCGCTCTCTTTCCCCACACTTCTCGCTTCCCTTCGCTTGCTCCAGCTTAACTGATAACACACTGTCGCTTTTAACTGAAAGTGGAATTTCAATTGGACTCTGGTAAAAGTTGACCCAGTCGCTGCTACTATCATTGTCAAATTTGAGTAGTTTTCTTATCACTAAGATTCATTATTCTTAAAAAATTGCATTATTATTCTAACAAGTATGTGAATTGTTTATTTTGGCGTTGCCTTTTTGCACATTATCGTTTCGCAATGATTCAGTTGTTTGAGATATTAGCATTGTGCGATGTTTTACTTGAAAATCTACAGTGACGTGTTCAGTTAACGCCTTTTTGTGCCCCTTTACAAGCATTGTTTGGATTCGGTGCGTTAATTTGCTGACTGATCAGTGAGGGAGCTGTGGGATAAGGGGTAGAAGTTTGTTGTTTACCATTTTAAGCAGACAAAATGTTAATTTTTTCTTGAAATACCAAATGGCTGGCGAATTTTGGTGTTGGTTCCTCTTACTGTTAAATGAATTATTTGGGGTATTTTGAGCTAGTTTTATTTTAAAATATTTGTGGTTTTTTATTTATATTTATTTATAAAGAGTTGACTGTTAAATTAACTTATTATTTAAAAAGAAATCCGTTTTTGATACAGACATTTTCGCCTTAACATAAATTTAAATCAAAGTAGTCCCAGCTTTTTTAAAAATAGAGAATTCAGTATTAAATTAAAGTACTTCTCATGCTCCGAATTTGGATCAAAGTAGGCCCAACTTCGCTTGTCCCAAATTGAGTTGACTTTTAAACTTGTCCCAGATTTTCTATCATTTGCCTTACTACGACTGCAACGATTCTCTTCAATTTCTCTGTAAAAAATAATAAATAATACATTTTTTTAAATTGAAAAATAAAATGCATTTGAGTGAATTGGAGTCTATGGAAGCGGCCAAGCAGGAGTCCGAGGAGTTGTCAATGGCTACTGCAGAAGACGAACCAAAGACCCAGGAGGAAGGTTCGGAAGATGGACCTGAACTGGACATTGTGATCAATAATGTCGTGTGCTCGTTCAATGTGCACTGTCACCTGAATTTGCGTTTGATTGCGTTGAATGGACTTAACGTGGAGTTGAGACGGGAGAATGGCATGGTCACAATGCGTCTGCGTCGTCCCTATACGACCGCTTCGGTGTGGTCCTCGGGCAGAATCACGTGCACGGGCGCCACGTCGGAGTTGCAGGCAAAAGTCGCCGCCCGACGCTTTGCTCGCTGCCTGGGCAAACTGGGATTCCCGGTGCACTTTCGTAACTTTCGTATCTTCAATGTGCTGGGCACTTGCAGCATGCCCTGGTCCATACGTATTGTCAATTTCTCCGAAAGACATCGCAATAATGCCAGCTACGAGCCGGAATTGCATCCCGGTGTCACCTACAAGATGAGCGATCCCAAGGCCACGCTGAAGATCTTCTCTACCGGGAGCATAACGGTAACGGCTGCCAATGTGGACACCGTAGAATTGGCTATACAACGTATCTATCCATTGGTCTATGAGTATCGCAATGAGAACACCAAGAAGGATCTGCAGAAGGTCCAACTGGAGCAGCAGTTGTCCTCCAAGGCGGGTTGTCGTCTACCCAACACCTCGTGGCGTCCCAAGCCTCAAATATACTCTTCGTCGAGGATTATTGACAACACTCCCACCAATTTGCTGACCAACACACCCTGCAGCACTACCGCTGGCATTCCCTTCACGCCTACCTCCATTCTTACGCCCAGTAGTAGTAGTAGTAGTAGTACTGGCGGCAATACCATTTTGGCCAATGCACGTCGTCGTGCCACGGATTGCTGGGTGACCAAGATGCAGAACAAACGTTTGCGTTTCAACGATGCTCATTCCATGTCAAAGGTCACGGCGGTGGCTCGCTCCGTGGCCTCCAAAATGCCAGCTAAAAGTGGCTCAGAAACGGCCACAAATGGAAAGTTGGCCACAAATCGTCAGCTTAAACCGGAGGACGTCAATGTGCATGATCTGGATGATTTCTAGAAGATTTTAAGGAATTAGCTTTCCTCAGAACATAACCTTAAATATAATAATTTGCAGCCAGATTTGATTTAATCAAACAAAAATATAAATAAGCAAGTAGAAGCTAACAAATCAGACTTCAATTTAACTTATAAGCAATAGAAAGTAACACAATGGGCGGATTCAAGCTATAGAAACTTAAATCTAGCCCTACTTGCCAGCTAGGCTGTACGTTGATCAGTCAGCACTAAGTTAGCTGGCTTTAAAAGCGCTAAAGCCTTAAAGTTGAAACCCTTTAGAGGGTTAAACCGCTTTGAATGAGTTACTGCAGGGTATTTTCTAGTCGAGCTTACACCTCTTCCTGTACAAACTTAAACAAATTGCTTTATAGCTTTTTATTTCGCTCATTTTACGTTTATAGCTAAATTTTGTTTGCATTCAAATTCGCTTTTCTGCGCTTCGATCAAAGTGCAGATTTTCCGTTTGTTTTTCCTTCGATTGCAAATTGAGAGATTTTCCGAAGTAAATTAAACAAATGTTTGTTATTGCTAACGGATATTTACCTTTGATTTGCATTGAAATAATTTCTGTTTTTTTTTTATTGATTTTTATTTTATTTATTTATTTGTTATCAGCATCGAATGGTAGCAATTGATATGAAAAGCCGTTTATATCTATGGGTATTTTGAACTATTATATATAAGCACTAAAGCGCCATATCATTTGGCTAATATTGCTCTTTGATTTGGGCCATTTATCAAAGTTCCAGTTGCCTGTTTTCTACTTTTTTTTTACCGTTTTCTTTTTAATTTTTTCTCATTTGCAGTAAACAAACAAAATGTTGTTGCAATTAGTTGGCCACAGCTGGCCCAGTTGTGTGCTGTGTAAGCCTGGCCAATAGCTTTCACTGTCAACGTTAAAAGTCATTTACTGCACCCCCCTCCACCTACTCCGCCCTCTTTTGCACTTGGCCAAAAAGTTGGCAAGCCAAAAATTTCAGTTCGAACCTTTGGCAACCCAGCGAGGCGTGCGCCTAAAAATTCACCCTCAACATGGTATTATAGCAGGCCTCACACACACACATATACACTCGGGTAGACTTTTATTGATATACTATATAGGGTAGTACCACTAACTTATATATACGTATATATAGCTGGGTTTGTTGGGGTTAGTTGTGGGGCTCAACCGCATTTATAAAACTGCAACAGCTGCAGTTATTTTTCAGCTTGTTTGTTGTCATTGATGCCAGTGCATTCTATATACCCTATAATTTTTAAAGGCAGTGGTTGGGTGGATTTTTCAACTAAGTTTGTGCACAGGTTTCTGTATTTAAGTTTTTAAGCTTAAAAATTTCAAAATTTTTTCACAACTTAGCTTTAAAAATGTTGGAAAATCAAGATTTCGTGCTAAAAACAAAACTAATAACTCGATAAATCTAAAAAAACACCTTTCCAAAAATTCGTATAGTTTTTTTTATGATCACAAATCTTACAATATGATAAAAATTTGATAAATAATAAAATTAGTAATAAATTAGTAACACAAAAAATTTTCTCAATTTTCTTCGATTACAGTATTTAACAATGTTGAATGTTTTTCTTTAGTTTAACACTACAATTTTCAATATTTTCTTGACTTTAAAACATATTTTTCTATATTTTGTTCCCATTACAGAGTATACCAATTTCGTCTTTAGTTTTTGTACCAAAAATGCATATTTGTTAGCCATTGTATTTGTGTTTCAGTTTGGTTTCAATGCAAGATATTTGATTTTTCGATTTCGACCATAAACGAAAAATAGTCAATGAATTCAAATTTGATTTTCTCGTTTTGGGAAATGTTTTCAATTTAGTTTCCATTTTTTTTATGATGACAGCTCACTCTCTTTCGCTATTGAGCTCTTCATTTAGTCCAAGAGCTTTCAGCTTTCATGGAGATGAAAATTTATTTAAGTGAAAATTTTGTTGGTTTTATGAAAGCATTTCCACGCTCATTTGAACTGATTGCAAGTGGATTTTGTGTATGTTGGTGCTGGCCTTGAACTAGTTCCGCTTTGACGCGCCTTAAATGAATTAACTGAATTTACCTTTTTTTTCTGTGTACGCTTATCTACAGCTGCACCTTTAGCTGACCTGTTTTCTTTTTTTTTTTGTTTTGACCAGGTAGCTAGTCTTCATCCTTTGGGCCAGCAGCTGCTGTTACCTGTGTCGGCTAGTTCTACACACATTTTGGACTGTAATCCCACAAATGCTGCAAAGACAAAACTCACAAAAAATAAGACAAATTCTTAGATACATAAATTCCTCAAAAACATTCAGTGCGTTTCTTTCAGTTGCGTCATCGCTCACGGAAATGAATTCATCTGTAGTACATAGTAAATTAGCTAAATACATATATATTTATCTATATATGTACATATATGTATGTTTATACATATGTTTCAAGCTATAAAACAAACGTCAAGTCTGGTTCTCTTAATTCATTTACTTTTTGCAGCCAATTCGCCGGCTAGTCACAAACTCGTTTTGGCTAATGTTTTGTTACATAGTCACTATATACCCGGCAGCTTTAATGAGAATAGGGGTCTGCTAATAAGCCTTTAAATTGGTAACACTTTAAGCCTAGTTCTATGAAACTTTAAAGATTAAACTGGCGGTAAAAACATGTTTTCGTATGGAAAACATTTTTTTTTGTAATGATATCTTAACCAAATTTATGCAGCATGTGTTTGCTAGCGTAGTCCATGTATCGTCCAAAATGCACAACTATAACTATAGCTTTTATAGCTAGCATGGGGCAATGATTAGGTTTATGTATGAATTAGTATGACAAGCTCTCTCTCAATCAATCTGATTCAAACTTATTTAGAATACATATGCTGACCATATAAATATACTGATCAAATTTCATTTCAATCGGACTACTATTTCCTATAGGAAAAATCGATTGAAAATATGACCTAATATGACAAACTTTTCTGATTGTTTCTTTCGTAAATATGATCAGCTTTCGCATTCATTATCTAAATGATCACCCGCACTCAGTACTCGTAGTGTCTTTTAGTCTATTACAATCTAGTATAGTCCGACCGCACTCAGTTTTACAATTGTTTTAATTAAATGCCAAATTTACTGCAAAATGCTATTATAATGAATTCAATTTTCGTCACTATTTTTAAATCTAGCGACGTCTTATCTAAAAAATATATAGAAATATATATTTATCCTCTATTTTATAAGTGGTTGTTTGTGCTAATTGAGTGTTTATACTTTATATACCCCATAGCCTGACATAATTCCGAGTCGTCGCAAGTTTATCATGCGTGGAGGTCGTGAGAGAATTCTCAGTTTAAGATTTGTTGTTTTTTTTTTTTTTTTTTTTTTTTTTTTTTGGTAACGCCTCAATGCGTACGCTCTGTGCAAATTAGTCAGATTTCAGATATTTTTTCTCAAAGATTATTGTGGCTGCTGCTTTAAATGTACTTTGATAACTGATTCCTACTATAAATTTACTCGACTTTCAGCATATATCATACTCGATTTATTCAATATTTAAAAGCATTTGACTGAAACTGTAACGAATTTGAATTTATGATTCAATCTTCGAGTGAATTTGCGTTTCAATGACTCAGACAGACAAATCGCTATTGGCAGAAAAGGAAGAAAAAAAAACATTTTCCGTTTCAGTTTCTCGCACTTTTCATCTCTCTGTTTCATGCTATTTTTTTATTATCATCTTTATTTCCATGTCTGGCGACTACTTGAACTTTGCCTCCTCGCTGATAACTCGTCTTATTTTCTGTATGCACTTGGCTAAAGTTCTTGGCGGTGCACCGTGCCACGAGCACCCTTTTAAGTGTCCAACGGCAGCTCTCCCTCTAGAAGAGGTGGTGCCATCTAGTGGGCAGCTAGCTACCTTTGACCTCAGCCCACAAGCCCTACGAACCGCGTGTCTACTTGCCATTAATTTCACATTAATTACCAACGTCACAGACTAGCGCGCTTTGGTTTATTTTATACCCTGTACTAAGGGCGTCAAGGGTGTAGTAGACTTTATTATAGGCGTTAGCAGAAAAACGGGTTTTTAAATGTATTAAATTTATATTTATTTCTCAAGTGACTGCTATAAATTAAATAAATTATGATAACTATTTGTAATTGTTAAACAAAACAAGTAATAATTTAGTGTATTTAAAAGAGTAAAGTAATACCTTACCTGCTTATCAACAAAGTTAAATATAAAGCTGTTATTAGCATTGGTATGTTAGTTAGCGTATTTAACAGGAAACACTTTCTGTGAAGATCATTAACAGACTTTAGCATTGCTTTAGAATTTAACAGAGTTACTCTTACAAATTCTGTAAAGATCTTTCAACTCCAAAGCTGTTATTTACATAACTCTGTAAGTGGTTTAACAGAGTTTCCTTTTACACATGCTGTAAACAACTGCTGTAAATAGACTTTAACATTAATTTAAACTGCAGTCGGCCTTTTTGCCTACACTTTTACAGGGTATTATGTAGCTTATCATCACCAGCGTTGTAACTGCTCAGACTACTTTATTTTTGTAGTTTTTGCGATTGTAAAACGTCGTAATCTGTGGATTATTGAGACAACTGATGGTTCGTTTAAGAGCTCCCTCGGGCTATTTATAGTTGTAGCCGGACTTTTGCAATTGTATAGTGTCCCGGTTACTGTGACACTGTGTGGGAGGGTAAGAGAAAAGGGGCGGGAAATGCTTTTTTTGTCATGTCACGCGTTTTGTTTTTTAATCTACTTTGGCTGGTGACGTCATGTGTGTTCTCCCATGTCAATGCCTCTGCAATGATTGTCAATGTCAATACAAATGGTATACGGCCAATTGTTAACCCCTTGTGGTTCAGCTGTGGTTCCAATGACCCCTCCAACTGACCTCTGGTTGTGAAAAACGAAAAATACAAACAAAATGCAGACGCACGCAAAAGAAATTCCATTTGAAAGCAATTTTCAAACAATGTGCAAGCAATTTTCATAGCAATTAAAATAAAACTGAGAAGAAATTGTAATTATTTATATGCCGGGGTCACTGGGAGTTCAAAACGACACGAAGTGCTCTATTTCAGATATCAGAACTTCTTTTTATCGCCGCATTTAATTCAATTTACTGATCAAAGAAAGTAGCGTTAAAGTTTAATTGAAATTTGATTAAGAAATTTATGTTAATTGTGTCGTTATGCACTTTTGCCCAATAATTGGGCAGAGCTGGACAAGATGTGGGTCACTTTGTGGCGCTGCACATGCAACGAGCTTTGCATTTTCCTTTTTTTTTTTTTTTTTGGCGCAATTGTGTCATCATAAAGCTCCTTTATATTACGTATACGTAAATTTCACTAGGGAAATTAATTTTAAAGTGGTTACGCCTACCCATTGCAGCTGACACGCCCATTTCACAAGCTGCTGTGGCACATGCATAAGTCGAGCTAATGGCCTGGCAAGCTGCGTCTACGCCTTCGCTTCATGTAAACTGACAAAACAGATGGTCAGCAGGGCAAAAGAGACAAATGAATGGACAGAGGTAGACAGATGGATGGACAGGGAAAGCCAGAAAGACAGATGGATGGGTGGACAGGCGAACAGACGAGCCCAACTAAAATGCATATCGTTTGCTGCTAGCTGCACTTGGCCTACATTTATCTTTTTGGCCACCACCCGCAGCGCCACAATGGTACAAAGCAGCCAAGAACTAAAGTAGTTTATTATATTAGTTGTCAGAGCTTCTAATTTTTTTTGGTGCTAAAATAATATCTGCTTAAAGCATACTTCAATTTATTAAAAAATTCTATCCCTACCCGATATTCTACGCCATTTATGTTTAGTATTTGCCTAAAAGTAGCCACTGTACGTGTTCAGTTGTCGGTGGAAGCCCATAAATTGAAAGGGACTGCAAGGCAAAGTGCAACGTGTTTGATGGCGGAGCGCGGAGAACATTACACATACGCCATGTGTTACGCTTTGGCCGTTGATGTGAGTGGCGGCCATTAAGAGGGCTCCACGTAGAGCGCCATTGACAAACAATTTGGCGGATGCATTTGGACAAACCCCAAGCAGAAAGTACCGAGCAGTGAGCCACAAGCACTGAGTCCATTTTCACTTTTCCTATTTGCTGTTGGCACGTGTTGAGCATGAGTTTTCCCATTTTCCCCTTTGCCTTTCGCTTTTCTTTTTAATTTATTAAAAGGACACGTACGAAACGCATGTTAAACGGCGACTCTTCATAATTTCGCAATTCACAATTACCACTACGCCCAGTTAAATGTCGGCGGAACATAACAAAGTGAATTTTAATGGAGCCTAATAGCTCTGCCACCAACTGGCAGATATCATGAAAATAAAACTCGAAACTTGTTGTACTTGTGCACATTACCTGACGTAACGCTCTCGCATCCCTTTTTGCCTTTTTTTATTTATTTCTTTTTTACATTTTTGGCAGTCATAAAAAAGTTTGTCACTTTTACGTGGAATTTGTCAACTAATTTCATTAGTTTGTTCCCTCTTTCTGGCCAAAAGGAATTTTTAGACGAGGTACTCGCTCATTTATCTTCATACCGTACGTATATAGTCTACCAAGTTGGACTGGTCAGTCAAAGCCTAACTGAATTCTAGTTTTTTTACGACATTTTCTTTGCTGCTTCATTGACACGCAACAGTTTTTCTTCTTCACCTGTCATTTGTCTCTGTCTCTCATCGTCTATCTCTGTCCCATTTTGGCTGAGGAATGTGTCAATGACAGCCAACTGTCAAATGAGTGTCAACCTGGTGGGTGGCCTATGGATTATGACCTGACATTTATATGAAGTCAGTCGGGAAACATAACTCAATGGATAAATGGGCATGTCAACAGGTTAAATTAGTGGTAAACTATGAATATAAAGCATAGTTAAAGAGTGTGTAAGTTAATCAAGTTTAGTAAGTGTTTTAATATTGGTTAAACTGGGATTAAATGTGGGTTTAAAAGCTATCATTATTTTTTATAATTTTTAAATACTTTTTGAGTTAAAAATTATTTAGAACTGACCATTTAAATGTCGAGTAGCTGTTAAAAACCCAAACTTATGTTATCTTTGCTTCTGTTAACAGTCTGACCTCATTTCTCGCTGTTACTAACAGCTGTTCTGTTAATTAACATTAGTATAATAACACAGTTTACATTAAAATCGTAGGTTATGCTTATAACTTACACAAAACGCATTTTCATGGCACACTGTCATAAATCTTTGCACATTTCGGGCTCATAAACAAATGCTAATTGTTTTTAAGACTCGTTAAACTTTACAGGCAGCTACTTAGAGGTTATACATCAAGTATACGACACACAAAATCTGTTTGCTATTCAAATAAGTAAATGTTAAATTTAATTTCGTGTATTTTAATAATATGCAACTTATTGCATTTACACCCACAACTTGTGCGACAGGTCCAAGCAGAAGATGCCAATGAAATGTCCAACGTAAAATGTGTGCCAAGTAAACAAGACAAGAAGAACGACACAGAAACAAGTACAAAGTCAATAACAACTTGTAATAATGCAGTTGAATGTGGCAGCGAGTATGCTAGACTTTAAGAGACTTAAGCAAAAAGTAAAGAAATTTTAAACTGACATAAGTTTTTATTTCTTTAGATTACAGGGTATAAGCACACTGTTTACATTCTCAAATCAAAACGAAAACAAAAATAAACATTTGACTTGAAATTAGCAACAGACCAAACAGTCATTGGCAGTTGATGGAGCACATCTGGCTGGCATCCAGTATAACATAAACCCCCAAATGATATAGCCCACCACATACCGTATATAGCATATAGCCCACATTCTCTGCCATCCACTTGAATATTAGAGTATCCATTTATGCTTCTCATAGTCAAATGTGATGCGTGTTTCTGCAAATAACACGCATCAGGTCTGAAATCAGTTTGGCATTTCATCTACATTTCTGAGTGGCATTTAATGGGGAATACGCGACAGCGGGTAGGAAAAATTGAGGTCATTGCTATGATTATTCAGACACAGACACAATACGACGCTAGGTTTATTTTTTTTATTTGATTTTATTGTCGCAACGCAACACGTTTTCCTGATCAAGTCACACCCCTCGGCTAAGTTGACATCTGTGCACATACTTTTATCATAGGCGCCAATTGTATTTGCCAGTTAATAATATTATATACAAATAAGTTTATTAATCATAGCCAGATTCTGTCTGTTGATGATGTTACGATGATGCAATCAACTTGTTTCACACTCATTCATACAACTTTCGACAAATTCTCAAAACAACTGCATCTCAGCTGTTTCTGATATAGAACTGACACTATTTAAACTTATAGTAAATGTGTATAAACTAAATATAGCACAGCATAAGAGATTCCCAATTTATCGAGGTCAAGTACAGTTGCCAGTGACAGGAACTTTTCTTAAAATAAAATCACTTATTTTAAGCGAATATTCGGGAAGTTTACATTCTTAAAATGATTTAAATAAAATTAAATTTATACAAAAATAAATATTTTGACTTCCTCTTTTTTCTGATATCAACAGTTGTCTAACTATCGAAAATTTAAAATTTCTAAAAAATAAAACTACCAATTTAATGTCAGTTATTTATGCAGTCAAATGGCACTTTGTGGTGCTCTCTTCCGAGCGGAGAGTGTTTTTAATAGCTTTATCATGTTGTAATGCTCTTTGTGGTTACATTTAGTTGACTTACTTATGGCTGGCAGTGTGCCCTCTGTCTCTGTGCTTGCCGCACCCACGGCAGTCTCATTAATGCGCCATTAGATGTCTGTTTTTCTACTACTAAAATACACTGCGAAAAAAGGTCAGGAATTTCGAATAAATTCAACTCATTCGTTCTTTAACTAAGAAGAATTTTAAAGCATGGGAATTCCTTTATCAAATTTAGTTGCACTTAGTTTTCAAACGTATTTTTTTCTCAGTGTGTGCTCCTCCCATTTGTATGCCTACTACTTTTTACGAGTATTGCCGGCCGCTTTCTGCTACTTTTTTTGTTGTTGTTTTTTTTTTGTCTAGCCGCCGTCTGTTTGTTTAAATGTGTGGGTTGCTTGTGTTGGTGTGGGGTGCAGTGGGGTGGGGTGATTACACTTGAGCTTTGCCGGTTGCTCTCTCGCCCTCTAACTGTGGTATCTCTTTCTCTCATGCTGCTCATCTCTCTGACCATATGTGCGTCTGTAAGTGTGTGTGTGAGTGTGTTTGTGTGAGTTTGAATTGTATTTTTTTGTGCTCACTCATTAGCCCATATTATGTTGATGTGTTTGAATGGAGACGTCGACGTCGACGTTGACGTTGGCATGTTGGCATGCAAAGCGGAACACACACACACATACACACACTTGCCTTTACATGCATAGGCATAGCTCGCGCGTGTATTTGTGTGTGTGTGTGTGCGTGTGCTTATTGTTCATTGTTGTTCTTTTTAGCGAGAAAATTGAAGAATTATAAAGTTTTGTTCATGCCAAAATGACGTCATCGCTGCTTGCTTTGTCGTGTTGTTTTGTTCTCTATGGTATGCAAGGGTAGAAAGAACTGATTAAATTATTAAAATATATATAAATAATATATAAAAATAAATTTGCACTTTATACAATTTATTTTAATCATTTTATGTTATAAGTATTTTATTGGGTTTCATTTTTACTTCCAACTCTAACTTTTTACTGTAGTTTTAAAGTTTCCTCTTCACTTTTTCGTTACTGCTCGTAATCCCAAGTGTTTTTCCATTTCCCGCAACTTTTGCTCGTCATCCACTTGTTGGGCTTCTAATGTTTTTCCTGTTTTCGCTGGCTTAAAACAAATTTGGTAGACATTATCGTAAGGACATGTAAATAAATGGCACATATTGTGCCATTGAATGTCGATTACAAACGTTTATCCATAAGGCAGGAAGGCAACATGTCCTCCGACCTTCGTTCCGTCCCCTATGTCCTCCGCTCCGCACTGCCGTGACATGCCAAATGGCGCCCAATTGCACGACTAATAAAGGAGCTAGATCCCTCGCTCGTTGTGGGCTCCGGACGGACGGAAAGTGGAAAAGCGGAAAACGGAAAAGGAAAATTGAAACTAACCCAACCCAAGTTGGAATAGCGTGTGACTACTGTCTTTTTATGGGCATAGGCGCCAGCCACGCCCTCGTGTGTTAGTGTTGGCGCAATTTAAAAGCTAGTTTGACAACAAAATTAGCTTTTCTAAAAGCAGGAAATGCTTAAGGAATTCTTACTGGGCTTTAAGAATTTTTGGCATGAATTTTGAGGAATTTTTTAACATTTTATATTAAATTATTTGGGCAGCTAAATACATTTTAATAATCAGTTTTATAAGCTCTTATAAAACTAGCTTTTAAGTAGCTAAGTTGTCGGCACTGGCGCTTATCGCCGTGGACGCACCCAACTCTTGACTGCCAAAATTGTTTGCAGTTCTTACTGTTGTCGTTGGTTGTTCTTTAGTTGTAATTAAAACCGAGTTAATGTTTATAAGTCAAAGATTAAAAAACTTGTCCTTAAAGCAGTAAAAGAGGCATAGAGCAGTGAGTGAAGGAAAGAAGAGAGACAGCGCTACAGTTGCTTGACTGCACTTTAAGTTTGCTTCCTTTTGCCAGTTGCCATTAAGCGTGACATGTTCTGACAGTTCCCGACCTCCTGCCCCTCTCCCCTTTGGGACCTTTCGCCACATCCACAACAAACGCCTTATCTAATATAATTTCTAATTTATTTTCTTCCAGCCGCGCTGCGCTGCGTCCTCACACAGCGGTGGCCAAACAAATTGCAGCTGGTCTAAAGCGCCTGCAAGTTTTATGAATGAGTCCGACTCGGAGCACAGTCACTGGATCAGCCGCAACGTGAATAGCAGCACGAGCAGCAGCTGTAGCAGGAGTAGCAGGAGCTGCAGTAGGAGTCGAAGCTGGAGCAGGAGCAGGAGCTGAAACAGCACACAAGCTTTAAAATGGCCTTTAGCTATGCCTGCCTCGTCCTGCAGCGAGTCGTCGTGCCGGCGGTTCTGGTGCTGGGTAAGTTCACATCTTTTGCTATGCACAAACAAAGTACATGCATCATGCAAATTTGATGCCCATTACATAAAGTGTGACAGAGTAGTATAAGTTGTTGGAAATGTTAGTAGCATACAGCTCATGGTCTCCAAACAACTACTCCGTTCTACTTTAAATCAATTTAAGCTAATGGTCTTCATAAGTCTATCATACTCTACCCTTACTAAGACCTACAACTGATTATGGAATTTGTTTGTTTGCAGCTTCGCTTATGCGACCGGTGGGCATATCGTTTGTGTACCTGTTAATGTTCTTCTTGTCGCCCTTCATACCGCTGGCCACACGACGCAACATCAAGGGTTCGGTGACTGCCTACTTTATCATCCTGCTCGCACTCAGCACACTGGTACTGCTCGGTCACATAGCGCTTCAGGTGTTGGCTTTAAGCACCACCTTGCCCATCTACAACTGCTCCTTCAGTGAGAGTCTGTTGCGGCACATTGGCTTCATAAGTTTCGTTGACCTCAAGTGAGTAAAGAAAATCTATTTTTTGCTGTAGAAAAGTCCAAACTCTTTTGTGCTTTTTTAGACCTCTGGCCATAATTGAATGGTTGGCACCGGAAGTGCTGGTCTTGGCCACCTCGCTGGGCTCCTTTCTGACCGTCAAGCGTGTGTCCACACAGAGCGTTAACGCCGAGCAGCTGGAGAATGGCGAACTGCCAGAATCTCAATCGGAACAGCAGGTGGCCAGCCAGGATGTCAACGGTGGCGGAGATGTGCAACAGGCAACGGCCACAACGCCACTGCAACAGCAGCAGCAGCAGCTGAGAAAACGCGTCTCGATGATCAGTCAGCACATACACTTCGAGGGATTGATCAAGATCTGTAAGCATTAATCAAAAATTAAATGAAACTCATCGATTAGAAATATTTTCTTGATCTTTTTCTAACCAAAATTTAATCCTTTTGCAGCTCCTTTGTTCTGCTTGGCCACTCTTTTCTTTGCCGCCGTGCTGCGTCCCTCGGTGCCTGGCGGCTTCTATTTTCTCATCTTTCTGCTCGCTGGCACCTACTGGGCAACCTGCCAGACTCTGCAACGGTGCGTAGCCCTCATAGCATTCAGATACCATCAAATCAATTGTTTCTAACTGTACTTTGTCTTCTTTTTTGCTTGTCTTTTTAGAGGATTTGCCTTGTTGCTGCGTTGCGTGATGTTTGTCCTTGTGCTGCATTCGGTGTCCATTGTTTCCTATCAAACGCCCTGGATGCAGAGCTATCTCAATAACACGAGTCTCACCGCACGGTAAGCTTAAAGCAAATCAATTTTAGGCACTCTAAAATATATCAAAAAGTCTACAGTTGTTGGAGTCGACTGAAGAACTCCCTGTTCTCGTTCGACCGACTAGCACTATGGAAGCTTTATGATACAGTTATACAGTTATATCCAACATTTAAATACCCCTTAAATTTGCAGCCTGATTGGACTGGAGCCGCTCATCGAATCCAGTTGTCAGCGGGATATACGAGTGCTGATCTACAACAATACACTCTCACTGGACTCGTATTTGAATCCTTTTGCCATGCTCTTTGCCTACTTTGCGATGGCCTTGACCACGAAGCATTTGATTAAGCCAAGGGTAAGTGCACGTTGACCTGTCCTAAAGCAGTACACCCATTTTTTCCCAGCTCTGTTTATTATAAAACTTTGGTTAAGTGCAACTAACACGGATTGCTCTTTGATTCTTTTTTCCTCTGCTCTTTTTATGCTCTTCTTCTTCTGCTGCATTTTTTTGCTCTCTTTCTATCTATTTGCATTGGATGCAACATTTTTTTCTTGTGATAATTCGATAAAAACAATTTACAATTTTCAACTTGAACTTAAACTTTTTGCACGCATACGATAAAAATACATTTAACAACAAAACTGACTCGTCACTAACAACAAACAACAAAAACACAAAACAACAACACAATTTTGTTTGGCACTTGCTACCTACCCACCTGTGTGCCACCTGTACCACCTGTGCTACCTGTGCTACCTGTGCCGCCTATGCCACCAGCTGGAGACGAAGCCTGCCACCGCCTTTGGACAGACACTGGAGTGCAACAACAGCAGCGGCACCAATGCCAACACCAACAACAGCAGCAGCAACAAAGTCAGCCGACAACTGTCGCTGCTTACGTCACAGTCCACACGCAACAGTGGTGGCAGGGATAACGTTAACACAGGTGTTCCAGCCACTGTTGCTGTCGGCGTCTCTGCTGGCGGTGGAACAATGACAACAACCACAGCGAGTCGCACACAACGTTTGAGTGTAAGCCTGTGTGTCTGTTCTTTGGGCTCAAGTGGAATGTGTGTGTGTGTGTGTTTGTGTGTTTGACAGAGTGTGTGATAGTCTGTGTGGGAAATCGAGCAACACTGATAACTTTGACTTTACTTTTCACCTTTGACTTTGCGTCTGTGTTGCAAGTTCCTTGGTGAAAATATCTCAGGATTTTTATAAGCAAGAAGAGAAGCAGCATCTTTGGGTTTAACTTAAATCTTATGCTAACTTAACGAACTAACTGGGCCAACTAACTAGAAGACTACGAAAACTTTTTAATAAATAGAATTTTTTACAGTAGATTTGAGCACACTTAATTAATTAAAAGTGGACTACTCAAGTTCCCCTTAAATAAATTGAAACTAATAATATTTAATAATAATAATTAATTTATAAATGTATTTTTTTTTAAATATAAATTTTAATAACTAAGCAAAAATTGTCCGTTCTGAAATCTTGTATCTATAGTAGTTATAGTTTGAGCTCCACGATGATAAGTGAGGAACAACAAAGTTGCTATGGATTACCAATTACATAGAAAATCATAAAAATGAAATCAAGTTTTCAAAAAGGCAATCAAAAGTTTTCGGAATCTACTAAAATATTTTTAAATAATTTACCTAACAGTAATCAAATCCAAGTCCCCGTAAAACCTACAAATAAGAGCTTTAACTACCCCAATTGAGCTGGGTGAATTGTACTAACTTTTTAGATGTTGTGTCGTTTACCGAAAACCATCGAATTCCGTCTTCTTGTCGTTATTCTTGCCACTGTCTTTCTCTTAATTTTTTTTTGTTTTGTTTTTGTTGATTTTTGTTTACGCTCTCTCTTTTATTACCTCTTCTGCTTTAGGTTTCTTTACGGCGTGAACAGCGTGCAACGTTGAATGAACCGACTGAGACGACGCCTGTACGTAAACTAACTCCCTCTATTCGCTACTAAGTCGCCCCCTTTACTCCTCCTCTCTCCCCCTACACCAACAAAACTAACCAAGTGTTGATCATTAGTTTATAGCTCTATAAATAACATCTCTGTAACTATATAATCTTCTCTACATTAAATATATTGTATATATATAGCTATATATATATATCTTTATCTGTTAAAACTGTTACGTCTTGTTTTGTTAATGTTTATTGTATTTGTCTAACATCTGATTTTACTAATAATGCTTTGCCTAGTCCAATCTTTCAGTTAATAGTAATACTCATAACTTTAACCCTTAGCTAAGTACTCGTATATCTCTTGCCCTCGCTCTCTTTCCCTTTCTCTCTCTAACATTTAACTCTCTACATACTATATACCGGCGTAAGTGTGTGCGTATAATGGTATGGGTGTGTGTGTTTGAAATTTTGGGTATAGTCTAAAAATCGTCTGTAAATATATATAGCTTTAAAGTTTCACATAGTTTTGGACAGTACATTATCACTCTTAGCATGTAGTTGACCCTACCCCTGTTTCACCCTCTCTCTCTCGCTCTCTCTATCTCTGTCTATATCTGTTTTTGTGTTAATTGTTTGATGGGAAATTAATATTGTGTGGCCTTTCTATAGCTGGTACGTCAGACTACACGCAAAGCTCGCACTCCTCAAGCCTTGGAGGCTGCAGGATCGGGAGCGGGAGCAACTGCGCCTAGTGGTTCACGTGGCAATGATATACAGCTGGACACAATGGAACGCCAATCCGAACAGGAGAATAACACCACATCGATACTGGATCAAATATCCTATGGTTTTGTCAGCGTCGGTGGCTTTATCTATCAGAATAGCTACATATTCACCAACATTCTTATGATGGTAAGTTAAGGGGTATTTTATCATAGATTTGCCTGCCAAGATATTACAAATATCGACTTATGCGTTAGAAAGTTATTCAAGTAGCTGGCTAGAAGAAATACTCGGTATACTTGCCCTGAAAAGTATGCTGCAGTTATTTTAGTTCAGTTTGCAAGTAGCAAATATTTGCGCTGGCAAATATTTTCAACAAATATGTTCTGCAAACATTTATTTAGCATTTATTTTGATACGGTTTGAAGAAGCAAATATTTTATATGTTGGGCGAATATTCGCGACATGTAATGCCTGCTTAAGGCAATGCAAGTTGAAACTTAAGTGTTTGAGGTACAGGGGAAACCAAAGGAGAATATAATCGATTTGTACACAAATAATAAACTTTTTAAATTCTTTTGCAGGCCTGGTCCATCGTTTACCACAGCTGGTTGACCTTTGTGCTGTTACTGTGGGCCAACGTGCTCTGGATGATACCCAATCAGCGCAAAGCCATGATGCGCTCCAGTCCATTTATAGTGCTCTATGCAGAGCTACTGCTGGTGGCTCAATATATCTACGGCATGGATCTGACCAACAGTGAGCTACCAACAAAAGTTTCCGTAAGTTTACTCCAATAAAACTGCTTACAGAATTGTACTAAGCTTTTCCATCTTTGCTATTCTATAGACGGCAGGCATTAATCTGCAGCAAATTGGTTTTGAACGACCTATTGAGAATCAAATGCGTCCCTGCGTACCGCTGATAGTGAAGACCGCCTTTGTGCTAATGTTTTGGGTTACGTCACGACAATTCTTTAAGGAGAAACGCGATAGGCGTAGGGATAGCACCTTGGCGGATATCATAGCACCGCTGCAGATAACAGTGGGATCGGCTGGCTCCAGTTACCTCATCAATGATGGCAAGAAGACCTCAAAGTTCCTAAAGAAAGCCGGCGATGTGATTAAGAATCTATTGGTGCGTCTATGGATATGGCTGCTCGTCTTGGTCATCTTTTTGTGTGCCATTACCGGGGAGGATATGACGGGCTTTCGCATTTGCTATATGGCATTGTTCCTATTCTTCTTGCTTGTCTTTCAATCATCGTCCAAGGCATGGGTCAAGATTATGTATGGCTTTTGGCTGTTCCTAATCTTTTATGCCATGTCCATATTGATATTGATCTATACATATCAATTTGATAAATTCGATTCCTACTGGAAGGACTATCTCAACGTATCCGAAACACTGTGAGTACCTTACACATTAACATATATTTATATAAACGAATAACTGATTTTTTCTCCTTTCAGACAAGCTGATATTGGACTGAAACGCTACAAGACTAAGGATCTGTTCCTGCATCTCGTATCGCCCACAATAATTGTCATACTTACTGTGATACAGGTGCATTACTTTCATAAACGCTTCATTGCCTCGCTGCAGCAGCAACCAGCGTCTGGCCAGGCACAACAGAAGCTCACAGAGACAACCGCCTTGGAGCTGGCGGCATCATCAAAGCGTCGTGGCAGTGCCGGCTCCATGCGTAGATCGGTTGGACCTACAGCGGAGGCAGCAGCCGCTGGTGGGGCAACCACCACAGACTTTGAGACCTCCGTGCGGGATTTGGTGCGCATCTCTTTCCGCAAGATTAAGAACAAATCGGAGTACATATTCAAAAGATTCAAAACTGTCTTTTGGCGTTTCCTTGAGCTGCATATCATGAAGGCCGTTTACATCGCTGCCTTCGTTTGCAGCGTCAGCGAAGTCTGTGTCCTACACATTGTCTTTGTGGGCTTCTGTGTGCTTGGCGCCACATCTCGCAAGGCCGTCCAAGTGGTTATCAGTCGTCTGATATCGTTTATAGTCACCATCATAGTGCTCTCCAAGATGATCTATCAAATTGAGTACTTGGATCACAAGCAGTATGGCGTTACCTGTGTAAGTATGGTGGTTTATCATTAAAATACACTGTATTTACATAATTTCTTATGTTCACAGACGGATAATCGCACCGCCAACAATGCCGAGTGGGTTGGCCTCAACAAAGCGGATAAATTGGAGGGTGGATTAATGGGTTTGCTCCGCACTTACATCATATACATGGTCATTGTCACTATGCATGCTGTCATCTCGCTGCGCCAACTCCAGATGCGTGTCAAGATTGGGGAGAATAGCGCCACATTGCCAAAGTTACTGTTCCAGAACATAACGCGTGCAGATGCGGAGAAGGATTTGGTTGGTCTGATGAAATATCTGCTCAACTTTGGCTTCTACAAGTTTGGCATTGAGATCTCGCTGATTGCCTTGGTCTCCACCATAACTTATCGTCAGGATATAGTTGCAGTGGCTTATGCCTTGTGGTTGGTGGTGCTGCTGCTGCTCAAGCGCTCGCAGTGTGCCAAAGTGTGGGGCATATTCCAGTCCTTCTTTGCCGTCTCCATACTCGTGCAGTACATTGTGCTGGTGGGATTGCCGCCTAGTTGGTGCATGGGTGAGTTTTGATTACACCCATTTAACTGACTTAAAACTAAACAATCTATTTCTCGCAGTTTATCCCTGGGATGAAGGTTCCTTTGGAGAGAGCATACAACGCTGGACCATGTTGCCGGGCTCTCTACACTTTAATCATGTGTCCAAACTGATCTTCGACTTTATAGTGCTTATCATACTGAATCGCCAGAAGAGCATTTTCTGCATTGAGCAACGTTATGCCACCAACGATGATTATCCCGGTGGCAGCAATCGCAGTGTGATTGGAGACATTGCCCAACTGGGACGTGTGCCCTTCGATAATCCCACACATGATTTCTGCTCGTATATACGCAACTATTCAGATATTCTAAAGAATGGCACCTTGTGTGGCTTTTATTGGTTCACCTTGGCAGTGGTTTTCCTTGCCGGCACAAACATTGCGGATCTCTTGGCCTTAGGTTATCTTATCGGCGCCTTTATCTTTTTATGGCAAGGATCCGATTTCTATCTGCGTCCCATTAACACCATTATCAGTCGCTGGAAATGGCTGCTGGCCTTTAATGTGGCAAACATTCTCATCAAGACGAGCTTTCAAATGGCTGGTTGTCTGTTCATGACACCGCTGACCAACAATTGCTGTTGGTTGGTTCACATGTTGGGCATCACTTGCTCTAGCAATGTGGTTAAGGACCTGCAAGAACAGCAAACGGATGACGTCATTCTTGCACCCGGCGAGTGTCCCAAAATTACACATCAAGTTGTGCTGCTCTGGGATGCGATTTGTTTTGCATTTATTATCTTTCAGTTGCGCATATTCAAGTCGCATTACTTCTGTCACATTATTACAGACACCAAGGCCAACAATATACTGGCCTCGAGGTGGGTTAAGCTTAACTTTTATTCAAGAATTCCTTTCAAAGTTTGCATTATTCGTTCCACAGAGGTGCTGACATTATTGAGAGTCTGCGGCAAAAGCAGATCGCACATCGACATGACCATGAGAAGCAGGTGCTGCACAAGATCAAGCGTAAGATGGAACGCATACGTGCCACACAACAAAAGATGCTGCGACCTCTAGACAAACAAACCCATTTCGATGGTAAGTTAGCCACGGGGAAAAGGATTTATTTCTTGTATTTTTTTTGCCATTCGAATATTTTCCGCGCTGCTTTTTGTCTCGTATTATTTCTCCACAATTTTCCATAATTTTTTGCATTTTGTGCTGTGGAAATTGTGTGATCGCGCGTGTGTTTGTGTGTCCTTAATCTTTATCCAATGCTTGAACTGAAAAAAAGGGGAACCCACACCTCTGGAGCAATCCTTGGCAGAGGCAGCTCCTTTGGCCCATCAGAATAGCTTTGTTTCCTGCCAAGGATCTGGTTATCAGACACCCGATGGTCCCAGCTCCAATAGTAGCTCTGGCACATCCTCGCCAGCTCATGCCTCGATGCTCTCGAGCAGCGGCAGTAACAGTAGTGCCGAAAGTGTCGACAGTGCCGATGCGGCTGTCATCATTGAGCCAGAGATTAATATAATGCTCTGTGATGATGGCCTGGATTATGTGGATGTGCAGTCGGCCAGTGATGAGCACGATGAACCCACTTTAAGGGTAACCAAAGCTACGGAAACAGCTGTAAGTGATGAGGATAACCCAAGGCATGTTTATGCCATTAAACACTTTCATTCCTCGAAGCCTACGACACCAAGCACTGAAGCACTCTCAGCGCTGCTCACCGAGGGCTTTCTGGAACCTAAACGCATTTCTTTGGGACTGGCACCATCGGAGAAGAGTGCTCAGAGCCCAATGGCAGCGTTAGTACCACCTCTCGTGGCATATGCCACAGCAATGGCTACCAGTGCAACCAGCTCGGCAAATCTGACGCCTAATCTGCGTAGACAGCATCGCAGACAGTCGTCGACAACGGCAGCGGTATCCTGGAATGAAACGGTGTCCATTAAACACTCGCCCTTGAAGCAGCATGTGGTAAACTGAATTATTAAGCTGTGTTCACACTAAGTCAGCAGTGTAAACCTGGCTTAATTTAAGTGTTTGAAAAATATACTATATGTTCTTTTGATTCCACTTTTGCAGTCGTCGGAGCGTGAGGAGCTGGTCACACTGCGTGAAAAGTCGCTGCATCGTCGTCATCTGAGCATGGGAAATGCCAGTTACTCGCTGGACGAGGCACAAGCACGTCTGCGTCGTGCCAGTAACCTATCTGGCTCCAGAGAGGAGACCATGCTACGTTATGCCCAACGCCCGCATAGTTGGGGACCCGTTGGTACGGCCTATTATAGGGAATCGCTGATGTGCGCCTTCTATGAGCCCACACTGCTGCATGGACCATGTATTGGATGAATCTTATTAACATTACTTACTATAAACATTTATTTATTATATCTGTATTGTACATGATACTGAAAACGATTGTATAAAGTATACTCTTTCTCGATTTTAAGTGTATATGCCCCGATTGCTGGGGGGTAATAAAAACTCACTGAGGTCGTGTGTAGCAGGCCTCAAGCAAATAATGTCCACTACAAACTGAATACATTTGTAAATATCACCGATTTTAGCTTAGCTCCTATATACTACTTTGATTTATTTGATCAATGCCGAAAGCGTTATCAGAGTTATGCGCGCTTCTACAAGTGTAAAATATGATTTATCCATAAGAATATGATGCTATATCTTCTACTATATCTGTGTTACTTCCTAATACTACGTATAGTGCGTGCTACGTGCTACATTTTGCAAATTCTCTTCATTTTGCTATTAAAAATACTGCGATTTTTATAAAATTATTCAGATATTTTTCAAGAATTTTTATTTAAATTTATTAAGAGTCTCGAATGCGCCAAAAAAAAAAACTTTCAAAAATAATACTTATTATTCAGATATCAAAGCTTGTGATTTACTAATTCTACGAACAATCGCTGAAGGTTTTATAATTATATTTAATTTTAATTTATATAATTTGCTTAAATTTAAGTTTTATTTGTATTCATTTCTTCTCTATGATTGATTTTTGTGTGTGTTTTATTATAGAACTTCCTGCACCAACAATACGCAGAGGAAAGGATATTAAATTGCATCCACATGGTAAAGTTTATTATTATTTCTTTCGTTGTGCTTGATTTGTATCATACCCATATAATCCCAAAACCCTAAAAATAACTCGACTTCTTTTCGATATATCTACTAGTCTTGCCTTGTATATAATCTATAAGCGAATTTAGCATAGAAACATATATCGTATATATAAAAGCTGCATGCTCTATTGTTGCTCTAAAGCTCAAGTTTTGTGTGCTACTTCTAATCATCCTATAACTGCAACTATCTCCAGTAACTACTTATATACATAAATATGTAAACTCTTCTGAATGTTGTCATTAGCTCAAGTTCCTTAGTTTACCAAGTTGTCTAATAATAAATTTGTTTTGTTCTCCGAAACTAAAGCAACTCGAGCTGGCGATTACTATATGTTTGAGGAAATGGATGACAAGTTTGAACTGGATTTGATTCACGATGAAATCGATTTTATGGAGGAGGAAAACATCACTGAAAGCGAAATGAAAATGCAGCGAAGGAAGACGTTATATGATGTAAGTTTTATGCACAAATGATTCAGTTATACATGTCTATGTGTAAAAGAGTTAAATTTGTGAGTGAAGTAAGATAATTTTTATAAACGTTAATCGATGTGAATTAGAGTGGGTGAAATATCCATTTTTAAATTAATCGATGCAAAATAGGTCCATACTTCATAAATTATTCAAGATTTCTCTTCAGTCCATTTTGCTTAAACAAAAATACTGTCGATAAATTCGATTAATTTACAAATCTTTTGCCCGCTCTAATCTGCATGCTTAATGCATGTCCTATAATTTGTTGTGAATTCCCCTTAAACAAAAATTGCGCGCAACTTCGACTTGAAAAGGTTTGGAAGGATCTGAACGACGCCGAATATCGTCGTCATTTATATATGCGTGAACGTTCCTATGCCTCTGAGCCGGGATCCCGTATAGCGCTCAAATTGGACGCCGAAAAGGAGCTAAATGAACTGGATGAACTAGATGTTCGTGATCGGGATGGAGATGATGATGATGACAATGGCGATGATACGATTGAGTGTGAAATTGGCGTGAGAACATCGACATTTTCCGAACCACTTGACTTTGGTCGCCGCAGTCAGACGTTGCTTGAGACACAATCACCGCCACCGCCGTGTCTACCCCTCGATCCAGTTGTGAGTGTGCAGCTGACAAAATTCTTTAATTGGCGCACCATAAAAACCAAAAAAACAAATCGTGTTTCTTTAATTATTTCACCTGTTAAATGCGCTGCAAAACAACAACTACAACAACAAGTTGGCGCACACACTTAAACTATATAATATTATTAATTATATATATACTTTTTAATGTACAAATATCTTATTATATTATCTACTTAAATCTCAGTTTTATTTCGTTCTTTGCGTCTCGATGTTTGATAAGCTCCCTTTTGATTACTTAACTTGGCTAATTCGTGTTTCTCTTGACCCACACAGAAATCAAAGGATGCGCCCACTGATTTCTTCCCCTCGACCAGTAAAGGTGTCTCCAAGGAACGCGAGGCGGCAGTCACGACCATGAGCAGTCCAAAGCCGCCGAAGGACATTACGGATCTGCCCACAACAGCCCCACACCGTGAAGCGACCTCAAAGGAAACCTCCGATAGTAAATCCAAAATGGAACTCGATAGCGCTGATGTGACGGCAAAGGATTCAGATGAGGATTTCGATACGAATCCCATTATACGATTGCTGGAGGGATTCTTGGTTACCTTAACCATACGCCTGAATCGCTTTTCCCGGAACTATCGTTTTGTCAATCGCATTTTGGCGGGCGAAAAGAAAACTCTCAAGGTAAGTGCCACAAAGCGAGTGTCTACTGTATGTAAACTAAAGTTTTTCTCAAATATTTTGCAGGAATCCAGTTCATTGAATCGTTTGGGTCTGTCCAGCGCTGCTGCCATGTTCCACTTCCTCAAATCAAATCTCGAGAGGTATTTAATGAGTGGTCGCTCGCTCTATCCCCCCAACTTTCTCTCTACAAATCTCCCCTTCTCTCTCTGTCTCTGAGAAGTGTGCGCCGCTTGCGTTAAATACCCTATAATTTTTGTTAAACACATCCGAGACTGGGAAAGCTGCGTTTTAGCGTTTAGCAAACGTTTTTTGATTCTTGAATTTTGAATTTTGTTTAAAAGTTTAATTTTTGAAAATCCTTTTTCATTTTGCGTTCAAGTTTTGTGTGGAGTTTTTATGAAAAGCAAGAAAATTAATTTATGTTTTATATTCTTTATCTCTTCTTATTTTTTTATTTGCATATGTTATCTTTTCTGTTACGTGTGTTTGAAAACTGTGTACCTGCTTCTACCGAAAAAATATTTAAATTTAATTTGAAAAAAATTACAACATATTGAAACTGAACACTCACATACTCACCTCATTGTGTTGTGTTGTGTGCATTGTCTTGAAAGTGATGAGAATGGTGGACAGCCGGCATCATCATCAACACCGCGTCGCACACTGGTCACCGCAACAAGTACACCACCGCCAACAACAACAACACCATCAGCTACAACAACAACAGACAATCTCACTATCGAACACTATAGCACACCACTTAACTCAAATACAAATACAACCACCACACCGCTCACACCGCAAGATCCACTAGTACCACTTGATCCACCAGCAACCAGTACACCACACAACCAACAATCACAACAACAACAACCACACGCTGACGAAGATATCATCGAAATACCCGTAGATACCGTTGATGCAGCAACCTCTAGGTAAAAATCTATCAAAAAGCTCACTCTAAATTCCCGTAATACCCACTTGAATATTAATAGTCTGTACCCAGCGGCATAAACCCAGAAGAAAAGTATTTTTTAACCGGTTCTACTCCGAGATTTTTTCAAACGAGTCGTAAAAAAGATTCTGAAAGTTTTCTAAAATTGTTTAATTATTTCTTCCTCAGTATTTGACATTTTCATGATTTTTTGAATGATATATTTCTCGCTTTTTAGCTAAAATTTGTACTAAATTAAATTTTTTAATACTGGTGCTTTGAAGCTGGGTACAGGGTATTATACAGTCAGGCCCACTTGACTGTCCTAGTCAGTTTAGAACCCAAAAACTTCCATATTAACAACCTACTCGTCTTGTAGAATTCGCACATCGCTTTTATTTTGATTTCATTAAAAATAAAATTGATTTTATTTAAAAATTAATGATTTTAGCAATTATTTTTCATTCGAAAATTTTTAAAATTGATGTCAAAAAGAAATGAAGTCTTAAGTGGAATAAGGAATAATCTGCCAAAAATATATATATGTTTACTAATTTATTTTTCTTACATTTTACATTCAATGCGCGCCATTTTGATCATCTGAATTTTTGTTTTTAGAAAACAATCAATCAGTTCATCGCCGCCAAACAAAGGGTAAGTAAAGAAATTTCAATTCAATTTCAATTTCAATACGATTGCGATAACGATAACGATTACTAAACGATAAACTGGCTCAAAGGGCATTTGATACATGCAAACACACACACACTTACATACATACACACACAAATACACTACTTCAAACTCTTCTAACATGCGTATAACAATTTTAATACTTGAGCAATGGTTGCATTTGTCCTACTCGTATAATACTAAAACTTTACTACTATTATACTGTGCATTTTGATACAAAAACACACACACACACAACCACACAAATACATACTTAACATGCCATGCTAATTGGTGTGCTTATACAGCCGCAAATCGGATTGTGGCCTGCCTGAAATACGCATTAAAGCGCCATCTATGGAGCGCAGCGGTCAACAGCAGCAGCAAACGCCACATCATTATACGCATTCGCATTCGCATCCACAACAGCATCAGCATCCGCACCCGCATCATCAACAGCAGGCGAGCATTGGTTCGGGTTCGCTGAGCAAGCATTGGTCCTACGAGCACGTGGACAGGTATTGACCACGCCCATTAATGGCACACAAAACGCCCACACTGTGTTGCAAATTGCAATTACTCGTAGAGCTGTCGATGTTGTTGCTGTTGTTAACTGTGCAAATTAAACACATGTTTACATAAATTTACATACATGTATGGTTGCCTCATTCCAACCAATGGAACATGCCATTCACATCGTAATTTCCTTTCTCTTGATTAACCCCATCTAACTGTCTGTCTCTTTCTCTCTCTCACTCTTTTTCTAACTCTCTGTGTCTGTGACTGTCATTTTAATTCAAATAATTTGTTGTTGCATTTGACGCTTTTAATTTTTAAAGTCAATGCCAATCTTTGTGTGTTTCTTGCTAGTATGTATGTATGTATTGTTCTTTGGCTTGTATTCGACTTATCACCCACACATACGCACACCTGTAGACTGCGTGGCATGCAGCGCACATGATCCCGCACTGTAGCATGTAGTTTGTACCTCAAACTTTGACCCGATTTGTGGAAAGTTTGGCTAATCTATCATCTGACACTTTACAGTGCCGGAGAATTCAATCTGGAGGAGGAGAACTTTGCACAACGCGATCATCATATCATTGTCGAGGTGCTCATCTCATCCTGGTATGCTCTCTTGGCCAATACGGATCTCATTTGCTACATTGTGGTCTTTATCAATCAGGTAAGATCCCAGAGCTGTTAAATGATCTTTTTTAAAACCCATTATTACTTTTAGGTGGTCAATGCCAGCCTCATTTCCTTGCCCTTGCCCATTATGGTCTTCCTGTGGGGCACCTTGTCGCTGCCACGTCCAACAAAAACCTTTTGGGTCACACTGATCGCCTACACACAGGCCATTGTGCTGATCAAGTGCATCTTTCAGTTCAAACTCTTTTGGGCCAACTATCATCGTTTGCCCAATGAGCCCTTGTCTGCTGCCAAAATCTTTGGTGTGGAAATGAAAAGTCATTATGCTGTCTATGATTTGATTTTACTGCTGGTGCTGTTCCTGCATCGCTATCTGCTCAAGTCGCAGGGTCTCTGGAAGTCAGGCTACAAGGATGTGGATCAACAGTTTACCAAGCCCACGGCGAGCATGTAAGTGATCCTAATTGGCTAAAAGAAAAGTTGATTCTAAAAGCTTCTTTGTCTAGTGATGAACGCGAGGATAGCGATAATCTTTCGCAGCCCGACTCCCGTCAGCTCAATGAGGATGCCGCCCAGAAGATGAGCCTGCAGGTGAGCCAGGTCTCCTTGCCAGGATCACCGGAGTACAGCAAGTCAGCCATAAATCAGTTGGAGTAAGTCAATGATTACTGAAGCTTCTATTCAATATTAATGATTGATGTCGTTTCTTCCACAGACGCACCAAGTACACCTCGTCGCTGCACAAGTTCTTCTTCAGTCTGGTACACAAATCCCGTTTGGCAACCGATGTCTACGCCTTGATGTTCCTCTGTGACTTTGTAAACTTCTTTGTACTGCTCTTTGGCTTCACAGCATTTGGCGTAAGTAATCATACAAATAAACTGTTTAGACACTTCACTAATCTGGATATTTTTTCCATTGCAGACCCAACAAACGGAGAGCGATGGCGGTGTGCAGACCTATTTGGCGGAGAATAAGGTTCCAGTGCCTTTCCTGATCATGTTGTTGGTCCAGTTCCTGCTCATTGTCATTGATCGTGCGCTGTATCTGCGCAAAGCTTTGGTGAACAAGATCATCTTCCATTTCTTCTCGGTTATTGGCATACACATCTGGATGTTCTTTGTGGTGCCGGCGGTTACGGAGCGTACTTTTAATTCATTGGCTCCTCCCATCATCTTCTATGTCATTAAGTGCTTCTATATGCTTTTGAGCTCGTATCAAATCAAATCGGGTTATCCGAAGCGTATTTTGGGCAACTTCTTTACCAAAGGCTTCTCGATGGTTAATATGATTGCGTTTAAAGTCTACATGCAAATACCCTTCCTCTATGAGTTGCGTACGATTCTCGATTGGGTTTGCATCGATAGCACCATGACCATCTTCGATTGGCTTAAGATGGAGGACATTTTCTCAAATATTTATCTGATACGTTGCACACGGCAATCGGAAACCGATTTTCCGGCGATGCGCGCACAGAAAAAAGCTTCGCTTTCAAAGCTCATCATGGGCGGCACGGTTGTCTTACTGATTGTGATCTGCATCTGGGGACCATTGTGTTTGTTTGCTCTTGGCAATGCCGTGGGCACTTCCAATGTGCCCTACCAGGTGTCATTGTCCATACGCATTGGACCCTACGATCCCATCTACACGACCAACAATTATGACAGCATTTACGAAATCGATTCCAAGATGTATGGCCAGATGTCGAATGCCTTCTACAAGAACAACAAACAGGCGATAACCTTCATAGCTGGCTACGATCCCACGGATGTGGCAGCGGTCAGGCTGGCCGGGAACTCACCCTCGTTGTGGAACATAGCACCGCCTGACAAGCAGCGTTTAACCAACGATTTAAGGAACAGTAAGTTTATCTAGTCGTATATTGATTACAATACTCATCGGTTAATCTTTAATCCCTTTCAGATCACACGTTAATAGCCCGCTTCTCCTATTCGCTGACCCGCAAAGCGCCGGCAAAGGGTCTGAAGGAGAATGTGGGCGATGAACATGTCATAAAACTGGATGAAACATTTGAAGGACGGGCTGCACTTATCAATATGTTGAACGAAACGCAGGATGAACCGGAGCCGGGCAGTGAAGTCAATAACACGACGACCAATGGCAACAGCACCACGCCTACTGTCAAATCCTCTAAGGAGTCAGTTGTGGTGCTGCCGAATATGATACCCAAGTTCATCAAGGTGCTCAATTCGGGTGATGCATTCGTCGTCACCGTGTTGAGCGGCAAGGAGCAGGAGTATCGACCTCTGATCATTAAAATGCATCGTGATAATGCAACCAATGGTCTCTGGTGGGAGATACGCGACTACTGCAATGATACCTTCTACAACAACACACTGAAGGATCTACCCTACAGCGACTGCAGTTCCGGCATTGTCATGTACACGTTCAACGACAAGAAATTCCCATCGACCTTCAGTTTCCTCACAGCCGGCGGGTGAGTAATGATTACCTTATTTCCCTTTTCAAATATTGTAATCCTTTTTCTCTGTTCTACAGCATCATTGGTCTCTATACCACCTTTGTGTTATTGGCCTCGCGTTTCATGAAGTCTTTCATCGGTGGCCAGAATCGTAAGATCATGTTTGAGGATTTGCCGTATGTGGACAGAGTACTACAACTTTGTCTGGACATCTACTTGGTAAGTGTCAGATAGCTCTCATTTAGCTCCCTTGATTATAACCTTGTGTATATCAGGTGCGTGAGGCATTGGAGTTTGCTTTGGAGGAGGATCTATTTGCCAAACTTCTCTTCCTGTACCGCTCACCGGAGACGTTGATCAAGTGGACACGTCCCAAGGAGGAATATATGGATGATGATGGTGATACCGACTCCATACCCAGTAGGATGAGTGTGCGTCGTCCTGAGCAGCTGCAGCAACATCAATATCAACAGCAACAACAACAGCAACAATAACATAGATTACTTAAGTAATTGAAGTGTTTAAGTTAATTAGGAATTTATTTACGTATATAGTACGTATATTGTGTTAAACGTGTAGGTTTCATAGTCTTTTTTAAATTTATACAGCTAACTAGTTAGAACTGAGAGAAGAAAACGAAAAACGAATAACAACTGAATCACAATATAGTATAATTACAACAGCATCCCAACAATTAAACACTTTAACGGTTAATTATAATTACAATAACAATTGTGTAGTTAAAAACGATGTCAAGTACTGCCGCAATGTGAAAAACAAAACTGTGTAAAAGTCGATGAGAAAATTGTACACCAACTAATTATAAACTAGTGCATGTGTTAGGGTATAGCAAATGTAACTAACTAACTAATTAAGTGAAGTTTAAGTGAAAAGTGTTTGCTGTTCAATTAGTTAAATTGTAATTGCCCAAAAACGAAACGAAATAACAATTAAAATAATTATTTATTTGCTTAAGGTATTAACTAAGTCATACTTATATACGTATGTGTGTATAAACTCTATAATAATTATTGTTATAATTATAATAATAATGAGAACTCATATTCAGGGATTTTTAGCATTTTACAAAGAAACAAAAAGAAAACTTACTTGTAAATCAAATCAAAAAACAAAGTAACTTAAACTTATTTGCATAAATAAGTACAATAAACAATTAATGTTTTATATTAATAATACAATTTATTAATTAATTATGTAATTCGTGTCGTGTGCGCAAGTTTCAGAATTTTTTGTGTTGCCTTTGAAAAAGTTATAAGAAGATTCATTAATTGATATTATGTAAATGTTTGTTAAAGAGATAAATCTATTGTACCATATATAAATATATATATAGATTGAAATATTGTGAATAACGAGTATATATTGCATGCGTATTTATATAAGCGTTGAATTTATTTATAGGCATATCACCTTAATCATATTTTTGTATATCGAATTCAAACTGTATAATTTGCTTAACTGTTAAGCGGTAATTTCATATCAAAATGCAATAATTAAAAGGCTTAAACAACGCGTTCTGCTTAATCAAAAACTGATTGAAAGTTATCATCCAATACGCCTGTGTATTCTTAATATGCATCTCGAATGGGCAATCTCCAATTAGTATTAGATTAAACACAAATACAAAATACACATACACACGCCAACTAAACTAACTTGATGTGCTATTTTATATATATTTAAATGAATTAATAAACCGAAAATCAACTAATTTTTGTACCAAGAAACGATCAATATATTCATAATGGTAAACAAGTTTAATAAAAGAAAATCAAAGCTAAAGATTTGTATTGATTAAATGTCATGGTTTGCATGATGAAATCGTTGTATGGGTTTCAGCAGACCTTTTAGGTCGAAATTTATAAGCAGCGCCATATATTTTGTTTGTGGGGCTCACTGTACTCAACACTGAAGCCTCATATCCGTCACTATTTAAAGATAAACTTTAAAAGCAATTAAAACATTTTCACTGCCTTAAGATGATATATTTAATAAGTTCTTTAGTTTTAAAATTAAAAAAAAATATAACAATAAATAAAATATATACACATGTAGTCAAATCGTCCAAATAAGTTCAAGTAATGCGCGTGGAGCAATTGCGATAGTGTGTAAATTTACACTGTGTGCTGTCCAGGCTGGAGTCGCTGTCGTTGCTCTGCTGACGACTGAACTGAATGGCTGGATAAACCTCCTCCCAATGGGATTCGCTGCGACTGAGCACTCCACGTCGACGTGGTGTCGTGAAAGAGCTCTCTTGATGCTGGCAATCCCTCTGTGAAGTGTTGACTGTGTTCGCTGCAGTCGGTAGAGGATTGTTTAGCATCTGTGTGACACTTTTGGAGAGACGAATGGACTGTATGCGATTATATCCACTATTTGTGGGCTTATAGCGTTCCAGTTTCAGCGTCAAACGCGCCATTTCATTGCTCATCCACTCCGGTGCTCGCATTCTGTCCGCCGCTTTGAATCGTAGTAAACAGAGTGAAGCCCTGGCCTCTGTCTTTTATAGACATCGAGTCGAGAGGGTGATATAATAATCGATACGCCTTGGTTAGACTGGCATTGCATAAAGCAAGTTGAACAATATTGCAGGGGTTTCCCACCCTTGAAATCGGTGGTACTGACCTATTAACTAAACATTCACCATGTGTTGTTGCAACAAAGTATAAGTGTATATATTATAAGTATATAACATTTAATTAACAACTAAGGCAAAAGAGACAAAGACAATACAAATAGTTAGAACAGGCTACAAATTCGAGCTACTTTGGATAGTTTCATTTTTTATGTGTTTATAAAGTTTCTGTTTGAACCAGCACTAAATATGGGATATGCCAAATTGTGCTATGTACATGGACCGCACACAATCCTCTGCCTTAGGACACCTTGCAGTTGTCGTCGTGCAGATGATCGCCATCAAGTTGAACATCGTCCTCGGCTGTGGAGAAGACGCCACCCTGCAGCACTTTGTTGACAGCAGCACGTGCCAAATACCCTGTAGTCTCAGAGTACGGCAAGGAGTAGAACGCTGATAAATCCGCTTGTTTAGGGTCCTGCTCTGATGACTGTTGTATGTTGTTATCCTTGCAGTACATAGCAAAAGCTTCGGCAATGATGCCATCCAAATCAAGTGCCTGCTTAAAGTGCAGCTCAGGATTGCTAAAATACGTAATTGTTAATAAATTTATCTTTTTTTTTTTTTAATTTTAATCTTTCACCGATTTAATATGGTAGCCACAATGCAGAGCAGCTCAACTGTAATCTGCCTTCTTTCGGGGCGATCGATGCAAATGAGAGTCTCCTCCACAAGTAAATTGAAAGACAATTCGCCACGGCTCATGCTTGTTAGTGTGGGCGTGGCAGGCAGATGATGACCCTGCGTCAGGATGCCCTGCGGTGTGCGCTGTAGAATCTCCCAGATCTTGTTATAAAAGTGCTTTGGCACGCGGCACAAACATCCCTCCAGCTGACGGCGTTGCAATGTAGTTAACCTAAACAAATCAAAAGTTAAATTACTATATAGATAATCTTTTAATTAGCATCACTTACTTCTCATCTGCAGCCCACTCACTGACTGTGAGCACCTTCTGCAGCAGTATGCGCACTTGGAAGGGCGACAGATTGTCCACATCGATGCTCTGCTGTCCCGAGATCTGCAAATAGATGCGCATAGCCTCCAGTACCCAGCCAATGCGAATCTTCAGAATACCACGGAACATGGACGGATTGGTGGCAATGAGACGACCACAGTACAAAACCACCTCTTGTTGCAGCACAGCTTGAATGACATTATACGGCTGCACGCTGGTGTACATGACATTCTGGATTTCTGCTGGTGTCATGGGCTTGTCGAACACGGTTTCCTTCTGGCCAATGATGCCAACAGTAAGCTCCTTGCCATTTACCAGCACGGTGGTAATAAACGGACTGATTGAGTCCACAATGTGATGCAACAACGAGGAACAATAGCGAACAGCGCGCCAATAGCGCAAGGAACCTGCACGGTGATAAAGCTGCGTTAGAGCTGTGTTCACATTCAGACCATTGACCTCAAAGTGTGGTCCTTCGCGATTCAAGAGGATGCCCCACAGCTGGCAGAGGCAATAGATGGACTCGGTGTTCCGCAAGGCGTTGATGATATCCGGCGTGGGTTTGCTGTCATAGTGCTGACAAAGAGTTTATAAAGTTTAGTTTAAATCTTAAGAGAAGACTCCACTGCTTGACTTACTGCCACGGAGATCTTCTCCTCCACATAGGTCAGCGCTTTGGGCACATCTGTCAGCGATTGATAGCCAATATACTCGTGATTAATTTGTGAGAATGCGTTCTCATTGTCGGTTAGATCGCTTTGGTTCATGAAATCCAAATGCTCAATGCAGGAGCTGCTAATGAGATTCTGCAAACGACCAATGCGCACCTTCATGCCATCACAATAGCCCTTCTTCAGCATGGCCAGCAGATCCAACATCTCCTTGAACTGTGGATCACGCATATGCTCCTCTCTGATTAATAGACAAACTGTGGGTCTACCCGACAGACGCCAATATTTGCCCACAAATTGCAGTTCCGTTTTGATGTCATCGATAAGCAGCGCCATATCGCGATATAGATAAAAGTCCGAGACCTCAAAGATCAGCGGATAACAAAGTACGGTCATGCCGCAGATGCGATAGACTTTGCTGGTGCCCAGTGAACCAACCGGACGCGATGGACGACCCGAGAGTCCTACCTTGTTGTTAACGCCCAGATGTTGGTAGACTTTGATAAGTTCCGTAGAGCTCCAGATTTGTACGGGTTCGACCTAAGATACAAGAGAAAGATGATTAAAATAAGCTGTTTTAAGACTTGTTTTGAGTACTTACCTCATGTGGCGTCTGCGTTTGTATGCCATAAGTGGCCATCATGGCTTGCAGACGCATGGACTCGGCAATTAGCACAATTTGTACCACTAAATCGGTGGCGGTGCCCTGTAAACATGCACAATATTAACCGTTAGTCATCAATTTAGTACAAAATTCAAGTGACAACTAGTTAAAGTAGTTAGAAAATGCATAAAGCCAGTTAAATTACAAGAATTATCATCGAATAAATGACAAGAACTAACAAATGCCAAAATGCAAAGACATTTAAAGTATTAAGGACACTAGCAAATGGAATCGGGGAGACAGGAAGAGGTGGGAAGGTGGAATATACAGATCAAAATTCGTGTGGATCAGGACTTTTTACATGCCGGAAACACAAAAGAGGACAAAATAGTTTACATAACATTACTTACAGCTAAGATATGAAAAGAAAAATTGGATTTTTAGTCCATTTCAGGCAATAAAAATATATAAATTATACACGATTTTAATTTGGATTAATAAAATTATAATTTCTGCAAGTGAATTTGGAATTTCTGAATCAATTTGCTGCCAATTTGTTGCCCATACAACGCAATTTTAAAACCCAATCCAAGCACTAATTACCTTCTTGGCATCCAATATTAGAGGTATGCGTGATTTCTATATTTATTTTTTGATTTTTTGTAGTTTTTAGTAGAGAATAACATTTAACAATGGGCAATTAATTAGTAGAAACATTTCATTGGGTCGCACTACTTGAGATTCTCATTTATGGAATTTATTTTTTAAGCGTTGCTTCTTCCTTTCGTTATTTTAGAAAATAATAATTGTGTATTAACTATTAAATGCTTGCTTGATTTTTGTTTTTGTTTGTGTGTTAGCTACAATCGGTTACAAGAGTAGTAAGCCAGAAATAATAAGATAAAATGCAAAGAACTGATTAAAAAAAAAAAACTACGTTTTGAGGAATATAAACCCAATAACATCTGGTGGTGATCCATCATTACTTACAGTGCCCGGTTTAGCCTATGTACGTTATATAGAGCGTGTGTAGGAACAAAATATGCAGTAGATTTTTAGACAAGAAACAGTACCGAAAAGAGTAAAGAAAAAACTTTTGATTTAGATACAACAGAATTAAATAAGCAACAACTTTTCTTTGTTGTACTTGGATTTACAATTTTTTGATTTGTTTACACTATTTACAATAAACAATAAACACAGCCATAATAAAATTTATACAAATTTGCAACTAAAAAATTTTTCTTTATGAATTTGTAGATGCTTTTGTGTTGTGTGGGTGGTGTGTTACCCAGCAGGAAATAAAATTTGTTAGTAGCCAGAAGAATTTAAAAATTCGGAACAAATATATACTATTTGTAAAAAAATTATTAAACAGAAAGGCGAATTGATTATTCTGCTAAAACAATAAATTTCAAAAAAATTTTCCTTTGCTTATAATTCCTGCTGGGATCGTTTTGTAATATGTCTTTACAAACTATAATTTCAAACAATGTTTTTAGGTGTGTGCGTGTATTTGTGTGTGTGTCGGCAAATAAAAAAGGGTATTTGCATTAAACAAGTGTTCTAAGGTGCAAAACATCTATAAAAAACAAAGCATATAGAAAGAATAATTTAGAAATAAATCTAGATCAATTTGTGTAGGAATTTTGGATAGGAATATCGACTACTTACTTTGTGTTTATCATCAAAAGCTTTGCCCTGTTAATAATTTTGTATGCCAACCGATTAAAATATGTTTTAAGAATTTGAGTTTGTGTTGGGAAGAAGTATTTTTGGAGCAGTAGTAGTTGGTAGTAGTAGTGTGTGGACGATGGTAGTAGAGAATGGACAAATTATATTCATATTTATATATATAATTATTTATATGTAGTATTATAGAAGCCAATCAGTTCACTTAACCCATTTAGTTAATCTTACTAAATAAATACGATAACGATTACAATTAATTCGCAGACACACACAGCAGACACATAGAAACTCAGCAGCAGCGGCTAGGACTGGACTTTTCTCTGAGACAGTTTCCCAGTTAATTTGGGTTTCCCCCCTCTCCCTATCCCACCGCTGCACTGCAACCAAACTCACCTGAAAGGCTGAATAGCGACCAGCTCGTCTGGGTCGATTGTAACTTGGCAAATAGCGACGAATGGGATCCAATTCGTTGATGTGCAGTAAACCAGCCGTCAACAGTTGGGCAATAATGAAGAACGATTGGCCCCAGAGGAAGAGAGATTGTGATGGAGCACGCATATAGGAACCCTCTCCATCGGGTGCATAGTACATGGTGACCACGGGATCACCGTTGGCATCGGTGCGCAAGCAACGTCTTAAATCATTCTGATACTCCTCGATCTGTTCGTTGTTGTTTTTAAAGACACCATCGATTATCATGGTGATGAAGAACAGTGGCCACTCGCATTCCAGACCCTCGAACTCCTTCAACTCGCCGCCTTGATAGTAGCGACGGGTCTTGTCCTCCGCTTTGCTGAGGAAACCGTCGCGAGTAAAGCGCTTAAAGCCCATTTTACTGCGCAAACGATTTACAACGTTCTGTTTAGTCTGCTCCACCAGACGATCCTCGTGGGAGGCAAAGGCTGGGAAGGATAGCGTCAAGAGCAGTGAAGCATCCACGCCCTATAGGAACACACAGTTATTAAACATTCCACAGAGTTGGTTTGGGATTATAAACGCACCTTGGAGCTGGATTCACGTGGCAACATTGTCTCGAAGATGCTGCGATTACGATTGTGTGCATCAATGTCCACGTAGACAACGCTCCAGGAGGCGCCCTTCTCGCCAAACAGATTACAGCCATTGATGGCCTCCAAAGCAGACTTGGCCATGCCTAAAACCAACCAAATTATTAGCAAGAGAAGTGGAACACTGCTAGGGCAGACTCACCTATAGAGGAGGCATGTATTTCTGGTGTGCCATTGTTGTACTTGGATCCACGCTCCCACATGCCAAAGTCTGGTGTACGATAAGCACGCTCCACATAGTAGACAAGATTCTGCACAAAGGCCACCTCATCGTGGGTGTAAATGATTTGCAATCCTGAGGTAATCATCTGCACCAGAAACAGCAGATAAAGTGACACCTGTAACAAAGAAATGTCTTAGATTAAGTGAACCAAATAAAAGCTGAAGGTAACTCACGCAATCAATCTGCAGATGATTGTAGAATTCATCTGGGTAGATCTTCTCCCCAGTATGCAACTGAAATTTGCTGTGCAGCGCATGCTGATTGGATTGGCGCTGTTTGAAGAGCTCCACGCGGGAGGCCTGCTTCACCCAGCACTCCAGAATACCTCGCATGCATTTCACAGTGCTTTGACCGAGCTCATAGGATTTGCCACGATCATCGTCGATGCGTCTGTAGGCCTGATACAAGCTCCAAACGGCGGCGGCACAGTAGACACTGTCACGTACTGAACCCACCACTTGGTCAGTGCTCATCACCGGGAACAGTCCGGTGATGGGACTCTGATAACGCAGCAGCTGACGCTTGACTGAAATGCGATCAAGGTAGAGATTTAGAGTTATCACCAAGCACAGTTTAAAATCAATATACCCACTTTCAAGTGAGAGGTATTCAGTTCACATAAATTAAAAACGAGATTATTTGGTATGTAAAGTGCCATGTGTCTGGAGCACATGTCGCGACTTGTTGACAAATGCAAATAAACAAACCGCAAACAATGAGAAGCTTTTGTTTGCCACAGAGAGCGAGGGAGAGGACAAGAGAGAGTGCGCGGGAATATAGTGGAGGGAAAGAGAACGCCTGAGCGCAACAGAGAGAAAGAGATCAATCAAGCAAAACAAGTGCCGATATTTTGCGACTGTTTATAAATAGAAACGCGGCGACGCAGCGGTTTGGCATCTAATTGATGCTGCTATAAATTGGCTGCCCTACACAGTTGTCTCCAAGGTTATATAAAGGATTGCAAGCGTCGTTTAAATGCAGTACATACCAATGCCATAGTAAATGTCCAGCTGTTTTACGGTATCCTCGTAGTTGATTGTCTTTAGAAACTGATCCAGATTGATGTCCTCCAGGCTGTTTTGTCGTCCACTTGTCGATATTCCACTGTCCGTAGTTCCGCCCGCTGCGCTTCCGCCTGGCGTTGTCACTAACAGGCCAAGTCTGTGGGGTGAAATGTTCTCATTTTAGTTACACCAGATAAATTATTACATTTATTTAGTTTACGCACGATTTCGGCACATTACGCATTGTAGTTGGTCGTTAATTAACGTTGCTTTTGCATTAATTAATAGCAATCATTGAAAAATGTATACGCAAAATGAAAAATACCCTTCAAGAGTCAAACGCGAAGTGCAATGAGACCAGCTGCTCAACATAGCTCAGGGGGTGCGCAAATAAGTAGGTGGCACTTAACAGAGGCAATGCGTAACTATGAGTATGTGACGTCATAAGTAAATCAGTTGCTTGGCAACGCTGAGCTTTTAATGCTAATCAAATAGCAGTGGTTGCCATTCAATGTAAGAAAGTATAATTCGATAAAAAATAATTTTCAAATTTTATTAGTCGTTTAAAAAATTAAAAATTAAACAAAAGCTTAACAGTCTCTCTAACAGCCTGTTGCGCAACCTTGTACTCATTCTGTTACATGTGCTGTAAACTCCCACTGTTACTTGGCCTTTCTAAAAACAGCTGATTACAACAGCTGGTCGTTCTAAGCAGGTTTTTTTTTTGTTACTTCTGTGATGTCGCACCTTTTGACGAACGACGACAAGACGGCAGCTGTCGGTGTCGGTGTCGTTGAATTAACTAAATCATAATCATCTATCATCAGCAGTACGAATAAGTGAGATCATCGGCAACAAGCACACAGCCATTAATGGCCGTGAAAATGCAGCAGCCACAAGCGCGCTGAAAAATGTTAGTTACAAGTCACTTTGTCTAGCTAAAAGAAAGTTTGTGTTTGTGTGTATAAAAATTAACTAAGGACTTAAAATAAGCAATCTTGTGATGAATCTACAATTGTTAATACTCAATGCCCTGCTTCAGCTGCAGTGGCTTAGCCCTAATCTTGCCGAATCGAATCCGGAACCAAAGCACACGCTGACGTTGCCAAATCTGCCAAACGATCATCTCATCCGCTACCTCAACACATTTCCCACGCTTCGGGGACAACTGCCTGCGAATGCTACAACTCGTACGGAGTCTCGAGCCTCTTTATGCTGGGGACACGAACGGAACTGCAGTGTCGAGGCACGCTTCCAGACGCCCCACTGTCCTGGCGATCACACCGGCTGGGTGCAGAGCAAGGAGGCACAAGTGGACACATTTTACTACCAGGCGGACTTTGGTTACATACAGCAGCAGCTAGCTGAGCTGACGCCGCAATGTATGCCCAAATACTTATCGGACTCGGCGCTGGAATGCACTCGCTACCTTCGCTTTTGTCGTGGTCGGAATCTGCTCTTCGATTTGCGTGATTTGGCCAATCGCAAGGAACGTATTCGTTATCACATGGATGTGCTGAGTCCTGGCCAGCTTCTGGGACACTGTGAGCTAAATCGATCGCGTCTCAATGGCGAAATGGATCACATTGGCTCGGCCTTGCAATCCTGGGGCCCAGAGCTGCGTAACTTCGATGTGTTGCCCCATCCCGTATTAGAGAGCGGAGCTTGTGATCTGATCGTCAATACACCCACGTTCATCATGAAGATCGATGCCACATATAACATGTACCACCATTTCTGTGACTTCTTTAATTTATATGCCTCGCTCTTTGTCAATCAATCCCATCCGGCTGCCTTCAACACGGACGTGCAGATATTAATATGGGAGACTTATCCATATGATTCCCCCTTTCGGGATACATTCAAAGCGTTCACCCAACGTCCGCTGTGGACCCTAAGCGATGTCCAAGGAAAGCGTGTCTGTTTTAGGAATGTGGTACTGCCGCTGCTGCCGCGCATGATATTCGGACTGTTCTACAATACTCCAATTGTGAGTAGGAGTAGACGAGTTACCAGTTGAATCTTCTAATCGCTTTATTACCTTTGCAGATCCAGGGCTGTTCCAATAGCGGCTTATTCCGCGCCTTCTCCGAGTTCATACTCCATCGCCTGCAGATTCCGTACAATCCGCCGCTGGCTCAGCGCAAACTACGTATAACTTACCTGTCACGTCGTACAAAGTACAGACAGGTGCTCAATGAAAACGACCTGCTCGAGCAATTGGAGGCCAACGAGGATTATGTCGTGCAACGTGTATCCTATGAAAGGTAGGTTTAATATATTGTAATGAAGAGCTCTCCAACTAATTTTTTTTTTAAATACAGACTCAGCTTCACCGAGCAGCTGGCCATCACACGGAACAGCGACATTTTGATTGGCATGCATGGCGCTGGTCTGACGCACTTGCTTTTCTTGCCCAATTGGGCGTGTATTTTTGAGCTCTACAACTGCGAGGATCCAAATTGTTACAAGGACTTGGCCCGGCTGCGCGGTGTACACTACGTCACCTGGGAGCAGCCTGACTTAGTCTATCCACAGGATGAGGGACATCATCCCGAAGGTGGCGCCCATGCCAAGTTTACAAATTATCGCTTTGATCCTAATGAGTTTGCTCGATTAGTGGCAGAAGCGGCCGGGGAGGTGCGTGCGCACAAGGATTTCCCAGAGGCAAAGACACAGCATGATGAGCTTTAGAGTTTAGCTTAACGCTTTGTGATTTTATTTACCCAATGCATTTACTTAAGCATAGATTTATTCAAAAGTTTACCGCCAGTATCAAAAGCAAATAAAAGTTATCGATAGCAGTAAAAGTGTTGCCACAATGTTTTACTGGGATGTGGGTAGCGAGTAGGAGTGTGGCAGCACTGGCAAACAGCTGTTTTTGTTTACCTAATGCAGTGCAGCGGTTTCTGCCGCAACAATTGGAATTTTTTTTGTGTAATTAAGCGTTATAAGTGAAATGAGTTGGCCAGGCTTGGACACTGGACTGGCTCCCGGTAAAGGCTATTACTACGATGCCCACAATACAACGCAAAATTGTACACTGCCTGCACCGTTACACGTATTTCAAAGCTATATGCTCAACAGAGGTTGGAGTCCCGTTGTGGACATCGACTTGGTTGAGGTGGTGGTGTATAAAACGGACATTAAGTCCTGGCAGACGGTGCTAAGTAGTGTGCATAGTTTTCTAACCATAATGCCTGTCCTCTTGGGCTTCACGCTGTCCCAGTTATTGTGCCAACATTCATCGGTGCATTCCACGCGACGCTTCTTCATGGAATTCCTGCTCGTTGCTGTGCCCAGTGTATGCTGTATGACCCTAGCCAATAAGTACACTGATCTTTATATCCTGCTCGTCGGTGCCTACATTGTCTTCCTGCTTTGGCGCTGTGGTGTGTGGAGCAGATCTCCAGCAGGAGCAGATCACATCTTTAAAGTGGGCAAGCGACCCATTGTCTTTACACTAATTCGCGCCACAGCCTATGTGGGCACAGGTGCTGCTATACTGGCCATAGATTTCAAGCATTTTCTAGTGAACAATGGCAAGAGCAGAGACTTTGGTGCTACCATCATGGACATGGGCATTGGCATGTTTGTGGTCACCATGGGATTGGTTTCGCGACGTCTGAGCCAACTTAAGGAAATGAAGCAACTGTCCAAAACCGTCATACCATTGTTGCTGCTTGGCTTGGCACGCACTGTGGTCATCACAGCGATTGATTACCATCAGGATGAGCGGGAATATGGCAAACACATGAATGCCTTCTTCACCTTGGGACTAACAAAACTCATTGGCAGCCTTTGCACTTGTCTAGCTTCAAGCGATAAGCAGCTGCTACCGTTGGGACTGGGTGAGATAAGGTCTTCCTATATAATGTATCTTTTAAACATAATTTTTTCCAAACCTTTCAGTTCTTTTGGCTGTTCATGAGCTACTACTCCAACTGGGGCTCTCGGAGTACGTCATGCTGAGTGTGGAACGCAAGGGCTTCTTGGACGCTAATCGAGAGGGTCTAAGTGCCTTGCCTGGTTGCATATCCCTCTACTTGCTCAGCATTTATGTGGCCAAGTGGTATGCAGCTCAGCATCATCTGAACTACTCCCAGTTCTGTGCCAAGCTGCGTAAGCTGCTCTTCTGTGCCATCACTGGCTGGCTTATGGTCATCATCTGTGCGTACAGCTGTGGCATCGCACGTGTTACCTTCAACACGGGCTATGTCATCTGGTTGTTAAGCATCTGTGTGTCCCTGCTGCTGCCCTACTCATTCCTTTTTGAGTTTGCCTTGGTGGCAGCTAGACAAAAGGGCCTTCTCATACCCGACTCCATCAAAGCATCGACTCCGTTGGAGCAGTGTAAATCCAGCGATTTGCCTGCATTTGTGGAGTCACTGAATATGAATGGTTTAACCCATTTTATGATCTCAAACTTTCTAACGGGTTTTGTTAACATGTCGCTGTCGCCCAAAAATCGCAGCTGCCTGGAAAGTATTATCATTTTGCTGCTTTATATGTTGGCCACTTCAGGATTAATCTATGTTCTGTTTAGGAGAAAAATTCGTATAGCTTAAAGCTGTGATTAATTTTAATTTATGAAGAAAGTGTTTAAAATTGATTTAAGAAAAATGTTTTTAGACAGTTTAAGTTGAAAATTTTGTAGAGCTTTTAGCCACTGTTGAATTTAATTAATTTTAATCAGAAAATTACTATAAATGTCAATTTATTTTGTATATAATTAAAGAAATAATTCATTTTTGATACTGTATAATTCACTAACATTCCAAATCTTTTTTGAAACCTATTTTAGGAATTTAACTTAAAACCCATTAAAATACTAAATAAATACCAGTTTTTGCAAAATACTGTACACACAAAAATTTAAACATATATTTATAAAAATGCATAAAAGAAGTTAGGACTCTGTTTCCTTTGAACTGGATGGAAGCGACTCGAAGGGCATCACGTAGCCATTGGGCAACACCAGGAAAACAATGACTGGTGTCTTTGGAGTGGAAGATTTCCAAGGCTTCTTTTCTTGGCAGTGTTGATACACCTCGTACAGCTTTGAGCCGTTCTCCGAGTGCACCATGCGTGTCCAAACGCAGTGCTCATCCTTGTGGCCTGTTAGTTTGCCCTTAAGCCGACGGCACGCGATGGAGCAACCAGAGAGGGATTGCTTGAGACGCGTAGAAATTGAGGTTCCACCCGATGTCAGGCGATCATCGACCACGGGATGGGCAAAGTCTACACGTGTAGTGCGTGGGCGTGGTGGACAGACAGGCACTGTTACCTTGTGGGATCGAAGACTCGATCCTTTTGGTGTAGTGTTAAGCTGACTGGGTTGGTTGGAGTCCTGTTGCGACCTGGCTGAGGTGTACTTGCTGAGGCAGCTGTTGCTGCTGCCCTTCAAGCTGTCTTTCTTTCCAGTGCCCAGCAGACTGCAGGTGGACGTGCTGCTGGCGACGGTGCACGGCGCCGGAGCACGAGGAGACGTGCAAGGAGTAGCTCGTGGAGGCGGTTGAATTGAAGGTTGAGCACTGCTCTTTTGCGTGCCGGGCAGGCAGGACATTTCGAGCTTATGCATGATTTTTGTGGCACCCATGTAGTAGAGTATGCGATCCAAGGCCAACATAATCACCTCATCCGGATACGGACCAATGGCACAGGCTAGCAATCCTTCATCCTGCTGACGAGTCTCGCAGCCAACTGGTTCAACACAGTTGCCTCTGGATCCAGTCTGTTGGAGTTGACAGCTCATTTGGAAGACTTTTCGCTGCAATCGTTGTAAATCAAATTGAATTTTATTCGTTCCTACGAACTTTGCCTGGAATTTTTATGAATGTCACACGAAATTTCTAGCCAAGGACTACTACACACAAACACACACATAGAGTAGAGGGGGCGAGGAAGTGGGAGCAACAATAATGCCCACTTAAGCACACTTGGACCTCTACTTTGAGTTGGAGGTGAACTCCACGTCCCCAAAGGCAGATGTCAAAGGTGCGATATCCGGCTTAACGCTCGATGCCTTGACTCCGTTGGTCTCGTAAGCAAACGCGTCACAAAAGATAAGATTTCTATTAAGGAAATGACAGAAATTGCGCGCTTTGTGTTCGTTTAGGTCCAGTCAACGTCCCACGCATTCTGCGCCAGGATATTTCATTTAATGGCCCAAACAAAGCGCCTAAGGATTGCGCATAAGAGTGACCAGCAGAAAATGAGTTAGCGTAGTACACTGACAGAAAAAGTACTCAGATTTTACAACAAGGAATGAAGCTATTGATTTCCGTGTCTACCTATTTTTCGACAGTGTACAAGTTTGCTACCAAACTCATACTTTGGCTAAGAAAAGCACATTCTGGCCGCGTTGTGATGATGACCCTCTTTGTGTCTTTTACTTTATTTTTTTTTTGTTCCGCTGGCTTTTGTGCGTTCAATGTAATTACAGCAACAGTTTCCGCAGTCGAAGTGACTACTCGTGATGCGCATTTAATGTCATATCCTGGCGCAGGACGACGCTCAATGTTATCTGATTTGTGAGCGCAAATGCAATTTCCTGCAATCGCAACCCTTTCAGCTCGACAATTTACTTTAATATATTGAGTTAATAGTTTCATATTCATCAAGGGGGGAGTAGAGAGTTGTATGAGTTAGACTGGAAGTGGGCGAAGACGGGGGCGTGGCAGTGCATGGGGGTGGACACCTGTGCGCTTTGGGGGTGACTTTCTGGTTGGCTTTGATGACAGATTATTTTCATTAGCAAAACGATGGCGAGTTACAGTGGGATCGTTTTACAAAATATACAGTAAAAATAAAAATTTAATGATTTGGAAAGCACAAAAAATTAAATTTGCATAAAAAGAAAATAGTTTCAGCTGCTAAAATCTTAAAAAAATAGTCTATATACAAAATTCGGTTTGGTTTTTTACCATTTACTCCCACTGTACGTCACCTATGTCCATTTGTACAACACGCGCCCAAAAAGAGCCACGTAAATATGATGTACGTTAATTATAACGCATTTTGAATGTTTGTTAAACATGACAAGCGACAAGGAACAGCAGCTGGAGCAGCATTTTGATTACGGATACGCTTGTGGCAGCCAACTGATTGATGTGGCCAACAACAATCAGTCGTAGCATTCGTTAGCCAGTTGCCAATTTGCTGACTTTGTGTTTAGAATTCGCTTTCTGCCTGCAAATCGGATTTCATTCAGATTGCTTTTTGCAAAAAATAAAAAAAAAAAAAATCAGAAAAATGAGAAAAATATGAATGTGTCTGAGTGTGTGTATTGTATCTGCATATGACTAAAGTAAGGGTGTGAGTGTGTGTGTGTGTGTGGGAGTGGGAGTCTCAATCACTGTGAAGAGGCTTAGTGCATACCCAAGGGAAATCGCTTAAGCCGTTCATAATGAGTATTATGACTGACTGTCTGCATGCATGGGTTGATTTGGGCCCAGTTTGAGTTTGGGCTCAGTGCCGCTTTTGGACCAGAAAAGCTTCTTTTGGCCAACGAATTTGTGTTGTGCCTTTTGAAACTAACAAAAGTAGGAAATTTAGTACTGTAAGGAAAAGTACAATAATTAAACAGTATTTTCATTAGCACGCGTGAAGCAAACAAAATTTAAAGCTGTGATTTTTAAACTAATGAACTTCTAAAACTGCCCTCGGTTTGATTACTGGGCTGTATATTTAACTTGTTTGTCCCAAAACTGCTTTGGCCTACACGCAACACAACAACTCATGCCACATTTATAAACAAAATGCTTATCGAACGCAATTTTTATCGCAGCTTAAGTTCCATGGCAGCGCGAAGCACCACAAAATACTAACAACAACAACTACAACGACAGAAATCAATCTTAACAACAACAAGAACTCAGAAGGCAAACAGTCTGCAATTTATGGTTACAATGGCATATTCAGGAATGCTTTCAATCGATGCTTTTAGCCAGAAATTGCGCAATTTTCATGCAATCAATGGGAAGCCAAAGGAAATAAAAAGTGTTGAGCGTCAGGAGGGCAAAAGAAATGCAACTAAAAGTGAAGTGGGAAAAGAGGAGTGGAAAAGGGAGTATGAAAGTAAGTAGAAACAGGAGCAGCTAGAGGGAAAAAGGGAGTAGGAAAGTAAATAGAAACAGGAGCAGCTAGAGGGAAAAAGGGAGTAGGAAAGTAAGTAGAAACACGAGCAGCTAGAGGGAAAAAGGGAGTAGGGAAGTAAGTAGAAACAGGAGCAGCTAGAGGGAAAAAGGGAGTAGCAGAGTAAGTAAGATACACAGTAGGAAATGCAGTAGGATAGGTAGCAGTATAGGAAGTAAAAGAGAGTAGTAACCAAAAGGAGCAGCAAAGAGGAGGGAGTAGAAAAAGGAAGTAGAGAAGAGTAGCCAAAAGGAGCAGAAAAGAGGAGTAGGAAAAGGAGTAGCAAAGCGACGACACCACGCAGCTGCTTCAGTTGCCATGTGAACGGGTCTCAAATGCGGCGCTGTTAAATCGTGTGGAAGCTGATATGATTATGCGTGTCCATGGCTACCACAACAAGCAGCTTGCAACGCGGTGTGGCCAGTGCAATTAGTCTGCGATGACCACTTTAAAGCTACGTAACAACATTTAACAAGAGCATTATGTGATTGCAAAACACACAAAAAAAAAACAAAATCTTCTACTTAAGAACTGAGGGGGCAAAATAAACCAAAGAATTCTTTAAGCCAAATTCACAAACATTAAGAAGATTAATTCGCCAAAGCTGTTGTTGTTTGCCCCATACTCACACGCCGCCCGCTCCTTTGCCCGCCCAGCAAATCTCAGATAACGTTATGCATCATTGTGTCAAGGAATTGACAAATCTTTGAGCATGAAAGGAACACAGCGTGGGAAAGAGACAGTGCGAGTCTGAGTGGGAGTGTGTCAGAAAAACTGTTACAATTTCGAGTTTCTTGAGTTGAAATGTGAAACCCGTGCAGTTTTCGCTTGGAAATCGATTCGACAAACTCAGAACTCGAAACACTCAAAAGCAATCATTAAATCAGCACACATATGGGTGTGTGCGTGTGTGTGTTTGTGTGTGTTGCTTCCATTTTACAACAAAACAAATGTAAGAAGTTTGATAAACTCGCAAAAAAGGAAACCAAAACATTACAAAAAAAAAAAGAAAGCAGCAAAAAAACTGAATTCGCAATAAAAAATTGTGAGACAGGACGTTGCCCTTTCCCCCTCAAGCACACACAGACACTGAGAGAGCGAGTCACACACATATACAGCTAACCATCCCGTGTGAGCATGTCTGTGTGTGCGTGTGTGTGCCTTCCCCCTCCCGCTCACGCATTTAATAAAGCCCAAATGGAATGACTCGCTTCGTCTCGTTTTTATTTTCATTCCTTTTTGCTTTTATTTCACTTGTTTTTTTTTGTTGCTCTGCCGCAGCAAAGTCAGCAGCGTAACCGCAACACGTTAACGGTTTCGGTTTCACTCTGTGATTTACAACAAAAGCAGTGAGAGGGAGAGCGGGTAAGCGGTTGAGCGAGCGAGAGAACAGCCCTTGTGGGTTTGGGCTGTCACACTGGGGAGCTAAGCGTTGCCAAACTGTGTATACCCTGTGCGCTCATGTGTGAAAAGGTACTTTGGTTATATGCAGGCAAACGCTGCTGAGTCTTCTTGCTGTGAAACGTATCCCAGGACATTTTCCTTTGGTGATGCAGTTGCTGACGCCTAGCTGTATGCAATAAAAATGTGCGTAAGCAATAATTGATAGACTGAGAGATATCCTGTAACTAAAAATTAGGCAGGTTCGCCTTATTTTTTAAAGTTATCAATGCTTTATTTGAATTTGGCTCTTGGTCTTCCTTAAAATGGTTTGTGATAGGCTCAGAAATACCCTGCGAACGAACTAAGCTTGCCATGGGTTTATTTGTTGTATGAGGATTTAAGGCTATGAAGCTTATAACTGACCATCAGGTACCCTAGCTTTAACTTAAGTTATTAATATTTTAGTGACTTTAATCAGCCAGATTAAATTGCCCATGAGATACCCTGTAAATTTAAATGTTTTCCAGCGACTTGTACAACTTTTCTTAAACTATACTGCAAGCATAAGCTTCAGATATATCAGCATATTAAGCTCCGCTCTCATTTCCACTTCCATTTCATTAAATTCATTTAGACAAAAGTTTTCCACGTGCCGTCGATAAGATAAGGGCACGTTGTCGCAGCAACCGTTTGCCCATCGCCACGAACACCCCAAACCAATGCGTACACTGGGCATGACTCAAGTGCTATCAAGAGTACAGCATCATGCATATATTAAGACTAAATTGGCTTTGGTATTTGCCAGCAGCTAATAGAAATGTCTGCAAGTTAATTTAGCGTCATAAAGTTGTCCAATAAAGCAAAATGGAAAAAGTGGAAAGTAGGAAAAAAGAAAATGGTATCCAACGTGATGAGTCTTTGAAGTGGACGAGAGTTGTCAAGGTGCTGATTACACATGGAGGTAAAATAAACCAATGATACGTCCGAACATACCCTCTAAGTCTATAACTGCTCAAAAGGACTAGAAATTTTCTTTGATTTACAGGGTATTTTTATAGTGCTTAAGTACCTATGATCCCTCTGATTAAAAAGCCGACTACTAGTGTAAGTTTTAAATTTTATTGTATATTGTAAAGTGTACAAAGCCATATAAAAAATATAGTGCTGAAAGTCCTTGCTTCTACCTATTTCTTGGCTTTCCTCGTTTGCTGTAGTTTCAACTGCGTCATAAATACTGCGTCGGAGTCACGGGCCTGTCGCTCATAAACTGTAATACGTGATTCCAATTCTACAACGTTAGTTCTCAAGTTTTTCACCGTTTTTCGCTTGAGCGTTATCATATCCTCGGTGGCATCGTAATCGTGCAGCAGAGCCGTCTTAAAGAGCAGTCCGCACTTGTCGTACAGTTCGTTCTTCTGCGCTTTCAAACTTGCATGCTGCAGCTTCAGTTTCAAGAGCAGATCCCGCAATTGTCCCTGTTTTTTGATTTGTTCATCCAGCTTAATCCGTTTGGACACTAACGTGGCCGAATTCATGCTGATCTTCTCCCGAATGAAGGCCAATTGATGCATGTGTTTGGTGCAACGATCTCGCATGCGATTAAGGTCGTGATTGCGTTCTAAGTTGGTTGATTATTTTTGAGTACAGGGCGTTATGGTACTAGGTATGTGTGTTGGCTTACCTTCTACCTTTGTGCCCAGAGCTATGACCTCGCGCTGTGCCAAAAGAAACTGATCCATGGTCAGATCTTCAGTGATTTGATCGAAGTTGCGTTTGCGCTAAGGACAAGAAAACAGCAAGAGAGTTAGGATATCACAAAGTATACAGGATCTACAAAAGAAGCGACGACACTTACCTCTACCAAACTGCCCAAGGTGTGCTGCCTGGTGATCAACCAGAGTCGACTGTCGCTGACTTCGTTCCTTACGAGTTGCATGCGTCGCAGTTCGTTCTCCACAACGCGTGGCAAGTACTCGACATCCTTGCGAAGCAGAGTCTCCCGGAAACACGCCTCCAGAGAGTCAACCGATTTGATGGCTATGTTATGTGCATAGTCGAGATCCAGTTTAACACTAGACAGCACAGCGCTATTAGTTTTCTTGGTCTCCTCGGCCTTCTGTTTTAGATGATCCAAGAGATGGATGGCGTCCATGTAGCGATAATATTCGACTAACTCGACTTTGGGTGGCAAGTGGTCAAAACAACGCAGTTGCCCAACGCGACGATAATACTCATACATTTTGGTATTCACATCAGAGTTAAAAAACTTGGCTGCCAAGTATTGCCCATAGAGTTTCTGTAATTGAGCCATCAATTTGGATTTGTCCAGTTTGCCGCGCAGCTCCTTGATTGGATCAACATATTCAGCTATTTCGACAGCATCGTCGATCATCTTTTTAAGGAAATCGGAGACGATTTGACGTTGTTCTCGTATAGCGCGCTCCAGCTCGTTTGCCGTCGAGGATACCTCCCGCACTTGGATGTGCGATTGTTGGATGTCGAGGAACATTTCCATAGCCAAATCGGCAGCGTCGACTTTCTTGGTCACAATCGGAACATCGTCATCATCATCGAAGGGCCATTCGAATTCGCTGCTTGAGGATTCCTCCTCCTCGACCTCCTCCTTGGGCTCTGGTTCTGGCTCCTCCTCCTTTGTTGAGGACGATTCCGTTTCTCCTGTCAGCGGATTTACAAAGTGCCCCTCGTCTAATTCTTCCACGGGAGCAACTGGTTCGATTGTTGCACGAATAATTGCCAATTGCTCCTCACTGGATTCGCTGGTTACATCCGACATGCTGGGTAAATAGAAGAACTCCAAAAAGTCCGCCTTGAAAGAAACGCCCAGCGCTCCTCTGGCATAGTCAGATTCGTCTTCTGATGAGGATATTGCTGTTCTAATGTCCTCCGTTTCGGACACCGCCAAAGAACTTTGCAATCTGTTTAAGTTTTCCACTTGTGCTTGAACTTCTGGTGCTTCAGCTAATACAGTTTTCTCAGATTCTTTATCACCCTCCTCGTCCTCATCGCCTTCTTTCTCCATCTTTGACTGCCTTCTGGACGGTGGCGCTGTCTCCGCTTCAGGAGACTTGTAGTGCTTATCCAGTCTTTCGCGTGCCAAGCGCTTCTCCTCACGTCTCTTCTTTTTCTTCTGACGCTGCAGTTCCTCTAAAGCTTCCGGTGTCAAATTGGATTCATCAGCTTCTTCGGATTTAACTTCTACCTTTTCCCCGCCATCTCCATCTTCACCGCTACCGCTTCTGTCTTCGTCTTTGCCCTCTCCCTCCTCATTATCACTCGGTTCTTTCAAACTTTCACGCTGTACCGAAGCTCTTCCCTCATAAGACTTCTCTGACACCACAATTTGATCTGCTTCTGTGGTTTTTGTATCCTCTACAGTTTCAGCTACACTTTCTTCCATTGTTTTGCAATCGTTCGAACGTTTACTGCTTCTAAGTTAGAGCAGATGATCGAATACTTTTATATAAATTTGTTATTCGTTCTACAAGCTTTTGAAGAGGTATTAAAGAATAGAGCTCTGACAATGTTAGTTATGTGTATGAGTTGAATATATGTAGAAGTATATAGATATATTTGTTAACTTTTACAAAGGGCATTCGATTGGATTTTTTTGTTAAAGGGTAGAGCAAGGGATAGAAGAAAACCCTTCCTTCGGCTAGAACTATTTAGATTTTTGTGGAATTTCTTTTCATATTTTTGAAAGAGCCCTGTCCACTTCAAACTGATTAATTCTATGCGACACTTAGTGTAATAATTTCTCTTCATTTGCCCTTTAGCCCTTGACCTTTTGTCAGTGACATTCACTCATTTGTTTCGATTAAATGTTGAGAGCCTTCTCTGGAACTCGACAAAGTACTCTACATTGAACTATGCCAGTTTTATTTGCTGGACGTGCTGACGACAGAGTCTATGCAGGAGAATGTTCTTAAGAAAGACGTCAAAATTGTGACTTAATAGTGAAAAGTGTGTGATGTCAGTAGAAAGAACTTGCCAAAATGGCAATTGATGAATGCTCATAATGAGTGTGGACAACTCTTCAGCGGAGTGCGAATTCATCTACTACTCCAAGACAATACTAATGCATTTCATTGTCTTATCAATTTAACGGTTTTTAACGCAGTGAGCAGAGGGTGTTGGCAGTGACGGAGGAAAGACAGTAAGGGAGCAGGTTACGCAGCAACCCCTTCGGGAGCAACAGCGTCGACACTCCATTAATTGAAGCCCCTGGATTACGGTAAATTGCATTGTCTCTGAGTCAGGACACCCTGCGGCGTATGGTTGTGGCAAAGGGGTTGAGCGGGAAAGGGTAGGAGGCTTAAGGGCTGCCGTGGCAGCGCATCAAATTGTGTACAAATCTTTATAATCCTTGATAATTTCGTTAATGGCTTTAATCACTTACTCACAGGCAAAGCAGTCAGAGAAAGGACACGAGCAAGGGCAGGCAAAGGATTAGATAGCGTTGGTATTTAGTGATTTTAGTATTTAAAAAATACGTTTTGGAATTTAAATGTTCGTCAGCCATTGCGATGCTTAAATTTTGGCTCCTCCTATAGAGTATGCTCATAGCCTCACACCCACACAAATGTACAGAAATACGCACAGACACAGTCACAGACACAGACGTGGGCCGTTATATAGACAGCTGTTTACCTAATAGCACATACTCGCTGCTATTTACTCGCATACCCAATTAGGCAGCTACAATTGTTGCCGTTTACGTCACGAAACTCAACACAGAGAAGCAGAGAGCATGTGAGAGAGTGGAAGCGAGTGGGCGCGAGTGAGAGCAAAACTCAACACACTTTGGTGTGGGCAGTTGCTGTGGAGTTTAGCTGAGAAAGCTCTGCCAGCTATAAAAGCGCTGACTGCGCGACTGGCGCCACACACAAACCACAAACACCAACACAGCAGCAGCAGCAGCAGCAGCAGCAGACGGTGATGGCGTGGAGCGGGCGAGAGTTTTGGCTTCAGCTTTGCCGACGGAGCAGCAATTCTTCAAGTAGAAGAAGAAACAGCAACTGTCGACTGCAGCTACCAGGTGCTTGGAGTGTTGAGCTTGCCTGCTATAGGCGATATCAAAGGATGCTTTAGACGACCAGCTAGCAGATTCCACTTCCCCTTGGCGTGATTTGTTGGTCTCTGCTCGGGTTAAATTTTTGCTAATTATTCGTATAAATCTGAACCTAAAGAATATCATAGCAACATCATATCAATCCATATCGATTAAATATCTATGCTAAGTTGAATGTATTTAAATAGTCAAAGGAAAAAATCGTGATTTTAATACAATTAAAATTATAAACATTTTAAACTTAATTATATAAAATTATACCTATATGCTGAATAAAGTAAATTAAATGTTTTAACCCAGAAAATAATAAACTGATTTTTATTGAACTTATTTTTAAAAAATTATTTCACTTAGCTTGGAGTTCTAAGGTTTGTTGAGTTGAGCTATGATTAATTTTTCGTCTAAAAATGATGTAAACATCCTATATTTCTTAGTGTAGCTACTCTACTTTTCTGTAACCAAATAACTTAAGAGATAATATGCACAAAGAGCAAACAATCAAAGGTAGTAATTGAACTAGCTGTAAACTGAGTCTAAGCATCAACTTGGTCTATTCCCCCCTTGAGAGAAAAAGGGAGAAGCAGAAGAGTAGCGGCTGTGAAATGGGAGACAGCGAGTGGAACGCTTAAAAGCAATCAAAAAAGTTTGTTGTACGCGTGCAGGCAGCAAAAATTTGCATATGTCAACAAAAACAGCAGCAGGAATCGCCCTGCAAAACAATTTATTTATTGCCGCTGCCTAAAAGGGCGCAGAGAGGGCGAAGGGGGAGTGCCTGGTGGGTCAACTTAGAGGCGGAGCGTACTGAAGCAGAAGAGATACATTTGCCTGATGGTATCGCAGGGCATAAAGCGTAGCGGAGAGGTAAATACACGCGGTACAACATAAAATTGAAATGTTAATTACATGACTGAACAGCAGAGTGGGATGCCCAGCTACATAAAGTATCTGAAACTCTGCGGATGATATCGCAAACAGTTTAAAATACAGTCGAGAGTGCTGTTTAGACACTGGATAAGCAAACAAAACTGTCGGCATCTGATTTGTTTGCCCAGCTCTTAATCAGACCAAGTTCTAAGCACTTTTTATTGACTGCCAGTCCTTCGGAGCACGAGGGTAAAGTTTAATATGAGTTCGTCGATAACCTGAGGCTTACAGCTTTAGGGTGCTAAGGGGTGAGGGGCTAAACTTTGCGGCGTTAAAGGCAAACAGACGTAGACTTTATTAACAAGCAGTAGCAGCCGAGCTGTCCATGTGCAGTCCCTTTCTCCCTTCTCCCTCTACTCTTCCCCATGCACTCTTCTTTCTGTTGTGCTCGTGATTTTGATGTTGATATTGATGAGGTGTGAATGAGCATGCCTCCGCGTGAAAGCCACAGCGTTTTGTTTTTATGCCTCACAATGCTGCTGGTACCACTCGAGGTTAATTGAATTTCTTGACGTCCTTGGCTTCCATTTGTACTCGCATCCCTGTTGCCAACTTTCTCTTGTTGCGGCACTAAATTGAAAACGTTTTTTCCCTGCTTTTAAGCCGGTTAGATAACCTCATAATAGACACCAAATGCAGTCATCACTTACCACGTAATTAATTGAATTCGACTTTAATTGAAATGTTTTGAAATAACTTAGGTCGCTTTTAGCGTTGGATTTTAAGTTTTAAACTGGAAGATGCAAAACAAGAGATGTTTAGCTCAATGAGCCTAAAGTTTACACTTAAATATGTGACTTTAGAATTTAAACTGTTATCACTTTTAAAGCTCTTGAATTTTGTCAAATGTCCACTAGTTTAGGTAGAGCATATGAATTTGATTATGTTAACAATTTCTCCTTTTTTAATTATATTAATTGACAGATGATTATTTTATTAATTTATTTTTTAAATTTCTAAACATACCCCATGACATTTTTATACAAGTTTAAAGTTTCAACCAGCTATTTATGGCCATAAAATTGTGTCTGAAAAGCTCATAATCCACTCTGGCGCACAAAAGTATGCAACGAAATACATACCAGAAAAAAAATCGTCAAATTTGTGGATTTCATCGAATATCGAAGTTTTTGGGCCACATTAAAAGGATTTGTCTGGCACGTGACGTAGAATTTTTATAGACGTTACAAGAAATCGACACTTGGCATTTTGTGCTCTGCCATTGAAGTGGCAATTGAAACAAGAGCGTACTAGAAATTAGCATTTATTTTCAAAGTGCGTGTTTATTTAGCTATTTATTCAATTTTAATTTTAATTTTCATTCTCTTTCCCATTTCCAATCAGTCTTGCCTATGTATAGATGAGCAAATAAGTAGATGCGATTACATTTAATTGAATTTTCTCATTGCGCCGCGAAAACTGTAAAAAAATTGTATTGAATTACCAGAAAAATGAAAGGAAAAGAAAAGAAAACAATAAAAAATGCGCAACGCGATGGAGAAAAAAATAAAAGAAAAACGTGACACTACAAAATGTTGGCGTATTCAAATTTCCTATTGTCGCTAAGCTGCTCAAATTGGCAATTGAGGGAGGATTACCGTTATTATTTACACAAAAAATGGTAGCAAAGTATAGCCAAAGAGGGATACTATTGTAGTATGGATAAAAAATCTCTTGTGTCATTTATGATAGCTCAGGTTTGCTTTAAAATAAAACAGAGTGTAGGCTTCTCAGACAAGAAGACAAACTTCACTACTAGTTTCACTACTTAAAGCTGCCGCTATAATTATAAATACAGTGTACACAAATTGCACACTTAATGCTTATGGTCACAGCCTTGTCTAAAAGTGGAAGAACTCATGAATTATGCGGCGCTAACAAGCCACAAGTTGTCATAAAAATAGCAATCTGAACGGCAATTACCTGTTGATGGGCACACGGTAGTTTAACCCTCAATTACGGGGCTTCTGGCTGTTGGCAGTCTCAGGGGTGAAATCGAGACGACCGCAGCGAGTCCCAAGTGTGTGTATGAGGTGGTGACTCTATGGGCGTGAGTGTGTGACTGTGTGTGAGTGCCCAAAGGACGCATAAAAATTTGATTAAATGAGTTGCGTCTTCTTGGCGAGCAAATTAAAAAACACTTGCACGTTAAATCAATTTGCGATTTTATAAATCTTCATTTGCACCTGAGACGTGATGCGGTGAGTTCATTGTTCGTCTCCCGGCATGTTCAGGCATGTCCCAGCTTGTTCTGGCATGTCTTGGCGTGTCCTGCGCCACAGGTGGTCGAGCTTAAAGCCTAAGCTACGCCGGCGAGACGTGACTGCTGTGGGTTGACAAGGATTTTAGCCACGTTTATTTCTATTTCTATCTATTTGCATAGCACAATTTTTGCACTCATTTCAATTAACTAAAATGTCCTTAAATGGCCTTAACTGTGTGCAGTTCACGCCATTTGTCTGATTGTTTTGGACACACGTTGCTTGTTCTGACCATTTGGGGTTCATTGCCCATGCTATTGTCCATTTGGGGACTTTTATTTTTTTAATTTCTCTAATGCCTTTTGTGATCTTTTGCTGCTTCTTGCCGAATCCTGTGACTGAGTGCCTGAGTGCACTCGAGTCCTGGCGACATCAAGCAAAAGATATTTGCAGTCACATCGAGTGGAGCTTTTAAGAAAATTATACAATTGCATTATGACGCCACATTGACCAGTGAAGTGCTCAACAATATCAATTGATGCGCATTGTGCTCGCATTGTCCTGGCTACGAAATTTGTACTCCATTCTAGAGTTTAAATTTCAAACATATATCAAACGCATCAAATGGAGGAGGAAGCACAGCTGACAGGGCGTGGAGGAGGAGCAGGGAGTCATTCAGAGTGAGTTGTGTATTACAAATCGCACGACGGGCGGCAAAACAGCACGAAGGACGACTGCCTTTTTGGCCGGTGGGTGGCATAATTTATGGCACTCGTTTCAGCTGGAGTCGTGCGCTTCACTGCGGTTATTAAAATGCTCAATGCTCTTACCCCAACCTGGAGACACACACTTACAGCTTCCAAAACTCCAGCTCCAGTTCAACTCGAATTCAAACTCCAGTTTTTTGTCCTCTCCCGTTTTCAGACAAGGCAAAAAGTGTAGCATACTTGCCGGCGCCGCGTAATGGCAACTGAAGTAGCGACAACAAAGTCGCTGCACAGTGGAACAACAGAGTAGAATATGGCTTAGATATAAAACATAAGCCCTTAGTGGATCTAGGCTTTGAATAAATGCGACGGTTTATAAAATGTATTTAAGGTTTAAGGGTTACTCACATGAAATCCTATAACTTACTTCTCTAACCTTCATATATTTTCAGCTTGTGCAAATGATAGTCGTTCCACTGTGCGTGCAGTGCTTGTTTTAGTCGTTTCAGCTCTCGCTCTGCCTGATAATCAATAAAATGTTTTGGCATTTACTTTCATTGTTTGCTGCTGCAACGCCCACTGAGCCACGCCTATGCTGAAGAGCTATTTGCATATCTGTGTGTTTTTTTTGTTGTTTTCAGTTTATGCTGGAGTGGCAAGTGGCAAGGCATATTGCAGGCTTTATGTCTTGTCGTCGTGCTTAAGTCCTTTGCACCGGGCGTGCCTTGTGAATTGTTTTACTGTCGACGTTCATTTGAGTTGATGGCAGCGGCAAACTGAGAAAGGACCACATAAAAGTCGCTTAATCTACTTAAATGTCTTTGAATTTGCGTCTCACAGTAGAAAGAGATGGCAACATGTCTAAAAAAAGAGGGAAGGAGAGAGAAAGAGACTTGAATTTTGCGCATCTAAGCAACTTTTGGAGCAGACTAAAAGGGGGACGAGCGACTTGTCTTGGCGTGTCCTCCTCTGTCCTGCCTTGTCCCCTTCTGTGCTGTCCTGTCGTCGCGGCGTTATTAACATGGATTTATGGCATATCCTTGACTGACTTAAAGCCGCTATTAGCATCTAACGATGTAAACAAGTTGAAAGATTTCCAACCACGCATATCAATCACATTTGAAACTTTCAATTCACTTTTCAAATGAACAAACCAGAAGGCAACAAACCAGAAAAACGCAAATTAAACTAGGAAGCTAGAAAAGGTAGCATCAGATAATTTCAATTAAAAATGCCTTTGAAAACAGGGAGCACAGGGTATTTTGTCGTTGGCTGGCAACCATGACAAAAGCATCCTTATTGATGTGTCCTTGTTGCCGTATCAGCAATTTTAAATCACTTGCACAACTCTCAAAGGAAAGGGACCAAGAGAGGAGCGGAGTGGGGAGCAGAGAAGGAGTGAGGCATGCACAAAATGAGGGAAAGCAACTGCAGCTTAATTGAGTTTCGCTTTGACGGCAACCGCATAAAAGACGACTTTTAAGTCTTCACATAGTAGTCGACAATTAAAGGTCCTTTTGCTTTTTCTCTTACTCTTCCTTCAGCTCAATGTCCTGTCTTTGGCTTGGAATGCTTCAAAAGCTGCTGACGAAATTTAATATTTTTCTAATGAGCAAAACTTTGACACAAAATTTGCCACAGAAACAACTTTTGTGGTTTCTACTCGCAGTTGACCACAGGGAGCAGGGTTGCCAAGTGTCACAAAAATTAAAAAGAAACTGAAATGAACTAAAGGAATTTTATTAAAGATTTTGCTTACTATGTAGAGTGACTTTAGTTGGAAGAGGTGATGAGGAAGAGATAGCCACTGGCAAAGGATAGATTTCCGCTCAGAGTTCTGTCTATTTTCTCATAAATTTCACGCTTTCTACAACTCCATAGAGTTGCCATTTATGGCATTTATATTCATACACACATTCGCAAATATTTCATAAAGTTATCAACTTGATGTTGATGAGCTTGTCATTGTTGTTGTTATTGAAGTTGTTCTTGTTGCTGTTGTTGTTGTTGATGACGCTGCAAACAAATTTGGGAGAGTTAACAATGGATGCGTCGCTTCTGTTTGTAGCCCCCGTTGAAAGGAAGTCTAGGGGAATCAGGGAGAGCCAAAAAGTCAGGGAGTCAGGGAATCAGCCGCCAGTCATTTTGCCTGTCAGTCTCCGTTGTCTGGTCCACTGTCTGTCCTCCCATCCGTCCGTACGTCCGCCTGTCTGTCATCGCCTCTTTCAGGCCGTGATGCTTGATGGCAGTATAATTGATGCACTCGAGCGTAAGTGATTAGATTCATTATGATGCCAGGCAGGCACATCGCTCGACTCATACCCAATTTCTGCCTCGGCAACGCCGTGACTTTGGATTGGGTATCAGGTGTCCGGTTGACTCATTCCAGTAACGATTTTAAATGCTTAAAAATTTGAAAATTACAGTTCTTAGATCGGCAGCTGTAGTCCTACTGCTGCTCGCTGGCCAAATGATGTGTGACAGCATTTTTATTGCCCGTTCCCCAAAATCAGGTCTATATGGCAACGGGGCAGGGGTAAAAGCTAACGCACGCCAACATTAATCAAGACATTCTATAGACCGAGATACTATATATATATACAAGTATTTATGCATTTCGAGGGTAAACAAGTAAGAAAGGCTACAGTCGAGCGCGCCGACTGTAAAAGACCCCGTACTCTCCTTGTATTCGAAATTAATATTTGAATACGACTGTAATTTAAAATTTAAGTTTTAAAATTAAATTGAAAAAAAAAATTTGAATCAGTTACTGATGGAATTCGAACCCGCGCTTACTGACGCAAGTTCCATATCATGCTGCACCCCTACTAGTTATGCAACACCATCCATTTGGCAGAAATTTGATTATTTTCATTTACATATAATAATGTAGTTATTTAAAAAATAACTAAATTTCTGGGTCTGTGCCGGGTTCGAACCGCAGACCATTGGCTGTTGCACCAGTTAAAATTCTTTATTTACATTTTTGTTTGAAATTTAAAAAAGTAAATTCCACTGTCGGGAATTGAACCTGCGAACATATACGCAGCTTGCATAACGCGTCACAACCCTATCAGTCGCACCACGCCCCACATTAGACAGAGATCCGATTATTTTCATTTACATGTAATAATGTTATTATATAAGAAGCACAAAAAACAAAATTTTATTTCTGAGTCTGCGCCGGGTTCGAACCGCAGACCATTGGCTGTTGCACCAGTTAAAATTCTTTATTTACATTTTTGTTTAAATTTAAAAAAGTAAATTCCACTGTCGGGAATTGAACCTGCGAACATATACGCAGCTTGCATAACGTGTCACAACCCTATCAGTCGCACCACGCCCCACATTAGACAGAGATCCGATTATTTTCATTTACATGTAATAATGTTATTATATAAGAAGCACAAAAAACAAAATTTTATTTCTGAGTCTGCGCCGGGTTCGAACCGCAGACCATTGGCTGTTGCACCAGTTAAAATTCTTTATTTACATTTTTGTTTAAATTTAAAAAAGTAAATTCCACTGTCGGGAATTGAACCTTCGAACTTATACTCAACTTGCAGAACACGCCGCAACGCTACTGATTGCACCAACCCCTTCTTATGAAACGGTTCCGATTATTTTCATTAAGATATAATAGTGCTAAATAATAAAAATAAAAAAAAATAAAAAAAAAAAATTAATTTCTGAGTCCGTGCCGGGGTTCGAACCTCAGGTCTTGTGTTTACAAAGAAGTGCGTTGCCCACCCGGACCACGCTCTCTTTGCAAACTATTGCGGCTAATGTATATATACACATACAGTTATCTCTTTTCTTTTAACCACGTGCATTCACAACGCGCTTCATGCGCTACTTTGTTGTTTAATTGCTCAGTTGTTTATAGTTGGATTTTTATGCAACTTTCAGGGTAGTTTAATATGATTTGTCTTTAAACAAATTTTGAATTACAATACTGTACTACATTAGTAAATGCTTTAAAAACGACATGTAAGATTTGAAAAGTTTTTTAGTTTGTGTGGGAAAAGGGGGCGTGGCAGACCAAAATTTTTAATGACGTTGCATTTGTGCTGTTTGTAGGAACCTGCGTACCAGAATTGGTGTTCCTAAGTGCCATAGTTACGGAGATATTCGCCGAAAACATCAATTTTTTCCGAGGTGTGTCTAGTTTTTTGCTTATTGCGGGGGCGGTGGGGGGCGTGGCGCAGATTTGAAATAAACTTGATCTGCTCGAGAAAGTTACGGAATTTTTATTACAAATTTGGTGTCTCTAGCTCTTATAGTCTCTGAGATCCAGGTGTTCATACGGACGGACGGACAGACGGACAGACGGACAGACGGACAGACGGACATTGCTATATCGACTCGGCTGTTGATGCTGATCAAGAATATATATACTTTATGGGGTCGGAAAAGCTTCCTTCTGCCTGTTACGCACATTTGGCTTCTGACAAACCTAATAGACCCCTATACTCTTTTTTAAAGAGTACGGGGTCTAAAAAGTGGAAAACTCATAAAGGGCCGACACACGCCGGGCGCAAAAGCATCGTTTCCGGTGTGTCGCCGTTGTATCAAAGTCGGTAATAGAGAAGGGGGTTGAGGGGGTGGCCAGAGCTAGGTGTAAAGGGTGAGAAGAGGGACGTACGGTGTACAAAACGTGTGTGCATTCTAGCTTAAAATAAAGTTGCAGCTTTGCAGGCAACCGTCGTCGTAGCTTTTTGTTGTTGGCACTTTGGCTTTTGTGTCGTTATTCATTGTATTCACGTTTTGAAAAATATGTATTATATGAATGTATTGTATACTCGTTGTATTGTGCTTAATGGACATGTCTGATGGGGTTGGCACTATTCACCAAATGGGCGAATGCTAATTAAACAAGCGTAAAAACAGTAAACAGTTGGCAGGAACATGCTTTTTAAGAGGCATTTCTTCACAAGGAGTTATGTAGTTTTTTGTGAGCCTTTCCATAACTATATATTACTTTAAAAAATGTTTAAAGGCTTTTAATTTAAACTTAAAAGAAACTTAGTTCTAGTCGGAAAGTCAAGGCTCTTTTTGAATAGGTATTTTTCTACAGAAAACTATTAGATTTTAAGGCCTTGTTTTTAACATATATTTTATTATTCTAAAGAACTTTTTACTTAAATTAAGACAAACAAAGTTTCTTATAAACTATTTTCCCCAAAGCCTTGATTACTTTCAATGCAACTGAAACCACAAGTCAGAATTTTCATCTTACTCTCAAAACTAATAACAGAGAAACCATTCTCACTGCTCCCTCAACTCACTCCCATATCCTGCCTTCCCTTCCCAAACTCTCCTCCATCCCTTTGCCTCATATCTGTGACGCTTCCAGCTATTTGCACACAAACAAAAATAAATATTAAATCTCTGACTGACGAAAGCGAAATCGTTTTCTGCCAACACAGACAGAACTCAACGCCCTACCCCATCACTAAACAAGTTACTACCCCTTCCCTAAGCCCACTGCAGCCCCTCGGCAGGTTTCGGTTAACGGTATTTTACGTGGCACGCGCTTATCGAGTAGCGAACAGCGTTTAGTTTGTGATTGAGTGGGTGGACGTGTGGATTGACAGCATGAATCTGCTAAATCAACAACGCCAGACCGTGTCCAGTTGCCAATGTCCGAGTTGAAACCGATAATGATGACGACGTTGAAATTTGCGCTTTAGTCGTGGTCTCAATTTTTGTAGCATACTTTTGTGGGTTGGCTTTTATCATCTTGGAGATTTTAAAGCTGCTCGTAGTTGGTAATTAAAAACCGAAAGCCTTTTGCTGTCAGCTATCCGCTTAGTTGTTTTCCGCACTCCTTACTGCCTCCCACCAGCAAATCATACTACGAAAAGCCATACATCATAGACGCCACGGGGAATCCCAACAAAGATGACAACGCAGTCGTAGAAAAAGGCGGCAGAAAAGTTATTTTGTAATTAGTGCAAAACCAGCTAAAGTATCAGAGTTGGTAGACAACAAAAGCAGCAACAACAACAACATTAATAAACAAAATGATGATTACGTTGAAATTGAAGCTGACTTCTAGGCGAAGCTGCACTAATTACCACTGACGTGCGCTTCTCACCCACCACTTCTAGCTCAATACTCGCTGCTCTGAATCTATGTAGAATCCTCCTGCTGTCGTGGCTGTCAACTCAAGTTTGACACTTTTTTTTCGCACAATTTATGAGTGGGCGGCGTCTAACACGCCTGTGCAGCATAGAACTGCACAGTGGATAAAGTTTGGCGATGTTTGTTCAAAGGGAGACACGAAATCAAACTAAACTTCTATATATAATATAAAACTATTATTTGTTGATTTTTCTTTCAATTTTCTTATTGTAAACTTATTTCGACTACGTCTTATTTCTATAGCAAATTCTATATATTTCGCACCACTGTGCTTGTTGTGAATTGACACTTGTACCACAGTAGACGAGCGGGAAGGCGCGGCGAGGAAGAGCACTTAGTTTAGAGTTTTATGAGCGCAATTCGATTATTCTTCATTTATGTCAATCAATGTGATTTTTGTTGCCTGCTCTTAGGCGCAGGATGCGCACCCTTAATCGCTTTGTTTAAATAGTAAAACGGATAAATCTGGAAATTTAATATGTGAGCTGAGAGCCAAGAGCTGAGCAAGTTGTTGACGCCACGTTGTCTATAATATTCTCGACTGTCTGCCCTTCTGTCTGGCAGGCTCTCACTTCCTGTCTCTGCTTAGAGTATCCTTTTGTGCTGCGGCAAAAAGGAGAAGCAAAAAAGTAAAAATCCTTTGCGGCTATGATGCCTGATGTTTTTGTTGATTTTCATTTCATTTCCCATATTTTTAGACCCCGTACTCTTTAAAAAAGAGTATAGGGGTCTATTAGGTTTGTCAGAAGCCAAATGTGCGTAACAGGCAGAAGGAAGCTTTTCCGACCCCATAAAGTATATATATTCTTGATCAGCATCAACAGCCGAGTCGATATAGCAATGTCCGTCTGTCCGTCTGTCCGTCTGTCCGTCTGTCCGTCCGTCCGTATGAACACCTGGATCTCAGAGACTATAAGAGCTAGAGACACCAAATTTGTAATAAAAATTCCGTAACTTTCTCGAGCAGATCAAGTTTATTTCAAATCTGCGCCACGCCCCCCACCGCCCCCGCAATAAGCAAAAAACTAGACACACCTCGGAAAAAATTGATGTTTTCGGCGAATATCTCCGTAACTATGGCACTTAGGAACACCAATTCTGGTACGCAGGTTCCTACAAACAGCACAAATGCAACGTCATTAAAAATTTTGGTCTGCCACGCCCCCTTTTCCCACACAAACTAAAAAACTTTTCAAATCTTACATGTCGTTTTTAAAGCATTTACTAATGTAGTACAGTATTGTAATTCAAAATTTGTTTAAAGACAAATCATATTAAACTACCCTGAAAGTTGCATAAAAATCCAACTATAAACAACTGAGCAATTAAACAACAAAGTAGCGCATGAAGCGCGTTGTGAATGCACGTGGTTAAAAGAAAAGAGATAACTGTATGTGTATATATACATTAGCCGCAATAGTTTGCAAAGAGAGCGTGGTCCGGGTGGGCAACGCACTTCTTTGTAAACACAAGACCTGAGGTTCGAACCCCGGCACGGACTCAGAAATTAATTTTTTTTTTTTTTATTTTTTTTTATTTTTATTATTTAGCACTATTATATCTTAATGAAAATAATCGGAACCGTTTCATAAGAAGGGGTTGGTGCAATCAGTAGCGTTGCGGCGTGTTCTGCAAGTTGAGTATAAGTTCGAAGGTTCAATTCCCGACAGTGGAATTTACTTTTTTAAATTTAAACAAAAATGTAAATAAAGAATTTTAACTGGTGCAACAGCCAATGGTCTGCGGTTCGAACCCGGCGCAGACTCAGAAATAAAATTTTGTTTTTTGTGCTTCTTATATAATAACATTATTACATGTAAATGAAAATAATCGGATCTCTGTCTAATGTGGGGCGTGGTGCGACTGATAGGGTTGTGACACGTTATGCAAGCTGCGTATATGTTCGCAGGTTCAATTCCCGACAGTGGAATTTACTTTTTTAAATTTAAACAAAAATGTAAATAAAGAATTTTAACTGGTGCAACAGCCAATGGTCTGCGGTTCGAACCCGGCGCAGACTCAGAAATAAAATTTTGTTTTTTGTGCTTCTTATATAATAACATTATTACATGTAAATGAAAATAATCGGATCTCTGTCTAATGTGGGGCGTGGTGCGACTGATAGGGTTGTGACGCGTTATGCAAGCTGCGTATATGTTCGCAGGTTCAATTCCCGACAGTGGAATTTACTTTTTTAAATTTCAAACAAAAATGTAAATAAAGAATTTTAACTGGTGCAACAGCCAATGGTCTGCGGTTCGAACCCGGCACAGACCCAGAAATTTAGTTATTTTTTAAATAACTACATTATTATATGTAAATGAAAATAATCAAATTTCTGCCAAATGGATGGTGTTGCATAACTAGTAGGGGTGCAGCATGATATGGAACTTGCGTCAGTAAGCGCGGGTTCGAATTCCATCAGTAACTGATTCAAATTTTTTTTTTCAATTTAATTTTAAAACTTAAATTTTAAATTACAGTCGTATTCAAATATTAATTTCGAATACAAGGAGAGTACGGGGTCTTTTACAGTCGGCGCGCTCGACTGTAGCCTTTCTTACTTGTTTTTCAGTTCGTCTTGTTGTTGTTTTGCTGTTTACTTCCGCAACTTTATTATAGCTTTTGGCTGAGTTGCTACTGTTTGACTGTTTGCTCTATGCTTATGAGGGTTATACCAATGCGTCGTATTAGCAACGTCTCCAGACCATGGGGATGGAGATGGGATCTCTTGGTTTCAAAGGTTTTCGCTATGTGTGGGATTATGAATTGGTTGCCTGCTCGTTTTCACTGGGAATCGAGGCAGTTGCCGAGTGTTGGCTCAGATTATTGGCTACTTAAAGTGGACCTTTGAAAATGCGTGCTGAACGCTCGATACATGAGATATAAACTAGCAAACATGTGTAAGTGTTTACGGTGTTTATTGTCAACTAAACCAGGAAAGAAATTTGTCTTTAATTGACTCAACAAGGATTTAAACTTTATATATGATATTACTCGCGTAAGCTTGTTAAATAAATGAAGAATAATTGGTAAGAAGTAACTGTGAAACAGTACTGAATAATAAACAATAAGTCAGTATAATTAATTACATTTTCTGAAAAATAAATATAACTTAATAAAGTAGAAACTAAATAAAATAAATAAAAGTATTAAATAAACTGTTGATCTACATAAAATTAACAGAACACAATTAAACAAATAGTTTTTTATCATTTAAAAAAATTGTTTTTATTGTTTACCACGTTAAACTAAAATTTAAATAATTTATTTGCCACTTAATTATATTTTTAGCAAGAAAATGCAATAAAGCTTTAAGTAATTTATTCAAATGTAAATTTGTATTTATAGTATTTTTATATTTGTATTTAAATAGTTTATTTATAATTAAATAATTTTATTTTAATTTGGAAACAGGAAAAAAAATAGAATTTAACAAAAATTCAAATTGTTCTCTTCATTAAAAGAGTAAAATTGAGTACCTAATATTAAGATCAATACAATCTAATATATATTAATACAAAATAGTTTAATTTTAATGGAAGAATAAACACTTAACAATCATATATGAACTATAATGGATGAATAAATAAATATCAAACTTCCCCAATAAATTAAAAGAATAATTTATGTTTGTCTACCAAACTCAATTCGACTGCTTTTAAAGTCAGTTAACTCAGTTATTTGCAGTTATCAAATGGCCAGCAATTAATTATTTTTGAGTTGCTAAATTGCATTGAAACGCACGAACGAATCAAATATTTCAAGTGGCAAATAGATGAGAGGTGACTTTGTTGTTTAAACTGAAGCTGAAGCTGAAGCTGGGCAATCAATAAGAATGATTTCTGGCCAATGAGCAAATGTATTATGGCTCATAAATCGTGGCGGCTAAGCGGCCAGCCCCACAGTGTGGCACAGGCCACACAAAGATAGAAGAACGAAAAACGATTCAATGTAAATATTCAAAATGGCTGACATTTCGCGCTATATACAAGTGTGTATATGTGTGTGTTCCTGGAGCAGGGAGCAAAACAATGGAGCTTGTCCTGGCAACATGTTAATAGCATTTCATGCACAACTGAGATTCACATTGTTCGCATGCCATTCCATTCTCATAACGCCACTTCCCGACCTGCCATAAACACACACATAAATATATATACAATATATAACCATATATACTCCGAGTACATAAAGTTGGAGGTGGATTGTGGCGCACGCTGATTGGTGCTCGCTCTTGGCCAGGTGGTTTTTGGCCCACACCAAACGCCTGCCCCAAACAGTTTGCTACAGTTGCCAACAGATAAAAACAACCCTCGACCAATGCTACCAAATTCCTGCACATAACGCTTCAAGGCCCACAAAATTCAGCGACTGCGCAGCTCCAAATTTGAAGCTTTTCACCACAGTGACGTTTTTAGCGTGGCATTCACAGGCGTGCGAATGGGATGGCTATATTGATTATGCTGGCAGAGCATAATCTGGACCAGGACATCCACTGGCTGGCCAGACAAGAAGGGCACATGCTGTTGGCGTTAGTTTCACTTCGTGCGTTGTCCTGCTGAGGCCAAAGCAAGCGCCAAAGCAGCGTTAGTGCCAGTGAGTGTGGACTATACTAGCCCTAGCTATACATATATAAACTAATACATATATAAATACAGTTCTATATGTATACAGCTAAAGAATTGCTTAAATAATACTATAAAAATCGAGTTGGTGTTTGTGCAATTGTTTAAAATCGAAAAATAACTTTGCTTTTCAGTCATTCACTGCTTGTCTCAAAAAAAAAAAAAGAATCGCTGGAAATTCCCGTTCCAATTGTCGAAAATTTCCAGTGTATATACCAACTAGTAATCCCCCTCCCACTACACCTACACCTACCCCTCACACCGTGCTATATACTCCTTCCAGTTCAGACCGAGATGGCTGCTTATGTATCTGCAACTGTCGCACTCTGACAGCGCCACCTGATTTTTTCCATTGTCTGATCCTCGCGAGGTCTACGTTCATGTTGTGCCTCGACTGACTGCCACACAGTCTTCAGACAGAGTTGAACGCGGATCATCATCATCTACGCCCACGTCGTCGTCGTCGTCGTCGCCGTCGTCGCCGTTGTCGTCGTTGTTGTCGTTGCTCTCCTCGAGGATTGCCGTCGGGTTCCTCATCAACTCTGTCTGAATGTTGTCGTGCCGGGTTCTATATCCAGAGCCCTTTCCTTAGTTTTCCCTTAGTTTAATCTATTTTTAAGTTTTATTTAATTTCCACTTTTTTTTTTTGGCGGGGCGAGTGTTGCTAGAAAAATGTGAGATACTTTTCCAAAATCGATTGCATAACAAAATAAAAATCTATATCTTATTCTATGTGCAACTATTATCATAACTATCTTTCGGTTTTATTCGCAGCGTTACGTGTAATGTGTCAAGCGATTTAAACTACGTCTATATATCTAAAATCTGTGTACCTTATTTGTGATATCATAACCAAAAAACCAAAAAACGAAAACATATAATATATAAATTGATTTAAACTATTCAAATTTTGTTGCTTATTAAATAAATTACGATATATAATAATTTAAATCAATTAATACTACGATAACTGGTTTGGGATTATAACAAGCGTTTACATAACTGAGAACAGCGTCAGAATGGATTACGCAATAATTGTGAGCAACGTAAGTGAATGTAGAAAGTGTAAATGTCGCAAGGTCAATTGGCAAATGACTTTTCGACAGCACTATGGATTTATTTCAGGGTTTTATATAACCTTTGTGAATATGCGTCTTATTTGTTGTTAGTAAAGTGTTTTATTATTTAATAATATATAAATAAAAAATAAAAATAAATTCTTTTTAATTTTAGTTATTTTAATTTCCATTTGAGTTTTATTAAAATAATATTTAAGTATTTGAGAATCTTCTCTAAGTTCTTGTAGTCCCAAAAAAGTATGCTATAATAGTTTTTGGGAAAGTATTTACTTTCCTACTGTAATTATTCCTAAAAATATATATTAACTGAACTATTCTTTTTTATCAGAACAAATCCTTTACTTTGCTTTGCCAAACTCTGTTCTAATTGTTAACTCTTCGGCATTAAATTGCTTGCGAAAGTAACCTACTTAAACATAGCAAACGCTTGTTTAAAATACTTATAGAATATTCCATCTACTCCCAAAACTCCTAGCAAAAATGGTACTCTATTCCAACAATCAGTCAGTCCATAACAACTACAACTGGCAAACAAATTTATGAACATAAGCCGCTTAAGTAACTTCCACAACAACAACAACAGAGCCCACAATAAATGTGGCAAATTATGAAATTTTGTTTGGGTTTCTCTTATCGCTAGCCAAACACAAAGAGCACAAACGGCATAAAGAAAATCATTAATAATGTTGAAAATCTTTTTGGCAGGCACTGTGAAAATGCAACAACCTTTGGCTACAGCAACGAATAGCAATAAATAAAGAGAGAGAACTGCAAATTAAATGGCGGCCAACTGATAGAACCCACCTCGTTCCGATTCTCACACACACGCTCAAGCAGAACGAACGCACCAACCAAAATTGAGTTATAAAATTTGCTGCCTGCTGCAAATTAGCCGCCTGCTGATTCGACACGCCCAAAATTCAGCAGCTTTCACGGTAAGCCGCCGTGAAGTAGGCAACAAAATATTTATGCACACAAGTGATAACAACAACAACCAGTAAAAAGGGCAATCAACGGACAGCGCGGAAGTTCTAACAGCCAGCAATCAAACAGCAGCATCATCATGAAGGGCTTGACGGCGTTTAAGGAGAAGGCGACGGGAGTTTTTAGTGGGTGAGTAGCTAAAAACAGAACCAGAACGAATCGTATATGATACAACACTGTGCTACAAAATGGGAGTACTATGAAGTTCAGAGTTAAAATTATAAGCTGGTTAAGATTTCCAGTCTCAAATTTGCTTTTAAAATGTATTGTATCTAAAGTACTTAAAATCTGAAAATTTTACCCCAACTTTGTTGTACAGTGTTTAAATTATGATGTGCAATATGCCGAGACTGAAATATGATTGCCATTGAAAGGTTTTCTCCGAAGAAAAAAATACAAAGTTTAATTTAACGCAACGTTGATCAGGTGGTTGCATCCAGAGAGAACTCATTCCATTCCAGCCTCGTGTTGGTTTGAACTTGACCATAAGAGAGGAAAATAAAAGTAGAATGAGTAGAACAGAAATCGAAGGGAGTTTTTTTTATTTTCCCTTTTTTTTTTGAGTGCGTGGCGTCGCGAAAGTTGGGCACGTGTCGCGACGGAAAGTTGTAAGTTTATTGTCATGCTTAACAAGTCATTAAAGGTGCCACAAGAAGTTGCGCCCAGTTCAAAACAGTCAGTCAGTCAGTTAGTCAATCCAGTCAGTCAGTTATGGCATGCCGAGACGTCCAAGATGCTCACCGATGGCTCAGGAATTCCGAAGCAGCAGCAGCAGTAGAAGCACGTGCTCAAACGGAAGTTGGTTAACTAGGAACGTATGGAAAGCTAGAAAGAAGAAAGTAGAGCTGAGCTAACCAGACTGTAAAGTACCCTGTGCCAAGGCATTAGGCTATATATTCAAAAAGAAAGTCTTAACTTAGGTCTCCTTTTCCTTTTACGCCTTCTTCTGCCTGTTACACATCTTAACAAACTCAGAGTACACTCCCTACTGGGTACAAAAACACAATAAAACGGCATATTGTGTGTGTGAGTGAATTCTTGGTATGCAATTTTATGAGCACGCCAAGAGAACGCACAACTGGATATGGAACAACTGATTTGCTCAAGGACCTTGAGGGTCTAGAGGGCGTTAGAAATTAGAAATTGGAACAATAGGTGTACGCGTTCTGTCATTGAGGTTCGTTTTCATTAAGGAATGTGCTAAAGAGTGTTGCATACCAACAGGCGTTGAAGGCTGCTTCAAATTTGAAAAGGCTGCACGCAAATGAAATTGATTTTCACGACCATTCAGTGGTTGCCAAGACACCAGCCAGCCTTCGAGCCTTCCTCCCAACCCCAACTATATACATAGCAGATCTGTAGCTGAAGTTGAGTGTCACTTGAAGCGCGCGTCGCGAAGAAATTGAATTGAATTGAATTGGGTGAGAGTTTTGCGACTCTTGTTTTGTTGTTGTGCATGAAAATGAAATTAGAATTGCCAGCGTTGAGTTAAGTGGTAAAATGTTCTTGTGTAGCTGACAAGCCACCAAGTCAAACATTTGCTCCATTTTAATCTAAATAGTCGACTAATGGGAGTGCCTTTGTGGCCAAGTTAAAGCCAAAAACAAGTAAGAAAGGCTACAGTCGAGCGCGCCGACTGTAAAAGACCCCGTACTCTCCTTGTATTCGAAATTAATATTTGAATACGACTGTAATTTAAAATTTAAGTTTTAAAATTAAATTGAAAAAAAAAATTTGAATCAGTTACTGATGGAATTCGAACCCGCGCTTACTGACGCAAGTTCCATATCATGCTGCACCCCTACTAGTTATGCAACACCATCCATTTGGCAGAAATTTGATTATTTTCATTTACATATAATAATGTAGTTATTTAAAAAATAACTAAATTTCTGGGTCTGTGCCGGGTTCGAACCGCAGACCATTGGCTGTTGCACCAGTTAAAATTCTTTATTTACATTTTTGTTTGAAATTTAAAAAAGTAAATTCCACTGTCGGGAATTGAACCTGCGAACATATACGCAGCTTGCATAACGCGTCACAACCCTATCAGTCGCACCACGCCCCACATTAGACAGAGATCCGATTATTTTCATTTACATGTAATAATGTTATTATATAAGAAGCACAAAAAACAAAATTTTATTTCTGAGTCTGCGCCGGGTTCGAACCGCAGACCATTGGCTGTTGCACCAGTTAAAATTCTTTATTTACATTTTTGTTTAAATTTAAAAAAGTAAATTCCACTGTCGGGAATTGAACCTGCGAACATATACGCAGCTTGCATAACGTGTCACAACCCTATCAGTCGCACCACGCCCCACATTAGACAGAGATCCGATTATTTTCATTTACATGTAATAATGTTATTATATAAGAAGCACAAAAAACAAAATTTTATTTCTGAGTCTGCGCCGGGTTCGAACCGCAGACCATTGGCTGTTGCACCAGTTAAAATTCTTTATTTACATTTTTGTTTAAATTTAAAAAAGTAAATTCCACTGTCGGGAATTGAACCTTCGAACTTATACTCAACTTGCAGAACACGCCGCAACGCTACTGATTGCACCAACCCCTTCTTATGAAACGGTTCCGATTATTTTCATTAAGATATAATAGTGCTAAATAATAAAAATAAAAAAAAATAAAAAAAAAAAAATTAATTTCTGAGTCCGTGCCGGGGTTCGAACCTCAGGTCTTGTGTTTACAAAGAAGTGCGTTGCCCACCCGGACCACGCTCTCTTTGCAAACTATTGCGGCTAATGTATATATACACATACAGTTATCTCTTTTCTTTTAACCACGTGCATTCACAACGCGCTTCATGCGCTACTTTGTTGTTTAATTGCTCAGTTGTTTATAGTTGGATTTTTATGCAACTTTCAGGGTAGTTTAATATGATTTGTCTTTAAACAAATTTTGAATTACAATACTGTACTACATTAGTAAATGCTTTAAAAACGACATGTAAGATTTGAAAAGTTTTTTAGTTTGTGTGGGAAAAGGGGGCGTGGCAGACCAAAATTTTTAATGACGTTGCATTTGTGCTGTTTGTAGGAACCTGCGTACCAGAATTGGTGTTCCTAAGTGCCATAGTTACGGAGATATTCGCCGAAAACATCAATTTTTTCCGAGGTGTGTCTAGTTTTTTGCTTATTGCGGGGGCGGTGGGGGGCGTGGCGCAGATTTGAAATAAACTTGATCTGCTCGAGAAAGTTACGGAATTTTTATTACAAATTTGGTGTCTCTAGCTCTTATAGTCTCTGAGATCCAGGTGTTCATACGGACGGACGGACAGACGGACAGACGGACAGACGGACAGACGGACATTGCTATATCGACTCGGCTGTTGATGCTGATCAAGAATATATATACTTTATGGGGTCGGAAAAGCTTCCTTCTGCCTGTTACGCACATTTGGCTTCTGACAAACCTAATAGACCCCTATACTCTTTTTTAAAGAGTACGGGGTCTAATAACTAAATTTCTGGGTCTGTGCCGGGTTCGAACCGCAGACCATTGGCTGTTGCACCAGTTAAAATTCTTTATTTACATTTTTGTTTGAAATTTAAAAAAGTAAATTCCACTGTCGGGAATTGAACCTGCGAACATATACGCAGCTTGCATAACGCGTCACAACCCTATCAGTCGCACCACGCCCCACATTAGACAGAGATCCGATTATTTTCATTTACATGTAATAATGTTATTATATAAGAAGCACAAAAAACAAAATTTTATTTCTGAGTCTGCGCCGGGTTTGAACCGCAGACCATTGGCTGTTGCACCAGTTAAAATTCTTTATTTACATTTTTGTTTAAATTTAAAAAAGTAAATTCCACTGTCGGGAATTGAACCTGCGAACATATACGCAGCTTGCATAACGTGTCACAACCCTATCAGTCGCACCACGCCCCACATTAGACAGAGATCCGATTATTTTCATTTACATGTAATAATGTTATTATATAAGAAGCACAAAAAACAAAATTTTATTTCTGAGTCTGCGCCGGGTTCGAACCGCAGACCATTGGCTGTTGCACCAGTTAAAATTCTTTATTTACATTTTTGTTTAAATTTAAAAAAGTAAATTCCACTGTCGGGAATTGAACCTTCGAACTTATACTCAACTTGCAGAACACGCCGCAACGCTACTGATTGCACCAACCCCTTCTTATGAAACGGTTCCGATTATTTTCATTAAGATATAATAGTGCTAAATAATAAAAATAAAAAAAAATAAAAAAAAAAAAATTAATTTCTGAGTCCGTGCCGGGGTTCGAACCTCAGGTCTTGTGTTTACAAAGAAGTGCGTTGCCCACCCGGACCACGCTCTCTTTGCAAACTATTGCGGCTAATGTATATATACACATACAGTTATCTCTTTTCTTTTAACCACGTGCATTCACAACGCGCTTCATGCGCTACTTTGTTGTTTAATTGCTCAGTTGTTTATAGTTGGATTTTTATGCAACTTTCAGGGTAGTTTAATATGATTTGTCTTTAAACAAATTTTGAATTACAATACTGTACTACATTAGTAAATGCTTTAAAAACGACATGTAAGATTTGAAAAGTTTTTTAGTTTGTGTGGGAAAAGGGGGCGTGGCAGACCAAAATTTTTAATGACGTTGCATTTGTGCTGTTTGTAGGAACCTGCGTACCAGAATTGGTGTTCCTAAGTGCCATAGTTACGGAGATATTCGCCGAAAACATCAATTTTTTCCGAGGTGTGTCTAGTTTTTTGCTTATTGCGGGGGCGGTGGGGGGCGTGGCGCAGATTTGAAATAAACTTGATCTGCTCGAGAAAGTTACGGAATTTTTATTACAAATTTGGTGTCTCTAGCTCTTATAGTCTCTGAGATCCAGGTGTTCATACGGACGGACGGACAGACGGACAGACGGACAGACGGACAGACGGACATTGCTATATCGACTCGGCTGTTGATGCTGATCAAGAATATATATACTTTATGGGGTCGGAAAAGCTTCCTTCTGCCTGTTACGCACATTTGGCTTCTGACAAACCTAATAGACCCCTATACTCTTTTTTAAAGAGTACGGGGTCTAACAAGCTTAATTTTGTCAGCACTTTCTTTCTCTTCTCTCAGCGTATCACTGTCTCTCTGTCAGTGTCTAAAACAGCGGCGCCAGTTAGCCATAATCTATGTGGCGCCTAAAAGTCTGCAAAATTTTTACTGACAATCAAATGCGCCAAACAAGTGGCTGAAAAACTTTTGCCAAAGCAGCGAAAGCTAAACAGTTGCAAAAAACTTGAAAATGACAGACGACTGCTTGATACTCTTTAATTTTTGTGAAAGATTTTTCAGAATTTTTCTGATTTTTATGTAATAATTAAAAGCTAATCACTTCAGGGAAATTTTCAAAAAAGAAAAAAGGTACTAAATGATTATGCAGCTAAATTTCTAACGTTTTAAAGCCAAACAGTATCAAACAGTGCCTATGCTTAGCGACTAAAAAGCCAAAAAAATGCTTGAAAGAATTTAGTATAAATAGCGCATAAAATTGGCGTCAGACATGCCGGCATTAAAGTCGGTCAAGGCAAAAGAAATGGCAAAAGGAAGTGAAGACGGAGACGGAGAAGAAGACAAAGAAAAAGAAGACATAAGGAGCCTGCTCGAGGAAGCTGCGTGACCAGACGAGGGTAGATTTGGCGGCAGACATTTGAGTTATGTGACAGTCGTTGGCGACAAAGTTGTTAGAGTTGGAAATGGAGATGGAAACTGTAGTTGTAGTAGGACTTGGTTCAACATGCTATAGGGTCTACTGTAGTGGCTTGTTTGACTGGTGGCTGCTTATTAGTTTGTATTGCATGACTTTTTGGTGGGGGGAAATGGTCGATTGTCTGGATGTTTATGAGAAAAAATGCCACAGAGAAAAGCAAAGAATTTGAGCTAGAGAAAGTTGAAGAAAGTTGCTCTGTATGATGAGGGGTTATCAATGTTGATGTGTCACTTAGGCTGGGTTAATGGTGTGTTGCTCCAGTCCTCACCCCGCCCCTTTTAATGCCTTACATTAAGGCAAGTCAGTCATCAATCAGCCTTTGACAAGTGCTTTATTTAAACGACGACTTTAGGCCACAATCAGTTTATTAAATAGAGAAATCAAATGGATGAGAGTACAGCTCGCACTCACTACCTGCTACCTGGTGACTTTTTAAATGTCCCTCGAGCTGCTATCAGCACTTAATAAAATTGAATTGAATTTCAATTGGATGACGCTCTGTGCTACCCCAAGACGACCAAACTCACACCCAGACCACAAAATGCCTTTGGGAATACAACAACGAGCACAACAAGCTGTGCACAATATTTTGGGGGAAGTTTGTTGTGGCCTTAACAAGCTGAAAATATTTGTGTTTTCACGCCCCTTGCTGAACTCGGCCCGACTGCCATTTCACCTGTTGCTGCTGACCAAAACTTGCTAATTGGCATGAGTTATGCGTTGTCTTCTTCTACCTGCTTATAGCATGAAGCCAAATATGGAAAAGTTTGAAATATCGCATAGTTACCATGGCGGACACGGTGGCTACGAGGAAATGGAGGGAGGCGACCGCGAGGGACGCGGACCCGGCGGTGGACACGCTTACGACGACGACGACGATAGAGCCGACTCGCCCGCCTCCTTCGAGGAGATCGAAAGGCCACCTCTACGCAAGGTCGACAAATACTGCAAGGCCGAGTGCCCCTGTATGCCCTCCCGTTACACCATCGCCACCATGGCCTGTTTGGGATTCATGATCGCCTTCGGCATGAGGTGCAACATGTCCGCAGCAAAGCTCAAAAACGAACACAATGGCGTAAGTAGTAGTGTCAAACAACACATCATTTAATCACTATATTTTATTTTAAATAATTGTTTAATAAATAATAAGTTTGTATACATTTTATTTCTGCTCATGTTCTCTATAAAACAATTTTATTTCTAAGCTTAAGTCATAAATAGAATTGGAAATTAAATTTGCCTCATTTGACACATTTGCTGCTGTCAATTAGAATGATTGTCTGCTTGCTCATATCAACCAAAAGTCACACACAGCACAGACTCACGCTCTGTGACACCCACACACAGGCACATATACGCTCCCACACCCCTACACACCCACACACACTCATCCGCTTTGCTGCTCGTTAATAAAGTCCCGCGGCAGTTTTTAATGATATCGAGTTTTGCTGTTTGTTGTTTCCTTGTGCAATTTTTCACATTTCCCTTTTCACATTTTTTCTCGCAGACTGTCTTTATGAACTGGACTGTGGTGGTGGAAAGCCATGTGGACTCATCGTTCTTCTGGGGCTATCTGGTTACACAGATACCCGGCGGCTTTATTGCATCCAAGTTTCCGGCTAACAAAGTCTTTGGACTCTCGATTGTCAGCTCGGCGACGCTGCATCTGTTTGTGCCCGTCGCCATGACCATGATGCACGGTCATGTCGTCATCTGTGTGCGCGTGTTGCAAGGACTCTTTGAGGTAAGTCAGGTCCTACTCCTACTGCCACTAAGATACATATATAAATCACACACGTATGCGAATTTCAATTCGATTTTCGACTAGCTGCAGATCAAAGCTAAGGATTACGACACACGAGTAGGGTGGGAAGGAGTGAGAGAAATGGGGAGGGTTGACAAAAATGAAGAAGCTTCGGCTGTGGCTGGTTATCTGAAAGGATTTTGCTTTATGATAAAGCAAATATGTGAAATGAAAACATGTGCTAAGCCAGGACTTGAGCAGGAACTGGAGAAAAAAAATAAAGAATAACAAAAGCATTTATTTTAATGCGATTTCTTTGTGCTCAAATGGAATGAGAGTATGAGTGTTTATTGGGGTGGGTGTGTGTGTGTTTGGCAAGAAATCTTTGTATACCCAGTGTTTGAAGTATAAAGAGGGAAAATTGGTTAAGATAACTACTATTTGTCATGGAAAAATAGCTTAATTTGAAACTCTCACTTACCTAAAGCAAAGTGGTATAGGGTATTTCTGAGTGGAGCCGCTTTCTATTCATTTTAAATTTACCTAAACCCTCAAAACTAAAAAAAAACAAGACATTTGCATACCAAACTCTGCTGTTATTTTCGTAAGACTTAAGACTACAGGGTATTTCTAAGTCGAGCAGCCATTTAAAGTATCAGCTTCTTTGAAATTTGGTTACTAAACTTAGAACTGGATGAATGCAAGAAAAGATAACTAAATATATCAAACTTACAGCTACAACTACAGGGTATCTGCATTTTATTCACCATTTGCAGGGTGTCACATATCCGGCTTGCCATGGCATCTGGCGCTTCTGGGCGCCACCTATGGAGCGTTCTCGTCTGGCGACACTGGCCTTCTCTGGTTCCTACGCCGGCATCGTTGTGGGACTTCCACTCTCCGGTCTGCTGGCGGATGATGTGGGCTATCAGGCACCGTTTTATGTGTACGGGGTATTCGGCATTATATGGTATCTGTTCTGGATATGGCTTTGCTTTGAGAGTCCACGCAAGCATCCAGCTATTAGCATACCCGAACTCAAGTACATTGAGAAATCTCTGGGAGAATCGGGAAGTCCCACGATGCCATCGATCTCGACCACTCCCTGGGGTGCGATAGTTCGTTCCATGCCCGTTTATGCGATTATTGTGGCCAACTTCTGTCGTTCGTGGAACTTCTATTTGCTGGTACTGTTTCAGTCCTCGTTTCTGAAGCACAAGTTTGGTTTGAGGCTGGAGGAGGCGGGTTTTGTGGGCTCCTTGCCACATCTGATCATGACTACGATTGTGCCCTTTGGTGGCATGTTGGCGGATCATTTGCGGAAGAATGGCATCATGTCCACGACAAACGTGAGGAAACTTTTCAACTGCGGTGGCTTCGGCATGGAAGGACTCTTCTTTTTGATTGTGGCTCACGCTTCAACGTCGGTAAGTGTAAATTTTGGAAAAACTTTAAAAGTTTTCTTTCTGATTTCATTGGTTTGTTCATTTTAGTTCGGTGCCATGTTTGCTCTCACTTGTGGCGTGGCTTTTAGCGGCTTTGCTATTTCTGGCTATAATGTTAACCACTTGGATATAGCGCCACGTTATGCTAGTATTCTGATGGGTCTTTCCAATGGCATAGGCACCTTGGCAGGCATTATTGTGCCCTACGCGCTTGACGGTCTCATTCTGGCTAATGTAAGCTAGAGTAAAACTTCGTTTGGCTTTTCATTTGATTTTCTTTTTGGTTTTTTCGCATACTCTTAGCCCACTGGCTGCTGGACAACTGTCTTTACACTGGCCGCATGTGTGCATTTGGTTGGCTGCACTTTCTATGGCATCTTTGCCTCTGGCGAACTGCAGCCCTGGGCGGAGCCGCCGCCGGAGGAGCAGCAGGTGTGGGCACCTCCAGCAGGCGCCATAACCAACGATGATCCCAGCCAGGCGGGCATGATGGGCACGTACATGAAGGAGACCTCATTCGTAAGTGTTGAAACAGTACTGGGTTTTTACTATAGACACCATTTGGTACTAACATTTCTTCCATTAACCCTCTCTTCTCTTTCTCTCACTCTGCCTATTTAACTTCCTACAGGGCGCACCTGAGTACACTGAGCAGAGTCAAATGCAGCAGTCGAATGCCATTAGCTACGGCGCCACTGGACACGTGGCCAACAATCCATTTGCAATGGCTGCGACGGCGACGGCGCCACCAGTAATGGAAACTCCTCCACCTCAGTACGGAGATGTGGCAAACACGGGCTACGACTACACGCAGGCACAACAGCCACCGCAAGAGCCCACAAATCCCTACTTGCGACAGGCCTATCAGCAGCAGCAGTAAAAGCTGCAAGTCAAAGGTCAAAAGATAATCAAGTAACTAACTAATGATTAACTAGCTTTTAGTTGTAGTCAACAAAACTCGTTTGCCGTTTATTGTTTGATTGTTTGTTCGTTCCTGCTGAAGGGGTTGACGTTGAATTGGATTATATACTTCCTAGATATAGTATAAAAGTTATATATACACGAATCTATATACATATAAAACTTGACCATTAACTGTTCAGCGATAACGAATTTCTATACAAACACGAACATCAGATCAGACGACACTAACACAATGAAACTATGTACCTAACAGAGCAACTAATACATACACATACACACCGCACACACATATACGCCCATACAGAAGCACACACGAAAATATAGCATACTTTTAAGCGCCGCTTCAGCGAATTTCTATTTACAAGCTCCACAGCGAATTGCAAAGCACACAAACACACCACACACCTACACACACACACACACACACAAACGTAATTAATAATATTTCACATATGTGTATATCATAAAGACATAATCCAGGCACGCCACACGTCTCAAACCGTTATAAATATTATTATAAATAATAATAAATCATTTATTAATATATTATATAGCAAACAAATTTCAAAAATAAATTGTTGTTAACTTTGCCAGTAACAAAATGAAAAACTGCAAGTTTTATTACCGTTGATGATATTCTTCTGTATATGATAAAGATAAAGATTAAAACACACTCGGCTCTAAATGTCATTTTATGTCTAAGTCAAGAAATCAATTTTAATCAAAGTAAATACTAAAGAAATTACTATAAATAATAAGCAATTGTTGATGTTCGGCACGAATGATAAACATTAAATTTCTCAATAAACAATATACTTAATATTATTAATATAAAACTACATTTATGCGGTTGAGTTTATTATGTTGTTTAATATTATTATAAATAAAATAAATCTATGCTTTTGAATTTGCACGATATGAGCAAGGCATGATATAGGTACTAAAACATATACAAGTCTAGACTAGGACTAAGTAGTTAGTTGTAGGCGCCAATAACCTCAGAATTGGTCTTCAAGTATCGCATCTACAAGTTATAATTTAAGTTTAAGTAAAACTCACACTAAGCAGAGAGTTTAAAGTATTTTATATTTAATTATTAAAGATATAAAATTAAAAATAATTAATTTCTTAATGTCATTTCTTTTTTAAGCACAGTAAATAATTTAAATATTAAGTTGTCTATGCACTTTTAGTCTTAACATAAAAGCACCAAATTTTAATAAGTTAATGGTTTTTTTTTTATATTTTTTATGCACTAGTGAAACTTTTAAACTCTCTTGCTTTATAAAAGTAATAAAAATTTGTCATCTACATTTATAAAATATATTTTAGCTTAAGAATATAATAAATTACACTACTTATTGTACAGAAATGAGCACTGTTTATGTATTTATTATTTAAAAAATTATTTCCTTTTTTTATATGTTTTTGGTTTATGTTTTTGACTGCACACTTAATTTAAATATATTTATTTTAAACGTCTGCACACTTCCATTTACTGCACTTTAAATTATGTTTTATGCACTTTATTACAAAATCATTTTAATTAATCTTTTCACTTTAGTTTAACTAAATTTCAAGCACTCTTTAGACGCACTTACTTTGTCCAGTAATTCTCAAAAAATATTAAGTGTATTATAACAACATAATCACAATAACTTAGCCAGTATGATATATAAATAAAATTAATATTAAACAAATTGTTCACAATTAAATCACTATGTATTAAAAATGTGAAAATTTTCTAACTAAAAGAGTCAATTCTTATACCGTAATTTGTACAGAGCAGCGAATATTATATAAAATGCATAATATAAATGAACATATGCCATATACACTTATAATAAATACCATTATCTAGCGCGTAATTAATTAAATTTTAAATGTTATTACAACAAATGTTGAGCTGAGAAGCTATCAACACAAACTGCTTGTGAAAGCGACAATACCTAGTTAAATAAGCTTTGTTAATGCAATTATTAATGTATTATTTGTTTAGGATTCTAATTGTGTTCTACATTTGTTTACAAAGAGTAGGCAAAATTATTTTAATGCTTAAATTAAACAAAATTGTGGCCATTGGGGCGTATGTGTAATATTAGCATTATTCAAATCAAGTCTGTATATACAAGAAAACTAACAAAATATATGCTCAAACTATGTAGTTATTATATAATACAAATATAAATACATATATGTGTGTCTCTAAAAACTAATAAATTTCTTGACAGGAGAGATGAAAATGAACGAGGCTCTCAATTGTCATTAGATCAACTTATTTGAGTTATTAGTTTTCTTGATTTCGTTTGAGAGACTCCAAAGCTCTCAAGGCTGTGTGGACAATAATAACGAATGTGTTAACAAAAAGCCACAGTGTTTTTTGTTATTTAAACTAAACATAAATAAATAATTAAACTAAACTATGACAGAAACTTGAACAGAAATGAATAAGAAATAGTTGAAATTTAGACAAAACAGTCTGTATATATGAATAAATAGCTAAATATGCCATCATTAAATGCTTTTGTGAGTAATTTAAGTGTACATAAACATAAACATAACAATTAAATAATACCATAAACTGGATTAAACTGTATATCATTTAAAGCATATTAAAAGAGCATAAACAACATGAAACCGGTTACAACTAGGGTACTACAACTTGAATGTAATGTCAGTAACTTACCTACGATAATACACTCAAATGAGCTGGATTAGGTTCAGTTCCATAATTAAAACTAAACTCATCTATTGTCAGATATATAGACGCACAAAAATTGAAATTATTCATTATAAATGTTAAACGAGCTAAATAAATAATGATTCGTATAAGACTTCTTCATGGAATCTTCGATTTATTCAAGCTTTGTATATATACATAAATAAATATATACATAAATATACTATACAAACACAAATACAGTATTTTAATTGAACTTTCGAAATATTCTTTGTGTTTTTTGTGAGTTTCGTTTAACATTTATTAAATGTATAAAATTTAAAACATATTAATAAAGTATATGCATATAATAATATTAAAAGGAAAATCCCTTTTCTGGCAACACCCGCCCATGTTGTATAATTTAATGAATATAGTCCAAAAGGTATTCAACAAAATATTCATATTAACAAATACAAATACAAATATTGCAAAAACTCATATATAAAATATACATACAAAAGAAAACATAAAACTTTAATTGAGTTACAAACAGCAAAAAGACTATAAAACAATTGGATTCATTTGACAAAACTTAAGCAGTTTATTTATTGAATGAAGACTATAAAACCCGACTATACGATCTACAAACATATATACATATATATGAGTACCCGTATCCAAACATATAAATGCTTAACAAATTATACCCGAAGAAATGTATTTGGAATTCAATAAAAACAAAAACATGTTAAAACATTATGCCAAAAAAACAATGAAAAATGTCTTTTAAATATTTATTATTTTTTTGTTCCTATTTTTTATGTTTTTTTTTCAGCAAACATCAGCTTAAAACTTAATGATTAGATTTAGATTTGTACAAGGCGCGGACAATTGGAACTGGGAGCACTCGGCTGTGGATTTGGGACACATGATCCTCAGCGACTCCCAGCAGCGATGGCGGCAATAAAACTAACAAAAACAATTCAAATAAATACAAGTAAATAATTAGGAAACAAGCTACTAAAATCACAAGAGTGCTACAATCTGAAACATAACTTCGACTAAAGTTCCTTTTTCTTCATCTTTCTCCTTCGTTTTACTTCATTTGTTGAGCTCCTTTAACGTCTGACTCCTTGGTACTCTCCATTGGCACGCCCCTTGCCCGGAAAACCTCTGGCAAAGGGCGCCTTCGCATTGGTGGTCACGTAGTAATTGCCTCGAGCTCTGTGAAGGCAGCAAGAATTTTAAGGAGCGCCCTGACTGTTAGCTTTGTTAGTACTTACTTCACCGTACAGTGCTCGCCCATGAGCACATACTCCGAGTCCTTTGGCTCACACCAGCCTATCAGATAGGTGAACAGATTGGGACAGGGTCCAGCATAGAAACCTTTTGTTGATGTTATGGACTCAATGAAGTAAGGTGTGACCTTCGTATGATCACAGGCCAGTGTTTCTGTTTGGTTATTGAACTACATAATTTAAATCACCCAACAAACCGCAAACCACAACCCTTGATTACTTACGAAACAGCGTAGCAGAGCCCACGCAGGCGGGTTGTCTGGTGCCTCCGTTGACATAGAAGTCCGCATGTCCGCTGGAATGCCACTGTCCCAGTATGCCAGCACCCGTGTGCATCACATCCACAAAGTGGGCATCACTGGTGTCCAAATCCCGTGAGTTATTGGCACCCGCATAGAAGAATATCGTGGGATCCAACGCTGTGATGCGTCCTATTTTGCCCTCCTCGGGCTTGAGGTAATTGGCCACCAAACCAGCAATATGGGCACCCACACTGTAGCCAATAAAATGCAGATCATCGGGCTGAACACCACGTGGATGCCTAGCCAGATACTTGACCAGTTGTGAGATGCAGAGACTGCCAAAGCGCGGAGCCCATTCCATTTGGCTTAGACACGGTTCCTTCACCGCATCACTGTAGTCCACAATGATGATATTGTAGTCACCCACCGCAAAGTAAGCTTCCCTCAAATCGGGACTGGGACTGAGATTTCTTCCTCCTCCAAAGCCGTGTATAATAATCTTGGTCGAGTGACGTGGATTGAAGTGGGTGTAGTACAGCGCATTCGCATCGAGCACATCTAGGAACTCCGGTTGCGTCTGCGTACGCCGTGTGTACAAGTAGAACTGTATCTTGGGATGTGGACAACGATAGGGTTTCTCTAGACAGGAGTCCGTTACGTAAACATTCGACTGGTTCTGGCCTGCGGCAACGGCAGCTGCCACAACAGCAGGGTTTTGTGCAGCTGTAAGAGGAGTGGGAATTTAAATAGTAAGGTTAGTGGGCAAGACTCTGTACTTAAGTAGGAAAAGGGTTAAAGTCAGTCTGTTTACAGACCCTGTACTCTAGTAACACAAGAATGGATACAAGCAGTCTTCCAGGCTTTCTTAAAAAAGAATATCAATTTTAATGCCACAAACTTAAGCTTAACTCTGCCTCTTTTCTGGAGTCTGTCTTTCCAGTTCAGAGCGAATTCAAATACTTGACTTTATACTGTGTGCCCTGTACTTAGCAAACACAATGAGTAATTCAAGCTTTTTTTTTTAAAGTTAATCTATTTTATTACCACAAACTTTAGCTGTAACTCCATCTCTTTTAGCCACTCTGTCTGTCATTACTCTATCTCTATTTCTTTGTGTCTCTCCCGCTGACTAAACAAGTTTGCAAGAGTGGCTTACGTAAGCTGCGGGCGACATTGAATGTTGGCGATTTGTGGCAAATGTCATGCAACATGCATTTGCAACATTTCAGCTGCAATGTTGCAACTATGCAGCGATTGCATTTCTGCAAATCTGCAAGTGTGCGAAAAAGTAAAAGTCTCTCGAATGCGACGCTAAACGGAAGTGTGTCTTCAACAACAATAACAAAAGCAACCACAGCGAGTGTGTTGTATGTTTGCTATACCCTGTTATATGTTGTTGCTGCCAGCCTGCTATTTATAACATATATTGTGGGGCGTGACATAACTGGTCTGCCAAACGATTACCCGCACTCGTATTCGCATTCGTATTCGCACTCTTGGCTGTCAACATTATGGCCATGACTCATGGCATAAAACCATATGATAAGCCCAAATTTAATGAGCTCAACTGACGTCTTCAAGATCACGTTTCAGCTGGCCAAAAATGGTACGAAATCTTGTCAAAAAATCTTTAAATAAAACTGTCACTTTTCATATAACTAAAAAAATATTTTTAAATGTAAAATTTATGTGAGGAAACTGCCAAAAATTCATATTGGCAATGCAAACCGTAAGCTCAGTCAATTTAATCATTTAACCGCTAAAACTGGTTCAAGAAACTAGTTATTTTTGTAAGTCTTCAATTAAATTAAATTACTATTGGTATTTTTATTAAACAAAATATAAAAATAACTAAAATTCTTTGCTCTTTGAAATGCAGCTAATGAAACTAGTTTTATGTTGTTATGTTTTATGCTGTCAGCCTTCATAATTAAGTTGAGTTAAGAATTTTAACTTAAATAAAATGATTCATTTGGATTTATAGACAAAATTGAGTGAGGAAATAAATAATTGAACTGAAACTGAGTCTGGCAATTGTATATGTACGTAAATTCAGTGCGCTTTGCATATAAATTATGGAATTATAAAAAATTAAGTTGAGAATCAGCCTTCGACCAACAAAGTTGTCAGACAATTGGCCCAGTTGCTCGCGGTCTGGTCAAAACGCTAAGACGGCAAGCAGATTTTGCAATGCAACCGGTCGACAAATTGCAATAGAAGTGACTGAAGTTGCTGTTGTTGTTAAAGTTGTTGTAGTTTTTGTTGAGGCATCGACGGAGCACTGATTGGTGACTCTGGGAACTGTGTGGCTCTTAGGGCAACCGGTACAGTGAATATTATGTTTAGATTTCACTATTTGTGACATGTTGTCATCAAATTGAAGCATGTAACATTTTATGCACGAGTTCAACTTGATTAACAGCATTGTGGAATTTCCTCACACACACCCCCCTACCCACCTGTCCCCACCTGCCTTTGGTTTTAACTCCCCCGCAGTTGAGTTAGCAATGGGCCGAATCGCGTTTATGCCTCAATTGCGACGAGCTGCTGTTATTTTTTTACAATCACTGAGCTCTCCGCTTACATAAGCTGGCCAACTGTACAGCTGGACTGTTAGACAGTTGGACAGGTGGACGGGTGAATAGGTAGACAGCTGGTCAGCTGTGGCTTGGACATGGGCTAGCTCTGTTTATGATACAATTGCCAACTAAATGTCGTTTTCTTTTGTGTTTTACGGTTTTTATTTTCGGGAAATTTTGTGACGAAATTTTCTGCCGGAAAAGTCAAATGGAAACACAGAAAACTCAAAAAATTGCAAAAGAAAAACAAATTTAGTTCCAAAAGCGCCAAAAACGGAAGCGCCGCTAAATGCGGAAGGCAACTGCAGTAACAATAACAAAAACAACAACAACAAATGCAACAGTAACAACAACAACTTTAAATCGTGCTCATCATTTGTCTGTTTTGTGTTTTGTTTTTGTTTTTCGCTTTGCTGTTAATCGTCTCAGGTGAAAGATGCTTTTTTTATGCATTGTTTTTTTTTTTTTTTTGTTATTATTTTTGTTATGTTACTTTTATGTTTTTGTTGCTGCTTTATTGCTGTCTCTTTCACTTGCTTGGATTTGTTTTCATTTTTTTTCTATCACTGTTTTATAGGTTTTTATGTTGTGGCTTCCAATTAAATTGTTTGTCATGACTCATGTTCCTCAGCTCTGCGGGTTTGTGGCACGAAAAGCAAAGAAATAATAGTTTCAGATGTTGTATCATATTTCGAAGATAAGCTTTACGTGCAATTTTGTTAACTAATCTGTGGCAAGTAACAGCGTGTTATTATATAACAAATTAACACTGAGCTACAAAAATTAATAATTGATTTTCTACATTTTAGTAAATACAACACTTTTCGTGGCATTCTAGTCTTAAATATAGCGGTTAAAATTTATTATTGCTCTACTTAGCAGTGTCTTTAGAATGTTCAAATTGTTTTATATTTCTGCTTAAAGCTTTGAAGCAAGGTTAGCTTGTGGTAACTGTCATGGAACTAGCGGCCAATTTAATATGTTTTCTGCTTCAAGCCGTGTAAAGCAACCGAAATCGTTAAGTTAAATACTTGATGGGGTAATAAGATACACAGAAGTGCCAAAATGCCTAAGTATCGAGAGATATATTACGCGTTTGAGCGGTTGGAAGGTTACATAAGGCTTGTCAGCTGTTCGCGCAGTTAGAAGAGAGATAAAACTAATGAATCTAATTTATATATATATACATATATACATAAATGTCTAACTGTAATCAGTAAAAATATAATAATTAAAGTTCCTACACATCTAACATCCTTAATCCCGTTTAACCTCATTAACTTTTTGCTCTGTTTCGCCCTGCAGCAAATACCAGAGCTAACTGAAGCCCTCTGTCAACATGCTGCGCTATTTATGCTTGCTGCGCTGTCGGCTCTGCTTTGCAGCGCTGCTTATTCTGGCGCAGCACACACTCAACTGTTCTCACTTGCTTGCTGACCGCAGCGCGCTCTCACAGCTGATCACACACTCACGCATACCTTAATAATAAAGCGCAGCCAGCAGACCAGCACACACATACAAACACGAGAACAGCTGCAAAGCAAGGCATGCCGAAAGAGAGAAGAGCCTGCGACCACAACAAATAACTGTGCATGTTAACTGCAGCGCTTTCTCTTTCTAACACTTAAGCTTTGAATGGAGTTATGAGTTTAAAGTGAATGCAAATTATGTCTTCTCACTTCCGCGCACTCCAAAGTACTTACTATCAATTCGAAATGATTTAAAGGAAAAATAACAAGAAAGAAAAGTACAGTCGAACACGCCCGACCGTATAATACTCTCTGCGTTTATTCCCAATTATAATACTTAAATCGGTATTCAGACATTACAATAGATAGTTCTTGTATTAGAATACGTTAAAACAAAAAAAAGATAAGCATAATCAAGCATACATGTGTTTGTCTGTATGTACATACAAATTCGTTTGACGTTAAATGTATGCACATACATATGTGTGTATGAATACTATTGGTCGGCACGACTAGCGCTGTCTCTCTCGCGCTCATTGCTTTAGAATAAAATCTTTGTTGCTGCATTGCTTTCTTGTTTATGGTCGGATTCTTATGAAACTTTCTGGAGAGTTTGACATGATACGTCTTCAAACGAATCATAAATAACAACACTGTACGATAAGAATAAATGCTTTAAAAACGGCATGCAAGTTTGAAATTTACTTTTATTTCTTGCGGAAAAAGGGGGCGTGGCAGCCCAAAACTTTTGATGTCATTGGATTTATGCGGCCTTTAGGAACACGTGTACCAAAATTGGTATTCCTAAGTGCCATAGTTACTGAGATATTAACCGAAAACATCTATTTTTTCCGAGGTATGTCTAGTTTTTTGCTCATTGTGGGCGAATGGGGCGTGGCATCGAAAAAAAAAAAGATTCTTGTATTGACTGACTAAATATCGAGTCGATAGAGACCAAATTCGAACTTGTAGCTCTTACCATCTCTGAAATCTGTGTGTTCATACGGACGGACAGACGGACAGACGGTCAGACGGTCAGACGGACAGACGGTCAGACGGACAGACGGACAGACGGACATGGCTATATCGACTCGGCTTGTGATTCTGATCAAGAATATATATACTTTATGGGGTCTGCCACGCCTCCTTCTGCCTGTTACATACATTTGCACAAACCCAATATACTCTTGCAGAGAGTATAAAAACGCGGATAAGATAAATCATAGGCTTTTATTGTAAGGTTTCGTCACATGACGATTATGAACTCAAGAAAACCTACACTTTAGTTTTAATTACAGTAATAACCCTGTAGTCTCGTACTAAGAGTTGACTTTGGCCATCACACAGCTGCCTGCTATGACACGCACTTTCGCATTGCGTACTGCGCCTCATCCGCTAGTTAATGTGACAGAACTGCAACCTTATGTTTATAAATATAACTCTGATGACACTGTTGACAGCAGAAAACCCCCAACAACAACAACAAAAGCAAAAATTTTATAATATTAAGTCGCAAATATTGCAAAATACTGCAGAGAGCAGCGAAGGGTGTCAAGGTGCTGGCGCTTTGAATTATGTGGCACATTACAATGACTAAAACACAATTAAATTTAAAAATTATGAACTATAAATTAAAATGGATGTGGGTAATTAAGATTGCAGTTAAACGGTAGCTACAGCTGGTTAATTAACTGGGCCAACAACAAGCCAACGTTAGCTGACACCAAACAAGGCTACTCGCCTATGATGAGGCACTTTTTTTGTTAATGTCTTTTCTTTTCTTTGATTTTTTTCTTTTTTCGATGAGCAAAAAATATGCGTAACAAATTTGTAAGAAAAAAACGTCAGCCGCTTACCCAAAAAAAAAGCGACAACAATACCAAAATGTTGAGTGGCAAAAGAGACATTTAGACTTGCTCGACTGACCAAACAGCACAGTGGTTTAAACATACGATTTAACTATAGGTAATAGGAAATTAGAGAAATTTTTAATAGGAAATAATTTAAGATTTTTATAAACTTGTTTTAAGAAAAGCTTCATTAAGAACCAAGTTTATTTCTTGATTGTTTTCGTAATCAAAAATAAATCTACATGTCAGCTTTTTGAGTAAACAATTAACGCACTTATGTGTTAAGCGCAGTAAGAGCTAGAAATCTAAACATTTTTGTTTGCATTGAAGTCCAATGTAAGCCTCAGAAACAACAATAAAATGTGTGATTTTTGTTATGTATTTGACATAGTTTCTCTTGTGCGCTGCACACTGTGCAAGGTTGGAAGCTAAGCTGTGTTTCTACTTGAATGAGGAACAGTGGACAAGTGTCTGTCTATTCACTGTTGTCGTTGGACAAACAACTAAATGTTTATAAATAATTATAAGCTTGTAGTTGTTGTTTCCAGAGTACGTGCCATGGAGAGCATCAACCTTAAAAGTGCTCAATGGTCAAGCCATAAAACAAAATCAAAATCAGAAATTATTACTGTGTATGTGTGTGTGTTTTATGATTGTTGTTGTTGCTGGCGAATATATGTGAAGCAAGGTCGCCAATGGAAATCAAAATGGAAATTTCGATGAACTAACGCAACAAATTGTGCAACTATTTATGCAGTTGACGCAAATTTAAAGTGTCAACAGCAACGACACGCCCTAAACCGAACACAAAACGATAATAAAACTAAAACAGCATCAAAGATGACAACGTCAATTCAGAAGAAAGCCAGTGCCAAGAAAAGAGACAAAAACAATCAGACATGGCCAAAAAAAAAAAAAAGAAGCTGCCAAACTGTCAGGGCAAAAGTAAAAGTTTTAGCTTAAACACTTTATTGGTCATTTTGATTAAATTTTTGGCTGAATTTCTTTTTAGCAGAAATATGGAAAAGATGAAAATTAAACAAACCGGCAAAATTCGGCTGAAAAACGATGCAGCCAAAGAGCAGCAACAAAAGCCGCCAACTTGTTGATGATTTAATTCCACTTGGCAAACACTTCCAAAGCATTTTCTTGTCGCTTTAAGTACGAGTAAGTTTTACTTTTAAAACACGATTTGGGTCAGTTAATTAACTTGTCGTTGTATAATATTAACACTGCCAAACACTTTTCACCCACTACAATTTTTATTTCACACTCTTTCGCGCTCTCTGTATATTTTTGTTTGGGTCAAGGTTTATTTTTTGTTGTGTATATTTAAAATATGCTTAAATTTAGCTGTGCAGTTGCAACTCAGCTGGCGTCAAAGCGGCTGCTGCCTCTGCTGGTCATTGGACTCGGAAACACTCTCGATTTCGACGCTGGCGACGCTGTCGCGGCATAATTCCGCACCAAAATGTTAGACAATAATTTGCGGGACACGCGCGAATAGCCCAAAAAAAAATAACAAGAGTCTATGACGACAACAACTTGATCTTGGCTTTCACGGGAGCGCACGTGTCTTTCGCTCAAGACTCACAGCGCGTAAGAGAGCGTAAGCGGGTGAGAGGCAGAGTGAGAGTGAGTGTAAGCTTGAGAGAGAGAGAGTGAGTAACCGCCCGCACAACGAAATATCCAATTGGAGCTCAAGACGTGCGCTTGGTTTGCGACTTGGCAAGCAACTGAATCAACTGTTTGCGTCTTAAGTTCGTGTCTTAAGTCTTTCGTTTCATTTTCGTTTTCGTTTTCGTTTCGCCGAAAAGTTTTGTGGAGCAAAAAAAGCTCTGACAGCCACTGTCGTTCAGCTTGCAGTGCCAGCAAAAGCTTCAGGTTGTTCCGGAACTCAGCAGCAATTTTTGTTCTATTTATTAAGGAATTGAACTGTAGTTTATTATATTAAAGTGGTTACTGAGTGAAAATTATGTTTTGAATTGAAGTTTTTATTAAATTTATAATAATAGTTATTAAATTCGTTTGTGTTCCAAGTTAACTATTAAATTCGTTGTTGTTTGCTGCCAATTTAGTGACCAAAAACTTGATCACATCTCGGCTACTTCAATGATCACATCCACCAAAGGTCCCTTGGCAAAAGGCTGCTTCTCATGAGTGCTCAGAAAGTAGGAGCCAGTGGCACTGAAAATAAAATCATTAAATAGAAAACCCTTTTAAATACTCTACCTGTTCTATAACCTACTTGGGTGACACAAAGTAACCCATTTGTGTGTTGGGCATGTGCGCGTAGAGACCGCAACGTTGGGTAAAGAACTGTAGCCAACCACCGCATTGCTGTGCCCAGAAACCACGTTGACTAACAATCGACTCGCCGTAATAAATTGCAGCTCTGTAGTGATTACAATTGTAGAATCTCCACTGATTAACATAGCTGCAGCCACGTTGGTTCAAGTGCTCCAGATTGGGATAGAAATCGGCGTGACCCATGGGCGCCAGCATGGAGAACATGAAGGGATCTGTGTGTATTACATCCACAAAGTCTGCATCGCTAGGATCCAGTTTGCCATGCCGCCAGTTGATCATGAAACCAGGACCTGCCGGATCCAAGCCTGTAATCCTTGCCAGTGGCTGCTCCACATAATTGGCCACCATGCCAGCCACTTGAGCGCCCAAGCTAAAGCCAATAAGATGAATATCCTCTCGGCTGTAGATTTCTAGTGCCAGAAGGTTGTCTATGAGCTGAGCCAAGCACTTGGAGACGATAGGAGCATTCTGCACCGCCCAGGGATAGTAGCAAGGGAACTTCACCAAGCTGCCATAATCCACGGAGATTACGTGCACAGGCTGCGTCTGGAGCAGCACATCGCGCACCTCTAGGTTTGGAGACAAACTACGATTGCCAATAAATCCATGAATAAGTATCTTGAGCGGCAAACGTGGCTCAAAGAGCGTTGCGTTGAGATTCAGTGGATTCAGCTCAGTGGGTGCTTCACGTGTAGAGCTGGAAGGAAAAACGGAGCTAAGTAGGTAAGTACATTTTCTCTCTGTGTATTCCAATTGCCACTCACTTGGTGTAGAGCCAGAAACTAATGCGTGAATTGGGACACTGCTGCTCAGCCGAGACGCACATCTCCGGCAGAAATCGCTGCCGGCACTCGACATTCCTAGCCAACACCACTAACACCACTAGCACCACCAGCACCGCTGAGTGTGTGCTTAGAATTGTTTGAATCCGATATTCGCACATGGCAAGAGTCTGCCATAATTTGCAGTTTCGCTCTAATTTAAATTCTATTAAATTCTGTCAACTCGACATTGAGATCTAATTGAAGTGTGTTATCTACCCTTATGTCACTAGTGTGGTTGTTTGTGTCTCTGCTGATAACGAGTCAAGGTACAAATTGTTGCTCTAGGTCAGTGCAAAACGCATGTGCGGGTCTTCATTTCCACTTCATTCAACTTGACAGTGGAATGGAAATGAATTTTACACACATTTGCTAATCAAAATAAATATTTAAGGCATTTAATTAGCACTCGTCTCGCAACATTTCCTGCTTGTGGTAATGGTTTAGTAGCAGCTACTAAGGCTAGTTGCATTAGCTGTTAGATTAGTTGTAGGTTTCAAGCCTTTTCTGAACGTTTGAGGCCGAAACCTTTATCAAGACTGCACAGATTTTAGCTGCTGACTTCTTTTAATACCTCATAAAAGCAGAATTTAATAATTTAATTTAATTATATTATACAAAAATTATTGAATTAGTAACTTATTTAAATAATGAATCGATGGATTTATTTATTAGAAAAATATTTAACAGAAATACATTAGAAGTTAATCAAATTGGTAAGCCCTTCTGCTTAGATTTCGTAAAAAGTTTGTTGCATTAAATCATTAAAAACTATAATTAATTTATTTAAAATTTAAAAATGTATTTAAGATAACAATTTCCAGCCCAAAATGGATTCCAAGCCAATTAAAAGCCGTCACATTTTAGTTACTTGCACTTTATTAGTTTAGTTCATAAATAAAGCAATTTATATATATATTTAGTCTTAATCTAAGTTAATTTAAGTGTTAAAAATATTATCACAATTAAGTTAAGCAAAGAGGTTCGTCCAACAAGTTCTGTTCCTGGTAGATCAGCTGCCTCTCCAGCTCATCCGCTTCGATTTGATTGCACTCGAGATCGGGAATCGATTCTCTCCACTGTGGTTCGTAGTCATCCTCGATCTCATTATGCTTTGGGTTTAGATGGAACTTGGCCAAGTACATGCTGTTGTCCAACTCCTCCAGTTTACCCATAGAGAAAGGTGGAGAACTGGTTGTCTTGAGAAAATAGGAGCCCTTGATGTCCGCCGACACGTGGTAGCCCATGATAGTCTGTGCTGCTCGCGTGGGACACAGGCCAAAGAGATAAATCAACCAACTGGAGCAGTGGCGTCCCCAGAAACCGATTGTGGAATTAATGGACAATGCATAGAAGCGCACGGCACGCTCATGATTACAGCTGCCGGGATCATTGGGATTCTCCTCTAGGCAGCCCGGCTGCACTGCTCCGAAATTGGGATAGAAATCCACGTGCCCCATGGGACGCAGCATGCCTCTGCCCAGTGTATCCGTGTGGATTACATCCACGAACTCGGCATCACTGGGATCCAAGCGTCGCTTATCGCTACCTAGGATAAACAGAGGCTTGGCAGGATCTAATCCCGTTATGCGCTTCAGTTTACGCTTTAGATAGTTCGCTGTCTGTCCTGAGACCTGTGCACCCAGACTGAAGCCAATGATGTGAATCGACTCGTGCTGGACAATGCCACGTTCCACCAGATTGTTGATGAGCTGCGCCAGACACTTGCTGACCAAGGGCAGATTTTGCACCGCCTGTACATAGCAAGGATAACGCACCAAACGACCATAATCCACGGAGATCACATAGACATCGGCGTTGTCTAAGAGCATGGGACGTATGCGATCATTTGGCGCAAAGTCACGATGACCCGTGTAGCCATGGAGGAGTATTTTCAGTGGCCGTGGTGGCTGAAAGTCCCAGGGATTGAGATCAAGTGGATTGAGCAAAACAGGAGCATTTCGTGTGGCGCTGCAGGAACCAGGAAATTCATTGAATTGTATAGGAAACCAATTCAAATACCTACTTGGAGTACAACCAAAAGCTGACATTCTGATGTGGGCACTCGGTGTTTTTGGCCACAAAGCAGGCGGGATCCACCAAACCCAACAAAGGATTGGCATTCAAAGCAACAACGCCAGCTAAAATGGGTATTTAATTAAATATTTTGTAAAAATTGGTAATTGAAAGTAAATTCTATAGCTCACCTAACAGCAGGTGCAGTTGTAGCAGCCTCATCTTGACAAACTTCTAAGCCAACTGTGCGACAAACAGCGAAAGTGTCGCTATTTAAGCCATTAACGCGTGTTGGCCCTATCAAAGGCAGTGATCTGTCTGCGTGAGATTGACTTCTCTGTTCGTACATACATAAGCACCCACACAAGAGATCAGCGCCAGTCGTTGGCTGCCAATTCGCTCATTTTTAGCGTGTGTGTTTTGGTTGCTAATTGGGGTCAAAATAGAACTAAAATTTGTCATTGGACGCGTACACCAGAACACTTTGATTGACTAATATCGATGAAATTTGTTTAATTGTTCAGTTCAATTTGTTAAAACAGCAATTGTGTGTTATCAGATTTAAAATGTCGTTTTCAGATGCTTTGTTGTTGATAAGCAAAATTGGTTTTGAATTTTAACGTCTCTTAGAGCGGTGAAGTGGCGCCATCTAGGTGACATCACCGTAGCAGCAGAAGCTGATGGAATAGCGTGCTGCAGCAAGCAGCTTTCTATGTGTAGCTAACATATGATTGGTAACTAGAGACGGCCAAGATTAGAAATTTGCGCTGTGGGGTTTGTTTGGTAGTTTTTAATGTTTTTAAACAAATATCACATAGGTTAAGTATAACAAATAATATTTTTCATGTTTTAGCTGTATGTAACTTTATTAATTAAATGCTACTACAGCGATAGTGGGCTATCAGCTGTTGCTGTTCGTGCGATAGTGACCATCACTAATGAGAGCTAAACAAAAACAGTAGACAACAACAAATTGCGGTTTCACCTACAAATTTGACCCGGCAGCAGAGATTGCTGAAATGATAGGTTTACTTATCAGTATTTTCACAAACTAAATTAAAGGTAACAAGTCAATTGCCCACAAAAAGTTACATAAAACACAAGTAATAAACCAATTTGTTTTAGATTGCCTATTATCAGACTAGAGAGTAGTAGGGGCATGTTAAATTGTTAACAAAAAGTATTGTAAGCAACGCGTTAGATGATGGCCAATAGACAGGTGTGGCAACACATGCGACAGGTGTTCCAGCAGGCTGTGAACGCAGTGCATCCGGAGAAGATCTTCGTGGACTACAACAGCTTCGATTTGCGACCGAAGGTGAAGCAAGACAAAAGTGTGTATATAAAATTGGATGGACACGATCACGATATAACTGGCAAGACATGTCATGTGGTTGGCTTTGGTAAGGCTGTGCTGGGCATGGCCAACAAAGTGCAAGGAGATCTTGGTCAATGCTCAGCTGGCGGTGTGCTCAGCGTCCCCGTCAACACACTGCAGCAGTTTAAGCAACCACTTAACGAGAAACTACAGGTACACGAGGGAGCACCCAACAATCTACCCGATGAGACAGCGCATAAAGCAGCTCAGGCCATCAAGAAGCTAGCCGAGAGCTTGACACCAAAGGATGTGCTTTTTGTGTTCATCTCAGGCGGTGGTTCGGCACTGCTGCCACTGCCCCGAGCACCACTGACGCTGCATGACAAGCGCAGCATTGCGGATAAGCTCATGAAACGTGGAGCAAGCATTCAGGAGATCAACACGGTGCGCATTGCCTGCTCCGACATCAAGGGAGGACGCTTGGCACAAGCAGCTGGTCAAGCACATCTGATAGTCACCTTTGTGCTGAGCGACATCATTGGGGATCCTTTGGAGCTGATTGCCTGTGGTCCCACGATACAGTCTGACGATGTGAGCCAAGCTGCAGCAGAGATCCTTAAGAAATATCAAGTGTGGCAGGAATTGTCGGCTGAGATACAGCATCAGCTTTTTAAGCAGCCAGAGCAACAACAGCAGTGTCAACCCAAAGCATTTCAGAACACCAAAGTCTTCGTCGTAGGCAACAATGGCATTGCCACTGCAGCAGCTGCTCGGGAAGCCCACAAACTCGGCTACATACCCTGTGTGCTGAGCTGCTCGGTGCAGGGTGATGTGGCCAGCGTTGCAGCAGACTATCAGCGTTTGCTGCAGGGGATTCAGGAGTTCAAGCAACACATAATCAATGCAGAGCAACTGCGTGAAAGATTTGCCTACGAGCAGCAGAGTTTTCCCGACTTTCTTAAGGCGCTGGAACAACACATGAGCACAAAGTCGCCGCTCTTTATTATCTGCGGCGGTGAGCCTGTCATCAAGGTGAGTTAAGAGTCACAAGTGTAGACCAATTTGCTAACCAGCGCTGTCTTTAAACAGGTCACAGGTCAAGGTCTGGGTGGACGCAGTCAGCACTTGGCGCTGCTCATGTCCCAGATGCTGCATCGCGATGAATCCCTTGCTCGCTGCACATTCCTAAGCGCCGGCACCGATGGCATCGATGGACCCACAGATGCAGCGGGAGCCATAGGCGATAGCAGTGTTATCGACAGCTATCTGGGCGGTCATACTCTCGATGAGTTGGCCGAGATATTACGCAATTGTGATAGCTACAATTTCTATAAGCAATTGTCTGGTGGCGAATATCATGTGCGCACTGGACACACGGGCACCAATGTGATGGATTTGCATTTCCTAGTGGTGCCGTAATGCCCCCGTAATACCCCCGGGACTCGTTTAATTAACAGCTAATGAAGTTGCTCTTGAAACCGGCAGAGATACAGATACAAAGATACAGATACATTAACAAATAGAGAGACAGATAGTTTCAATTTGTTTAATAAGTGTTTCAGACAGTTTTTACGATTTTCCTGCTTAATGTTCCTCTAAATTTTTTACGACTCGTTTCATTAACATTTTTAATATGCATTTAAATACGAGTATTTAAACCGTATTCGGTTCTGTTCGCTGTTCTACGGAATGCTCTTCTTATGCTACGGTACGGAATGCCTCAAGATGCTCAAGTGACAAATACATAAAATGGCAATTAGCTTTTGCCTCACCATAAAAACACAGAAAGGAAAAAAAGTATACAAAATATGTGCCTTATGAAATCAGCAATCAGTAAAATATTTTTTTAATTTGTTAGTTTTTTTGTTGTTGTCTTTTTTTCTTTTGATTTGCAGCTTCCAGATGAATTGTGATGATTTTATGGTTGTGTGATAAATCAACTGATGTATCTATCTATCTATTTGTCTGTATATAATCATATGTGATTATTATGAAGCATAAATATTTGTCATATATTTTTTTTGTTAATGTTATTGTTATTGTGCTTTTGTTGTTGTTGTATTTGTTGTTTGCGCCTCTCATAAAAATGCGCTGCTAATAAATCATCTTAATTGTTTGAGACCCCAAAGGCAAACAGTAGCAGCAGCAACAACAACGGCTAAAAGCCACAACAACAACAATAGCTAGCGATAATTGCAATTAAAAATGTAAATTTATTTGTTTAGTTTATTTTTAGCAACAACAATATAACACAAAAGAAAATATAATAAAGTTTACTAGAAAATAAAATAAAACAACAACAGAACTAAAACGCGACGCGCGCCCAGTTGCAATTTACAATTTTACAACTGACACTTCGCTTGCATATTTTTCTAATTGCGCTTTTTGCATACCCTAACATAGGGTATATTCATTTCTTAACTAAATATGTAACAATTTTAGCTAGATATGAGCTAGAAGCTGTGGAAAATTAGAATTTGCAGCTTAAAGTCTTTTGTAACTTCTGCATAAAATACTAAGAACATTACTAATTATTATATATTTAATTCAAATTTTATAAGTTTCTACTTAGTTAAATTAAAACTTTGTTTGTTTGAATTCACTTTAAAAATAACTCAACTTTTAAATACCCTAACTCATCACCTAGATTGCCTCCTTGAGCTCAGCTCACAGTTCGATGAATAAGTGTATTTAATCTTCGCCAGACAGTTTGGTTTTTTGCTTTAATTGTTTTATAAACAATAGACACATTGTTGTTGTCTTGCTCTATGGAATTATTGTTATTTTTGCCGCGCATTTGGCACAATTATTAAATAATCACATTCGCTTACAGCTGACTCTGTGCTATTTTTGCTTGATTAACTATATTATAAACTAAATACGAACACTAACTATTATAAAAATAAACAACAAACTGCAGCTGCTGTCGCTGTCGCTGACGCCGATGACTAAGTTCTTAGTTGTTTCTCAGAAAATATTAATTGATAAATCAAGACTATCTTGCAATTAAACTACAAAGAATTTTTTATAGGAAACTTTAACTGTTCTTTTATTTAAACATATTTATAACCAATTGTTGTTCCATATAATTAAAACAATAAAACAGATCTGAGACTAAAGTCTTAAGGTAATATTATTAGATTACTAAATGAACAATTGGCTTCCGCTTAAAGATATCTTAGCACCAAGTTTTCTAAAGAAATTGTAGAAACACTTAGTTTCCTTTAAAATTACTAATTTATAATTTTTATATGCAATCACTTTAGTATCTAAAAATTATATTTAAGGGTGCTCACCAGACTCATACCGTTAGTTTTCCTTATTATAAGAAAATAAACTACCAAAAACTTTAATCCATTTTGGTACTGAGTGCTAAGTGCCGCTCAAAGTGGAACTTATCTGTAGACCATAACAATTTAAATGAAAGCGGCAGTTTACAATTAAGTTTTATAACTTTAGCTATAACTATATATCTGACTGCCCACATTATAGAACTTAAATCCCACGCCGAGATCTATGGACAGTGATTAGAAACATTTCCGTTTCCGTGTCAAGAGTCTGCAACTGTTGCTGCTGCAACAACAACTACAACAACTAAATTGTTGCTGCTGCTATATTTAACATTACAAGTACTTGTATTATGATTGGGGCAAGCAACTAACTCCCTCCAAGCCCACTCCGCTGCCCACCCCCCGAAAAAAGCAGTAGATGAGGCAACTTTTCCAGCAGCTGTGGAATGTCGCGTCAATTTGTCTGCCTCGTTTGCCGATGGCGTAGCAACAATCTCAGAGAACATCTGCTATAAAGTACACTATTCTACATGATAATTATCAACATGCTGATGCTGATGATCATTAGTCAAGAACATAATCATCGAGTTGTTGTTGCGGCCATTGAGTGCAAGTGTCGCGTTGATTTATTAATTAAGCATTGAAGAGAGCTGCGCGTGGCAGCAGCGAAGCTAATGAAGTACTCGCACTAACTCTATCTCACTTACACACACACACACCCCTGTCTCCCGCTAGCTCTCTGTTACTCTGGCAATTTTAATTAACGATCCGATTCGATCCGATCTCGAATCCGCTGCGTGTGAGTTTTTTTTCTTCTGCGAGTACATATCAAATAGACTTTTGGGGGCAGCTGAGATGTTGACTTATGACATCACACCCAGCTGCTGCTGTTGGCACTGACCAGACAAGCTGACGACGCTTATCACGCACACACAGAGTCCAAAAGAACACACACACTTTGGTATTGCGCATACGCCGCGTGGCCAAACGAATTGAAAACTGTGCGACATCAATTTGCCTGCTCTTAATTTGTCTAGACAATGGCAAAGTTCAGCTTAAGTGTCAAGCTATCACACAGCACATATAATATATCATTTATATATCTCTCACTATATCTGTTTGCTATGAGCACATACCTAAACAATCACACACACACACACACACACACTCGCACACACACAAGTTCAATTAATGCTTTTTGTCACTTTTTAGCTGGAATACAATTTGCATGCGATTTTTATGAACTTTATTCGCATTACTCAGTTTCTTTGGCCATGATTCATGTCAGCTTCAATGGAATGTCTTAATTTGAAGCATCTGTCTTTTCTTTGAAGGGGTGTGTAGGAGTAGGGAGGAAAGCGGTGGGGTTTTTGGGGGTGTGAGGTAGGTGACAGCGCTTCAGAGCAGCTGACCTAACCCCCCCAGGGTAGAAACAACCAAAGTAAGTGCACTGAACTGCTGCAGATTTTATCACAAAGACTTTTATATTTTGGGCAAGTGCAGAAAAAGTACGATTTGGTGGAAAAAAAATTGTGATATATACAATTTAACGTTCTTCTGCAATTTTTCTTATATTCAAAATGTTTAAACTATTAGTACTTAAAGGCTGCTACTTAAAATTTTAATTATAAATTGACTTTTAATTGAACTACCTACAGATTATTGAGTGAAAGTTGTTTAATATTGTTCAGATGTCTCTTCTCAGCCACAACAACTCTATAAACTCCAAATTTAATTTTTACCGACATATATCTAATCTTAAGTTTTAAAGTGCTAGCCAAAGTTTTCTGAGTTTCAAAAGATCAAATGATTCAAACTGAAAGCTGAATCAAACAAAGTAAACCATGATAATTAAAGACATGCACTGAGAATAAACTTAAGAAATCTACATATGCCAAAAAAAGACTCTTCTGAATGCATTTACTACCACAAAACTAATTGTGCAGTGTAAGTACTTTTAATAATATAATATAATGTTTTTTGTACTTTAATTTACTTTTATGTTAGTTAATAAATGTATGTTTTCTCTCACTGTAGATGCTTTTTATGATCTTGCGCCAATTATCAATTATTATGGAGACCTAGATGCCAGTTCCCATTAAATAACTGCCCCTCTTAGCCCCTGCTCAGAGTGTTAATGCGCTGCTTGCCATTTATCAAATGCATCAGCTTCTTTGATGCTTGGAGGCAAGAGCTGAGGGGCAAGGGGCATGAGCCATGAGGCAGGCTTAATGTCAATCTGTTGAGCTGCAATTGCTGCTACCTCTTGACTCTTCGCTAGCTATTAATGCATTACAAATAGGTGCGCCAGACTACAACAACAGCAGCAAAAACGTCAGAGTGCTGCACAGGAGCTGCTCAACTGCAATAAGCCCAGTATTATTTACTAAAGGTATTTATAAAACAATTTTATTGAAAATTTATGTATTTGTTAATGAAGTACAAAGAACTTGTGTGGAGTCTCTTAGACTAAGATCTTCTTATGGACAAAAGAAAACTGACATAAACTTATCAACCCTTTAGGACTACTCTCAACTAGGCTAGGAACAAGAGCAACAACAATCACAACTGGTAATACGGCCATAGACGCATCGGTGCCGTTGACCAATCTGACTGTGACAAGAGGCAAGTTGAGGAAGGGGAGAGTGGTAGAGGGACAAGAGGAGCAGAGCAGCAGGATAGGGCTGAGGTAGCAGCCACAGCAGACGACCTCAAGTGTTGGCAACAATCGCCGTTGCCTGCTGCACGCTTGGCCGCAATAACCGCACTTAAGTGCAGCAACAGCAACAACAGGCTGCAACTGCAACTGCTCAACTGCAGCAGAAGCAGCAGCAGCAGCAACAGCAACAGAAGCAGTTCAAGTTTGCGCTGAGGAATTCCTTGCCGCTGAAATAATTAAGCATTGCAACATTGTTTGTTGTAGTTGTAGTTGTAGTTGTTGCTGTTGCTGTTGTTGGGGTGTTGCAGGCTCGTTTAACAAGGCAGTCATCTTAACAAGTGCCTCGCCGAGCTGTTCTACAACTTTTTGTTTTTCCTTTGCCAAAGGAATTTCCATTTTATTTACATTTAGAATGTGACGCGACAGGCTTTCAGTTTGCCAGTTAGCCAGCTAGTCAGCCAGTCAGCTAGCCAGCTAGCCAGTTGGCCAGTTTTGCGGGCCAAATCGAAAGCTATTTGCCCCATTTGCATATAGCTTACTATATGTTGCTGGCAGCAATGTTGACAACACTCCAAAAATAAATGTTGCCAGCAACAAAAGCTGCCAAAATTTCAGTTAAGACATTCAAAATTTAAGTTTTTTTCGGTTTTGCTGCTGCTGATTATGAAAACGTTTATAAGCCGGGCATAAAAAAAGATTGTTGAAAATAAAAAAATTATAATGCCAGCATAATAATTTAATTAAAGCAAAAAGTTGTTTTTCCGCTTTGTTTGTTCGCCTCTTAGCCGAATGCCAGGCAAAAGCAGCTCATGAAAAAAAAAGAGTAGAAAAAAGAAGAAGCTGAAAACAAAATGTGTGAGATGTTGCCTTAAATGAATGTTTAGTTGACTTGGCTAAGTCGGTTTATTGCATAATTATCGTGTCAGGCCCAAGTGATAGACAGTCGGCAGTTCCTTCCTTGCTTCCTTCCTTGCCCCGGAAATGTTTCCAATGCTTCAAGGAAATGCATGTTGCCAATGCGTGAAAGTGTTGCAAATGTCGTCGTCGTCGTAGTCATCGAAGTTGTAGTTGTTATTGTTTTTGTTGCAGCTGCAATCACGATTTGCTGCTGCTGCTGCTGCTGCCGTTGTCGCTGTCAACAACTTGACAACAACAACAACAACTTTTCCATAACCTCAAAAATAATAAAGCGTCGGCTATTTTTATAATGCACAATCTTCGATGCGTACAACGATTGCGCTGCCAGCGTCGCTGTCATCGTCGACTTCGCTGTCTGCCGCCAGCTGTGTGCCATGCATCCATTCTTTCTCCCGCTCAGTCTTCCTCTCCCCCGCTCTATCTCTTCCTCTCTCCCTATAACACACCTGCTTCCTTCAATCCATAAACAGCATCTTTGCCCACCGCCCACCTGCCTCTTCTACCTCTAGACCTTCCCTCCGCCCCTTTAAATCCACACCACTCACAATGTGTTGTCTGCGTTTATTGATTTATTAGAAAATTCCAATGAACAAGTTTTAATACATGACGACGACGACGACGACGACGACGCTCGCAGCAGTTGTTTGTGTTGTTGTTGTTGCAAAAACAATGTAGTAGCCAAGAGCAGCAGCAACAACAACAACAACATGACAGAATTGTTGAGGTGATTGGCGAAAAAAGCGTGGCAAGTGCAATATTTTAATTACGTTACCAGGGGCAAGAACAACAACAACATTAAGTGGCAACATGCTGCATAGATTTGGCTAACAGCGTTGCCATACTTTTGGAAAGACTGCTAGACAAGCGGCACTACGCTGCGTATGCGCAATGTGAATGTTTACTTATATTAAAGTAAAATTGGAGTATTTTAAACATAACTGCAGTATTGAATGGGAATAAATGAAAGTAATGTCAACGAAAATATAATTTTTAATAAAAATAATTGAAAAGAAATTATTTTATACTTTATAAAAGGGATTTTATAATTAATTTAAATTTTGTTGCTATAATAAATTATTCATAAACAAAAATTCATGTTATTATATACATTTTAAAAGAGTTTAGAATCTTTTAGAATTTTTAAAATTATATTTTGCACTGCTTGGAATTATTTGCTGTTTAAACTACTTAAAAATACATAAATTTATAAATAAAATTCTAATTAAATTTATTATGTTCTTAAAAATAAATTTATAGCAGTTATAGTTAAGTATCTTCATGCATAACGATCACATAACTCAAATAACTTTGCCCACCCATTGCAAGTTGTCAAGCGCTCTTCTCTACTTCGTTTAAACAGTCTGGCAACGCTGTGCTGCGCTGGTCCACATGGCGTATAATGAATACACTTAGTTTTAAACATTTTGCAATCAATTTCGATTTACATTTGTTGCACTTCACAGCGCTACTGGCTGTTGTTGTTGCTGTTGTTGTTGTCGACTCCAATCCAGTTGAGATTTCGGTAACAGCAACAACAACAACAGCAACGCGTTAGATCTGCAGCAGAGAGCAGCAAAGAAAGTCGCGCATACAAAGTAGCTGAGTTTTTGTGTGTGTGTGCGAGTGAGAAAGGCAGCGTGTGAGCGAGGAGGTGCGCAGAGGCACAGAAATGAAAAGCAGAGCAGAGCGAAGCTGAGAGAGTTGAATATTTGTAATTGTCTCGCTGACAGACAGACAGACAAACGGACTTGTTTGTTTGTTTGTTTGTCACTGTTGCTCTTTGTTGTTGTTGTTGTTTTTTGGAGCTTGATTAATAATTAATCGCAGTCACACACACATACACACGAACACACACACATGCAGCCATGCACACACATGCAAATCGCTGCCTGTTTTAATTACTCAACTTAAATGGCGCTCGAGCTTGAGAGACTTAAGCAACTTGATATGTGAGCCAGTAAGCAAGTGTGTGTATGAGTGTTTGTGTGTGTGTCTCGATCGACTCTCACTACTACGCGCTCAAACTAAGTAACTAACTAGCTCTGCTGCTGCTGGCGCTGCTTTGCCTCTGCCGCTGCTGCTACGACTGTCGCGGCTCTGTCTGTCGCCGCTGCCGTCGCTGTCGACTGTATGGTGGTGTGCCGCCTGTTTGCCTTGCCCGGTCGCTTTGGCCGCTCATTCAGTTTTTTGCGCTCAGCGCTCGTTGTACGGAAACCGAAAGATTCGTCGTTGTCGCCAACAAAATTTGTTGTTGCTGTTGTTGTGTTTCTGTTATTTTATAACTCAACTTTAGCATATCCAAAAAAATAAAGCCAAAAAAAGAAAACAACAATAAACAAATACAACAACTTGTCATAACTTGATCTAACTCTTGACGAAACAGGCACAGCAAATAAATAAATCTGCATATGTATATTTAAATTCAATACGGTTTATATTTTGTTTCGTTTTCCTTTTATGTTCTCGTTTTGTTTTTTTTTTTTGCTGTTCTTTTTGGTTTTCGCGGTTTTGAAGACGAAGAGTGAAGAGACGAAGAGTTAAAGCTGTGCATCGCCAGCAGCAGCAGCAGCAGCAGCAACAACAGCAGCGAATCGAGATAGCAGCTGAGCTGAAGAACAGTAAACAGCTTCCACTCTCTCGCCCCGCCTCGCCTCGTCGCGCTGTTCGCCGCCTCTGAATTCGCCGCGACTGTTACACTATCGATACCGATAACATGCCATGTGCCCATGGCTAACAGTGTGTGAGTGAGTCTGTAAAGCCTTTGGCCAAAGCTATTGGCCAACATGTGAAGTGCAAGTGATTTCTGTCTACAAATTATAGAAAATTATGCATTTTATTCTATGCATATCCATATAAAAAGAGCAAGTGTTGTCGCTTTAATTGTTATTAATATATATTAGTTAAATATATATATTATATGCACGCGTTTCTGCACAAATATAATGTATGCTACGTTCGTGAATTGCCAAAATTGGTTGTTGTTGCACTTGCAGCCAAAGGATTTGTGGATTTTAAAGCAGGCTTGAGCTGTGCAGCAGGTGCACAAGGTGAGCGAATTTAAACTTTTGTACTAAATAAGCTTAAGACTCTTAGATTTACATTACATGTCAAACTTCTGTACTGTATTAAATAATGCGCATACGACATGGTGTATGCGTGTCGAATTTTTGCTGTTGGCAACAAAGCTGTACAAATCAAACCAAACAAAGTCTGGAACATCAAAGGTTTGGAGACTAAATGAAGCATGAAGGTGTTAAAAATACAAGTTTTTTATAAAATCATTATATTTATTTATATGCCACTTTATTTGAATGTATTTTGTAGACTAAAACTGAGTGGCATAGGACCACGACAGTTTTAGCCTTTTAAATAACTGTTCCTTAATGAGTGAAGTATCAATAGCTTTATTCATTTTGAGTATTCAAATAACAGACCACTTGGTAGGGTAATTGTAAATAATTTTAGACTTAAACTATGTATGATATCTATACTTTTCTGAGCCCTTTTTCCGCCATTGGACTTCGTTAACAACTATTTAGTGGGTCATTGAACACAGTGAACACTTCTTTACACAATTTACAAGGCATATCTTAGACCAACACTTAAATGTCTGCTAACTAACCAAGGAATCCCTCAACTCAAAGTACTTAACAGTCAATTAGGTGTTTTTCCCTTTTCCCAAGTTAAGCGCCAATATTTCCATTTAAATACAATTAAAACCAGCAAAAGCCAAGGAAATGGAAAGACAAATAGTAACGAGATGGCTAAATCGACTGCATATTCATAAGAAACAATCCAGAATGACAAACTAAATCGAACGGCATTCCACCTTAAGTAATTGACACTGACACCTGTATGAAGCAGGGAAGGGGAAGTGGTCGAAAGAGGGCGTAACTAATGGTGGGGCCCTTTTCAGATTTATATGTCAAATGGTCGTAGACTCGATAATTTATGACGCCATTTGGCTAATTGAATAATTGCATGTGACTGGTTGGCTTTGGGCGTGTTATGATTATTATAGATATATAGATATAGTTAAAGTTATAGATTATGGAATAGCCAACACCTCGAGGCTGTTTGGGCATTGTACAAAAGCAGGCCAAAGATGTGCTTCGTTTTTGTGCAGTCTTTTTGGACTTTATCCTGGCGTCTCTAAGTGTTTAGTTTTATTGTTTGTTGTCTTGTGAACGAATTTGCTCGCTACTTGGCCATAAAACTCATTTGCTTAGGTGTGAAATTGATAGCTACAAATTGAAGCGGTTTCCCCGCAAACCTGATAACAAACTAAGCAGCAACAACAAGTGGCAAGCAACAACAGCCACTACAACGAAGGTCTTCCACTTTCTGAAATTCGACAAAAAACAACAACTATGAAGTGTGCACAGATCTTGGCTTAAAATGTTGTTGATGTGGCTCTGATGCTGCTGTTGAGTATGTGGCTGGGGCTTTCAGCCAGGCCAAGTCTAGTCTGGGCTTGCAAATCACAAGGCTTCTTTCTGTGATAACAACAAGCGCAGTCGCTGTCGACAGCGCAGTCAGCAGCGCTGCAATGCGGCAATAATTTGCTGCTGTTGCAACAGTTGCAGCTGTTAGCGGCTACTGGTCATCAGCAACTGGCTTAGGCTAGGCCAACATTTTTATCAAAAGTGGTGGCATTAGCTAGCCACAGAGCCCCTTTCTCCTCACCTTTCCTCTACCCCTCTACCTATCGCAACTGGTCAGGTGCAGAGCGGCAGCAGCTTCCCAATAGTTTCACTTATTTTACACACATTTTCTTAACGATAAATAAATTCCACAAGCAGATGCAGCTACTGCTGCTCTGCATCAAGCCAGGCCTACAACAAACCTGGCCAACAACAATAACAACTTTTGCTATCACGTTTCCAGTCAACAACAGCAACAAAAAATTAATGGTATTCCGCATGTACTTGAATTGCACGTACTTAAACTGTATGTGGCCTGTGAAGGCGGAGTTACCTGGCTAAAATCAACGTCAGGTGTTTCGTGGTAATACAGTTTTCAGTTTACAGCTCAGAAACAAAGAAACTTCTTTGTTCATAAAGACAGAGAACTACAGAGGGAGATGGGGTATTTATTTGACTATCGGTTATCGATAAAGTCAAGGCCAGCACAGATCTGTCTGAGTGAAGTGGGAAGAGAAGAGCGTACAAAATACTAGATAATCCCTTAAATGGCAACAAGCTGAGCAACTCCAATAATTGGGTCAGTGTTGATAGGATTAGTGAGTGCTCACAACTGTCACTTGGCAACAGCTGTGAATCATTTTACTGATTCATTTTCAAACAGTATTTAAAGCATAACTTCATTTTATATGCGACCTTCTTAATATTTTTTAATTTGTTTAACAAATATTAAAAATTCAATCAATCAGACAGGTTTTAAGCACTTGTAATCCAGTAAGATATATTTATTTATGCTTGAACCAGTCATTATTTCTGAGTTGACAATCTTTAGAGATCTTTGATTAATTGTTTAACTCAATTTGCTTTACTAACCTCTAAAGCTCAAGTTACTACGAGAAAACTAACAATATTTTTATGGGGTCAGCGAACCCGGAACTAAGCTCTTAGAGATCTTATCTTTAGTCGCTTATATCAACAAAGTATCTGTTTGATATTTAGCAGGAAGAGTATAAAATAACTTATTAGTTAGTATGTAGAAAATATCTATAAAATTTTCAGCTACTAATCTATAAGAAAACTTAACAATAAAACCGATTGATATGCTGTTTATATGACTTATGTCAGTAGTTTTCAAACTATTTAATACAGTTAATTTTACATACACTTTGAGCTGTCAGTTGGCGGCTATTAACGGTGCTATCTTCTGCTTCTTCTTAGCTAAAATTAACACTATCTCAGATTTCAAACCTCAAGCAGATAAACATATGTTATATACATAAATATATATAAAATATTTATGTGTTTACTTCTATGGCCTTCGACTGCTCCACTCGCGTCGTCGTCGTTTTCCTGTAGCCCGTTTATCGCTACAAGCCCTACATATATATACTTTACATAGTAAATATCTGTACTATACTAAGTACTTAGTACAAAACTAAGCTCTGAACTAAATTCTTTTAAAGAGACGACATTTGTGGGTTAGTGAAGGCTTTTGTTTTGTTCTGTTCCGATTAAATGTTTTGCCTTTTTTAGACTGGACTAAAATAACGGATTTGTTTGTTTGTGTACGTTTTTTATCATTTTGCTTTTTGTTTTCATAAGCGAATTTCAAGTTCGTTTTTTTCGAAATCGCAGTCAACAGCTGATTTCGAAGTCGTCGCTGTTGTTGTCAATCCAAAAGTCGTGCAGCTGCCATATTAAATAACACAGAGAGAAATAAAAGCAGAATTCAAATTAAACAAGTGATTTGATTTATAGCAAGCAGCTCTGGTATCTCTAAGTGTATGTTCGTTTAACTGTAAATGTAAATTGTGTCTCCATTTGAAGCTTATCGAAATGAACGCGCGCAAAATAACGCATAAATAAATAATTAATATGAAACACACACACAGCTCACGCACACCGCCGTGTTTATATGTGTATGTGTGTGAGTGCCAAGTGATTTGAACTTTGAAGGCAAGACAAGTTGAGTTTGAGTTATGAATTTATCTAAAATCACAGCATGTAGTCGCTATCGTTGTTGTTGTTGTTGTTGTTCTCGTTTGCCTGGCCATTTGACAAGTGGTTAGGCCCAAGTGTCAGACATGATAAATCATATATAATAAATATACTTATATCTGAATATATTTATTGAGAGAAATGGCACAAGAAATGCAAAACGTCAGCTGACCCAAAACTGTAGTTTCCATCAATCTTAGCTGGCATCAAGCATACGTCGTGTGGGCCCATATGTAAACCAACAATTGTAAGCAACTGTTGTGCTTGAAATGGTTTTCATTTAAAGCAAATTTTTTATGGCACTTAATTAACAAATAGTAAAATTTATTTATTACATAATTTTTTAAAAATCACAACTTCTTTTTTTACACAAAACTTAAAAGTTTTAGGACTTCTCGAATGAAAAAACTTAAACATATCTCAGGTAATAAAATATAAATAAACTTTTAGCTTTTTATATGACTTTGGACTTCAATTTAATTGTTTTAAGATTTCTTCTAGTATTTTTATATATTTATGAATACAGAAACTATAAAAAGAAAACGAAAAACTTTTAATTTAATTATTTTTTATAACTACTTTTCATATGTATTCATTTACAATTTGTTCTAGTGAAATTATTTAAGTCTACATAATTTAGTTCCTTAATTATCTGTTGGTCTACGTGACTTTTTGACACAAAATTCTTCTGCAGTTAAGCAGACTTACCAACAACCTGTCTTCCCAGATGATTCGATTTACAAGCTATTAACCATTTTCAAAGCTTATAACCCATATGATCCATAAAAAAAATTAGCACAAAACCCGAAAGAATCCATGAAAAATACACAAATAAACGAAAAAACACGACGTGTATATTAGATTACAAGAAATCGACAGCGTTTGACTTTGAAAACACGTTTCGAAGCAACTTTGTTTACTGTAGCTATTGATGTATCTGTATCTGTATCTCTATTTCTATTTCTATCTGTATCTGCATCACTATTAGTGTGCTGTAGTTGTTGTTGTTGTAAGAGACAGTATCAAAGTTACAAGCCGTAACCCTCACAGTTAGTTAGATACGCCAGTTTGAACCACTTTCGGTTGGATTAAAAGAGTTGAAACCAGGCTCAAAAATGAAAAAAAAATCAGTAGCACAGCCAGCTGCCTCCACAGATCAATGGCAAACTGAACATGTCTGTGCTTGTCTGTATTTATTTTCAATGCAACCACAGTAACTGAAAACTAAAGAATTAAACTGTGAATTCTCAAGGAAGCAAACTTTAACCAATGTTACTATAAATAACTATAATTTAGCTTTAGAAAAATGCAGCAAATTTGCCTGCTTATATAACAACAGTGTATGCTAATTTACACAGAAAAAAAAGGGGGAGATCAGGCTCAAATAAGTGAGAAAACTTAGCTAGAAGTTGAGTAAACTTTGAATCTATATCAATTGAGTTTTTTCATTTTATTCTTGACAAATATTTTATTTAATTAACAACTAATTAACTTAAGCAAATCAGTCTGAAATCAAGTGTTCTATGCCTAAATTTAAGTGCCAGCTTTTGTTGCTGTGCACAAGTCGAAGTAGTATAATATGCCGCTTGATTATTATTGTTGTAATTATCATAATTACAATGAACACACACAGTCTGTGTCTTAAATGTATATAGTATGCGTGTGTGTGTGTGTGTTTGTGTGTGCGTGACAAGTCAACATCCTTTGGTGCATTCACATGCCACAGAGAGAACTCTAAAACGTTCCATTTTCGTTGATGCAAATCGCTTATCAAGACAAGAAACTTGCCACGCACACAACGAATGCACACAGCTGTAACTGTGTGTGTGTGGTGGTGTGTTTGTGTGTGTGTGAGAGAGTGACTAAGTTAGTGACACACGTTGCAGCTACAGCTGGGCTATCACTGCAGTTCAAATCAATGCAGCAGCCTCGCAGTCTCCCAAAGGCAAAGAAAACTGCAACTTTGCGCCTCTCTGATAAGATGCCGACGTCGCAGTCGCAGTCGCTGCTGTCGTCGACGTCGGCGTCGGCGTCGTCGTATGCGTTGTCGTTCGCAAAAGGTCTTCTTTGTTGGTCCAGTGTGTGAGGAAAAGCAGCACGAGGTTTGCTGAGGCGGCGCCGATTGCTAAAGCAATTTACAATAACAACAGCAACTGTTGCTACTATGCATATAGCAACAAGAGTAACAACAACAACAACGAGCGTCATCGACAACAAGCGTCGACTACTCCACAACAACGGAGCGACGTTGATTGCCCCGGAATGCCGTCAAACAGGTTAAAAATGTAGGTAGAAATTCAATTAAAAATTGGTTATTTATTTATTTAGCTTGCACCGAGAGCAGCAACAAGTTGCTCAGTTCCTCAGTCCCTCACCCTATCAACCTACCAGCACTAACTAGCTGACACAGCACCACTTCCCCCTCTGTCCATTCCATAGTTCAGCATAATTTAACTAATTTAATTAAAGTTTCATTTATGTGTCGCCTGTCAAGACACAACTCGAAACTCACGACTGTCAATCACATTCGCCTGCAGTGCGAATTTGAAAGTGAAAACTTACCAAGTGCTGTTTTAGCACAGCATGTGTCCAGCAATGTGAATATGAATATCAATATGAATATGAATATGAATACGCATACGAATATGAATAAATGCAGACAAGGTGCAACGGCAGTCAACAGTTCGTTTGGGGCAAAGAAATTTCAATAAAAACTAATGTGGCAGCAAAATTTGCATGGAAATCAATCAAAGTTTTAGGCAATTAATGAGGAGTCGACGTGGTGATACCCTCGAAGATATTTGAGTGAAGTAAAGGTAGATAAGTTGCAAAGTTCCGTAGTAAAATACATAAGTTAAAATTAATAGTGTAAGAACTCCCTATCTTTCCCTCTCCCTGTGTCCCTAACTCTCTTGCTCCTAAAATTATTTATGAAATCTTGTGACATATTTAATCATAACTACCTTCTTACGTATTTAACTACAGGGTATTTAAACTTGCACCAGTTAAATCCGATTGCATTCGCTTTTATTTATGCACATTTTGCTGGTGAACCGCAAAAAGTTAATTTTAGCATGGCTATTTATAAATACTTAAGCGTCCCACTAACAAATGATCAAGCCAGCGAGCCTTATACGATACTTCATGATACGTTCCGATACGATCGGATACGTAAGCCCAGATATAGTTACCACCCAGAGCAGACTGACTATCTGTAACTGGTTGCATTTCTCGTCTTAACCCGCTATCTCTTACCCCTCTCTCTCTCTCTCTCTCACACTTCCCCCTCTCTTTCATCTACTGTCTCACTCACTGGTTTGTCGTTCAGAAATTTATTTGATGGATCGTTGCAATTTGTGGCCGTGACATGCATGATAAAGATACTAATGCGATCGATTCGAAGATCAGCTAAAGCTGCTTCTGGAACTGATCCTCAACGAACCAGCCATCAATTTGAAATAAGGAAAAAAGCGCACTGAATTCCACTAGAAATTCTGTTGAAACAAATGTGTTTGCTTATTGGCATTGTCGGATTATTATTATGGCCCCATTGAAAGAGAATTTCGCTTTCCAGGAAGCGAACGGCGATCTCTTCCAGCGATCACTCGTTCCGTTTGATATACTTATACTATATAGTATCTTATACATAACATATTTTCAGGTGTGTAGTCTACTATAACATATGATGGAAAAGTTTCGATTATGGCCTTGTGTGGCTAAGAAAATGATTGGTATGTCTGTCCGTCCAAACGTCTTCCCGTCTCCCTGTCTGTCTGTCTGAAGTGTGTGCTTTTTGTTAGCTTTGCGAATATATATTTACGAGTGTTTGTTCTATCTGGGGTTTTTTAGCCCAATAAAATTTCATCTGAATATGTGAGAAATAGTTCATTTCAATGAACCACGATGACAAGCATTTTCCAAACACACACACACACACACAATACCCGATTATCTGGCATACGAGTAATACAACCCATTTCAATTGTAGTTTTTCAATAATTTGTGAAGATGCTGAAATCAAAGTGCTTCGTTTGGAGCTGTTAACTGAGTGACTAGAACAGCACAGAATTTTGTAGCTCTGAGCAAATCATCATTATTACTCGCTGAAAGATTCAATGGTTTTGCGCATTTTTGAAATATATTTCAATAAATATGTCGATTGATCATTTAAACAATACATAAAGCATAAAACTGTCCGATTTATAGCAGCTCTACAGTTCATAAATATTTGATTTTAAATAGATACTTTTATAATTAAATGCAAATCAACTTGAAATACTTTTAAATTTTAGTAAATTCATTTCATTTTCTGTTAGAAATCTTTCTGTAAATATCTCTTAATTAAAATCTACTTAAACTGTTCTTGAACTCTTAGTTTCTTGCCTAAACATTTTGTTTATAATTTTAATCTTTTACTCAATGATCAGCTGACAGAACTCTGTGTGCTATTTGTCTACTTGTTGTGCTCATAATTTTGTGAAAAACTTGAAACTTTTGATCGGGTAAATGAACTCTCGACCCAGCTGTGTATTCTACGTTCCAACCATGACCACTAACTAGGCCTTTATCGCTGGATTTTACCTTGGAATTTTCATGCAACTTTCGGCGTGTAAATAATAGAGCCATAAAAGTTCATTTCAAGATACAAATCATAAGGTAAACTCAACTTTAAATACACTACCAACGGGAAATATAATTCTAAAATTCTTTTACTTAAACCAAAACTAATTAATTACAGCATTTATTTATTAACATCTTAACAAATAGTTGATTCTAACCATGGGAGTCTACTCTTTGTTGTAGTGTATTAAAATATTGAGCATCATTCCCGGCATTAGCTCTGGCCATTAAAAGTTCTTATGGATGGCCAAATTCACGGATAAATTATAATAATTGAAATATGTACTTTGAAAAGTTAATTGCGCTATGCGAGAGGCGCGCTTGTTGATGCTAATGGCCAAACATAAATTCAGGGGCATTGGAACGTGGCGTCGACGGCGGCAGCAGGCCATAAAAATAATGCTTAGATACAGATCGATCTGGTTATATATATAGGACTTGCCGTTGTATGTGCTAAATACACAGCAGCTCCCACGACCGCTTTCCGCACCCTTCAGCTATGCCGGCCGGCAAAAAAGGCGCGCATATGTATGCAATATGTTTTGCTATTTGCGCTTTTGGTCAAGGTTATGCAACGGGAGAGAGGGCGAGAGAGGGCGAGAGAGGGCGTGAGAGACAGAAAGTGGAAGGGAGAGCGTACACACATCGCTTAATTTCCATGAACGCATTTTCAGCGCAGCAACAAATCAAAAATTCGTTTCGTTTCTTTTTATTTTTATTTTTTTGCATACTAAATATTTAGACAGAGCCCGTTTACAGGTGGCTGCTGTTTGCTGTAGCCTGGCCTGGCCAAAATCAACTTGGCCAAGTTGCAACCTCGCCAACTTGCAAACTTGCAACATCATCATTATCATCGTGTTGCCATCCAGCTGGGCGTCGGCACAGTGGTCAAGGTTAAGCAAACGAGATACTGTATCTGTATCTGCATCTGCATCTGTATTTGCAGTTGTATTTGCCAGTGTGTTTGTTTGTGTGTATCTGGCGCACCGCAGGACATCATCATCAGCATCGATGAGGCGCGCGCGATCTTTTAACGATTTCGACAAAAAATGATTTCTTTCTGCAGCTTTCCGCGCTCCTCATTAATTCGTTTCGATTAAAAAATTGTGTTTTTTTTTTTGCCTCATTTTGCAGCCGCTTGTTGTGCATAAAAATCACAGCAAGATATCAGACTCGCAGTTAGCACCGATTGGAGTTCACACACAACACAAATATACCTGCTTAAAGTTAGTTTATACATATATATTTCTATACAACCGATAAACTAAGATGTAATCTAAGTAAAACACAAAAATAGGATCAAATATACATAACTTAATAAAAGAATATTTAATTATAATTTTTGTTAGATTTTCTTTAACTTTTATTTTATTTTCTTTCTGTTTAATAATTTTTGTGCGCTTAAATTGAATGAGAAATTAATCAATTTCATTGCTTTGTCATTTTTCTCAGTGCATAAATATTTTTTGGCATTTTTGTCTAGCGGTAGAAAAGCAAGTTGCTGTTCATTTCGTATACCTATGAAATTTTAATGGTTTCGCTGGCTGTCCCAGCCACCACCTTCCCTCTTTCTGCTCTGCGAGTCTATTGGCAGTTTTCGCTTGTTTTGTTTATGTTTAAAGTACGCGATGTGCAATTCTTTTGGCAGTTCATTTGTTTATTATAAAGACGCCGCAGACTTTCCTGGTTGCCACTTGTTCAATGATTTTTTGTTATTCTTGCCATTGCACAAATACATGTATACAAATATATATACTGCTTCGATTGGCCACTTAATTTAGCTATATAAATTTATACAGTTACTTCAGTTGTTACCAATATAAATGTGTGAGAAAATTTGCTGAGTTGTGGCAACTAAAGCTATCATTTCAGTTGAGAACAAGTGTTAAAGAAATATATATAAATAGCAACAGATTAGGCAGCTTAATATATACATATATGATACTATGAATACTTATTCATAGAAATGTTTAAAGTAAGTGTATTTAAGCTTCGGCACAAACGCTTTCTTTGATCCATTTTTTATGCCCTTTGTTCTTTTTCACTTGTTGTGTTTGTTTGCTAAATTTTTTTATTTAAACAACAATTCGGTATGTAAATAGCACACGCCACAAAACACTACTAAATACACGTATTCAAACTTTGTGCAAAAATTTAGCGATGATTTCTAATTTGATTTTTTTTCTTTTTCTTGAGTTCATTTGCTTTTTTTGTACATTTTTTTTGCCACTAAGTGAGGAAATAAATTTCACAAGTATCTGCGAGTATTTCTATTGTGGGTAGTGGGTGGTTTTTCAGCATGTTTAGTGGGAAACCTGGCAATGCATTGATATATAATTAATAATATCTATTCTTAGCACACAATCTAAACAATTTGTCGGTGTCTCTCTCGCTCTCTCTTTCCCTCTCTCTTTCGCACTATTTGAGCCTAAAAATATGAGTGCCCTCAACGTAAGTTTTTTTTCAGCAGAAGTCGTAGACTTGTTGTTTAGCAAATGGTTTGTTTTCACCCTAAATTGCCACTGATAAATATTCCCAAGAACTTTGATCAATCAACAATTAAAATTTTTGGGATTAACGATGAAAATTCTTTTTTAAATATTGGAAAAATCATTTAGAAATTAATGCTATTTATTTAAAAAAAAAATTAGTACTAAAAGCCTTCAAAAATCGGTCATTATAATACAATTCATTTAATTTATAGTTTTATTAACAAGTGCGTTTCAAAACTCATTAAAAATTAAATTAAACTAGTTGACTTCAGCCTACTCTAATCTATATGATCTGTAAGTGGAAAATTACGCTTGTTTTCATTACAAAAAGAAAGTCAAAGTCAACCAGCCACTTACTTAAAGGCCTACACTTGAGATAGACTCAGACTCAGACTCAGTTAGATCCGTAATGTCGTAAAACCGTTTGAAATGGCATAACAAATATCACGCATACGCAGCGTTTGACAGATCTTTAAACCGCTTTCGACAAACACGCAAACCAAAAAAATGCATTTAAAAGCTCATTACAAATGCTAATTGATGCCAAATGAAATGTGGCCGATAAGAGGGCCACAACACTAAAGAGAGGTAGAGAGAGTGAGAGAGATCAAATCGAGGCTGACAATTTCGAATGCAATGAATGTTGGTTTGGATCACTTCCACTTCAGTTTAGTTCAGTTTAGATGCATAATTTTGTGTATTTCACTCTCTCGCTGCTAATCGCATTGAAGCTGCGTACAGTGTTTGTTATTTTCCAAGTGCCCACACGCTTGCCGCAGCTTCTTACATAAATTATTAACAGCTAAAAGCAAATAAATAAATAAACATTCGAGTTGGGGCAACTGTTGTGGCAGTCGCAGCATTTTGTGGCAAAGAGACGAGCGAGAGAGCGCTCTCTCTCTGTTGCTCTCACTCTTCAGTCTCATCGTTGATCATCGCCAACGCTAAAGCTGTCATCATTCATACCTGAATTCACTAGGCTCGTACTCGGGCCTGGACTTGGCCCTGGCATTGGCCAGAATGCCTGGCATAAACTTGCAGTCAAACAATTAATTTGTCCCCCGCCCAACTTGCCACTCCCCCTCCACCTTTTACTCCAACTGTGCGGCACTCAGAATGCATGCATTACCAGCTACTTAACAGCAAATCACTAAACATGGTCAAATATTTTGCCTACAGCTTCGGTAGCTCAATTGTCATCATTCCCCTTCCCTCAGTTGCTGCGACATTTGCCAAGCGGCAAAACTAAAAAGACACCAACACACACATGCACCAAAAGCCTTGACAAAAGAAATGAACTGTTTTAAAGTGCTCCCAGAGCAGCAGCAGTAGCAGTAGCAACAACAACAAATACAACAACAGCATTCAGCGGAAAACTACAAAACCCAAATTGAAAAATCATCAACTTCGTCAGGCTTCTGCTGGTTTTCTGGCCTTAACATCAGCAACGACAACGACAACGCCATCGACTTCGACTTCTGGTCAATATTTGACTAAGAAATTTTTCACATTACCAGCAAGGCGAGAGCAGCTGAGCGTCTTGTTGATAATACCCTATAATATGAGAAAGAGTATGCGTTAAGTAGAATCGAAAAGTGTGGTATAAAGTAGTGAAAGACTGTGCTCCAGTTTTTCTTAAAAATTAATTAATAAATTTAATAAACTTGTGGAGTAATTACTTATTACTTATAATGATTTCCTAAGATAGTTCTTTCGAACTATTAATTATTATTATGCAGTTTTTAAGTTACTATATTGAAGATTACACAAACAATTTAAGAGACTTTCATTAAAGTAAGTAGAAGAATTTGTAGAGCGATAGACATTTGTTTTAATATATTAAGCCAAAGTTTATTATGAAGCTAATACAATTGTTGTTATTTGAAACTTCTACATTGGAAATTTTGTATATAATTTTGCGTATAAGTAGAGAACTTATTATCCACTTTCTTTCATTTTATCATACAGTTTATGATTTAGTTTAGTGACTTTAAAAAAATAATTGTTGTAGTCTTAGGTTTGTTTGTTGTTTATAAATTATAATATTATGTATTATGTATCATTTATAATTCTTTATAATATATATTTAAGTTAGAGTACAGACACATCGCTGTGCTGCCTTTGAGAATACGATTCTCTTGTTAGACTGCGCCTTGGAGTGCCTCGCATGTTGAGTGAAATGTTAGCAATACAGTTCCAATGCACACACACAAACACACACCACACACACATGTAAACACACACACAGCACACACACATACAGCACACACACAGCACACACACATACAGCACACACACTTGCCTGCCTTTGCTAGCCTAGCATTGTTTGCATAGCAGAGTCGAGCTGACTCTGGGTACGATCTTGGACAGCCTCTGGTCAACGTTTTGTTTGATGTCGGCCTCGTTAAGAGCCAACGAAGCCAACGAGTTGTGGCCATGTTCCATGTTGTTCTTGTTGTGTAGTCGTGTTGTTGTTGTTGTTGTTGCTAGTGTTGTTTGCTCATGAACAGTTGAATGTTGTCGTTGTTGCTGCTGTTGCTGCTGCTGCTGCTGCTGCTGTAGTTGTTGCCTCTGCCGCTTACTTTGCATTAAGTTATTTTCATTTTCAATAGGCCGTGACTAGCTCAAGGGATTCTTCGAGAGAGTCACCTTCTTCTGCCTCTTCTTCTTCGCGATCATCATCATTTGCTGCTTCTTCTTGCTACTCCTGTCTGTTCTCTCAATACGTTATCTCCTTGCTGGAGTGTTTTCATTCGACGGTGCATTCGAGTGCTCTCCAAACTGTTGAACTTCACTTGTTTTCTCCAGCTATTAAGCCACTTCAACTTGTGCATCTTTTCTCCAAGCACACACACCCAAACACACACACACACACACACACACACACACTACTACACACACTTACAGGGCTACGCATTTTTCGGCACGACGATTGACTTCCAGGAATTATGCAAATTTTCAACGTTGTAATGTTCGCTGAGTTGATCAGAGCTCAGTTGAGCACTGAGCTCAGCTCGATGAGCGTGTGATTTATGCCTATAAATCGCTCTATCTGCTACTTCTGATTGCATAATTAATGATCTGGTCAAGAGCTGAGCTGCTGCTTATGACTCTCAACTCTCCGGGATCTTCACTCTTGGTACTTTGTAACAATTTTTTCCATAGTTTTTTTTTTCCTACACATTTCGGTGGGAAAATCTCTCAAGTATTTTCAGCTATAGATACAAGTAAATATATGCATATATGTGTATCTTTAAGATACTCGCACTCACATCTGTTTATTTATGTTTCCAGCAAAATGTACTACGTGCTCTCACAACGTGCAGCAATGTTGCAAAAATTGATTTGGCTAGAACACACACAAATCAGCGCAATTATCAAAAATGTGGCAAACTAGCCTCCACCCCCCCTTCGTTCAGTGTTACCCCGCAATTGCCCTTCCCTGCTTAGGTCCAAGCCATAAATTATCAATTAAATGAGCTTGTGCGAAAGAAAAAAATAATACAAACACACACATCGATTTTCTAACTAAATATTGAAACGCAAAAAGCACAAATCTAGCAAAAGAATACAAATGCGTTTTGATCAGAGTCGAAAAACACACAGGTGTGGTACGTGTATACGGTGTTGGGTATACGGTATACCAAAATGTTACAGTGGGTCAAAACTGTTGTGTCCATAACAAAAGTGGCTAATAAATGCGCATTTTATTCAAACAATTTCTACGAGGAGGCCAGCGAAAGACACAGAAAGTGGGAGAGAGGCAGCGACTGAGAGGGGTGGGGTAGGTGTGGAGACTGGGAGTGAGATTTTAATTTGCATTGGTTTTTATAATTCTGGTTTTTATGAGCCATAGCATATGAATCGATATAAATTTGTTTACTTCTCAAATCTGATATGCGCAATAATGTGATTAGCCCATTGTTATACTTAGTTGTTATCAGGAAAAGAAACTAGAACTTGCTATAAAACTGTTAGCTAGAAATGGCTATAAAATACATAAATGTGAAAATTTAATAAAAATTATAACTTGATTGTTATCAGCTAAGAAATAAACTGGAATTTGACATTTAATATGCAAAACGGATAACAGATACATGATCTGCTAAACTCTCACTCTCTTTGAATCTTTCTCTTCACTCTAAGCTTTTTAGTGCTATATTTCTTACAAATCCAGCACATTTTCTATATCTCATTTGGTACCACTATACAACAGTTTGATTTCTATATTGAAGATAGCACAAAATTAGTGAAAAACCTTCGGTTGTCAGTCTCTTCATCATTTTGAGATCTCTTGCTGATATTGAGGAAAACTTTTGTTATAGCTCACAGAAACTGATCTGTGTGAATGATGAGCCAAAGAGAGAGCAGCAGAGGCACAAAGAGCGGGAGGGAAGGTCGGGTTTTTAATGGGATGGTGCACATTGATTGCTAAAACGGCGTACTGTAGCTGAAAAGTGGCGAACAGGGGCATGGCAGTGCGTGTAGGGGGCTTGGGTTTGAACGGCGGGGGCCATTGGCAATTGCGCCTCTCGTTTTTGGCGCGTTTGCGCTTTGCGATTAATGCGCTTGTGTAAATAAACAATAAATATTAAGTGCGCTACATGCCACGGCGCAAAGATTCCCAGAAAACCAAGGGAACCATTGCGGGTGAGGGTGCGCTGTGAAGGGACAGGTCTATGCTTGGGGCTACTTGCCTTTTGGAGAGCCACGCAATTAAATGTAGCACTTTATGCTGGGCACAAACTGGACTGCGTCCTCTCTCTCCCACTGTCTCTCTAGCCTCTGTTTTGTGCGTGGCATGCGTGTACTCTCACCAGCGACTTTACACTGCTAGAAAGTAGCGTAAAATAATTAGAAATTTGTGATAAAACTCACATAGGATTTTAACAATTTAAGCAATCATTTCTTAGTATTTAAATATTTTTAATGATATCAAATTGGATTCCCTTCATAAGCGATTGAGTACTCTGTTAGTCCCAAAGTGGCTGGCAGTGTACGCCCCTTGGGCTGTTGTCTCCATGCCTTCATCACACCATACCACCCTGCTCCTTTGCCCATTCCCCCACCCACCAACTGTAACACGCACGAGCGCCGATCTCCAAACATGTTGTTGTAATTGCCGTGTCCATCTGCCTCGACTGCTCTGCTTTGCTCTGCTCTGCCGTGCTGTCTGTCCGTCTGTCCGTTTGCCTATACGCTCGTCCGCCTGTCTGTCTCTCTTTCTGGTCTAGTGTCTGTCTAGTCTTATGTGTGGGATTGAGACGGTGTCTGCACCATCGACCATTCAGGCGTAACGCACAAATTGTATTGATTATGCCGTAATTCTGCCTTTTTGCACAAGATTTCTGCAGTTTTGTATCTTTTTTATGCGCTGTAAATTTCATTGATTTGCGTGGCAATCTGTTTGTTGTGTAATAAATTAATGCACTTGGTTTAATTTCAACGCTTGGCTGTAAACCCTCTAAGTTTCTGAGGATCTGACGATCTCACTACAAATACAGATACAGATTCAGACAAACATCTGCCAGATACGTTCAGAGATGCGTTCGCGCGTTCAATTTAAATTCATCGATCATCAAAGCATCGATACATGCTTCCGACTTTACAGTTCAACAAAATCGAATACAAAATATCGAAGTTTATTCGCGTATTTAATGGTTTGCATCAATTGACCTTTAAATGATTTAAATGAACTGTTAATCTTGGATAATAAAAATTATATTAATTATTACATGTGTGAGTAATATTAAATTTAAATGAGCAATGAAAGTTGAACTAAAAATATATAGAACAAGTATAGTTTTTGTTTTAGATTTTATAACAAATATTTGTTTATTTTTTAACACTTTTTGTTTGTCATTTAACAACTAAAAACTAAACTTTCAGTACCAAATATTTCTCAACAAACGTTTCACTTCTGTACTCAAATACTTTAAGCAGAAAACGCCATCAATTGGTTTATTATTTTGCCAACTGAAGCACTTGTTTATAATACACAATGGTGCATAAACAATGCCAAAAGTAATGCATTAAAAGTTGAGTATCTCAAAAAAGCTTTAAATCATTTTGAGGTCAAAGGATTTCTGTACTTGCAACAACTTAAATCAGTGCAGAAATTGTAAGGCATTTGAGAAAAGTTCTTTACATTAAAGTAATCCTTAACCTTGATCCAATTTGTTGATGCCTTAAAAGCGCAATAAATAATCGAAGTGAAAATAAACAAAAGTCGCTTTTTTTCTCCAGTTTCATGCATTGTATAATCTGGTGAAATTGGCAAGGTTAGATAATTACTCGTAAATTCGGTAAATCCTCTATATATGGGCCAAATACGAATCGAACGAATGAATTCATGAATCTTCCGTGTATTCACAATTCTTGTGAATTGCTTGCAAGTCAAACAAAATCAATAAGATAATAATTTAAATGTACTTAATGGACAGTACCTAGAACTTGGCTAAGAGGCTAGTAAGCAACTTGTATCAAAGGTCAAAATGTGTGTGTGCGTGGAAATTGATTTTCGTTGGAAAAGCGTCGAAAGCCAAAAGGCTAAAAACGCAAAACGCGTGGCAACAACTTGTTGTGAATATTTAAATGTTGTTGTTGTTGTTGTTGCTGATTTAGGCGCATGTATCTATATGTATGTATAGCTCTTGTATCTATTAGATACAACAACATTGTATTGGCCTGGAGGTCTATTTGGGGCCTCTTGCCGCCTTTTGATGTTGATTAATTGCGTTTGCTGTTGATTGATTTTTATTGCAAATATTGATAAAAAGTTTTGTATTAATTAACGTGAAAAACACGCGTTTTGTGTTAATTGGAAAATGGTTATTGAAACTAAACAGACCCCAAAAGCTAAAGCCAAGTGAGCGTACAAACAAACAACGCCATCAATGGCTTGTAGAAGCTGCAGCAACAACAGCAACAACAACAAACAAACAAACAGACCGTGAGATACAAAATACAAAAAAATATAAGTTGCATTTTGTGGAGCGTACAAATTAACGCAGACGAAAATTAAAAGTTTCGAAACAGCAACAAAAACAAGAACAAGAACATGGACATCAACTGAATAGTACTAGCTATAGCTGTATCTATAGCTATACCTGTATCTGTAAATGTATCTGTATCTGTGCGATATGTAGAAGCCAACATTTGATTTATGCTCAACTTTGATATTTACCGCCTAATAAACAAAAAATTAACGCAAACGCAGATACAACTTTGATACACACACACAGTAGACTACACTACACTACAAGTATCTGCAGTTGTATCTGTATCTGTATGTGTTGCCTGCAATTTTCGCTTTGATTCTGAAGCACCCGCAAAGCGCCTCTGACTGACATGCGTGCGTCTGTCAGAGGGGCAATTAAACAACATCACCAAAGTTCCACAGCATACCCTGCCCCGCTTCGCCTACGCCTCCATGTTCAAATCCTACCAATCAATATTGTACACAGCAGAGAGCTGTAGAGATCAAGAGATCAAGAGAGATCTCTCTTAGCGCCGGGACATGAGCGTTGAAAACCCGCACGTTAATATTTGGTATTTGTTTGGGAGTCCAGTTCCAAAACTATTCGAGAGGTTTGTCCCGGTGGCAGCCCACCGACGTTGCAGTCATCAAAACACACACATGCAAACAAACACAGTGGAGGGCAGCGGCTTAGACAGCAAGTAGAATGATCAAAGTTAGGTGCTAATTATGGAATTCTTGTTAAAGGGTTAAAAAAGCAGAGTTTAATTCAGTAACTAGCGTGGAGTAAAAGTAATAAAAATTATGATAATAATGAAAAACTTCCTAATAAACATATTTAGAGTTAAATTTATGAATAAATGACAATAATAATAATTATGAAAAGAGTAAAAAAGTAAGAAAAATAATTATTTTGTTTAATTTTGCATTTTTACCTGTCAGATAAGCAATAAATAATTGCTTAAAAATGAATTTCTTAGTAAAAACTGAGCTCCTATTAAAACTACAAAATTTAACTACAATAAATGCGTTTTGTTCCATGGTTAAATTGGTAATTAGTCAACTGAAGTGGCCAAAGGGCACATCACTCGTCGCTGGCAAGCGGCATTCCTTGAAGTTGTCAGTTTTGCTCAGTGTGTGTGTGTGTGTGTGTGTTTGTATGTGTGTTAGTAAGCGCCAGGACCAAAAACGCGTGTAGAGGTTGAAAGAGTTTAGAAAGACGCCTGACAGTCTCAAAGGAGACGCTGCGGCTTGGAAGCTTCTAGAGTCATAAATCAATGGCCTTTGTGGCAGTTGTAAAAATGCTGTGGCAGCGTTGTTGCTGTGGCAGTGACAGTGGCATTGCTGCAGTCGTTGGCCAGTCAATTGGCATGGCTAATGCGATGGCAACTCATAAATTTATTAATTTTTAATTAAACCTACAACGATTTGTAATTCCAAAGCAAAAAGAGCGCCTCGACCATTTATGGCCAATGGCACTGTGTTGCAAGGAAACTGTGGCAAGTGAATGAGGCGACTGTTGCAGTTGCTGTTGTTGCTGCTGCCCGGAAACAACTCATTATCCTAATTAAAACGTGCGCCATGCGCGCCCGTTTCCATATATGTCCAATGCACGCGATCTGGCAATGAGGCTGCAGCAGAAAAAGATGAAGCAGAAGGAGACTGAGACGGAGAAGGAGACAGAGACTTGGAGACTTTTAGGCGAAGAGCTACAGACGCGGCTAAAGAGTTGAAGCTGAGGCTGCGCATGCGAAATTAGACGCACGTCGCATGTGGCAGCGGAATGGGGAGTTAGGGGAAGTGGTAGGTTAGGGGAAGGGTGGGTAAGAGCAGGCATGAGTAGCGAGTAGGGTGGGGAGCTCTGCAATCCTGTCTTTTTCATTCATACGCACTGTGGCACACAGCAGCAACACAAAGAAGCAACACCAGCAGCACGAATGTCGCAATTGCCATTCACTTGACTAGCAGCCAGTGTTGCCACAAGTTGTTAGCTTAAAATGGCTTAGTCTTTAAAATAATAAAGCTAGAAATAGCTGCTTAATAATATTTAAAGGGCTAAAAAGGGAAATCTCTAAGCAAAAGTCTTCAACGTTAAATTAAAAAATATTTTTTACATCTTATAATAACTTTATGTCCGAAATATCCGAATAAATTCTAATTCCAACCACCAATTCTGCCTTGCTTTTGGTTACTTATATCACTGCCAAAGCTTTTCTAGCTATAAATTGGCTAAGCTATCAACTCAGTTGCAGTCTGTGCAGCGGGGCGCGGTGCGTTGTTCATTGTCATGCGTTGCATTACAAGATGCCAGCTGGCAACATGACCACATTGCAACAGCAGCAGCAGCAGCAGTAACTGCAACATCGACAGCAGCAACAATTGCCTAGAAGAGCCACATTGCATTGTTGCTGCAACATTGCGGCTGCTCATGCATGTTGCATACTGATCAATCAGCGGCTTCTTTAGCCTCTAACCGCTCCTACTGCACCTTTCTCCTCTCTCTTCCCATCATCACCTCTTGCTCTTTCACTACTTCCCTCCGCTAAGTCGTTGGCTCATGAATGACTTTAACCATTTTTGGTCTACAGTTAAATGCCGTGTGGCAACATCTGCGTCGCAATTGCATTCATAATGAGCCACAGAATGAGAATCAATCTCGTCAATGAATGAATGCGAAGACTGCAGACATCACGGACCACAGACGGGAAGACAGTAGACAGACTGTGGAAGACAGCAGACTACCAACTTAAGAATTGCATCTTACACATTTGTGAGTTTATAAATTGTGCTGTAAAAGTTTATAAATTATTTTCAATGTCAAACATGCACTTATAAATAAACAACAACAACAGCAAGACGAACTTTTCTTTACTCTATATAAAAGCAATAACAACAAATCGTAAACTTATGTAACTATAAATAGTAACGAGTCGAGAGCGTCTCGACTCTGTATCTCAATCTAAGCAACAACAACAACAATTTAAACAAACAAACAGTTTGCAATTTTCACAAATTGAATTTCAGTTGCGGTTTGCACTTAATTTGGCAATCGTTGCAATAATTTTGTTTACAATTTACGACTACGCGTTTCTATGTAAACTTAAATGCGTTCCAAGATTTTCCCAGTCTCCATCTAACATGTCTTTCCCCCTCTCACTCTCTCCATCTCTCTACCACCTTGTGGTTTCTCTTGGCTGGAAATTTATGAGCGACAAGGTGACAGATTCTCAAGCAATTTTATCATCTTGGCAAAAAGGCAACATTGTGTTCACCTCAATTTGAATTGAAATTGAAATTGAGTTGAAGATTTGTTTGGATTGCAAACAGAAGGAGACAGACGGAGCTAGAGACAGTGCGAGAGATGCGTGCGAGAGTTTTTAACAAATTTTATGTGCTTGGCCATAAAGTGAGTGGAGCTTTTGCATATGTCCCTAAGCACAGATCCATCCATAACTGACTTTATGGACACGCAAATCAATGATCAATGACAGATGATTGCAGTTGTTTCCGGAGAAAACAACCAGAAACGAGGTCTGCATTCTGCTTAGAGACTCATTAAGTTTAACTAAAATACGCAACACTTCAAATTACAACACTTTACAGCACTTAAATCATGTAAGTGAAATTCGGCAACGCTGTAAAGTGAGCAGGACTTTCGTTAAAACATCTATAATAAATAATTTGTGGAAAAACTGTGTCTGCATTTTGCTTATAAACTCTCTAAGTTTGCCTAAAATACGCAACACTTCAAATTACAACACTTTACAACACTTAAATCATGTGCGTGAAATTTGGCAACACTGTAAAGTGAAGTTTGCTACTGTGCGCTGCTTTTAAATCTATGACTCTTATGCTGCTCGCTTTAAAGAAGAGTAAATGGGTTGCTTTAAGGGGGCGTGGCTATTAAATTTAGTTATTAAAATTAACTGCAGACTGTCGAAAGCATAAATATTGCACAAGCATTAAGTAAGTGGCCATAATTGCGCCATTTGAATTAGTTTATTACACAAAATTAACAGCTAAATGTGTTACTATAAAGGTCTTTATGCGTGTTTATGTGTGTAGGTGTGCATGTGTGTGTGTGTTTGTATTTACAGCAACTGCAACAGTAGTGAATGAGTGTGTGTTTACAGCAAAGACAAAGTAAATTAATGTGTTGTATGTTTGAAAGTTTGTATAAACAAGATTGCAACATTTTTTTTCTACTTCTCTTTGGGATTTTTGGGATTGAGTGAAATGATGTGGCATGCCACAACAGCAACACAAACAACAAGGTCTCCTGGCATACCCTTTAGCCAGTTTATATGCCAAATATTTATGAAATCATAAAATTTGATGTTTCCTCAATGTGGCACTTGACATTCGTGCAGCATTCGAAACCAACGCGTTGCAACGTGCTCCTCTGTGCTCCTCTGTGCCCCTCTTTGGGCAATTGCCTTTGCCACAAGTGTAGTCGCGGTGTTAATGATGATTTTGATGTGCAGTTAACGGATTGGTAACAGCTACTAACTATCGACTAGGCCCATTTACAGGCCGATTACATAAAGTGCCTTTCTCAAGAGCTCTCGATTGAGGTCTTGTCTTAAACTGTATCAATATCTAGCTATATCTATCTATATATATACTTATCTATGTAGTTGTATTTGTTTGTTTTATGCACGATTTGTTGTAGTTGCTGTTGCTGTTGTTGGCCGTAAATAAATAGTGTTGGCAAGTAGTACGTGAAACTGGCCTCAGATCAAAGGCCTATCAATTAGCACCCATTTCGATTATGTTGCATGCTGCACTCAACCCAGAAACCATTTGCCGCCAATTCACACCCAATTAGTAATAAATTTGAATGTTGCTCAGGCTGCTGTTGCCACTGCTGTTGCTGCATGTTGTATGTTGCATGCTGCAATTGCTGAATCCACAATCGAACGCCCCATCGTTATACTAATCACAATTTCAATCTGCATACGCTTGTCTTAAAGTACACTGGGAAAAATACAAGAAACTTGACTCTGAGGCACTTCCTTCCTCACTAGTACGTCTGAAGAGCTTTTCGGCATCACTTTAAGCTCATTTTTCACTCAAATTATTATTCATTTTGTTAACTAAAATACTTATTTTCACTGCTGCTTGTTTCTCTCAGTGTAGCCACATCTAACTTCACTCCATTAGGCCCAACAGTTATGGCGGCCATTAAGTTTTATCGATGGCGCTACAAAAAAAGCCGAGCAATTTGATTTGTAACCACTTGAGCAGGGCCACAGCAAATTTCCACCTTTGATATTTTCACACATAGCGCAAGGGGGAGCTGGGGAACTTTAGTTGCTTTAGGGTGAACCAAAAAGGGAGTGAGAATCCGCTGCCGAAATAAAACTTAATTGCAATTGACTTTTAATGCTCCGTTTGGGCTGCCCGCTGTGTTAATTCGAATTCAAACTGTTTTCATAAATGAAGTGGCCACATGGCCGAAGTACTTCAAACTATTAACTTGGCCAGGACTAAAGACGTGTAAGCCACCCGCAGGCAGCAAGACAGACACTCCCTTCAACTGAAACAATTATCAAAGTGGCGCTAATAAAAAATAACGAAAAATATAATACAAAAAAAAGGAGAAAATTATTTTGGTTATTGATATTGATAAACTGAAGATTTATCTATGTAAAGTATATATAACTGTCAGATATCGGGTTACCAAAGAGACAAAATCGCATAAATCAAGCATTACATGCATTGTGCAGCTCTAATGGCTGTTTCCCTGCGATTCAATTCGATTTGATACGATCCGATGGGGTCTTAACCGAGTATAAACACAAACAAAACTGTTTCAGACAAAAGAGAACAATGACAACTACAACGGCAATAATAACAACAACTAGCAGCGGGTTCTGCCAGTAGATGTTAGGCGGGATGGGACGGGGCGGGACAACGCATCAAATTACCACAAAGATCAAGAAACTGGCTCGAACCTGGCTAACAAAACGTTTTGTGTTGTTTTTGTTTCTTGTGTTCTTTTTTTCCTCTTTTTTCCAGCCAGGATCAGCTTTCACAAAACGCAACTTAGACTTTGAGTCCCCAGTCGCAATTGCTGTCGCAGTCAAAGTCGCTGTCGTTCTGTCCATCTGTCATTGCGTCAATCAGTCAGTCGGTCAGTCATTGAGGTACACAATAATAACGTTTTAATTGAACAAAAGTCCAACAACAACAAGAACAACCAAACAATTCAAGTAGTCAAGCAACAATTCATCCTCAATCTCTGCCATCTCCTCACTCTCCATCTTCATCTCTATGTCTTCCTTTCTCTTTCTACTCCTTTTGAGTTCCTGATTCCTTTGTTTCTTGTTTTTCTTCTTACTGTTGACTGCCTGAATGACTAACTGACTGCTTGACTGACTGACTGACTGACTGACTGTCACCTTTCCATCAAACGGTGGCAGTGAAAGGCGCGTTCTTTCCATCATGTCCACGTGCCAGAGACACTGTGGATTGTTTACCAACTTTTGTTCCGTAACCCTCCAATAATTGATTAGCTGACAATTCTACCCAAGTCGGCTTAGAAACAGCCACAGTGACCAACAAAGATACAGATACACTGCGCTACAGCTGAGCACAATGCGCAAATGTTTTATTGTGAAATTCTAGACGAAATTCAGCCACTAATGAGGGACTATTGAGGCACAGCAAGCAGGTGGAACATTCGAAACAGCTGTGTTTCTATGGTGGACTAAGAAAGTGGGTTTACTTAAATGGTTAGATTTATTACTATTTTCTTAAGGTCTAGTATTAGTATAATCTTAAGTCATAATAAAAATATCATGGGCCTACAGCTATGTATAACAGGCATAAACATTACTGGGATTTTAATTGCCATCAACGTTAAGTTGAAAAGAATTAAATTAAGTATGCAGTTGTAAATATAATACTTTAATTAAATAAGCTTTGAATAATGTGATCTTCGCCATAATGTCAGCAGCATAAAAATCATTTTCATTGCCATGTGGACATTATCTTCACTAAAAGAATTATTTTGGGTTTGAATTTAGTACTCGCATTAACTTAGCTTTTGACATTATATATATTTCATATATGGTTAATGCTTTAATTAAATTTTTATTCGATTTAACTTTTAGAAAAAGTTTTTCTCTTACTAGTGGTAGTTGCTTTATTCTAAGCTCTAAAAATACATGTAATACAAAAATACATATATATACTCCATACTTTTATGCAATTAAAAGAAAATAAGAATAATCTCAGATACAAATAAAACGTTAGCTAGGATACTTAAAATCCTTTTAAAGTCTTAAACCTTCTAGTTCTGCTTCTAGTTTGTATGAAACTTGGCTCTGCTTTAATGAACTAGCTGATAAAAAAGTGAGAAAACTTGAAAATTCCATGAGATTAAACTATTTTCTCAACTTGTTTCCTTCTGCCCTAAACCAGCTCAAGTGGACTACAAAAAAGATGTAAATTTCTTAAGCTAAGCGGTACTTCCTCTAGATTTTCTTTTGACACTTCCTCTTAAAGATACTTTTTTGACTAATTTGCCTAGTCCAGTCGCTGTCCGATCTTGTGTCGCCTGTCTCGTCGGTCGTCTCTCGTCTCCCGTCCCTCTCTTCTGTTCTCAGTCTCGACAATTATCCATTCGCCCCCGTTGTGTTTGTCTGCTCTGTTAAGAAGGATCGCAGTGATCTTCCTGCTGTGCAGGATACGTTTTTGGCTCATGTGCACAAAAACTGTCTCAAGCAGTTTTTCGCAGTGCTGCAGTTTTTTCCAAACGGTTTTTCCGACTGTCCAAGGATTTTGTTGGCATTTTTATAAATGACACACGCGTCCGGGAGGCAGTTGATAAATGAAGCTGCCACATGAAGTCTTTAAGTTGCCGCTGATGTTGTTGTTGCTCTTGGCAGTGAAAGTAGCGCCGGCGCTACGATCAGTGTGGGCCAAAAACAGGGCAGGCAAACCTGCCGTTAGGGCCATAAGAGCCATAAGGGCCAGATATCAAGTTGGCTAAAAGTGAGGATGATTCTGTTGGCCTCAAAGGGCGTGCGAGAAGCCAGTCGAAGGGCAATTAAATGTTTTTAAAGAATGGTGAGCCATCAGAGTGTGCGACAGAGAGAAGACACAAAGATACAAAGATACAGTGTGGTCGGAAAGTATCTGTTTATCTGTTTGAATGCAGTGAGAGTGGAGGCAACACTCAGAACAAGACACAACAAGTTGAAAAGAATAAGCAGCAACACCAAATCGAGTAGGAGGAGCAGACAGAAAAGACACACACCAACACACACACACACACACACACACACACACACGGAGACTGGCACACAGATACTGGGACGTGTTGAATGCGATTAACATACAAAAGGATCTTGGGCTCTCTTGAGTTCTGTTGGATCCCGCCTTCTTCTTCATCTGTCTGCGCTCATCCGCCAATCGGCATGAATCACCACCACTCAACCGCCACACCTCACCGCAACGCATCGCCCCTTCTCTCCCCTCTTGCTCCCCCACCTGAGCTCACCTCTTCGCAGCGCAGTCGCAGCCACAGCGACGACATTCTTAATGCGCTGCATTCAGATACGTTTTTTTCTCTCTCTTCTCTGCTCTGTCTGTTTATTGTTTCTTGTTCTGTTGCTGCCTCGCTTTTCCCTCGATTTTCTTAATGCTTTTTTTGTGATTCTTCCGGTTTGGTTTCAGCGTTTTTCGGCCATAGATTTGTCTCGTTTGTCTGCGAAATATGATGCCCAATACAATACAGAAAAAAGATACAAACAGACGGCGTCAAGTGAGCTGAGCTCTGAGCCGCTGACTACTTAAGCAGACTTTGGCGCCAGTTGGCAACGTGCAATGTGCAATGTGCAACATGCTGCATGCCACCGGCTATTGGCAAACAATGTGGCAAGCAAAGCCACAATGTCTGGCAACGCTTAAGATGCAGACGTCGCTATCATTAATGTCGCCAAGTGCACTCTGGACAGTGGACATTGAGCACTGAGCCGTGGACAGTGGGCACCGCGACCATAACAGACAAATGTATTTGAATGATGAGAAAGAAAGATTTTTTAGAATTAGAATTAAAATGTATTCCAAAATTAGTTAAGCTTTAAATAGTTGATTTTCTGTTATTTTTTTTTTAATTTTCGTAGCGTCTTTTCTGAACTTTGGGATTGAATTAAATGATATTCGATTCGAATTTTTTTGAACTTTAAAAATGAGATATTCTACTTATATATATTTTGTCTTAAAGTTATTTAGAGAGTTCCTCTTCATCAAATGGATATCTGTCTATAAGAAGTAAGAGGCATTGAATGTTTTTGTTATACAATACTAATTATAGTTTTAAATTAAAATTTTAAACACCGTTTTATGATAGTCTAAATAAATTTGTCCCGTAAAACATTACATGAATTTTACAAGATTTTTAAGACCAAAAAGATATAAGAAACAATGCCAAAAATTGAATTTTTCCATTAATATATTAGTACCAGCTCAATGTTTTACATAAATAATTTATTTCAGCACAGCTTTAGTCAGCTATAAACCATTTTCAGACTATGTGATTGTTTTTTTGGAATTTTATATGAAATTATTACATAAAACTTAAAAAAAGCAAAAGGTTTTAAAGAAAAGAGACGGCGTAAGAACAGCGTTCAAGGCAAAAGAAAAAGGCAGAGACAGACGGCTCCACCTACTCATGGCCAAGAAGTGGCCAAGAGCCCAGCGTCGTTGTGGCTGGCTTGCAGCACCTGCTGCCAACTTGGCAACAACAACAAGTTGGTAACAACAGCAACAAGGTCTGTTAGCCAGGCCAACCTTTGTGGCAGTCAAGTTGGCTGCCTTCGTTGCTGCTGCTGCGGCTGCGGCTGCTGCTCTGGGCGCGGGTGTGTCAAGTCATCTCTACACACACACTTAAGTGGGAACTGCAGTTTTTTAACTGTTTGCTTTTGTGTTTGTATTGGTCTTCAGTTTGTTCTTGTTCTTTGCTGCTGTCCCAAGTGTGAAAGAGCCAGCAAGTGTCATTCTTATGGCCGTCTTTCTTCTCTCTCCGCTTTGCTGCTCCTCTCATTTCTTTCTTCTTCTTCGTCGTTTTTTATACACCTTTTTTTTAGCTCTTGCCAACCAATAAAATTATACTAATTCTTGACTTTTTGATTTCATTTTGTGTGTTTCTGTTGTTGTTGTTAAGGATTTCGTTACCTAAACACACACAGACACACACAGTCACACACACCCCATTTACTATTGTGTGTTTGAGTGTGTGAAAGAGTGAGCATACATGTTGTCTGCCTCTCGCTCGCACCTCACGATCACGACCCGAGTTAGACCCTCGCTGACTGGCAGCGCCAGGAGGAATGCATGCGTTTTGTGGCAAGACGAGACAGTTTGGTTTCATACTTGGCTCATTGCGCGCGTGCAACTCCCCGAGCAAAGATGCCTCTCTGACTGAATGTCGAACTTATTGAACTTGGCTAAGGAAACGGAACTGGGTCGTTAATCAGCAAACTCAACTTATTATAAAACTTAACAGTAAGTAAAATTGGTACCCGGCCTTACTTAACAAAACATTCGACCCATACAAAAATTAGTTTATTAAATTAACTTCATAAAAACGTTTTAAAAAGTCCCTTGAGCTACCATTTTCTTATAAGCCACCCTGTCAAGTGAGAGAGCGAGAGAGAGCAAAGCACTATAAACTCAGTTTTAAACTCAATTAGCTTCGAGCGTGTTGTGTGCATGTGTGTGGCGAACTTTCACTCAATTTGTCACTCAATACGAACTGAGCGAATGAGCGTAGCAGCAGAAACTGACGACGCGCTGGCTGCCAGTGGCAAAGGGAACTTCGAACGAGATGGATGCGTGATCATCACATAATGATGACTATGATGATAATGATTATCAACAACAGTTAAACTTTCAGACAGCCAACGCACACATAGAGTGCCAAAAAGGGGAGAGCAAAAGAGTGAGAGCGAGCGTAAGTGCTTATGGAGTCAGAGTGTGTGAGAGAGCGGCAGCGGTGAGAGCAGAGAACACAGCAGTGAGTGTAAAGCACGAAGCAGAAACGAGACAGTGACCGACGTGTAACGAAGGCAACTTCGTGAGCTCGTGTGCTAGGCGATCGGGTTCGTGTGTCGTTTTACCTGTCCGACAGTGACTCGAAACAGGTAGAGGCAGACATGAAGGCGTTAGTCGTTCCACAGCGCTGATCGAGTTGAAATCTATTTGCTCACACGACGCGCCAAGTGCCAAATTCAAAAACAACAACACAAACTAAAGTGAACACACAAATTGGCGTAAGAAACAAACTTGAGACAAAAAAAGAAGAAACAACAACAACAAAAGCAAAACGAATCAAAGTTAAAGATCAACTCAAATTGCACAGCAACAACAAGTGTTTAAGAGCAACAAATGTATGCTAAATCTATAATGCAATAGTTTATGTTGTGCGTACGTGTGTGTGTGTGTGCGTGTGTGTGTCGCTGGAATGTCAACTGACAAGTTGTAAAGGGAAACCCTGAAAAACGAACACAAATTGTTGTACATAAAATAAAAGCAAAAATAATAATAATAAAAAATAAATAAAAAGAATTCCAAGCAAATCAAATCAAACAAAAGATACAACTACAAGAAACAGATAAATGTGCGCACGGGGATTTGCATAGCAACAACAACAACACCAACCAAAACAACAACAGCAACACCAACAGTGACTACAACAACAACAACACGCAAACAACATTAACAACAAATAGAAATCGACGTGTCTCACTTTGCATTTTTTGGACTCTATTTTGATAGTGATTTTTCGATTTTTTTTGGCATTTCGGTTTGTTGTCACCTTTGAAAATATGTGGATTACTGTGTCGTCAGCAGAAACTCCAACAACCGCAACAACAACACGGGCACGCTGCAAAGGCGAGCGCGTGAACCAATCGCAAATTGTATGTCAAATTTTGTCAGTGTATTGACAACAACAACTCGAAGAAAGTGCCAATGCTTAATGCATCTGACAGATACGTTACTGGTGTGTCTTGTGCACTGAGAACAACAAGAGCAATACAAACTGCCACCGCTACAACTGCAACAGGGCAGCAACTGCGCCTGGAATGCGGCAATAAAATTTTCAACAAAAACTTTATCTACTTCACATACAATTATCGCAAGAAAGATACAAAACTATTGACAAAGCGTGATTTATTTTTGTTCTACCCCAAAAACATAAACGGTAGCAATAAAGTAAAACTAATAAAATAAATAAATAACAGCTGTAAATTGTGCAAATATCTAAACCAAAGCAACAACTTTAGATAACGCTGAAAAAAAAAAAGTACCCAATACCCAAATATCATAAATTCGTTAAGTGTCAGTAGCAAGGGGCAATCCATCAAAATACGCGGCTTACAGAATTACACGAAAATACGCAAGCAGAAGCAGCAGCAGCAGCAACGAGAACGAAGTGCACTAAAGGAGAAGGTGGAAAAAACATAAATAAATAAATAACTATAACTACACACTACACACAAAAGTCCAAAAATACCGAGATACGACAACATAGGAAACTTTATAAGACTGAGGTGAGTTCTGTGTGTCTTTCTGTCTCTTTTGCGCCGTCTTCCTCTCTCGCTCACTCTCCCTCTCTTCGCTGCTGCCCCCGCCAAAAAGTCTCACTTGTCTGCCTAAGCTTATGTAAATTGAGAGCGGAAAAATTGTTTGTGTTAAGAAAGAAAATCGTGACAATTTTTTTAGCTGTGAGAACTGCACACAAGACCCGAGTTAACGAACCACCGCAGCACCGAAAAACCCACCGCAAAATCCACTGAGAACCCATCAAAAAAATACCAGTCACAGATCCAATGCCAATATGCATAATCAGTTGTTACCATTTGATACGACACCGATTTCTTTCTCTTGGCTCCAATTATTTGTATGAGCTCAGTTTTCTGATATTGAACATATTTTATGGTATGTCTTCTTCTTTTTGGGAAAGAGGGTGTGTCGTGGCGACTTATATAAGTCGAGGCCGGGTCGAATGATATGCAGAACTTTTAAATATAGTGATTACTGAAAGGTATAAGTAGCGGTTGGCAAAGCTTCTGATTAGACAAGTTTTATGAACAGAAGTTTCTTTAAAAATAATATCTTATCTTAATATTGGAATCATTGAACTATTTTTTATTAGGAAAAACTTTTTTTTTTGAATTTTTAATGATTTTAAATACAATTATAAAATAAAATGAGTGTTTGTGAGTTATATTTTGTTCTATGGAAAAGTGATTGAAATCATTATTATTGTTTAAAAAATGTACATTTTCTTATTAAAAAAATGTACAATTATTAATGTCAAAAAATTCTTTATTAACACAAAAATATTTTACTAACATAAAAATAGAAAAATATATTTATTTTTAGAAAAAACACGGAATAAAACTATTTAAATTTCTTTAAAGGAAAAGTTTTAAAAGAGAATTATTAAACTTAAAATATAACAAATATAATTTTCTTCGAGAAAAAAGACTTTAATTTAAATTTAAACTTAAAACTATAAAATAATTTTCTTTAAAGAAAATACATTTTTTTCGCTAAATATTAAGTCGATTCTAAAAATTCCAAGGTTGTCCTTGATCTAAGAAAACTTTTCTACATTATGCAGCATAAAAACTAAAGTCTGCCTATAACTTTTCCACTCGCTAACTTTTTCACAGCCGAAAGAGGCGTGATTTTCCTAGAGTTTCCCAAGTTATTTCCCACATAATCAGTCTCCAAAGCGTGCGATCAAAATATTTCCACGCGAGAAACTGTCGTCTCTAATAATATATCATAATCGTAACAGAGGGCATCCACAGGAGTTCCAGGAATTAACATTGTTGGCTTACAATAAAGTACCGTTCTTACTATAGGCCAACTGGCTCTTCTTCTTGCTTCTCTCCCTGTTCTTCTTGTGTAGTTTTGAAGTGTCGGCACAGAGGACAAAGCCACAAAGGATGTCAATGTCCTGGCACATAAATTACGAGCCACAATAATATGAATTGCATTCGTATTAGTTGCCGCATCTAGTGCCATTGTATCTAAGTATCTATGCAGTGCAGTATCTATATAGCAACGAGTGTGTGTGTTGCTAGTATATGAGTGTGTGTGTGAGTGTGTTCAAACTGCTGACTGTGTGTTTGACACACATCATAATGGTAGTTATACTATAACGTTTATTGAGCAACCGGAATCAAACTATAAACTATAAAATAAAATATGTGTCAGTTTGCGAAACATTTTTGAGTTTGCAATTTGCGTTATAGAAAAAATTTAATAAAAAATTTTATACACTGCAAAAAATTGTTTAGAACTTTGAGCTTAAAGTAGAAATTTTAAAAATCGATTTTTAAAAAACTTTAAACTTAAACAAACAAAACTTTGTGAGGATTATCCACTATAAAGAATTTTTATGATAATTTCTAAACACTCCCAAGCAATTTAATTATGTTTCTTGTGCATATTTTCTCTCTGTGTATTATTTTAAAGCGAAAATGAAAAAAAAAAACCTACGTGTTATTTGAGCTTTTAGCCAAAGTTAGCGGAATTTCACAACTGACGACTCGGACAGTGTAGTAAGGGAGTAGAAAAAGGGGTGTGGAAAGTCTATTGAATGACAGCACGCGTGGAAATTCCCAAATCAGAGCCTGGCATTCATTTGGACGCAGGGGAAACCCCCGGAACTGCACTGCAAACAACCAGGTAGTACTCGCACCTGGTTAAAGAACTTTTTTCCGAGAACATATTTGAAACAAACATGAAATTATGAAAATTCATAAACCAATGCATATTTATGAAAAACCAAATTTTCATTCACCCTTCATTTGGTTTTTCTGGCTTATCAGAGACGTAAGATCTCGGCTCACTTAGAGTGGTAGAAGCAGAGGGAGAGAGAGAGGAGATACAGTTAGAGGGAGAAGCAGAGAAGCCCCCGTCGCTGGATGGGTTATGGATTATGGGTTAGCATACTGGGTCTATTGGGTCTATAGCACCCCCCAGCGTGTGCCATCTTTACCATTTTCCCAGTTCCCATTTGTTCTCGCATGTGTGTGTGTGCGTGTGTGTGTTTCTTTTGGTTTCGATTTGAAATTCCTTTGCGCCTAGCGCCTTGTCATATAACAAATTTTTTAGTACAAGATAAGATTTTAATCTTTATGTGAAAAACAACATGTAATTTGTTGTGCCAGCCACACACACTTACTGCCTATGTGTGTGTGTGTGTGTGTGTAGGGCACGTAGACCTGCTTAAAAGGTGCCTCTGCCACTAATTTTCCTCGGGACTCATCTTGAGATAGCATCTCAAAAATTTATTGCCTATAACCAAAAAATATATACACTTTTATATATATTTGTATGTGGAGAATACACTTTTAATAATTTTCATAAATTTTGTGAAAGATAAGTTTTGAGAGTCACAAATTTTCCAAGTTTTTGGATTCCTTTGTGGATTGTATGAAAATGCCGCCGTGTGTATAAATCAAAGCGCAAAGCGATAAGTTCGTCTTACGTCGTATATTGTATATTGTACTGGGTATTATTGACTTATTGAATTATTGATAAATCACAATAAAATTATGAGCTTGAGCTTCTCTAATTTCCACTCTCTCACTTCGCTCTCTTCCACCTTTGGGAGCTTGTGTTGTATGTGTATCTTTAGTGCTGTGTGTGCTCGCATTTGTAGTTGTTGTTGTTACTTTTTTTGTTGTATTGAATTTCTAAACGCAGACACAAATCGCTGCTGCATACCACAGATCGTGTGTCAGCGCCGAAAAGGTGCAATGTCCGCGATTGCAACACCAGAGAAGAGTCAAATTGAATTGAGCTCAATCGAACTGAGCTGAACTCAACAGAACTGCATAAGAGTGTATTAGTGTGTGTGTGTGTGTCTGTGTGCCTGCCTGTGGGGTGTTCAGTAGGACAGCGGGCGCGCGGGTGTTAAGCTTTGGGCCCAACCAATGGGCTAGCTCATTTTCATGCTGCTTTTTCCCTTTCCCATTTTTAGTTCTTTATTCTGTCTGCCAGACGCAGCGCAGGACGCACCTTTTTCGCCGGCCATAAAAGTTTTTGGGCTAAAATGGGCCAGGCGCTTAAGGAAGCTGCTTTACCTGTGAGCAAATAGCTCAATGCTCTTTCACTCCTGCTCACTCGCTTACACTCTCTCAACACTGCGCTCGCAGCTCAAGAAGTTTTGCTCACTCGCTGCCAGACAGAGAGACGCATTGACTGCGCAACGCAGACGCATTGGGCAGCTGCAACACGCTGGTTGTCTCGCTCTAGCGCAGGCGCATGCCCAATGAGCGTGTGTGCGCCCAGTGAGAGAGAGGCGCGCGCTCTCTTGAGTGAAATTAATTTAAGACTGTATGAGTGTGTTGAGCGCTGTATGCTGCTGGCCAACGATAGCGACTGTGACGTCGACGTCGACAGCGACAGAGACAGAGACAGCGCAGCCGGCATCGCCTTTAACCCTATCGACAAATGCTAAACAATTTCCTATGTTTTTGTATCGTTTCAGAGTTGCAAGCGACCATGCGCGCATGGCTTCTACTCCTCGCAGTGCTGGCGACTTTTCAAACGATCGTTCAAGTTGCTAGCACCGAGGATATATCATCGAGATTTATCGCAGCGATAGCGCCAACAAAAACGAAGGCCATAATCAATACAAAAACAACAACAACGGCGATAGAAACTACAGCGTTAGCTAAAACATTTAAGCCATTTAACGAGTTACAACTCAACAACAACAACAACAACCACAGCAGTGATAGTGATAACAACAACAATAATAGCAAAAGTGACGATTTCAAACATTTTAACGAAGTGCATAAAACAAGAACACACCAATTAGAAAATTCCAAAAATATCAAAAATAAGCATAACAAACATTATAAGCAGCATAAATTAAATAATAACAATAATCATAATAATAAACATAATAATAACAAACACAAGCATAATAACCACAGCAACAAAATGGCTATAAAGGAGCTACAACAACAACAGCAGCAACAACAACAACAACACAGCATCCAATCCACAGAATCTCAATCACAATCCGGAATTGCGGATGTGTTTGTATTGGATCATCGAACACCCGCCTCCAAAGCACCCGCCTCCGATGCGACTTCAACATCGACATCGAAAACGATAGCGAATGCGAGTTCGAAACTTAACACGAATTTTGATAGTAATTCGAATACTGTGCTGGGGGAATTCGAGGTGCCTGGAATTGCAAATGCCATAATCGTTGAGGACGAACCTGCCACATACAGCAGCAAGGAGATCATCAAGGATAAAGTCAAACCGGATCCCTCAACTCTAGTCGAAATCGAAAACAGTTTGCTCTCACTGTTCAACATGAAGAGGCCGCCAAAAATCGATAGATCCAAAATCGTCATACCGGAGGCAATGAAAAAGCTCTACGCCCAAATAATGGGACACGAAATTGATTCCGTAAATATACCCAAGCCGGGACTATTAACTAAATCAGCGAATACAGTCAGAAGTTTTACACACAAAGGTGAGTTGAGTACTTCAAAATAAATATAGTTGTAGAAATGGGAAATGGGGAAAACGGGTAGAAATAATATCATCAGATTAGATATAAGTAGAAATTATGAATTGAGCGAGTTGGAATCAAGAGATACTCAGAGTAATTGGGGAGTAACAGATTTGGAAATTAAATAACCTTGAGATGGAAATAGAAATTATAAATAGGGAGAGTTTGGAAGCCTTTTAAAAAGTGGAACTGTTTTTTAAATAAAGGTAGAAGTTTGATTTCGTAATAGTATTAAGATCTTTCCAAATTTATAGGCCAAATTAAATTGTTTAGATCATAAAACTATGGAACTATATAAGGCTAAAGTTTCATCATAAAAAGTTGTATACTTTAGTCGTACACAGCGCGAAAAAAATGCTAAGAGCGAGAAACTTTATGTTAAAAATTTTCAAAAGCGTTCCAAACCCGAAAATCTTCTATAAATGTTAGAAATTCTAGATAATTTATGCTAACAATTTATGGAGTTTATATTTATTTCTACTTAAAATAGATCTTAATGCAAAATTCTACTATAACTCAACTAAAAGCTGCCTTAAATTCAGAAAAATGCTTGTATCTAAATGTGTCTAGAAACTAGTAGCTTAAATTTTAATAGTATTAAAGATTTCCCTGAGAAATCTTGATAGACTCACGTACACCACAAACCAAGTCTCAAACCGTTAGCTATGTCTTTACATCTATATGTATCTCAATCTGTACTGTGACCTGTGCTGCACTTTTTCCACCTGCTCGCCTCGTGTGGCAGTTGCATCTTTCGCAATGCATTGCAACTCGTACTTTCCGCTACCAAAACGCGAATGAAGAGCCAGCCTGGATTTTCCCCCGAAATTGTGGTTCATCTAAGCGATTTGCATACCTGCCGGTGCCATATAACCATATAGGAGATACATTTGTATCTTTTTAGATTTCATTTCTTTTTTGGGTATCATCATTCACGCAAGCGCTGTGAAATCACGCGGAAATTCCACAGCTTCAAATGAAAGGACAGGCCAAAAGGACACACACACGCACACACACACACATGTAGATGCGTCCATTTACCTGCATTGCCGTTTTCTTAACCCAAATGTGACCTTGAAATTTTTCTAGGGAATTACACCCGGAACGTTTAGCGCATGCGCCAAATGGCTTTTATACAAAGTGTGTGTGCGAGTGTGTGTGTGAGTGTTTGTAAAAATAACAATTATTATTAAAGCGTATTTCGCATTATTTTCCACAGGATTATAGGTACGACCAACAATAAAGCAGTTAGGCTGCAGTTACAGATACACAGATACAGATACAGCCACATATACACACTCTCACAGATACTTGAATAGATATTTAGTTAGATTGGTTGAATCAGGTAGTTTAGTTTGGCAAGTGTCTAAAGCCAAGTTTTTAAGCCGACTGAGAGTTCGATTTTCAGTATTTGCCCAGGAGCAAAAGAGACGGGGAGAGTGCGTGTAAGTGAGAGAGAAACAATTTACGACTTGTGCCCTTTTTGTTTGGTGCGAGCGGTACTTGAGTACTTCTGACCTGGTCTTGGTCTGCTCAGGCTGAGATCAGCTCAGCTCAAATTAAGATTTGCACCTTGCAAGCGGAACGAAAGGAACCTCAACCATAACCGTAATCGTAATCGTAACCGTTCTCAGCCCCGTGGGTGGGTGGGTCAGTCAGTTAGGTCCTTTGCAAGAGGCGCCAGTCGTAAAACTAACGGCTCGACAAAGTGACCGACACGAAACGGTCTTCCGTTCGGACAACTGGAACGTGTGATTTTCAACCTTACTTCTCGCTCTCTAACGCTGTCTACACTGAGAAAAAAGTTTGTGGTACTGCAAACAATACTAAATGGTGTTAGAAGTGGGCTACTACCGTAAATTCTATTCGATTATAATCGTTTAGACCAATATTATGGAATTTCTATGTTTATAATTAGATATTTTTAGTAATTTTAAGCTATAAAGGACTTCAGGCTATATCCTAACCATAAAAAAGAGAATATAAATTTAAAATTTCAATCAATATTTCTAGTTAATTTCCCGCTTTAAGTGCCCTCTAAGTTCCTAACGACTAATATCATATTTTCAAGAACTTTAATCTAAAATTTAGAATATCAAAATTTTCTGATTTTCTGTCAACGGGTAAGAAATTTAATAGTGTATTGGAACTCAATCTAGAGAAAAGCAAACTAAATATTATTTTTAATTTTAAATATTAATTTTCACACTGTTTTCAATAGTTAAATAATTTTTCTAAGCGTGTCTTTTGTGTAGGCTAACGTTTTTAGTACGATATTTTTTTTGGTGTAGCTTTCAGTTTTTCTCTTTCCTTTCTCTCCCTTTCATATCTTAAATTCTGTAATATTGTAATAACAATTGTAATTGTTTTCCTTATTAAACTTAATTTTTCTACGTTTTTTAATCTGTTTTTTGCAGATAGTAAAATCGACGATCGGTTTCCACATCATCATCGGTTTCGTCTGCACTTCGACGTGAAGAGCATTCCCGCCGAGGAGAAACTGAAGGCAGCGGAATTGCAGTTGACACGTGATGCGCTCAGTGTTAGTTCATCGATAAATCGAACGCGTTACCAGGTGCTGGTCTATGATATAACCCGGGTGGGTATACGTGGCCATCGGGAGCCGAGCTATTTGCTAATGGACACGAAGACGGTGCGTCTGAATAGCACCGATACGGTTAGCTTGGATGTACAACCTGCTGTGGATCGGTGGCTGGCATCACCGCATAGAAACTATGGTCTGTTGGTGGAGGTGCGAACGATGAGATCACTCAAACCGGCACCGCATCATCATGTACGCTTGCGCCGCAGTGCGGACGAAGCGCACGAGGATTGGCAGCACAAGCAGCCGCTGCTCTTCACCTACACAGACGACGGGCGGCACAAGTCCCGATCCATACGGGATGTCAGCGGTGGCGGTGGGGGTGGCAACGGCGGTGGTCGAAATCGCCGCCATCAGCGGCGACAGCGCAAGAATCATGAGGAAAGCTGCCGACGGCATTCCCTCTTCGTGGATTTTGGTGATGTCGGTTGGAGTGACTGGATTGTGGCACCGGCGGGATATGATGCATTCTACTGCCATGGCAAGTGCCCATTTCCGTTGGCCGATCATTTGAATTCCACGAATCATGCGGTTGTGCAAACCTTAGTCAATAATATCAATCCAGGGAAGGTACCAAAGGCGTGCTGTGTGCCAACGCAGCTGGAGGGCATCTCGATGCTCTATCTCAATGACCAAAGGACAGTTGTGCTCAAGAACTATCAGGACATGACGGTAGTTGGCTGTGGTTGTCGATAGAGAGGCCGAGTGTAAGAAATAAAGAAAGAGAGAGAGAGAGAGAGAGCGCGAACGAGAGAGAAAGAGCATCAAATGCTGTTTGGTTCCAAGCCGTCAATGCTTTAAACACAACGCAAACAAAATGGACTGAATATTTGAATTTTAAGTGTAAATCGTAGACTTTAATTGTATGTAGAGCGAAATGCAGCCACGCCCAAGACCCCGCCCCCATCCACCACGTCCAGCCCAGCCGTAACGAGCGCCTGTCACTTTCCACAGCCAGGCTTTGGAAATGTTGCACAGTCCGAAAGAGAAAGATATAAAAAGAGAGAGCACGAGACAACTGTAAATAGCCGCATCTTCACACACCCTTCCCCGCCCACCAACCACCAACCACCACACTACCCCCATCCACCCCACTCAACGTCTCCTGCAGCCATAGCAGTCGAAATGCCATAGACCGCATAGCTAATGCTAAGCTATAACTACTAGATTGAGAAAAGTAAAACACTTTTCCCACAGCCTAATTGTTAATATAAAAACAAAACAATAAACTTTGTAAATTAATTTAAAAATGCTGCAATTAAAAATTAAATTGAGCAAATAAAAGAAGGAAAAACGAATGCAAATGAAAACTTGAAATTATGTAGACCCTATCTACAGTTTTTTATAGCTAAAGATACGGATGTAAACATACAGATATATATAGATATATTACATATATATGCTATAAATATATACTGCGTATGTAACTCTCTTGTATATGTACTAAAATTAAAAGCAAACACACAATATATCAAAATATATGCAAAACGGTATTTAAACTTCGTTCCCTGAAACTAAATATAACTGTATAAAATTCTAAACTACAAATACACTAAACTAAATACTATAACTATGACTAAAACTGAGTATGAGACGACGAAGAAAGTAAAAAGTAGCAGAAGAGGAAAAACTATCGTTTATTGTTATGCGTTTTAAGCTAAACTCGAATATAATCGTACCACATATGCCTAAATTAATGAACTAGTATTTAGTGTTAACATTTAAGCGCAGCATGTTGAAAATTAATTAGTTAAAAGTAAAAAAAAAACAGAAAAAACGCAAAAAAAAAAACAAAAAATTGAAGTCGAAAACAATTTCTCGAATCGTTTTGTGCCTGAAGTTGCAGAGCGCTTCCCTTTTCCCTATGTATTTTGTAATTTTCTTATAAACTTTATTATTTTATTTATTTAAAAAACAAAACATTTTATATGAATGATGAGCACTGTGCTGATGATGATGATGATGGTGATCATGATGATCAAAGTTGAAAAAATATAAAAGAAAAAATTTTATTAAAAAACAAAAACAATTTAAAACGCAAGTCTTTTTATTTCAACAAGCAAACAAAACAAACAGCAACACAAAACTGAACAAATCAAATTTTTCAAGGCAATGCTAAAAATAACTGAGGTGAGTTACTTAACAGCGTCCGAAATCCACCCCTCTTCATGTACCTTCGATAGCTCAGTTGGTAGAGCGGTGGACTGTAGAGGCATTGACACAGTGTAGATATCCATAGGTCGCTGGTTCAAATCCGGCTCGAAGGATTTCAATTTTTTTTTTATTTTCTACTTTTTTAAATTATTTGAGTACCTTAAACATATTTCTGAAAGTAATAAAAATTTAAAATAATTTTTATTAATTTCATTCAATGTGACTGCAATACACATAGCTTTATTGTAGTTCCATTAAAATCAGTTTTTAGTTGCACTGTTTTACTTTATTAAATATAATTTAAAAATGTGTTTAAGAACAAAAAAATCAAAAAAAAATTTTACGATCCTTCGAGCCGGATTTGAACCAGCGACCTATGGATATCTATCTACACACAGTGTCAATGCCTCTACAGTCCACCGCTCTACCAACTGAGCTATCGAAGGTCTATATATGGTGCCGTCCAAAACGAGCATAAAAACTATTTACAACAAATATTCGTTCGCCACACAAAAATGACAACAATGAATTGTACAACAAAAACAACAATGTAGATCATATTAAACAAAAGCGAATACAACTGCTTATCGCAGCATTGCAGTCAAAGCAATGTGTTGCGATAAGATATTTGGGAGAGCAGGTAAACTAGACTAATATATTATTTTAAAATAAACTGTAATTAACATAAATGAATTATGAACAGTGTATACTAAGCTGTAATTCGCTGCACGAAATTAGTTTTTCTACATTGTTCTGCGCTCTGTAAAATAATCGTGAATGATAGTAATCTTAATGTTTTTACATGCAAATGTAAAAATAGATCGATTGATAAAGTTGTGTTTTCAATGAAATTAAAGCACAGCTGATAGTATTTTAATTAAAAACAAAACTACACTTGGCAACAAATTTTAATTACAGTGAACATATTTTATTTCCCTAAATGCTCACTTGTCCATGAATTATCACAAAAAGCTCAAAAAGTGGTAAGAAAAAAAATTTAAAAATTTTTCTTTTTCAAGAATTGAATAAATTATTTTAAAAGTAATAATAACTTACATTTATTGGCTCAAGAAAGATTATGGATAGCTTTACTGTCTCTGAAAAGAAAAATATAAAATACATTAAGTCGATGTTGAGAAATGTGATGAAATCGAGAAGAACTTTTAGTAAATATTTATAAACAAGCAGAGATAGGAGGAATTACCATTCGCTAGGTGCATTGAGTCTGGGAAACAACAGAGATTACAGCGTCGTCACATCGGAATCTTGACTTTGAGTCCAACTAGAAACTCAAGTCCATGTGAGTCATCCCACTGGTTGTTGCCTTTTCTGTGTTTATAATTTTTTTTTATCAACGGACAGTAAATTAATTTACCGAGCACTACAAAGTCAATTTTCGGCTCAATTAAATGACTCATCAGGCAGCAAAGATGCTGAGAGAAACTGCCACACACAAACCAATACAGAGGAAGGGAGGAAAAGAGAGAACGAGAGAGGGAGAAACGCAGCAGGAGAATAAACCCAAAGAGGTGGGTCTGTAGGAATCATTGTATCATCTGTTGCTAAAATAACTATGAACAAAAAATTGTCAAATAACAATTATCATGGATAATTCCTGGAACTTGGCAATATTCTAGATATTGATAGTTCGATAAGACCCCCACAAGTCCAGAGATCAAGATTAAAATTGAGATAGGAAAATAACTTAAAAAAACTAAAGATTCATTCAATCATATAGTAGGAAATTGATACCAACATCAAGGTAGCAGTACCGAAAATACAAAATTTCAAAGATCTTTCGACTATGATAAGGAAAATGGTCAGGGAAAACTAGTATTTTGAGTCATTCTTAAAAATTATGAACATTTGTTTCAAGATACCTGAGCAAATTACTGGAGGATGCTGCAGGTTGCTCACCGCAGGGCTCCCTCCCTAACTATGCCGCACTCACTCTCGCACTCTCTCTCCCATACGCTCTCTTGCTGTGACTCTACGCAACGAAGCAATAATTTTCTTATCTAACAAGACAGCTTGGACCATCGATCCAGCAGAGTTTCAATTCTCTCACTCTCTTTTATTGTTCTACTCGCTCGCTCTCATACCTTGCTCAATGGATCACACAAATTGCCGCAATAGTCCCTTAGTGTATCCAAGTGTGTGTGTGTGTGTGTGTTTTTGTCAGTAATTATCCGTAAGCTGTCAGTTTTTTCGCTCTTGCTCTCTACTTGGACCTTTGGACCCTTGCACACATACACATACAAACGTATGCATGTATAATGTACATACATATAGATTAACTGATATAATAGCTGCTCGTTGGCTTGCTCTTTATGACTAGCTGCCTTTTCTTGCTTCTTTTGTTCTTGTTGTTTTTGGCATCCTAATTGGTTTGTTAAGTATCTATCGTCATCCCTTTTCCTCCCCATCTTTGCGGGCCGTCAAAAATTGCCCCTCGTGTGTGTTTCTTTTGGCTTATCAGTAACACTTTGCCAGGCGCCGACGACGCTGCTGCTGCGGTAGTTTGTTCTCTAGGCCAGGCCAAGAAGCCAATGCTGTGGCCACCTGCCACTGATAAGGGGCAACCCAAAAGATTTGTCTTGTGCGCGAGTTTCTTGCATGATTCACTTGCGGGCCACAGGCGTTGCACACTCACAGACTCTCTCACACACACACACACACACACACACACACACTTACTGTATCGATGAGTCACTTTGGGCAGTTGCAGCATCGTTTACTAGGTGGCCCCCTTAATTGTCGCCCTGATAGCAGCACACATTGTTTTTGTTTAATTTACTCCAAGCGCCGGTTTTTTGATCTAACCGAAACCGAAAACAAAAACGAATAAAACAGCAAAAAACAAAAACAACGACAGCAGTAACAACAGTGCAGCAGCGACAACGAAAATCGTTCATTGCTTGCGCAGCGAGAAAGCGCGCACGAAAAGCTTGGTCGCTCTCACTCCCACATTCATTCGAGAGCTTGCAGTACCGTTTTGATTTGTACACCACTTGCTTACTGATAAGTTCATACAATTTTGCCGTTTGCTTTAAGTATACGTTTTGGCTCAACACATACATTGACCTTCGATAGCTCAGTTGGTAGAGCGGTGGACTGTAGAGGCATTGGCACAGTGTAGATATCCATAGGTCGCTGGTTCAAATCCGGCTCGAAGGATTTAAATTTTTTTTACTTTTTCTTTTTAAAATTTACTTTTTTAAATTAATACAAATGTCTCTACATTTCCAAAAGTTTTTATTTAGTTGTAAATTTTTATTTGGTGTTGAAATTTAAGTTTTGGCATACAATTGTATGCCATATTTGATGGTATGAATAGAAAATTGTTATACACTATTGCTAAGACAATTCTATTTTTAAATGCTTATTTGTTATATTTAGTATTTGATGTAGTTTTTTTAGTGACATGTCATTACTTTATTATTAATTGCCCATAATCGTGGCCATTGACTGCTGACAACATGCGGCATTGCCTTTTATGCCCACAGATTTGGCCCAAATGGCCCAGACAAAGGCAACAAAAAGTCTGTCAAAAGTTGCAGACGTCCTGCCGCTGCTCACTGTTGACTGGTGGCTGCTTCTGCTGCTGCGGCTGCTGCTGCGTTTGCTCCCAAACAGATGCTATCAATACATCATTTGCCTTTGTGCTGCTGTCACAAATTCATTCACCTGTTCTCGGGCCACGACTTCATCATCATCCACATCAGAAGCCAAAGCCAAAGCCGATGCCAAAGAAGCCACAGCCGGGCAGACAATTATACTGCGTTGATCTCCAATTAGGCTGTCGAAACTCCATTTACACTGCAACGGGCGTCGCACAAAAATACATATACGAGACGTGGCCTTTCATAAAAAATAACACAACAATATAACATAAATGGAAAAAACAACAAAAAATAAAAGAATAATAAACTCTTGCTGTGCCACAACAAGTTGCAAGTCATCATCGCATCTCCAACTCTCCACAGAGGCAACATCATCATCGGCAAGTTAAGTAAATACAAATATGAATGAATTGCTGTTCGCTCAACGTCGATCTGAATCGGAATCTGAATCTGTATCCGAATCTGTAGCTCTGTAGCTGTATCTGACTTCGTCTCCGACTCTGTGTAAACTTGTTGTGAAGATCTGGATCTTGGCGAATCATCGGCATTGTGTTTTTGACTTTTTAGTTTTCAGTTTTCTGTTTTCAATTTGAGTTTTTGAGTCTTGTGCTCGACTTGGAAGTTGGAGTGTCCCAGGGCACCGCTTGAGAGCTCTACTTGGCCAACAGTTGCAGTTTTTTTCTGTTGTATCTCCTTTACCTTTTTTAATAATAACAAAACAGTTTTACGAAAACCAATTCGTGTAATTTGCTCACCGAGTGCCCTCTTCTTATGTTCTTGTTCTTGTTCTTGTTTTCTTAAAGTGGCAAGTTGTATATACAGATGTACACAGTATATAGAAGCCCTAGGCATGCCTCAAGTTGAGCATTAATTAGTTCAACACTCGTTAGACATTCCTGAAGCCACAGGCATTTGGCATTTGCATGCCAATACCAATCAATTCCATCTAGAACTTAATACCTTCAACCATGCCGTTATACAAACATAATTGAAATTCCAAGAATTCATAAGAAAGTTATATTAACTAGTGGTTTGGGGAACTTTGGTTTAATCAAAATGGGAATTATTAATTAATTAATTTAGTTTTAAAATCATTTTTAAAGCTCAATTAGTGTTTGTAATAGTACAACAAGAAAGAAAAGTACAGTCGAACACGCCCGACCGTATAATACTCTCTGCGTTTATTCCCAATTATAATACTTAAATCGGTATTCAGACATTACAATAGATAGTTCTTGTATTAGAATACGTTAAAACAAAAAAAAGATAAGCATAATCAAGCATACATGTGTTTGTCTGTATGTACATACAAATTCGTTTGACGTTAAATGTATGCACATACATATGTGTGTATGAATACTATTGGTCGGCACGACTAGCGCTGTCTCTCTCGCGCTCATTGCTTTAGAATAAAATCTTTGTTGCTGCATTGCTTTCTTGTTTATGGTCGGATTCTTATGAAACTTTCTGGAGAGTTTGACATGATACGTCTTCAAACGAATCATAAATAACAACACTGTACGATAAGAATAAATGCTTTAAAAACGGCATGCAAGTTTGAAATTTACTTTAATTTCTTGCGGAAAAAGGGGGCGTGGCAGCCCAAAACTTTTGATGTCATTGGATTTATGCGTCCTTTAGGAACACGTGTACCAAAATTGGTATTCCTAAGTGCCATAGTTACTGAGATATTAACCGAAAACATCTATTTTTTCCGAGGTATGTCTAGTTTTTTGCTCATTGTGGGCGAATGGGGCGTGGCATCGAAAAAAAAAAAGATTCTTGTATTGACTGACTAAATATCGAGTCGATAGAGACCAAATTCAAACTTGTAGCTCTTACCATCTCTGAAATCTGTTTGTTCATACGGACAGACAGACAGACAGACGGACAGACGGACAGACGGACAGACAGACGGACAGACGGACATGGTTATATCGACTCGGCTTGTGACGCTGATCAAGAATATATATACTTTATGGGGTCTGCCACGCCTCCTTCTGCCTGTTACATACATTTGCACAAACCCAATATACTCTTGCAGAGAGTATAAAAAAGAACTGTATTATACTAAACTATATTTGTATAATATTATAATTATAGACTTAACTATAATTCCAAGTTTTTGCAGAAATTTACTTAATTTAAATACATTCCAGTTTGTGTATCTTAATATACTTAAATATCTTAAACGCACAGATGCTTAGATATCATAAAATGGGGCGATACACAAACATGCATGCACACATGCAACTGAATAATGTTGCCACCAATATGGGGGGCATCAGCATGCAACACGAAAGCCGCGTCGTTGTGTCTGCAGCAGCGACTCCAGCGTGTCTTTGGAGTTTGGCTTTCGCCAGCGACAAGGAAGAAAAGAAAAACAGAGGGAGAATGAGTGAGAGAAAGAGAGGTAAAATCTTATTAAAGCGTAACTAAATGCCACGGATTAATGTCTAACTGGCAGGCTGCTGGTGCTGCAAGCTGCGACCAGTTGTGCCTCCCAACAGGTGCTACGCCTAACGTACCTGTAGTCGTTCATGCCACTTAAGTGACTCGCCTGACAGTGGCCAGTGGTTAACCCATGGACCCCACAACAAACACTACCTCCACAGGCTGTGGCATTAGCATATAAGCTGTCTTCTCTAATGAAGCAAGTTGCAAGTGGCTGTTGCAAGTTCAACTGCTCAAATCGCTCAATGCCAAACGGAAGCAAACTAGTTGCAATCAATGCAAATTTCATAACAAGAAAAAAATCAATAAATAAAATAGAAACCAACAAAAACAAAACAATTAATCAGCGTCATTTAAATCAGACAAATTCAAAGTCAAGAATCGTTCAATCGTTGAATCGTTGAATCAATTGCAATTAACATTAGCAACTGCAGCAACTAATTGTTAATCGCGATTAAATCTGATTGAAGTCGATTTCAGTCTTTGACATATTTCTTTACGTCATTCGATTTGAATTTAACTAAATCGATTTGTGCTGCATTTATTAAATTTTAATACCAATTAATATACATTTAAAATATATATAAATTTATATTGTTGCTCGTGCCTGAGCAGCCACTGATACATTTAATTTACATTTAATTAAGATAAATATGGTACTTCATTTAAAAGGTTTTAATGTGATACAAATTAGCATTAGTTTAAATTTAATATGTTTTAATTCAAATTATTTATTTAATCCAGTTAAATACAATTTATTTAAGTGTTTTAATACATTTTATGTAATACTAAAAATTTACATCATTAAATAAATTAATTTTATTTATTTTTAAACTAAACAGTGCATGTACAATTTAATATTATATATGTATGTATAAAATGGAGCTGCTATTAATATTATTTACTGTCCTTATACCAATAAAGTTAAATAATTAATAAATTAAATTATAAAATAAATATACATATTTAAAATAATATTTTTTATTTTTTAAGCATTTACATTTTTTATAAATATTATGGTAATAATATAGGATTTTTTAACATAATTTACATACACATTTTAGCAAATATATTTATATATAAATAAAATATATACATTTAAAAAAAAATAAAATAAAATTTTATGGTTAAAAAAAAATAATTCAAAAGTACTTTAATAAAATTTAATGAAAAATACTTAGTTTATAAAAAAAAATCCAATAAACTTTTAATAAATGTCTTAGAATTATTCAGAATTTTAACAAAAATATTTTATTTTATTTTTGTTAGCTTGAAAAATAACAATAATTATTTAAATTGAACTTTTCTATCCAGAGTTCTTTCAGCGACTTTCAAAGTCTACTAATAACAGTTTATAGCGTATTTGTGGATACGCAGTGCCCTTTGAAGGCAACTATTTTATAGGGTATATTGGGAGTAAACAAAATAGTTGTTCATATGCGTAATTATGAATGCAGTTTCGTTGCGAGCAGAAGCTGAAGTCGAAGTCAAAGCTGAAGTGGCAGTGCAATTAATAAACTAAAGACTGCAATTGAAAATTGACACAAGTGACTTGGCTAAAACGGAGGAAAAGGATGAAGAAGGGAAGAAGAAGGGGCGTTTATACTGGGTGTTAGTTTGATTTATCATTTGCTAATTGAAAAATTATACTGTCAGGCAGTTAGTTAAAATGTTGTCAACTGCGGAGTACTTTTCGAGAGCGGAGAGAGTGGGAAGGTTGGAGGGCGGCTAATAGGGCGGGGTGGACAGGCTGACAGTGCCAATTTATTGAATGATCGGACGCAAGTGCTGGCAACTTGTAAATGATACAACTCTGGAATTTTTCCTAGGAATTTTGATTGAGTTGAATAAACAATGATTATTTTATTTATTTGTTTATTGTTCATTGTTTTTGTTATTTTCTTTTTTTTTTGTAAACGTATTTAATATGTAAACGAATTGTGTAAGTGCTGGGCGCTAAAAATAGCTCAGTTTGGTTCAGTCGATTGCGATTGCGACTGCGTCTGAAGCGCCCATTGCAAATAAAGCAATGCAAACACACCGAAGTGAAACGGTATGAATCGAAAGACTTAGGCAACGAACTGAGCAACAGTTTAAGCGTTTAAGCGGCTCAAAGCCAACTGGCCAACTGGGCAACTGGGCAACTGATCAACTGGGCAACAACGGCTAACAATAACAACCGTTCATTGTTTGGCCAACGAAAATTTATAAGCTACCAGGCAAATCAATGCACATAAATAAACAAAATGTGACGTTGAGCGAAAGACAAGCACTTGAAGTATTTTAATTGTCTAAATGCCAGTGTGCTGATCATCAGTGTGCCGACCGATCGACTCTGGGACTCCCCCACTTCCCTGATTCTTCTCATCTTTGACAACAACAATTTACATTGTATCAATTGCACTCTGCTACAAAAACGCAGTTTATTTACACTCTTAACTACCAAATAGCAAACAATTATTAAATTTCATTGCTTGTTAGAAATGTTTTGATTTAAAAATAACTTTTATAATTGCTTAACTTAGTAAATAACTAACAAAAAATAAGTATATCGTAAAAACAAATAAGTTTACATTTATTTATTTTTAATTTTAATTAGTTTAAAGTGTGATAAGTTCAAGCTTATCTATAGAATTTTTTGTGGCTGTTTGTAACTATTAATTAAATTTATATTTAAATTTGTTTGTTATTCTTTGAACAGTCTTAATATCTAGTTGGTTTTTTAAAGACTTTGTAGGATAATAATTAAATCTTTTCTCTATTATTAACTTAAAGGAGAGTTCCTTAAAGTGCAGAATTCTATGCTTCTAATATTTTCTTAGTTTTGGTTGCATAGTGTTAACTGAAAGTGCTGCAACGCTGCTGGAGCTGGTGACACTCGGAGCTGAGAGATGGAAGCTGGCAGCTGGGAACTGGGAGCTTTGGAACAAACTGAATGTTGTGGAACGTCCCGCTTGCGCCTACGACAATTTATGTGTTGGCTTGAAATTTCTCACAGAAAACAAAGGAAATTCCAGGTGAGTTGAGGAATGTTAAGGCGAGTGGCGTGGCGTGGCGTGGAGTGGCGTGGCATGGTGTGGCAAGTACGTAAACGAATACGAATACGTATACGTATTCGAATTGCAAGCTGGATGCTCTTGACTTCTTTCAGTCGATTGGGCCGCCGTTGCTGACATTTTGCATTTCGTGCAACGCATTCCTTGGGGCGCTGCTGGGCGCATGCGTACCACACACCAAGGAGGAGGCAACAACAACAACAACAGCAATAACAGGAACAACAAACAGTAACAGCAACAACGATGGCGACGCAAAACATCGACTCTTGGCCAACATTGACACTGATGAGCCGGACTGAGATCGAGACTGAGAATGAAACTCTGGTAACAATGATGTTGCCAGAGGCACAGAGAGTTTTGTGCCGCTGCCTGTTGCATCTGGCAGTCAAGGTGGTCACCCCAAATGCAACACGCAACGGCAACAGCAACAGCAACAGCAACAACAAAAGCAACAGCAACAAATGCGGCGTGATTGTTATGGCTGCGTTGGCAGTCGCCTTGTTCCCCAGTTGCATTGTAAATTCGTAAAACAATAAAGAAATAAATTACTTTGGGCCCCAGTGCAAGTCTAACTTCCAAGTCCAAGCTCAAGTTTAAGAACTCTTGTACTTGTGCTCGTGTGAGCCAGGAACAGGGACAAACTGAACGGACTGGACAGACAGTTAAACAGACCAGCAGACAGTGGGACAGACAATAGCACAAAGAACACGACAAAGCGTTGAAATCGTCGTGCCTTTTGTCTGGCAATCCGGCAACCCAAAATGGCCGTCACTTTTGGCTCAATTGAGTTTTGGGCCCAGCCAGTGAGCCAGCCAGTCAGCCAGTAAGCCAGCCAACTCGGCTACACTAAAAAGAGGCAACAAAAATGCAAACGTGTACCTCCTACAATTCTGTTGTCCGACATGAACTTTGCGCGCTGCCTGAAAATTGCAATTTTAATGCAATTCGTGAGTCGGAACCGGCAAGCAGCGAGCAGAGAGCAGAGAGCAGAGCAGCGTTTCAGCCAATCGTTCAAGTCCAAGTACAATTGGACCACCCCGACTGCAAATGCAACTGCAATTTCAACTGCAACTCCAACTCCTGCACCAAGCTTCTACTTGGAGTTCGCCTTCGACTGCCAAAGGGGCTGGAAGAAATCAAGTAGAAGGAAGGAAAAAAGGAAATAAAACACCCGCGCAGCTGGGCAAATGACACGGAACGAACATAACTGGAATAGTGGGCGGTTTGAGAAGTATTGAGTGCATTTTAGAAAGCAAAAAAATGAATAAACAAAACACAGAAAGAAGCTGATTGAACTGAATTGAAAGCCTGTAAAATTAAGTACTCCTTTAAATAGTAGGTATATTATTAAGAAACAATACACAGTCTATATTTAAAAGCCATTTAAGAATGAAAATATATTTATTTTGAAACACTGACTTAAGACATTCTTTGCTGACTTATACAATTTTCAATAGTTTAGTTTAGTTTTAGTTTTAACAATTAAAGAAATATTATTTTTTATTTATAAATTTTGTTTAGTACAGCGTAAACAAAATTTGTCCTTTTGAGATAAAAAACTTTATTCTAGAAGATTTTTGAATATAATTTTTTATCTTCATTAAAATTATTTGAACTTGTTACCAAACTTTAATAAAGACATCAATTTTGTATGAAATTTTCTATTAACTTTTATAGCAAAATAATATTTTATGTTTATTCTTTGCAAAAGTTCTGTTAAACAGCCGCTTAAATCTAATTGTGAGCCATTAAGAAACTTTTACTAGTTGATTTCTACTTCAAAACATACTTTTTATCAGATTTCGTTCTTAGCTTTATATTCCTGTTTTCTCTACAAAAATTTCTTAAATTGTCTTAATAATTTTCTTAACTCTGTTAATAATCTAAACGCGTCTCAAAAAATCTTTCTAATTTTTGTACAAAAAATCACTGACAGCCTTGTAATAGCCAAACAGTTATAGTTATCGCTGATCATCATCATAAACACACACATGTATGAAAACACAATATAAAGAAGACAATACCTCTTCGATCGTACCTCGTGTACATCTTTATATATGTTGTTTAGCTCGGGGCGAGCAGAAAAAACATTTGGCGTTGCCAACATGTCTGCCATGACAAAAGCCAGAGACAGAGTCGGAGTCGGAGTCGGTGTCAGAGTCAGAGACTCCAGTCTACAGACTGAACAGTCTTCAGTCTACAGTCTTCAGAGTCTTTGAGTCTGTGGAGAACTGACAATGAGACTCTCATGAAATGCCAAAATGTCTAGCTGCGAATGCTACACGGACAGCAGCCAAAAAAAAGTAAAAAAAACAAAAAAATTATAACAACAAAGTTAAAAAAAATAAATGTTAAAAAAAAACTCAACACAATGATTTCAATAATGAACTGTAGTTTTTTTTTGTGTGTAATTTTTTTCTGTTTTGTTTTTTTTTTGTGTGTGTGTTCGCCGCGAGGGTTTAATCTAGATAAACAGACAAGCCACAAAAAAGTGCTTCAACATGAGCCAAAACGGGGCTCAAAACCAACAACAACAGCAAGAAGAAGAAACTCGTCTTTGTTGTTGTTGTTTTTAAGACATCGTGTGTTGTTCATTTGGCCCGACACGCCCCTCTACCCCTAGCAGCTAAGACTCGACTCGACTCGACCACCGGGCGACAGCTCAATACATTTTGCGCCTTTAATGGAATTCAATTCAATTCTTATCGTGCAGCAAATTATTGTTATTAATTATATGAAAATGAGGGGAATGTTAAAGGGGCGGTAATACGCTTAGAAGAGGGGTAGGGGGAGTGGGAGCGACAGAGGGGGGTGTGGTCATCGCTAAGCAACAACAATTGCTCAAGGGCTGGGAGCGACACGCTGTCTGTGGCTGACTGCGAATCGTTCGAGCTGCCTGATTGAAGCATAAATAATTTCATTATTATTATTATTTATTAGTTGTGTAGTTGTTGTTGTTGTTGCTGCTGTTGTTGTTGCTGTTGTTGTTGTTACCTGTATTGTGTGGGGCGCACCTTTGGCAAATTAGAAATCGCCGCATTCGCGTTGATTTCGGATTAGCCCCCAACTTGAATGATGACTGACTAAATGACTGAATGACTGACAGCCCAACTGACAGACAGACAGACTTCGACTGACTGACTGAACCTATACTCGCATTGAACTTCAAATCAACAGCGTTCATATTTCATCAGCTCATTACACTTCACATCTATTATTAACAATTCATTTCAAATCTAAAAAGGAAGCAGTTTCAAACTCACAGACAATATGTCGACTTTGCCATTATATACTACCGATATAGGGCCTTGTGTCTATAACTTAAACGCGTTGACAGGCGTAACTTTAATTTAAGTTTATAAATTTATTAATTATGCAATTAATTTGTATTTAAATACGCTTAATTATAGCTTAGAGTGAATTGATTAAAGCTAAAGTTATAATTAAAATTTATAAGCAATATAATACGTGCTATTAAATTTTAAATTATATAAAACTTTAATAAAATATAAAAATAAAGACAAAAAATATATATTTTAAATTGAAATTATATAAACTATAAAACTTTGATAATAAATTGGAAACATATGTTAAATAACAATTAACTTAAGATTTGGGAAATTTTATATGAAAGAAAAGTAAGAAAATAAATTTTAATTAATATCTAACTTTTATTCTAACAATTTTTACTAGTTAATATTTTTATATTGTTTTAATTTTTTACTTCAACAATACCTATTTTAAGATTTAGATTTATGAAAAAACTTAAGGTCTTATTTAAACAACCATCTAGTTTTTTTGACTTAAGAACGTTTGGTTAGTCTTAAAAAAAACCTAAACATAGTGTTTTTAGTTAAATTTCACTTTTAGCTGCATGTGTTAACAATTTATTATGTAGTATAATTTTGATGAAAAATGAATCCTTGAGTATACATAAAATTTGAGAACAACAAGAGTTTTTACTACACAAGTCTACAAATATTTCAAGCTCTTATATAATCTTTATTTAGTTATTTTCCAAAGTTCTCAGCGTTCTCAGCACATGGAAACAATTAGTTCAATGTTTTAGCAAGTGCAGGTCGATGTCGTAACCCGCAAGACAATATCTTTGCTTGTTTCTATTAACTGTTGCTGTGTGAGATTATTTTTATTTTTTACGTCTTTTATTTTATTTTTTTTCTAAAGTTTTTTATTTTCTATAGTTTAAAATAACAATGTGATCTATTCATGGTGACGACGATGTGAGCATTTTGACATTTACGCCTCGGCGTGCCAAAAAGTAGCGAAGCGTGTGGCGATCGCAGATCTCAGATCACAGATCTCAGTACTCAGATCACAGATCACGGATCTTGTTGCTTACAGATCACAGATGACAGATTTGAGTTGTCAGTTGTGTTAGTTTGTTAGTTTCGTGGCTAAATACAAATTGGAAATGCCAACAGAGGCAGTCGTTTACAGGATGATGGCGATGCAGATCATTATCATGAAGATAATAAATATATATATACAGTCTAGTGTACTCATTCATCATTTGAGAGCATTGCTCATTCGGTTTTGTCTTCTGAACAAAAACAACAAATAAAACAGTCTTTTTCTTGGCTTCTTGACAGTCTTTTTGTTTGTGGTAAGTACGCGAATTTGAGCAGATATATGCACTTTAATGGATCTTGATATATCTGCACTTCAAAGTCAATCAAGTGATCAATATTGTAGCGAATTTCGTTGAAGAACACTTACTGAACAAAGCAGTGCATTCTTTACTGAAGACTACTTCAATTTTGACAGGGCATATTCTGTTTTTAAGCGATTTATATATCAGTTAATACTATATAGTACTTATCTGTATCAACACTAAGTACTAAGTGCTTGAAGAAGTTTGAAAAAAGTCATATCCTTTCATTTAATTTGTTTCCTTTGCGCAAGACAAGTTTGTTGCCTAAGTCTTTTGTTTTTAATTTGTTTGAAATTAACGAAAAGTGATTTGGCTTTCAACGATGTCTAAATAAATTGTCTGATACGTAATGACCAAAGCCAAGTTGTGTGTGTGGTCCACATCCTGACCGCAAATTGCTAATCAGCCCGTCAGCCTCAGGGAGTGAGCGAGAGAGGGGAAATGGGAAGATTTATAAAATTTATGCGGCTTATTAGCGCGTCTCAAATATTTTAGCAGCAAACAAATTAGGTCCACTTAGGCGGCAGATCTTTCATGCAAACCCAAAAACCCAATTGGCAAAAATTATTTCATCAAATATGAACGACTGAGACAAAAGGCGATAAAACCAAAACGTTGTTGCAAAAAAAAATACATATATAAAAAGCTTAAGCTGGCCAACACCCAAAGTGTCTATGCGCACACCTTGACTATGCCAAGAGAATAAACAAATCCAAAACCACAAAAAGAAAAAAAAACACAGAAAACAAAGTTAAAAAACCGAAACCGAAACAGAAACAGAAACAGAAACAGAAACCAAAAGCAAAACGAACCACAACCGAAACGAGACATAAAAAAATCATATAAAAAATCGTTAATAAATTTCACATACACATCAAGCAGTTGGTGGGAGTGTGGTTAACGGGTATGAAGGGGAAAGGGGATGAGTGAATCGGGATCTGAATCGGGATCGAGCTGTCGGATCGCAGCTGCAGCCAAAAGGGAGCTAACCTTTTATATACCTTCGGCTGACCAGCGACTTGGGTCTGAGATAATCTAAAGTAAAACTCGTGGAGCATAAATAAAAAAGAAATTACTTAATTTCTTAATAATGTTGTGTTGTTGTTGTTGTTGTTGTGTGCCAATGGCTTGTTTCGACAACTTTTTTATAATCCTTTTAGGCCCCGCGGCTGCTGACTGCACTGTGAGAAATGCTGCAGTGCTTCATCAATCGTTGTTGCTGTTCTTGTTGTTGTTGTTGTTACCGATGTTGTTGTTGTTGCTGTTGTGTTTGTAGCTGCGGCTTGTGCGGGCCTTTGCATTCTGTTGAAATGAAATCTTTATTTCCTTTCGTGACTATAATTAATAATTTTCGGTTTGCTTGTTTTTGTGTATTCGGTTTGTTTTTCGCTGCTTGTGTGTTTGTGTGGATTGCTCAAGGAGCAGCAGCAACAGTTGGTGCTGCAGCGGCAGCAGCAGCAGGAATCTACAGACAGTCAGCAACTTGCAACTTGCAACTGGCCACTGATCACACCACACACGCAGCAAGCTAATAATGATCAGCATTGCCTCTTGCTGATCATAATGATGATGATGTTGGCCTGGCTAAATGCACTGCCTTTTCTACCTTATCACACACAGGAAAAAAATAAAAAATAAAATAAAAATTAAAGTTAAAAATAAAAACAAAGAACAACAAAATGTTTTATGCCTGAAAATTGTTGGTTGTTCTTGCTATTATTATTATTGTTGTGGTTGTTGTTGTTGTTGTTGCAGTTGTTGTGGCTTTTGGCCACTTTTTGCATGGTGGCCAACATGTCTCCTGCGGTTTGTTTTGGTCTTTTCTGTCTTTTTTGGGTGGTTACTGGCACTTTTGCTGCCTTGGCACTGCTCTCCTCTTGATTATCTGCCTCTTTCTCTCTGTTTCTCTGAAGTTTCTTTGCTGCGGCATAAAGCAAACAACCGCGTAGTAAATCATTTCCTAATTAGCGGGCAGTCGAAGCCGCCACAAAAAAAGACGTTGACTGCAACGGGAACTCGAACTTAAACTCAAACTTGAATTGGAACTGAAACTGGAACTGAACTGAACTTCAGCGCTGAGTTTAAGCTGTGCAGTTTGCATTTGCAGCCAGGTTTTGTGGCACGCCACAGCAATTGGGTGGGACGGTACCGCTAATTTGAATTTAATTGCATGCCTATTTGCATGCCGGAGAAAAACCCTTCGAGGCTTTACTGTCCAGCATAGGCATAAAATATTCCAAACAGAACTCACTGTATAGATTCTATACAAAATTGTTAAACTCTTCAGAAATTCCTTTTTAAAAATTCTTTAATCTTTAACTAGAATAATATTTATTAAGTTTTTAAATCAATTATTAGCTGCTAATTGGTTTAAAGATCTTTTGCTAACTGATTTTTACAAGGTCAGTCAAAGAGACAGTCAGACAAGTGGAGAATTTGTGCAGCACGCAGAACAAAGGCAGAACTCTGTGGGGCCCACGCTGCGTATGCGCATTGGCAGCTTAATTAACAAAAGACTTCGATGCTAAAAAATTAAGTGCAAATGGGCAATTAAATGAGTAATTTATGAAACAAAAAATGTGCAGTCAGTTTACTGTTTATGGACTTAAGGATCAGAGATCAGAGTCGACCGGTTAAACAAATTGAATGTGCTGATATTTATATATACTGATCAGAAATCGAGTGTACTATATACTCATATCGTTATGGATATATTCGATTAAGTGCGAGCGAGTATTTTTGTGTATTTCTTTGCTTTGTACCCGTATTAACTCATAAATTCGAAGTTCGTTAAGAATGTCGAAATAATAAATGCGGCTGCCACATTAAGTTACCCCAAAAACAACAATAACAACAACAGCAAAAACAACAACAATCACAGCAACAACGATAACTACTGCGAGCCATCAACAAAACAATGAACAATCGATTAAACACAAAAAGCAACAGCAGCCAACAGCAGAACAAAGACAAAAACGCCGACAAAATGCCGAAGAGCTCAACGCATCCCATTGGACAACAGATGCAGCCTAAAACAACAACAGCAACAACAACAAACTGAACAAGAAGAAGACTAAAAACCACAACACATCAATGAGTGCAACAACTACAACAACAGGCACTGCAGCAAGCGAAAATGAAAATTTATTAAAAATCAACTCAGAGTGATATGCAAGAAACTTTTAGGAATGCAATTCAAATGGGTAAACCCAACATGAAAATGCTCAGCAAAGTATTTAAAGCAATCTTACAAAAGAATTATTTGATATGCCTTAAATACTATAAGTATTTTGTGAAGTAAACCAATTGGTAAATATTTATTGATACTTTCTAATTAGATTATGTTAAACATTGAACTCGGAATATAAACTGCATAAACTCAACATTAAAATGCACATAAAAATATTTTGCATAGGAATTTATACCAAAAGTTCAACAAATCTTTAAATAAATCAGTTCATATGCATACAATGCTTCAAATTATTTTTTATGTAAATAAAACTGTGGATATTTTTTATGATTTCTTATTTGCGTACGTAAAAAATTCAAAAAAATTATTACAATTTCCAATTTGGATAATTTTTATTCTATTTAAACTATAATAAATATTATATACTAAGAGTAAGAAAATTAAGGAAATAATATGAATCTTTTTTGACCAAGGTAATAATAAATTAATAAAAGCCCAACGAATTTGTTAGCAAAGTCAGTGGCCTACAATACTTTCAAGCAAATCAGCTTTCTTTTGTACATTTTATGTGTCATATCTATAGCATAACATACCCCTATCTGCTGTCATGCTACGAGGTATCAACAGTCGTCAGAAGAGACACAAAAGGGCATTGCAATTTGTAGCGCAGGGTCCATTAACATAAATTAAGGGAAATGTCGAGGCGACAATGTCGCTGCTGGTGGAAGTGGAAGTGCCAGTGACGCCCCTACTCACTCCCCCTCTGCCATGCTGCCCCCTAGCAACTCCACTCGACTACAGTCTACTCTGTAGCCAAGCCGGAGATGGATGCAGTGCAGCAAGTGGCGAACTGAGGCCAACACGGAGCAATTTTGTGTGGAATTTATTAAGAGATGGGCTAACAAAACAATTTATGCCTTTTTAATGGCTTATTAGCCATTATTAGTCGCGCTTATCGCGCCCGTCTCCAAAACACACACACACAGTCGCTTTAGCTGAGCCCCTGTCTCTGTCTTTGTTTCTGTTTCTGTCTCAGTTTCAGTTTCTTTACTCGCTTTTTCAGCTGCGTCCTCGAACTTGGCCAGAGCTCAAATTTCAAGCAACGATTGTGTGTGTGTGTGTGTGTTTGTTGTTGTTTTTGTCGTTGACAAAAATGAAAAATTATCGTAATAAATTAAATTTGCTATCGCAAGGCATTAATTCTGGTCACAAAAACGACAACAAGAACAACAACAACAATTGAAAGGAATTTCTGTTCTCTTTTTGCTTTTTACTGTCTCCGTCTCTGTCTTATTTGTTGTTGGTTTTATTTGCCAATTTTAGAAACAGTTGAAAGTGAAGCTTAACGAAGCTTAGTGACATTTCTTGTTATTGCTGTTGTTGTTGCTGCTGTTGGTGTTTGGTGTTAATGTTGCAGCTGTTAATGATGATGACATACGAAAGACTCAGGCAACGAACTTGCTGGCTGATGAAACAATTACTCAAAGCAAACAATTCGATTTTTATATTGATAAATTTAATTATTTAAGTACTTTTCTGAATGTATTAATCAATTTTATAGCACACTTAAACATATAATTCGAAATTAAAATAAAGTATATAATATTTAACCGGATAAATTAAAATATTTAGAAACTGCTTTTAATGTTGATTGATTATTTTTTAGATTAAGAGATTAATTTTAATGAATATACGATTTAGAAAAATATATTAAGGCATCTTATGTTTTGAAAAGTGCTTTAATTATTACTTAAAAAATATATAAATAAAAATAAATTCTTCTTAGGCATCAACAATAAAATTCAAACATTTATTTATGTTTTTAATATAAAACTCAAGTAAATAATTCTAAAAAACTAATATTTAAATAAATGAATTCATTTATAAACCGCTTTGAATATTTGCCAGAGTGAAAACTTTTTGCACGGCTCAGTGGAGACGATTTGTCTGGCATCAACAACAAATGGGAAACTATGCGAACATTGAAAATAGACAAACAATTCGCTCGATGTCTGACATATAGATCTGGAGAAGGTATACTAGTGTTGGTTGTTGGGTTTATATTGGTGGTGCCAGTTTGGCTGTGGTTTGTCGGTACGCAGAGCGATATGAAACCTGTATGGAATTTTTTGACAAATGTTTAACATGCGACAGCTGTTTACTCAATAAATCCATTAGCTGTACAAACAAAACAAAACAAAAGACAAGAGAAAAAGGAACAACAATAAGTTGTACTATTGAGAAAACAATGCGACACTGGGTGTGACAGTAATCACTAATTGTGTCTTCTAATTTATCATTAGCAAATTGAGAAATGTTCGCATAGCATCTGTGCCATAATGTCATAGTATCAATTTTATTAGTTTATTTTTCTATCAATTAAAATGCATTAAAACGTCATTAATTTAATTTGTATTGATGGCAAGTCGTAAACAAATGTTGTTGCTGTTATTGGATATTAACTATTTGACGCAGTTGAGGTGAGCAGACAGCGCAGCGCCAGCATTTCGTTGGCAACAAGTCGCCTAAACGTAAGACTCAAGCAACAAACTTGAAACGGTCAAGACACACAAAAGACTCTGGCACATTTCTCTGATAAGCTGACACAAACATACACACACAGTTGGCTATGTGTGTGTGTGTTAATGTGTGTTAGTTTAGCGAAGCGTAGCTGCATCTTATCTGGCCAATCAATCTTTGTTGTTTGTTTAAACACGTTTCATAAAAATTAATTTTTTTATTTATTAAGCAAAAGCATTTTATGGCGTGCTGTGAACAGAGCCCCGAACTGAAAAGAGCACGCCAGAGTGTCCAAAAACCCAGCCAAGTTCCAAGTTCCTCCCCAGATATCATGGGAGTAAGTTCGTTTGTGTGTGTGAGAGAAACACCTGCTGCGTTGCCCCCTCAGCAAATGTTTTCTCCACTTTACTTCTCTCTCGACTTCACTCTTCTCTCTCTGTGCCTCTTTGGCTACGATGCGCATTGCTGTTGTTGTTGTTGTTGCTGTTGCGTTATTATCATATGATATCATCACCCGAAATTCCTCGCTCGCAAATAAATCCAGCAACTAAATGAATTTCAAATTCTTGTGCTCAACGTCCCGCTGCTTTGTTTGCAGAGCGTCAGCAGCGCGGCATCATAAAATATTAATTAATTAGTCAAGATTCGGTTAGAAAGCGTGCTTCAATACACACACGCAGGCATACACACATGCATATATTCACACACTTTGACAGGGAGCCTGATAATCGCTTTGATAGTAAAATTAGATAAGCTTGACCATCAATTTCTATTGTATTTGCTTAACAAATCCAATCAAGTTCAAGTTTATGAGCAAGCTTTCCATCTCCCTCTCTCCCTTTTACTCACTCACGGCTTTCGCTCTCTTTCTTTCATTTTTTTGACATGTTGTTTAAGCGCTCGTTCTTGAAGAAGTTGTTAAAGTTCAGTTATTGAAGTGAAAACGATGAGAAAAGCAAACAATAATTTATTCGAACTGATTTGAGCGATAAGCGACTTTATTTTTATGCCATGATTTAATGATTTTTATGTACCACAAAAATAAAAAAACAAAAAAAAATAAATGTTGAACATGCTGCAAACAAATTTCAAGCTATTAAGACACAATTAAGAAAAGAACTTGAAAATTAAGGAAAACTTTTTATAAGTTTATGCTGCTAAATAAATATTTATCAGTTCTTGTGAGTATTAATAACAGTATTTTATTGGCATGGAAACCACTTAAAAGACTTCTTGCAGCTCATAATTCTGCTGCCCACTGTTGGTAACATAAAAAACTGTGTCCATTAGTCAACACAACAAATAGATCAAAATGTGATTAGACTATGAAAATTTATTTATTTATTTGAAAATATTAAATATTATTTATATTTCTGTTGTCAGATGCATGTATGAGTTGAGCGTTAAACAAGCTGTACTACATGGCGTATGAGCAATAAGGAAATGCGCAAAAAGACGTTGACGACGCCCACGCGACGATTTGTGATTCGATTTGCGGTGCATAAACAGAAATGCATAAGTTTTTATGGGCCAGCTAGAGTACTAAATCAATTTGCGACAATAAATGTTAAATAAAATGTTGAATATATATGTATGTATGTGTGTAGAGATATTTGAATATATGTATTTGTATATTGAGAGTCGTACTTGGATCTATAGCTGGACCTGTTCCTATTTAACATTTGCGTGCCGCGTTTTATAGCGTGCACGTTTTAGTAATATGTCAAAATCAAAATACGCGCAAGCCTCGCTGCATTTGCAATTAGTCAACGTCAACGTCAAGCTGCAATATAGACAACACCAAACAACAACAGCAGCAGTAAGACTAACAACAACAAATAGTTTGCAATGCAGTCGCAAATTAATTGACTAACAAATTACAAAACAATTAGAAGGCATTCCTTAAATGGCAGCCCACACACAAAAACAACAACGAAAGATGCGCTCAGGCATTCCAACAATGCAGTTAAGATAATTGAGATATTAAATGTGTGACAAGTCGACTAATTAAATACTCTGAGAGTAAAGAGGTAAAGAAGTGAAACATGGTCACCCTTAACTAGATATATATATATATATATATATATATATATATCATGGTCACCCTAAAAATATGCATCATGCCTTAATTAGTGATGCAGTTGTAGCAGATAAGAAGAGATAAAGAAGTACGATCCAAGTGAAAAATGGTCACCCTAAAAATAAACATCTTCTGGTCACCCAAAAAATAATTATGTAGTTGTAGCAGTTCAGCATAGAGTGGTAGGAGTGCAGAAAATATAATGTATGTAACGTTTGAACTTAAAGCTGGTCACCCTAAAATTTTAGAATAAGTTTAAACAAAATTGGATTGATAACATACACATACACTTATATTAAAAACCCAACTATGTCTAAACTATAGACTGGCCACCCTAATTTTTTTATAATAAACAAGCAAGAAGGAAAAATATTTCAAAACTTAGCTAAATAGTGTTGTCTACAGCTTTACAAAGTTGTAATAACCAACTTACTTTTGGCTTAAATATTTATACATAATATAGAAATATTTTTGTGGCATTTTCTAACAAGATTTTCATTTTGTAAACAATTTTGATTTGACAGACGCTATTTCAATTGCCTCGAAATGTGCAAAAGGCGCCTGCAATTTTCAACTATCCCACAAGTGTTAGTGTGTTGCCTATTTGATGGCCCGGCGCTACCAAAATTGGCGCCCAAATGGCTTAGACCTAGTGTCTGTAAGACCGAGACATGGCCAAAAAAAGAAACTACAGCACGTATGTGTATATAGGTATATTTATTAAGTCGAATAATTTAAACTGGTTGCTCAGTTAGCTCACCTTGGTGGTCTGTTGGCAATTGGTGGCTCACGATTTTATAACTTATTATTTTGTGTATAGATCAGGCAGAGAGTCTCTACTCAAGTTGTTGTTGTTGTTGCTGTCGTGGAAATATTTCAAATAGTTTTCTAATAGCCGCCTTGCATGAATGAATTGTTTTTCCATTATGGCCGGGACCGGGCAATTGGGCTTAAAAAATGCATTTCATGCCATTGGTGATTAACGAAACGATCATAAATGCCAGGAGCCGGTGTTGAGAGCTCAGCAAGTGGTACTTAATTTAGAAACACAAACATTGTAATTATTTAAGAATTTTATATGCCAGTGTAATTTCAATCAAACTCTAAATAGCTATCATACTTTGGCTATATTATAATTAAGTATTTATTATAATTACAGTAAAGTAAAGGTGTTTTAAATAGCGTAAGATACGAAAAAAGTCTAGTTTCAAACCAGCAAAACTCTGATACTCCAAATTAAAAAATACTTAATCCATTAAATCTATATAAAGTACTTATTTCTCAATTTTTACCATCTAATTTTACTTGGGCGCTTCATATAATCCAATATCAAACGAAACGGATTACTGATAATTTATGACTAATGACTGACATTTCTAACTGTTTGTTTTTGCTTTAAAGCTACAGTTCGCAATCAAAGTCGGCGCTTCCAGACTTTATTTATAGTTTGTCTATAATTTATTTTCAAGATCAAACGATTTCCAAACAAAAGTCGCCAAGTTACTCAATTTTTCAATCGAAGCGATTGCAGACAAATGGTCGCCAAAAACAACACAACTAATGTTGTTATTGTTATTGTAGTTGTGTGTGTGAGTGTGTGTGTTGCGCGTGTGTGGCATCGATTACAATTGCACTCAATTGTTTATAGAATTGTTTAGGCAGTGAAACTGGAACTTAAAGTCAAATTTGGAACCCCGAGCGTCTGTCATAAATTTCCAAAATGTCAAAACAATAAAAGTTCCAAATAAATTTAGCACATGGCAACATCAACAAAGCTTTCAGACGCTGCGAGGAAGAGGAGAGAGGGCGTGGCGTGGTGGGGTGCTGCTTAATATATCTTTTGATTATTATTAATAAATAAAGCTTCGTTTTGCTTGTGTTGTTGTTGTTGTTGTTCTGGTTGCTGCCGTGCGGTCTGCTTATATTTTATTTTATGACGCGTTTTTGTTGCTGTTGTTGTTGTTGTCGCTGCTAAATAAACAAAAGGCGTGTGTCGACGTCAGCGTCGACTGCGCAGTCCACAAATGCTGCCCCAAGGCTTTGACTTTGAAAAGCGTTTAAGCGGCTTAAGCGTTTTGCCTGCCATATTACCTGTCTCCCTGCCTCTCTCTTCCTCTGTCCCACCCTGCGCTATTCCCCTACACTAGCTACGACTTTGGGCTTGATTCTGATACTAAGTCTGAGGTGCCACAGAGGCTGCCGCGATTTTGTTGCTGCTGTCATCGCATAAAAATTTCGCCAGCTTTTGTTGTTGATATTTCTTATTTGTTTTTTTTTTTCTTCTCTCTCGCGTATTTGTTGTTATTATTAGTATTTTGGTTGCTGCAGGGTGTGACAAATGATCATCGCTGCCCAAGCAGCAGCAGCAGCAGCAACCACAACAACAACTACAACAACAAGCAAAAGCGACGACGACGACGACGAGCAAAAATTGTTGGAGCCAAATTGTCTGGTTGGTTGTTTGTTTAAGTTGATTTGTTGTTATTGCTGCTCGTTGTTATTGTTGTTTCACGCACATTACTTACTACACACATATACCCATCATCTATATGTGTATTGGTGTGTGTGTGATTAGTTTTAATCACACACAACAATTTGTATGCATAGAAAGCTACAACTTAATGCGCTGCGCTTTATGAAGAGTAACAATTTGAATATGATTATTTATTCTCAGAATTCGCACTAGCTTTTAACAAATGTAAAAACTACTTTGAGTGGAAATATATATTGCAAAATTATGTTAATGCCAGACTTTAATATAGTTGTACTTTGACACTTGATTTCTTCCCAATGAATTAAACACAAGTTTATGCGATGGGAAAGTTCTGCTAAATCGCATTTTAAATCTAAAGATTTGTATATTTTTTAAAAGGAAACTTTACTTTATTTAACTTTAAATAATTTATAAATTCTACTATAAATTCTTTTGCTTATTTAAGCAGCTTCCGCTTTAAATTATATTTATTTAAAACATTTATTTTATTTTATTTCCTTTTCTGAATTTATTTATTTATATTTAATCAGTCATTTATATAATGCCATAACGAACTGCCAAAAATTTCCGTCATCAATTGGTTTTGCTTTATTTATTTTTATTTTTTATTTTTATTTTTGGTTGTCAGCTCAATACAAATTCGTATACTATAAATATCTAAAAATAAATTTATTATTTTGAACCAATTTTTATTATTGTATAATTTTGTGGTTAGCGTATTGACGTAGAAACCCGTGATACTCTGTAAATATGAGTAATTGCAGAGGAAATGTGGTTTGCAGGCAAATACTTGAAATATTATATAAATATTATATAAAATATTATATAAAATACTTTAAGACAATCATAAATATGTAAATATTCTAATTTAATATATTTTATATCATATTGAACAGGGTATTTGCCAGTCAATCCACCCGAATTTGCTGCTTTTTGTGCACAGTCTAGCCATAAATATATAGCTGGTTGGCTGCTAGGCTGCTTGGCTGCTTGTCTGCTAGGGAATATGGTGTGATATTATATGAGTATATTTATTTTGGACCATAAGCCAAACTGCTGTTTAAAGCAAGTCAAAGTCAAGTTTTACGATATGCGCAAAACATAAATTATGAACTGCTTATGGCTGTTCGAATTGGAGATGCTTAAATTCACAATTTTTTTTAGTATCTCAACGTTTCTATTGTTTAATTTATTGTGCTTTTATTTAAAAAAGTCGCAATTTAAAATCGAGTTAAGTCGACTCGAGTCGAGTGCCAAAATGGGTCACTAAGCATGACAGTTATGGAGCAATATTTGCGGTAAAAGAGTGTGAATTTCTGTCGTTGTGTGTGTGTGTGTGTGACCAGAACAAAAGACTTAGGCGACAAACTTGGAAATTGATGTGGGCGTGGGTGTGGTCACTTGGGGTGGGCGTAGGTGTTGTGTTCACTGCTCACAATTACGCATGCTAATCGTGTTGTCAACGTAATTAAAATGTAATCGCCGTCGGCCAACTAATGAGCGAGTTGTCATAAACAATATGCAGAGACCCCCCACCAATGGATAACAAAAGGGTGGTGGGTAGGGGGAGGAGAGGGGATGAGACGTCAAACAAGCAATACGGGGCGCAGTTATAGTAAATAATATCTTAATGGCAAATTAAAGCCGCAAACGCGTTTACTCGCTGTGATCAGTTCACTTCAATACAGTAATAGCAGTTGCCACACCCCCCTAACCGCCCCTGACACCCGCTACACAATGCGATAGTTTTTCTATTACAATAATACAAACAAAACTTAAAGTCTATTTTCGTATTTTGCGGTTTGTGGTTAACACTTCTTACTAGCCAAGTCTTTTTTATGGTTATTTATGGCACAGTTTCCCTTGTGACTTAATGTGCCAGTGTGTGTGTGTGTGTGTGTGAAGTGAGTAGTGTAAATATTGTGAGTAGTTCGCGCGTGGGTTATAAGTGAATGTTATGGCGCTTCAAGTGACATTTTGAATGCAAAAACGGTTTAAAGTGGAAATGGTCTTGAATTGGTTTAAAAGGCCAAGAGATCACAATTAATGTGCTAATCCGATTTCAGCAGTGAGTGGAGAACAGTAGACCAAATTCGATATGCTTCACATTGAGCTCTTTATGCTGTCAATCTGTCAGTCTGTCCATCAATCTAATTAGGCAAACGAGTGGTTCAACTAGATTAAATAAGCTTAAGAGCAGTCGATTTTTGGTTAGTAAGCTAGCAGAATAATTTTAAATGTTTATTAGACTGGCACACAGGGTAGAGTTTAGTCTATCAGTGCAGTAAAAATATTAATATTTAATTTTCTGTGAAATAATTCAATTGATTTTCCCATCTTTTAATTTATTCCCCTCTTTACAGTTGTTTCTGCTTGGCTCGCAGCTTGGCTCAAAGTCCAGTTTAGTTCGCATAAATAACAGGATTTTTTGCTCACTGGTGACAACTTGGCTCTTGTTGTTGTTGTCACAGTTGTTGTTTTTTTTTATGCATTTGCAGTTTGGTCGCTGGGGCAATGAGTGTCGATTATTCATTATTAAAAATGAAAAGTGTTGGCATTAAGCGGGACTCAAGACAGGGCCGGCAGGTAGTTAGCCCCCGGCTTAATCAGCATTAGGCACAAAGACTTGCATATTACTCATACGCAGCGTTGCACCTGTACATACAGTTAGAGCGACAGTCGGCAAAACTTAATTACTAAGCAGGAAATATTAGCACGAGTGATTAAAGCAAATAAAACTAATGAACAAGAAATATTAATTTGGCCAAATCAAAAAAGAAAAACACGCAACAGAAAATAAACAAAAATTTTAACTCAAATCAAAATAACTAAAAAAAAACATACAAATTCAAACTCAAAACCAAATACGAATACGAATCCGTTTGCACAAAATCAAAACCGAAACGAAACGCGAACAACTTTCAAGTGAAGTACCACGCCGGTGGACACATTGCCACGAAAAGTTGAACATGCATTTTAATTGCAACCCAGCAGCTCTTAAAGCCGAATGCAAGGCAAATAAAACTTCAGTCACAATTTGTACAAACACACCAAGACAAATAAACACACAACATAAGAAAGCAACAGGGTCGAAAAGTATAGAAGGCTTGGCTAGACTCTTACTTTTTTTAAAGACAGAAAATAACTCTTTTGTAATGTACTTATAAATGCACAAAGAAATGTCTTCATTAAGTATAAGAAGCTTTTAAAATTAATGTGACTAAACAAGCTCTTAAAGCTGAGTTTAAGCACTCCAGCAGCAAAAATTAATTCGAGATATTTGCTAAGAAAAATGTCGTCAAAAAAAACTCCATTTAAAAAGTAAATTTCATGCACTCTTCTAAAGAAGCTGCAACTTAAATAAATAATTTTTCTTGTAAATGTGCTTAGAAAAGCTTTGATTATGCAAATTAATAAAAATTAAAATATTTTCTTGAATAACCGCTACTTAAACTAAACACTTTTTACAAATACCCCTTTATTTTTTAGTGTATTAATAATTGCACAAGCAATTGTCTGCAACATGTCTGGATGCAAGTCGTCATCAGCTGCTGCTGCTGCTGTTGCTGTGGCAGTAGCAGTTGCCTGTTGCCATTGCAGTTGCCTCCGATGCTAACGATGTTGTTGGCTCGTTGAAGTCTGCGGCAACTAGCGAAAATGTTGAGCAATCAAATCAAAAAATACACAAAAAAAAGCGCAAAAATAAAATACTCAAAAAAAAGCTGAAAAAATAAAAATAACGAAATATATATATAAGAAACAAAAAAAAAAAAACATTGTCACGTCAAATTCATGTCATTTAATTAATTTTGTTTACTTGCCGCAACGTTAATTTGTTTTTGCTGCAGTTGTTATTGTTGTTCTTGTTGTTTGTTGCTGGCGACTTGTTGTCTTTGAAAAAATTTTCCATGGAAAATGCCGCAGTTGTCAGGCAGTTGCAAGTTGGCGAGTCTTAAGTTTATCATACTTCAGGTACATAAGCTCAGGCACTCAGACGATCTGTAGTCGTAGTAATCGTATCTCAAGACTCTTGCAAAAAATGCCCAAAAAAAATATATTTTCCCACATGGCTGCACTTTATGCAAAGCACAAAAAAAAACTCAACTCAATTCATTTCGCATGAAATCAAACCAAGTTGTTTTATATACACACACACACGTACATGTGTGTAGTTTTTTTTTTTATTTATATTTTTTTTATAGTTTGCCGACAGACTCTTGACGGCCTGTCAAATAAATGTCGCTTTATTCAAATTTCGCTTCGCACTAATTGTCTTTTTTTTTTTGTGTGTGTGTAGTTTTTTCTTTTGGTTTTTTGGGCTAAGACAAAAGCCTCGAAAACGTAGCTGCTAACGAGAAGCCAGCCAAAGTATTTTGAGCCCATTCTTAAGTGCAGATTAGCCGATTTGTCCTCTTGGTTTGAGCAGACTTTGTGTCGCACTCTTTGAGGCTGCTCCTCAATCAACTTTCGATCAAAGAACAAAAAATTCGTGCCGCATCTGCAAAACGTTGCTTTTGTCCCTGTACAGGGGGATCAGCATCAGCATCAGCATCTTTCTAAGGGCAAGCAACAACAAAGAAATTGAGATACGAGTGGTTGGTGGAACCTTTTTGGCGGTATTTTGCATGGCTCATTTGATTTTTGCTCTAGATGCGTTACGATAGATTCACAAATCACAAAAGGCCAATGCACAGTGACCTGAACTACGGGAAAATTAATTAGCAACGACTGGATAGAAAAGCTGACAAAGGAAATAAGTATATGGCAACACTAGACTGCCAAGGATTATTTGGAATTTTTTTTACCTAATAAAAAGCTTTCAATAAAACGTATAGAGTTTTATTAGAAATAGTTAATTCTCGGCCCAAGAAATGCTTTTTCAGTTGGACTATGAACTGCCTTCCATTTAACTGCTGTTTAACTTTATAGTCCATCAAGTGTTTCTTAAAATCTTCTTAGCCAAAAGCACTGTGCAGCAGCGGCATCTGTACACACAGTTCATTCAAGTTGAAAAACGGAAATTATGAAACGAAAGAGATACGAGTACGAGTAACATACGACACCGGATGTCTGTCTGTCAGTCTGGCGGTCTGTCTGTCTGTCTGTCTGTCAGGCATAAGGTAATCTCAAGTAAGGAGCAGCAGGCGAAAGGATAACTCAAGCTAACAACCAACTGATCAGAGACTACAAAATGTCTGCTTAAGCTGCGGATAAGTTAATTAAATCTGTCAATACTTCAATAACACACAGAGACACACACACACACAAACTCTGGCACTCATAAAGCTTAAGGGACAGGTAAGAGCCATCAAACGACCATCTTCATGTCCATGTCCATGTCGTCGTCCATTCAAGCGCCCATCAGCAACAGCAGCAGCGGCAATAAAAAATGTAGCGCAACATGTGCGGGCCACAATGCCAGTCCCCCTCTACCCTCTTCTCCTTCACTCCGGTAGAAAAAACGGTATTCGAAGCCAAGCTAAGAGCTCTAAGCTCCGAGCTGCAAGCTTCGTTTTAGCCTTGTGCTTCTTGCCTGGAATGTAACTCGATTCCTATTAACTCATCAAGTTGGGCGCTGGGGCGTTATTTTTTGGGTGCCTTTCTTGACTTGAGTTGGTTTTGGCCAGGCCAGCAGCGGATTGAGAGACGAGTTAAAAATTAAATCAGTTTCGGTTAAGCAAAAGGCAACAGCAAAACGAGAAAAAGCCCAAAACTGCCAGGGCTTAAGGCAATTTGTAGCCCTGTGCGGTCCTTTTGCCTGTCTATCTGTGTATGGGAGTGAGTGTGTGTGAGCGTATTACTGTCTACCCATGTGTAAGTAAGAGTGTATGAGTGTGTTTGTGTGTGTGTTTGGCTTTATAGAAGCAAGTATGTTCACACACTTTACTAATAGCTCCATAAATAATAACCAAAGAGGTCAAAACGTTGCCAGAACTACACTGAGAGAAAAATGCCTAGGAAAGTATATAATTTAGCATTACAATGGTTTTCTTTGTAGCTAAAGTGAAATAAAATAAAGCTAAAAATATTTTAGAACAATTTATTTTTAATAAGAAATCATTAATATTTCACTTTAGATGTCTAATAAAAATACAGACTTTCTATAACTGCATTAGGATTGATTTCTGATAGTAAAATATTTGTTAATTAAAAACTCTTTCGCTTTAAAGTATACTACAAAAAGTACTTTATTTTAGAAAAAAGTATTTTGCTTAATGTTTTTTATTCTTAGCAAAATTAATAGTCAAAACTGTTAAACTTTCTCATAAACATTTTTAAAACATCAAAGAAGCTTCTAAATAATTAATTTAATATTTATTTTATAACTAAATTTCCAAATAATAAACTAAACTTTTCTTGAACTGTAGCGTGTAGAACGAGCAACAGGCAGCTGCCCCCAAACTGACATGCTTATGCCTGTTGCCCCACACGGAGCTAAACGTAGATGAAGATGTGTGTTGTGCTATGTGTGTGTGTAGTGTGTGGTGTGTGTGGTGTGTGTGTGGTGTGTCTCAGGTTTTCAACAACAAGCTGCATAAGCCAATAAAGAAGAAACAAGACCAACACCAAAAGGCCACAGTCGGCCAGCAGGCCAAGTTAAGACCAAGTTGCTGCAAAAGGATGAGGAGCAGCTAACAGAAGGCAAAGAGGGGGAGCTGAGAGAGGGAAGTAGAAACAAAAAGAAAGCGCAGGCAAAAGAATACCTTAATTACGGTTAATGGAGCGTTCGAAAGGCCTCTGACTATCTGTGCAAATAAGCGAGAGTTTGTGTGTGTGTGAGTGTGTGTGTATGTGAACGCCGCAAAATAACTTAATCACATTTCAGGGACCACAAAAATTTGCGGGCCATGTTCGTAATTTTGTATATAAATGAGCGGCCACCTAATGAGCCTGATTAACCATAGACAGCAGGGATTGCGAAGGAGTCATCGGGGCTAGAGGGGAAAGAAAGCGAAAGAGACATAGGAAAAGAGAGAGAGAGGGACGAGGTAGATGAAGACACTACTCGGGCGGTCGAGAGCGCGGTGTTTCATTTAACTGCTTTCATGCCACAGATCGCGTCGAATGGGACGCGTCCTTTTGACCTCGGGACAAACTCGACCAAGTCGACCAAGTTTGGACTCGTATCGTGCGATTCCCGTGTTCTCCACATTTTGTGTGTTTGGCTGTGTGTTTTTTTTTTTTATGGTCCGAGACTGAGATGCTTTTAATTTGCGTACGATGTGTCAATGATGTGGACGACGTTGTCGTCGCGTGTGGCTTTCATTATTGTTGTTGGCCGTTGGTAATAAAAATCAGCTTTGCTTTAAATGCCATAAACAAAACGCCTGAACATTTTTGCTGACAGATGTCTTCATTGAAAATTATGCAAGAATCGAGACTCCGACTGAGACCGAGACTCTGATTCAGACTCCGATCCAGACTCCAACTCCGACTCCTCCTCAGACTAAGGCGTCAGGTGGCTTTAAGCGTGAGAAAGTTTGCAGCTTAGCTCAGCTTGATATGAGCTCAGTTTTCTTAGCTGTTTTCAAGCTGTACTTGCTGCTCTGCGGCTTGTAACCAGAGCTTGCTTAAGGCTGGCTTTTTATGTAAATTTGTGGATTAAAGTGATTAAAGGCCGTTTTGAAGCTATATACTCTAGTTCCTGTAGGCAAAAACTAAGCAAAAGTTTAGTAAAAACTTTATTTAAGTGCTTTCTTACAGCTTAATGCTTAAAAAAGCTTACGGTACAGCCTCTCAGCAGCCTCAAAGTCCAATTAATCCACTGATTAACGAGCTTTCTGGCCCCTTAGAGCCACAAAAACTAGAAGGCGCTTTAAAAATTTGAGTAGGGTATAAACAGGTTCGTATTAACTGGGTTTAAATCAAAAATTTTAGTTGTCGATCTTTTTTTGTTTAATGTGGCTTATATTTTGGGTTGCGCTTAGTCATGTTTTGGCTATTTGCGTTAACGGCCAAGAAGAACAACGGCAACAGCAACAACAGGCAGAGCGGCAGCATAACTTAATCATAACTTTTTGGGTGGCCCCCAATGGCCAAAACAATGCTGAATTGTTCTGCTGCCACACAAACACACATACACACACACACAGCGAAACACACTTTGATTTCAATCTGAAAGTGAGCGCCTGGACCAGCATAATAATATTGTATCATTGTATCTTAAGGAGCCGCCGACATAGGATCGTGTTGTTGTGTGTGTGTGTGATTGTTTGGGGCCAAAAGAGTGGCTCTTCGGTTTGCTGGCCAGTTTGAGGCCCATCATCTTCTTCATCATCAATGGCAGCTCTGGGCCTACCGTACAGCACAGTCTCTTTTGCAGCGCTTCCCCTCTACTCCCCCTCTCTCCCTCCCTCTGCTTTTTTTGACTTTGGCACGCTGAAAATTTTATGACTTCATTTGTTGACCACCAAGCGAGAGCAGTCAAAAAAACACAAGCACAACAATAACAGTCGCGGATTGCTTCATAATAGGCTGTTGTTGTTGTTGCTGTTGTTGTTGTTAGTGTTTTTGTTGTCGTTTGTTGTTGTTAGTGTTTGGAGTCTGGACATGCAATACTTGGAATTTCATGCAGCGGCAACAATAGCACAAAGGATTCTTTGAATTTTGATCAACATTTCGATTGAATGGCGCTCGCTTAGTTGGTCTCTGTATCAAATTAGAGTCTAAGTCTTAGACTAAGTAGCCTGATCGAGGAATAAATGCTATAAATTTGGCTGAACAAAGCAAAAACGGCTAATTTAAGGAGGTAGCTGATAAGCTCAAGAATAAATAGATGCTATTATTTTATTACTTCAGAAGTGTCATAAGAAACTTTCCATAAAGTTATTTTAGTATTTTTGAAAGTTTTTGAAAGAGTTAATGCATTTTGGATAAAGCGAGCTCTTCTAAATACTTTTCAGCAGTTTTCTTTTAATAAAATAAGGGCAGAAATCACACTGTTTTGAAATAAATTCATAACAAAATAAATAAATAAATTTACAATAAAAGTTATTCCTCATGGTTTAGATACATTGACTTGAAAGGAATATTCGTGTTAAATAGTATATGAAGTAGTGCAATTTATTTTATTCAAATAATTATTTAATTTAGTTAAAAGTTACACAATATTTTTAAAAAATTTTAACGGCTGAATATAACATCTTAGCAACTTTTTAAATTATAAACCGTAGAATTTAGTGAGTTGCTTAGGCGATTTTTAGTTAATTTTAAGATGGTTGGAAAACATTAAGTTTACTCTAGAGCTGAAACCAACTATTTGTTCAGCTAAAAACGCAGTTCAAGCTAAAATCAACAAAGTTGCCAACATAAATTTAACATGAACATGAGAAACTGGCCCTTTGGGACTAAACATTAACTCAAGTGACTTCATTTCCAGTTGTTTTCTAGTTGTGAGTAAACAATTTAACTATAAATCAAAATCTCTGACTGCCTCTCTCGCTCTTCCCGCTCCCTGACTCTCCTACTCTCCCACTCTGTTGCTCTATCAGCTTGTCTGCTTGGTTAAATTTTTTTGCGCTGGCCAACTCGACAAGTCCAAACACGTATCGTTATCTGTAATTTATGCACTTGTACTTTGAATCACTTAGTTGATCTCGTTTCTCTTTCTTTATGCCCTCAGCTTCTGTTTCTGTTGCTCTGACTTTAGCCTCTTCCTTTTGTTGTAGTTGTTGTCACACACTCACACTCACACACACATACAGTTACTGCGATTTCGATCTTATCAACAATGCGCAACGATCAACAACAAAAGTTGGGACACACACGCAGACGTAGCAGCGACAAAGGCTAACAATCACAAGGGTGAGCGAGAGCGCAGCATGCAGGGGTGTAGGGCGTGTGAGAAGCACGGGGAGTGTGCGAAGTGGAAAGTGGAGTGGGGAATACAGCGCTGGGTGCGTGCGTAGAACAGCTTCATAAATGTAAATTAGAGCTCGTTTAGCATGGACTATGGGCTCGTAAATAAATGCCAAATGACATCATTATCAACGTGCTTTGTTGCCTGCCACAGTTGCAACTGTTGCTGCTGCTGTGACTACTACTACTACTGCAGCAACTGTTGTTGTTTGCTACTCCTGTGTCTGCTACTTTTTCTGCTCCCATTTTCATGTGTGTCTCCTTTGCTCGTTATCGTTTTTTATGCCTTTGATGTTGTCGATGGCAGCGCTGATAGCAGTACATTTAGAGGGATAGAGGCAGTAAACAGTGCAGGGTAAAAGGGGTACATACACTAAAAAAAATTAATAAGTTAGGCGCTTAAAATTTGTTACTTTAACAAGGATTTTTTAAAAAGTTAGAACAAAATTAAACAGTTAAATTAAATGGCAAAATAATTGAGAAATATTTTATATCTTTACACTATCTTTGTTAGTAGACACCCCTCATAAGCGCACGCCGCTCTCAAGCAGATAATTTTTCGCTACAAAATTATCTCGACAAGAGTTTTCTTTCATATTCAATTGTTTTTAGCAAGGACTTTTCGTTACCTTTTATCTTTTTTTACAGTGTAGATAGCGAGATGGATGGACGATGGCGTTTTATCCTTATCAGCAACTGGCGATCACCTGCAGCTGGTGATAATGACTTGTAAGTACAAAATGCCTTGTCAGCGTCAGTGTCAGCCTGCGGATGCGCTGCAGATTGTTCGGATTTAGTTGTTGTTGTTGTCAGCTGCTGTTGTTGTCAGTTGTCAGTTGTTGTTGTTGTCAGTGGTTTTGTGGCTGCGCATCACTTCAATTAATTTGGCTTGGCTTAATTTGCGTTTTGTTGCCTGTCTCAAGTTTTTTTTTTTGCCAGCCTTACAAGCAAATCGTGCGACACGGCGTCCGTTTGTCTATGCCAGCTTCATTATTTTCCATTTCCATTTGCCTTTTTTACAGACAGCGGGACTGCAACTTGTAAGCGACAACAACATCATGAAAAATGCATTTTCAATTCGAAGCGACAACATTGAGGATGTGGTTGAGGACGACAACTGCAGCAGCAACAACAGCAACAACAGCAACAACGACAACTGCAGACTTACAGACGCTCGTTGCTGCTGCTTTGCTGTCTGCTGCTCTGCAGCTCACTTAAAATTCTTGGACCATGTATTGGGGAGCTTGAGTCTTGGGATCTGAAAATCGAAATCGGAATGATGTAGCTGCTAGATGTTACCTGAGAGCCGGGAGTCAACAGCCAACAACCAACAGGCAACAGGCAACAGCTAAAAGCTGAGAGCTGAGAGCTCAAAGCCAAGAGCTAAAAACTGAAAAAACACTTACCACGCCAACTGCAAAAGTTTTGTCAAGTATTGTAAAATTGGTTTTGGCAGGAATAAAAACAAAAGACGCTGATGAGTCTTGGGGTTTCTGTAGTGGAATGAACGGCAAATGACCCTGCCAAGAGACACTAGTCAACAGCATTGAGGTGCTGTAAGAGTATGCAAAGTAATGACTCTCAAATTACTATAAGTCAAGCTTTATTAAATTCTTAAGCTTTATTTAAAAGCTTTGGTGGCCTGACTGACTCTTGGGGAGCTACGGTGCATAGATTTAAATTAAGTTATTAAATTTTTTTAATAATTTATTTATTACTCCACCGATTAGCTCTTTAAAAGCAAGAAGAGAATTATTTATAGTTTAGTATTTAATTAAACTTCTGTTATTAATATATGACAGCAAAATAAAATAAGTTGACTTGTTGTCTGGTGTAATCGAAGTTTCAAGTTAATGGCTTTGACTTTGGGAACATGCTTAAGATGGTCAAGAAGTCACAAGGAGAGAGAAAGGGAGAGGGAGAGCTTAGTGCGTGTTGCGTTGGTTACTTTCCTGGAAAAACGTCGCCCACATAATTTTCAATTTTGAGTTAATGCCACGCCGGATGTTGCCGATTGCCGCTGTTCTCTCTTCTAATTGTCCACTGCAAGTTGCAGCCGGGGTCAAAGTGCACTCAAGTGCGGCCGCTGCAAGGTGCAGCTGTTCCACTAACAACAACAAGAAAAACAACAACGAAACGACAGTAAGAACAACAAATTTTCAGGCAATTAGTGAAAATGTTTCAATTTACAAAACATCCAAATGATAAGCGGGAAATTAGTAAATAAAGACATCAAAAGCGCATAGATGAGGGAAAGGGAAAGAGCAGGAAAATGAGCAGAAGGGGGAATAGGAATGGGAATGCGACCCCAAAGGGAAGCCGGCGCTAATGGCGCTACGAATACGCAGGGAATACAGTGAGAGCGAATGCATACAACAGGTGATTAATTATAAACACTGACAAAACATAAAAATACAATTTTTACCACATACCAAAAAACGTAAGGGGAGAGAAATAGTTATATGAGAGGAGAAGGAGGAAAGTGGAATGGAGAAAGGAGAAGGGCCAAAGGCGGTTAACAAATTGGTTAGAACATTTTTATGAGTGCATGGCAGTATTATGAGGGGTCACTCTCTCTTCCTCTAAGTGTGTGTGTGTGTGTGCCCATTAATCGCAGGTTAATTGCCTACAAAGCGGTGAGCTAATTGCCCATAGGCAGAAAGGTATCCCAGGTAAAAGAGACAGACAGGCAGTGGGAGAGGGAGCAAGGAAGATTGAGACATAAAGTGGGCGTGGGATCTTAGAAGTATTGTAATATTAGGCAAAGTCTCAGTTTTTATGGAATTGGTACAATAATTAATTATAAATAAGAACTGCATATTTGATTTAACATTTATGTAATACATTTTGAGAAACATCTTTAGATGGAATAATGACTTCTTTTAAATTAAATAAGAAGTAAATAACTTAAAATAAATATAAGCAAAAATACAATGTTAAGGCAATAAAAAACAGTTTTTATATTATTTATAATTATTAATTTTATAGTTAAATTAGTTAATTAAGTTAAGTTAATTAAGACTTAATTCTTAAAAGCGTTGCTTAAGCTTTTAAACTTTAAAATAATTAATTTATTAAAATATATTTTATTTAATTTAATGAAAGTTTTCATTGAATTTTGAAAAGTTTTTGAGTTTTTCTTTGATTTAATACGGACTCTAAGTTTGAGCACATAAAAGACTTTATTAATTTAGAATGTAATTAAAATATACAACTGACTAGCTTCCAAATGCACACATACGTAAGTCTTGTACACATACTTTTATAAGTAACTTTACCAAAATGAAACTAACCAGAAATCGAAGCAGCAAAATTACTTATGGCAGAAGTGAAGGCAAAAGCAGAGGAGTCTCAGCTGTGGAACGGAGGTAAGTTGCCTCGTTGCGGGTCCCCAGCAGTGAGTTGGGATCGGGAACTGCTTCAGCTGCCAGGTCCGAGTTCGTAGTCTGCAAATACTCGCACTCAAATGTATCTTCCAGCGATGACGACGGCAGACAAAGCGGTGCGTGCAATCGCAGCCAGAACAGCGTCAGTTGGCCAAAACAGACAGGCCAAAAGAGAAACAGAGTTAGGGAGTGAGAGAGGGAGAGGTGAAGCGAGGGAGACCACGCGGCATAAATTGCGTATAAAACATGGAAAATGAAGCGATAAACTTGAGATACGCGATCGTAAAGCAAAGCAACTTCGTCGTCATCGTCGTTGTAGGTTTATGCAGTCAATCCCCAGGCACAGTGGCACAAATTACCGCTATGGCAGTTATATATTTTAGAGGCTAATAAAATTAGTTAAAATATATGCTAAAAATACTAAACAAATACTACAAAAAAATACTAATGTTTGTATAAGTTAGTTATAAAACGTAGTAGAATTTAAAATTTGAATAGAAAAAAATGTTTCCGATTTGAAATTTCAAGTGGATTTCAATATTCACAGGTAAATAACTTAATTTCCAAAGATTTTCTGACTTATTTAGTTTTACAAGCTGTTTTTCTCAAGCGTTAGGCTTTACTCTATTAAAACTAATTAAAATGTCTTCAACTTCTCAAAGTATGCAATATGAAATTTTAAATTATTAAATTTTTATATAATTTTGATTTTAAAAATTGTATATTAAAACCAATCGAACATTTTTCACTTAATATTTAATTATTTTATTCAGTTAGTTTTCCTTTTTTATTTATTAACTGCCACCAATATAATTTAAATTTATATTTTTTAGTAATTTAAAAGTTAACAAATTTATTGTAAATTTAAGCATAAATTTAAATATTTTAGGAATTTTAATAAAAGTATAATAAAACTGAATGGCACATCAAATTTAATCATTTTTTGGTATTTTGTTTTATGCACTTTTCTTGCTTGCTGTCCCACTGTGCGTGTGGCGAGCAGTTTGGGGCAACTGGCACTGGTCAGTAGGAGGATGGATGTGGCAGAGCCTGTGTTTGCTTTTGAAGCCTGATGAAGCTGTTTGGGGAGCGGCTGTCGCTGCTGCTGTTGGTGGCCATTAGGCGCGGCTTGTGGAGAGCCCGCGGCTGTAGCAGCCACAACGATTGTGGCATCGCCAGGATAATGACACCCCGTCCACACAAAGAGAGTAAGAAAGAGGGAGAGCAGCTCCAGCGCTGGAGTAGATCGCTGGATCAGTGGTGATCATCAGATTCAGCACAGTTATGTTGTGTGTGTGTGTGTGTGGATTTTAATGTATTTGGCCAGATGGGCGTGGCCAAAAGGCGGCTGATGCGTCACGCAATTTTTTGGGCCGCTTTTTGTTTTATGATTTCAGGAAATGGCCAAAAGCTATGAAGCATCATCTTTTTTTTTATTTTTACTTATTTGTTATTTTTTGATGTTATTTATATTTTGTTACCCGTTTGCCGTTTGGTAGTTTGAGTAGCTAACAAGCTGCTAACAAAGCCAAACAAGCAACTGCTTTCGAGTTGGCTCCTGCTTTCAGTTCTCAGTTACCAGCTTCCAATTCCTGCTGAATGATCCCTAAACGTCGTCGTCGTCGGCTGCTCTTTTATAGCCGGCAAATATTTGGCCTTTTTTCGGCTCGTTTCTTGGGGTGCTCTGTTATTATTTGGCTGATTAATTAACATGCCACACAAGGGACCACCGTAGGTGGCAACAACAACAACAACAACGACAAACAACACTGATCTTACACAGGACACGACACAAAGGCTGCTATGTCAATAGCAACAACAACAAATTTAACAAATTGTGTAATTCAGATTTGTATAGGGAAGGATTTACAGTTTGGGAGTTAAACAGTTTGAGTAGCATTGGAATTAACAGTTTAAAGAGCATTGAACGACTGTCGACTGTCTTATAAGAGACTAGAGCTTTAACTTGGAGGTATAAATAAACGTTTTGCACTATAAGCCAGTATATTTTAATACCTAGGCTTTAAAATGAATCGTTATAAATTTATTTAAGACAAATCATAATATAGTTTAAATAGAAAATTCATAGGCAATGCAAATTGGTTTAATAAATGATTTAAAAATAATGCAAGTGTTATTTTTGTACACGAATTATACATAGAAGTTTTATAGAAATTGGCAATATATTTAAATGAATTTTATGCAAAACATGCGAATTTTTAATAAGGAAAATGCCAATGTTTTAAAATAAATTTCCTTATAGTTGTAATTTATGCACATTTATAAAACTAATTAGTGACATTAATTCGATGTTTAAGTGGAAATCAAATTAAGAAATTTTAGTAAAGTAGACTAGTATGTTAGTTATGGGTAATATTAAGAACAATTAAGACTTATAGCTTCAAATAAAAAATATGTTGTAGATTAGTAATAAAATGTCACAGTAAATAATTTAAACCCTTTTTTATAAATTACATTATTTTTCAATATAAAGTCTTTTTTTTTAACTATTGTACCAATACATATATACTATTACATAGTGAGAAATATTTAAAAAAAATTAAATTAAAAAATATTGAAGAAAATACGTAAATCATTCGATAAGAAGTCAAATTGTTGTACGAAAAATCAGGCTAGTGATAAAAGCTGAATTTGAAATATATTTATAACTTTTAAATATAATTTAAATAATTGATAAAATTGAACCAAACAACGAATAATTTAAAATACAATGCAAATCAAAAATTGATCTTTGAAGAATACTAATAAAAAACAATCTCAAAAAAAGAAAAACTCAGAGAGACCACAGTTAAAGAGCAGAGTTAATCGAGCAGAAGAGTTAAAGTTTTGAGTAAAATTCGAAGTCAAAGCCAAAGGTTTATGGCTGCTGCACTGGCTCCACAATCTTGGAGACCATTCATGTGCCTCCCTCTCGCTCACTCACGCTCCCTCTCTCTCTCTCTCTCTCTGTCTCTCCCATTGCACGTGTGTGTGAGTCCACTTCATTTTGTAGTCTTTGTGTGCTGCTCTGTGGACGTCTGACTGGCTGTGCTTTTTGCCTTTTTTTCTGTTCTTTTTCTGATTTTTTTTAGGTTTTATTTTGCTTGGTCGCTGACGAGGCTTCTTGGTCTTCGAATTTTGGAATTTGTTCAGGCTTGTTAAGAGTTGTTAAGATTATGATATATGTATATGTATATATGTTTGACTGTATGTGTGTTCGTGTGTGTGTAGCGACGACAGCGGCAGCCATTATGTTTCGCAGCAGGAATGTGGGAAACGGCTGCCTCAGACCATTTTAAAGCCCAGCTTCAGTTTCAGCTTCAGCTCCAGCTACCTCGTCGCAGTGGTTCTTTCTACACGTCTGTATGTCTGTATGTGCTTCAACAATATTTACCCACACACACACACACACACACACACACACACACACACACAAACACACCCACAGATATACACACAGTGGCCACATAATCGATTCATGGCTCTTGCGAGTAGCATTTCTTTCATGTTGCGTTGTTAGTTTCTTCTTCTTCTTCTTCTTTTTTTATTTTTTAGTTTTTTTTTTGCTTTATACGATTTTATGATTTGTTTGAGCGCATCTTTTTGGACCACCCGTGAAATCACTTTGGGTATTCGGGGGCCTGGGATTTTTCGGTGCACCCTACGCCCCGCTCCCTCTGTTGATTCCCTGAGTCGTTTGGGCTTTTGTTAAATTGCTCTTGTTTATGTTAACATTTAAATTGTAGCCACGGGTTGCCACAGTAGATTCAGCCTCAGATCGACAGTAACCCAACCCAAGTCAAGTCAAACCAAAAAAAATCAACGGAAAAAAATACAACCCAACCAAAACCAATATTTAAACACAACGCTCCATGAATAATCATCGCCATCGCCATCGCCATCACCACCACCATCGTCATCGTCGTCGTTGTGGTCATAATCTTTTGGGCCGCTTTCAACAAGGCCATCAATTCTGATTTACCAAAAGTGTTAATTAGCCAACCAATGTTGTTACCATACTCTTATATATGTTCATAACTATATACATAACTTGTTACTTTATTATGAGCAACTGGAAGTGCATTTTTTTAAAATATATATTTAAGAAAAGGTTTTACTAGTGTTAAATTGAAATGTGGTAGGCTTTGAAAAGACTTTTTTAATGGCAATTATCAAGTGATTGTCTAATTATAAAAGTCGCTGAAAGTATTCAATTTTTATAACTTAGAAAATTCTTAAAATTTATAATTTTATCAAGTTTATTACCTGATAATAAAATTTACTAGAACTCCATTCTCTTTTCAATGAATAAAACACTTTCAAATCCCGTCAATGTAAGCCTTTAAACAGTATAAGATTCTAAATATTCTAAAGTAAAAACTCTCTTTTAATGCTGACTTCCGTTTAGTAATAGATTATTCAACAGATCTTGAAAAAAGGCACTTTTTTTGAGATCAAAAATTTAGATATTTCTCCGTATATATAATAGCTATCTAATTACAGCTACAGTAACTAACTGCCACACCTATAACTAAAAGGGTCAAAAGCCAAAAGCCATTGTATTCTTACCACTGTGAAGTGTAATTGCCCCCAGTTGCAATCGTTTTGCAGGCACTGTAACCCATTCATAGTTCCGATCGTTGGTGTTAATTGCAAGGGCTCAGTTCCCAAGTGCCTGGCATAGTTGTCGCCCCATAATTGTCGCCGTCGTCACCGTCTCTTCAGCTGTCTGTCAGCTGTCCATCAAAAGCGTTACCAACTTGGTGTTAATGGGCGCCTAGAATGCGAGCGCAGTTTGTGGCTGTCTTTCAGTTGTTACTCGTGTTGTTGTTGCCACAACTTGTGGCAGCAGTTGTTGTTGCTTGTTGTAATACACGCGGCAACGCATGTTTTTGCTTGTTGTCCTTCGGGGATTACGCGTCAGTTTCGAGTAATTGCCCAAGGCTCTGGTCTCTGAAAGGCGTGCACTTTTTCAACTTTTTGTTGCCTTGCATTTAATTTATTTTTGGATATGCTTAAAATATAAGAAAAAGCCACAAACACACACGCACACACACATACACACAGGCCAAGCTTGTTAATATTCCCACCGCTCAGCAGCAGCGAAAGGTTAAAGGTCGCTTCTAACTCGCCGCTGGCGTCTGAATCTCGCCACCCAAAGCCGAGAGCTCCTTGAGAAATTGTTTTGCGTTGGTCAGCGTGGAGCCGCCGTAGATGATGCGTCTGTTCACATTCGAAGTTTGCTTTTGCTTGATAAAGTCCACAAGATTCTGGTACTCAATGTAGTTTCCTCCGCCGACCATAAAGACCACCGCATCCTGGAATGGTGCACGATTCTTGGGCAGCACATCGCCGCCTTTAAGCAGTTTGGGATCCAAGTAAAGATAGTCATCGGTCTCGGCGTTACTGCGGCACTCCATCACCTGCTCCGTGATCTTAGTCACCGGTAGATTCTGCAAATAATAGAATTAATTAAAGTTTAATTAAGATTTAAGGACTGTTTACTTACGTGCCGCTTGACCACCAGATTCTTGACGCCCTCCATCACAAACGAACTGCCCTGGGACACAAGTTTGGTGAACATCGAGACGGTTCTGGTGCCGCCGCCTTCGTATTGCGTGGCTTGGCTGATGCCAGGTGAGCGATTCATAATCGCTTTCCAGCGCTGCACGTACGCCAGCGAGGTCAGATCGCAGCCTGCTGCTTGAAGTGCCTCTCGCAGTCGCTCCTGCTCTGCTTCGGGCAGCTGCTGAGCGCAAATGTAGTAAATGATGTACAGACGCAGTTTATCCTCCGGCTGTCCAAACTCGGGATCACGTAGCAGCTCCAGCAGTGGCTTGTCTAGTGTTTGCTTTGACATGATCTTCTCCTCGATTTCAAAATACGAGTCCAATCGTCGGGCCTTGATGTAGTTCAGAATGGCAGTGGCAATCTTGGTATGCATGTCAATCAGACGTTTCTTCTCCATTAACTGGGGCAACGAGTTGACTGCATTGGTCAATCGAGCTGTTGTGTCGTTCACCAGCGAAAAGGCAATGTCCGATTCGCCCTCAATGCCCATGGAGGTCTTGAGGCGTTTGATTTCCTCCTCTGAGTTGCGATAGGATTCCAGCTCCTCCTGTATGGCCTCCGCGACGGTGGGGAATGGACTGCCCTTATGTGTAACCCAGAAACGATCGGTGCGATCCAAATCGCAGGCCTTGGGCTTCTTTCGAGCACCTGCAATGAACCAAAGGCGGTTAGGGAGTGTCTTAACTTTATGGCTAACTGGGCTAACCTGTGTTTACGGCCGTTTCGTCCTCCACGTACACCAGATTAAGCCCCAGATCGAGCACATCGTGCACCAGCGCCTGATACGACCAGGTGTGGTGCAGTGGCGTCGCCAGATCCATATTTCGATCTAGCAGCAACAGAACTGGACGCTGAAAACTAAACACTCCACCGCCCGCCTGTGTGGCATCCATGTGGAACAGATTGGCTCGCGCATCCCAAAGATTCTCGCGCAGTTTCTTCTCCAGCTTGCGGGCCACCATCTCAGCAGCACTGTTTCTTGGACAGCGAATGATGGGTACATTTCCAAGCGTAACAAACAGCGCAAACAGCGAGTCCACAATCGAATCCATCAAGGCCTCCATCTCCTCGTCCCGTGTGTTGGCACGATTGATGGCATAGTACGAGAGTTGATCGCTCTGCTGATGCTTCAGTATAAAGAAATCATCCTCCAAGCTAATGAAATTCACATACTGATCGTACACGCGATGTATATTGGCCACACAACCGGCATGGAGAGCTGCAGCAGCCAAATTCTCGATTTTGCTGCGTGTTATGGGCGCCAGGAAGTTTAAGTGATAAATGTCGTAGAGTCCATTGGAAAAATCCTGTTGAATGCGATCGAGATTCTCGTCCGTGGGCAGGCAAAAATACACAGCCGGCACATCGGGTATGGAATCGCGATCCGAGTGCAGTTGGCTACAGGTGGAAAAGGTAATAAAAGTTGTTAATAGCTGACTGTTGACCCCCCTTGCATATTTTCTTATTGGATTACTCACACATGCAACGTCACGCCGAGTTCGCGTAATTCCTTGATGGATATAATGGGCGATATTATGTCCTGGCCAACACGATCGTATATCAGAATCTTCCACACGGGCTCCGCTGCCAGCGCCTTGGGTTGTTGCGAATTAAGATTAAGCATTTGCTTAATTGCATCTGTAAACGCAGGCAAAAAAAAAAAAAAAACAATAAAAACAAAATGTCAAGTTTCCTGTTGGTTTTAGCTGCAGAGGCACAGTTTCTCACTTATTTGTCGTTCCCGTAATGTCAGCATGGTGTTTGTGCTTAGTTATCGTACTGTGAGCGAAGAATACGAATTTTAATTAATTAAATTGTATTAAAACAACATAATTTACAAAATACAACACGTCACAAGCAAAGAGAACGCGTTTTGGCCAAAATTAGTAAATTACATGAATAACAGCTGAGAATAAAAATGTGGTGGTCGGGCGATAAGCTGTTATTGCTACACTGAACCAGTGTATCGAACTTACAGCTGTTCGTTTAGATAAGGCAAATATCGATAGAAGCGTTGTATTGTTCCTCTGACCATAGTTAAATGAATTGAATTCGAAAACGCAATTATAAATATCCAATATTTAAACTGAAGCACTTTCAATACCAACAGAAGGCATAGTAAATAGGGAATAGCTTAGCAGCTGTCTATTTATATAATGAATTTTATAAAAAATGAATGCCTTTCGAAAAAAGCTAGATGTAACAGATATTTCGATTTCGCAGCACTAATGTTAACAGACACTGTTAGTTGGTCGTGAGAAATCTCAGTCTCGTGCTCTGTTATTGTTGGCTGTTGTTGTTATTTTGCGTCAAACTTTCGAAGCGAGCGGACGAACGCCGCGGACGCTTAAATAATATTCGCGTCTTTTTCCAACGCAAGGGAAATCTAATCGTATCAAGTGTCTGTGCGAGCAAAAACGCAGTGTGGCGCTGTAGTGTAAACAGCCGAAATGATATTAGATTCGAAGCAGTCAAAAAATGTGCCGTTAAAACAATCCAAATGGCAACTAGCGCATCGCCAAGTGTTAAATAAATGCCGCATATCGGGACGTCGGCGCTGCGGCAGACGGTCGGTCAGTTGTTATCATTTCTTTAAACACAGTCGCGGTTTCCTGTGGTTCATGCTATGCAATTTGTTGCTTAGCGCAAATAACAGTGACGCCCAGCTGCTAATAAATGTGCAAAATCAGGTGCGTTTGAGTTTTGGTCTTGAATTCTGATTTCAAACACATTGTGAATGTCAAAAATGGCCTCTGTCGACGTCGTCGCCGTTGTTGTTGATGCTAACAGCGCTGCTTATAGCGGCTGTCTTTGTCGGTGTTGCTGTTGCTATTTTTCGAACATCAATTTCGAAATTGAGCGTGTCAAAACAAGAGAGAGTGTTGGTGTGACTGACTGTCTGTGTAAAACAAAGAGAGCCAGCGAAAAGAGAGCGCGTACAAACATTTGTTGTTATGCATCAGCTGCAATTGCTTATTTGTTCGTCTTATTTAAACTAATTTAATCTTTTAATGGCTTAAATTGATGATGCGGTGCTGCGTCAATCTATGAGCAACAATGTCCTTGAACTGATTTCCGCGGCGGATAGTTTGCAAGTCATCGAAAAATAGTTTTCGCTTTTCCTTTAGGCATTTCTTTTATGTTGTTGTTTGTCATTTTACTATGCACGTGGCTTACATACAATCATAATATTGACATTTGCTTTGGCTTTTCTATAAATTTTAGATTACCTTTGCCAAAAACTCGCGTACAACAAGAACAATAACAACAGAGCTTGTGTCGAGTGAATATGTTTTTGTGTGAGTATGCGAGTGTATGTGTGTGTGTTTGTTTACATGTGACATCCTTCGCCATTGCTGTCCCTGGCCCCAAAATGTCTGATGCTGTTGGCGTTGCTGCCGACGTCGCTGTTGCTCTCATCCGTGAGCTTTGTTTACGTTCGCTTTGTTCAAACATACAAAGGCAGCGCTATACAAACAGGTCATACCACACAGATGCACACACACACGTGCATATTACTTGTACCAATGTATGTGTAAACGCTGAACCCAGCAGAACTTTTCGACCTTCGGCTTCAGGGCATCAAATGAATGAACATTGTAATGATTAATTTCAGTGCAAAGACATGATATGACATCGCAATTAGCTTGAAAGCCTAAAAAGCGCATTTTTCTGCAGGTAGCAGTCGATAATACTTTAACTTGGGCGTCTTTTAACGTTTTCCCAGTGCCTGATCTTAGTAGAGTATAAATGAAACGACCTTAGAGACTGATATACAATGGCAAAAAAAATTTTAATTTGTAAAATTAACACATTATTAAAGAAAATCCTAAAAGAAACAACTTTTTACTCCCCCTAAGTTTCAACTGAGCTACTGAAAGTGTATGCTAATTGCAGTGCCTTTTGTGCTACCCCACATTCCAGCTGGGTGCACAAGTTTCACACATGTTGTGTGGGCGGCGATTCAGTTGTTTCTGCTTGTCATGTTGTTGGACTAGTTTTTGGAGGAGACCCCACTGACTCGAGCTCAGCAAATCCCTTATCTCGTTTTCACCTTTTTCTGCTTTGCTTTTGCCTTTTGCTTTGGTAATTTTACTATTTTCTTTATTTTTTTGCTTTCTTTCATTTTTTTTTTTTGTCTTTTTATTTTATTTTTTGCTCAACTCTCTTGACTCTAATTTGGTTCATGGCCGTGTCGCGTCGTGTTTTGCCCCAGTCGTGGTCCTGTTACTTTTTCCTCGCCTGTCATAGTTAATTTGTGTTCTAGCTGCGTCTTGGGTTCCCATTGTTGCCGCGTCTCTATTAATATTCTAGTATGTCCTTTGGAGGATTGCGGAATTCGTTCAGGTTTTTTCTTACACTTTTTGCATCTGCTGTTGTTTCGCAGGGCGGCGAGGTAATACAGGAAAGCATTACGTCCAACATTGGCGAGGATTTGATTACCCTGGAGTTCCAGAAAACAGATGGTACTCTCATCACACAGCTCATCGACTTTCGCAATGTGAGTAGACACTAAAGTGGAAATTAAAGTGGAGTGAAGAAAATGCAACCAATAAAACTCTTTATGCCTGCAGGAAGTACAAATTTTAAAGGCCTTGGTGCTGGGCGAAGAGGAGCGTGGCCAGAGTCAATACCAAGTCATGTGCTTCGCCACAAAATTCAACAAAGGCGACTTTATATCCTCGGATGCAATGGCCAAACTGCGTCAAAAGAACCCACACACCATCCGCACACCCGAAGAGGACAAGGGACGCGAAACCTACACCATGAGCAGTTGGGTTCAACTGAATCGCTCCCTGCCAATCACTCGGCATCTGCAATCCCTTTGCGTGGAGGCCACAGACGCCACCTATGTGCGGGATGTGGATCTCAAAGCGTGGGCGGAACTGCCAGGTGAGTGAAGGCTTCCAGTCTTATCACTGATTTACCCAGCTGCAACTCTAAATTCTCCTAATTGGTTTTAAACTGCACAAGAATGGGAATAAGAGCTTGGCTTAAGGCATCTTCGCAGTAGAAACTCTAAAGGGTGAATTTTCTATTAGTTCGCAAAGCTTTTAGGACTTTACCTATTAATTTTTAACTTTGGTAAAGGGCTTTTATGATCCTAATTTTATGTTAGACTAGATGTGTCTTTAAGTTGCCTTTTATTTCGTATTTAAATCGATTTAGTGCACTGTACTAAGCTACATTCACTAAATAGTCTGCAGAACATCAAAGTCCAATAACAGAAAGTACTTTAAAAGTCTTTGTTTAGCGCAGATCTAATTGAACGAGCTTTAAAAAACTTAAACTGCTAATTTGTTTAAGAACAACTCTGGTTTTATGATCCTTTATTAACATTTGCAAGCCTAAGAGATTTTATTTTTAAGCTTATATACTAATTTTGTAACACAGAACCCATTGGAAGCGCTCAGTGGTTCCCAATAAAATGATAAGTAGACAGAGCGACATAGAAAGCACACAGTACTCAAACATTTAATGAAAAAAAGCGACATTTTCTTAGTAAATCAAAAGCTTTAACCTTAGCACTTAATATGATAAAATCACATTAATCAGAGGATTTAATTTTAAGCAGTATTAAGTATTTCCTTTACTGTTCAACAACCTCTGACCTAAAGCTACCTTTAAGCCATACTCTGATCCCTTTTCTTGTGAAACATTTGGTCAAAATCTATTTACATTTTTGCTTGTTCTGATGATTATTTAAAAATTATTGTTAAGCAGCATTGAACATTTTCGCTTTGTTTTGCTTTCCCTGATTCTTTTTCGCTCCATTTTTTGCAACATTCATTTGTTAACTGAATGGATTTGTGGGACGTTTAGGCTCCTCGATTTCCAGCCTGGAGGCAGCCACCGAAAAGTTTCCCGATGCGCTCTCGACACGCTGTAACGAAGTGAGCAGCCTGTGGGCGCCGTGTCTCTGCAATCTGGAAACCTGCATCGGCTGGTATCCCTGCGGTCTGAAATATTGCAAGGGTAAAAGCGCCATGGGAGGTGGGGATACGTCGGGGGCACAACAGCAGCAGCAGCAGACGAATTATCGGTGTGGCATCAAGACCTGCCGCAAGTGTACACAGTTCACCTATTATGTGCGGCAGAAACAACAGTGCCTCTGGGATGAATGACGACGCGGCGAGCTGCAGATGCTGCAGATGCGATGCGCCAAACAGGAGGCAACCAAGGTGACTGAGATGGTGGCATGCGATGCTTCTGATGCTGCAACGGGAATTGCGAGTGAAACAACGGCAAAAGTAACGACAATAACTACAAAAACAAAAGCAACAGGAACAAAAACTACTGCAACGAAGAGAAGTGGAATGACAGCAACAGCAACAACAACAACGACCAACAAATTACGCCAACTGCTTTTGTTGGTGCAACAACAGATGCCTTTTGCATTGTGGAGCTTTCCGGTCCATCACACTTCCCATCATCATCATCAACAGCCAGAGCAGGAGCAACGGCAACATTCTGAGTACCATTCCCAGTATCATTCCCATGCCAATCCCCATTCCCTTTCCCATACCCAGTTGCCATACCAAACCAAATCCCATGCTCAGCATTATCATCACACGGCGGACACCTTGTCACATCACCCATCAACAATGGCTGCCATCGTGGCGTGATAATAGCACTGAAAACTCGGACTGTGAATGCTGAAAACTCACAATTTTACACTCCATCTCTCTCTGGTAGATAACGAATCAAGCAGAGAATGTGTTTTCTGGCTCAGTCGGGCTGTATATATGTAACTAAGTATGTTTAGATTATAGCCAAGCTACATTTACGCTTATGCTGATGTGTTTTCTTTTAGACGTCATTTGTCAACCATTCATAATCAATAACCATTTTGTTCTGCTAACAACAATTTTAACACTAGTTTACAGCAAAAAGGATGTGGCTGCTTGGGTAAATATGTGTATTTCTATAGAATTTTATATTATTTAAATACCCAACTAAATCTTACACATAAAAGTAATGCAAAAACTATGAAAAACATTATTTAAATGTCAAAAATGAACTACTTTTCAGAAAGTGTGCAGAAAATCAGACTTTGCGAGACAAAAATGCTTTCAAAACTTGATTTTAGCGTTGCCAAATAAGCCCCTGAAAGTAACAACCCCCTGCAGCCATAACCTGTCGACTAGTGTAAGCTCTTTTCCATGCTCTTTAAGTCTCATTTCATTTTGATTATCTTTACTTTGGTTATTTGCATTTCGTGCACCATTTCTCTGTCAATTAAACTTTGCTTTTCACAATAAGTAATGATTCATTAAGTTTATTTACGCAGTTCGACAAATTTTCAGCGTTCAGTTTTCCAGCTCACTCTCCTTTTTTTCATTTTCCATTTCCATTTCACATTCGCCATTTGTCATAATTAATGTGTACATAATAATACAAATAATTGTCGCTTCATTAAATTTTCGCTTTACGCTTTTTTTTTTCAACCTGCATTGTATTATTCTTTCGTAATTCGTAATTCGATTGAAGAAGCTCAAGAAGAAATGTTTATACAGCATTTAGATACAGACAGGTATTGTTCCCAATTACGCTTTTGCCACAAAACTGAGCCAATGCGATGATGTTTTGAATTAAATTTGGGGATTATACCGAAAGTACACATAAATTCTGAGGATTGTGTGCAACTGCGTAATCTGGAACGCATCTGTTAAATAAAGAAATATAAAATTAAATGTGGCCTTAGCATGTTTTATGAGCTCAATTCGAGTTGAAAAGAATTCAGTCTGAATTGTGCTCATAACAGAAATTAAAATTTTACTTGCCATATATATATATTAGAGGGTAGTTTATAAAGTTTCTCAAAAATATACTAACCAAAACGACTGCCGCAGATGCTTTTTTATAAAATTATCCCAAAGATGGCTGTTCAATATTAAACCAACTACAAAAAAAATCAATTTTAATTTAATCTTTTAAAATTTGAAACCTTAAACTGTTCTTTCTCTAATCGCCCGCCTGCCTTTTGTCCACAAAACTAAAAATCGATACTGTTTCTTAACTTGATACCTATTTAGATCGAAGATAAAAGCAATAAGAAGCAAGAGGAATAAACGATACCAAGAACAATAATCTATATTGTAAAATTTGAAACGATCTAGTCTACTTAGAGTGTTAGAATGGCTATTTTCCTATAAAGCATACTACAATTTATTATGGTAACTACGAACAAAAAAAATGTACACACTCAAAAATTCAACGAGAATTTCAATTTCGACTTAAATATTTAAATAAACGCAGAGATAATGGTGATAATAATTTTTTCTACTATAAAAAACTTCTCTCACACACAAAAACACACACTGCTATGCATTGTAAAGAATATTTAAATGGGGAATACAATTGTACATAAAATTAAGTATAATAATTAGTTGTAATGTAAATGTAACTTTAATTTTAGTACCAACTGTAACTATAACTTTAAATGTAAGCAGAACTAAACACAATCTGATTCTTATATGTATAGACGGCATAATAATAATCGACTAGTCATAATAAAAACAGCTGATAAATTCTACCATTTTATAGAAAAAACGAAAACGAAATTGAAATATTTGACTCGAGTTGTTCTACGCTTAAACCACTTGCGAATTACAAGCACTCAATTGAAAATTGCTGCTTCTCACTTATGCTGCAATGTAAACACAGTCTTGGAATGCATTTTAATAATCATTGAAGCGAGTGCAGTGTCTCATGTCTTCTTCTTTCTCTCACTTTCTCGCTCTCACTCTCTGTCTCCGTCTCCGTCTCCTCCTGTTGCTGTGGCTCTCTAGAACAAACAAGGTGCAGTCTGCTGCTACAGAGGCGACTACGTCTCCTTCTCCATTCGAAGGCATTGGCAAATCCTTTATGCGATTTGTAATTCATGAGCAGCGCGCAGAGATTCTTATCATTTATTTTGCTGTGCCATCGGTATCGAGTGCCAGACAGACAGCCAGACCCAGAGACGGGCGGACAGACAGACGTACAGACAGACAGTTGTTGGCTTTAACTATATTCATGGCAGCAACTGGGAACCCAAACGACGATAGCTCAAGACGTGCGGAAACCAAATCGGCGTCGTAGAAAATTGAATTTGCTGCAAAGGGAGTAGCAGCAGCTGTGCCAGGAATGGAGCTTTGGAGGCACAGTGGGGTGCAAACGTATGTGCATGCCTAATGAGCCATGAAATACCAGGGATTGTGTCCTATTCTCCCTTCACCATTCCGCTTCTTGTTCTTTTTGCACTCGGTGCGTTTGTTGGGTAATCAGCGGCAGCTGGTCAACTCTCTCTCTTTAGGGTCAAAGGCGCCTACAGCATGCCTTTGACCTCTGTACACATGCATACCAATAAACACACACACACTTACATATATGCATGTATATAAATAGCTTTAGCTACATAATTACAGCTGTGATGAGGGCTGCTGGCGCGTAAATCAAACAAAATCAACTCTCAGCCTCTCACTCTCTCTCTCTCTCTCTCTGTCTGCCTATTCTTTTGCTCTGTCTCCCTGCCTCTCTCTGCTGCCTTTACCCACTCCTCCTCCCGCACTCTTTTTTTCTTTCTGTGGGCGTGCTCTTAATTAAGTTTACAACTCTCGCAATTCGATTTTCCTTTGCGTTTTCGTTGTGGTATGATGGGAACTGTTGCCACAGCGACCGATACACCCCACAAACGTGTCGAATTTGCTTTGATTGGGATATTGGAAAGTCAATAAAGTGAAAAATTAAATAATGACTATAATCTGAATTTCCAACGAAAATTAATAATGGGCGGACGTGAGGAGAGGTTTGAGAGAAGAGGGAGAAGAAAATTGAATTAGAGTCAAACTAAAGTATAAAACTATGTTAAATAAGTGAAGCACATAAGGTAAGTTTAAATAATGATGTAAAATAATATTTAAAAATTAAATTTTTAATTTTTTTAATTAACATATTTAATTGTTTTGTTTTTTTAGCTGCCCCATAAATTAGTTTATCTAAAAGGTAGAACACAACACTTGCCACTTTTGTCGGCTTTATGCAACAGCTTCAACAGTTAGCCAATATTGTTCAGACATTCAGCATATGCGAAAGTCGAGTGTTTGTTGCTATTTGTTGCTGTTGTTGAGTTTAAGTATTTTGTATGGCCGTGTGCACTTTTCGTATTGACTTTTTCAGGTCAAAAGGCGTCTGTATGCTTAACATTTGCATAACTACTTAAAAACACACCCACACCGTGTGTGTGCAAGAGAATCAGAGAGAGAGACAGAGAGCGAGCGATTGAATGAGTGGCATAAAATTAATATCGCTCATACGCCGTGTAATCGTCTCAACTATCAGATGGGCTCAGGCGGTTGCTTTTTGGGCTGGCTTAACTACAACTTGCCAACACTCAAAGTTCAAGGCTTACAATTTATATAAATATATATGTTTAAAGGGTACCATCCCACCCTTTGCCACCCCCAGCGTTAATTTTGTTGGGTCACGTAGGGCAGGCAAATGTTGACGACTTGCCAACAGCAATTTCAAATGAAATTTGTACTTGACAGCTTGACGAACTGACGCATTGACAAACTAAATGAACATTGAAGACATTTGGCTACAGCCTTCGTTTAATTGTAATTGAAAGTTTTAACAATTAGCAGGGCTAATAGAAGAAGCAGAAGCGGCCATTTCATGACTTAACATTATGCAAATTCTGTTGACGCCTAAAAGCCGGCAACAAGTTTTGTACTCTTTAGCCTTAAACGGAATGCAATTTAAGGAAAATATGAAAAGAGTCAAAGGAATAAGAAAAACAGTGGAAACTGTTAAATGAAATGGCTTTATTAAATAGTTTTCATTTCTAGCATTTTAGCTTTGTAAATCGGTATTTAAAATGCATTTACATTCCACATAAACTTGACATTTATCGTTTTAACGACAAAGAAATTTTCTTGCTAACAAATCGAAGCGAAATAGTTTTGTTTGAACACAGTTTATTGCGTTCTTCGACGGAAGTAATTGGCATTTTGATGACTCTTGAATTGAATTGCTTTATTTTTTGGGCAAGAAGCTGAGACTCTCGCTCAGTCATCACATCGGTATGTGAATATTCCACTTGTCATGATTATCTATAGCATTATTGCGTGAGCAGTGGGCGTGATCAGCGCCAACCAAAAGTTGGTTGCCTTCAATTGCAACGCACATAAATCAATGACAATCAAAATTCATTTCGTTTGCGTTGATTTATTGCGTTTGTTTGATTTGCTACAAACGCTGCCTGGATAGACAGATAGATTGATAGACTCCAGGAGTGAAAGAGAGCACCAGAGGGAGACAGAAGTGTGTGGACCTGCCTTTTTCTTATCAGCAATGCATATTAATGCGAACGGTGAACTCTGAAGGCGTAACAATGTGGCATCAGCTTTGTTCGTCTCTGCATTTGATATTTCTTTTTACTGCTGTTTATTTTTTTGTATTAATATTAAATGGTGCGGCAGAAAGAGGGGGGAGGCATAGCATGTAGTTGGGTAACCTTTTTTTTTTTGCCAAATCATCAATCAATCAAACGCGTGTGATTTGCTACAGTTCAAATTTCGCTCTCAGTTCAATCGTTCAGGCATTCAAGCAGAAATACAAATATTTGCTTTTCTCCAAAGTACAATAGCGTCTACAGAGCCTCCTTTAACTGGGCGTGGCATACCTTTTCTTCTTCAATTTTTTTGTCAGAGCTCAAGAGCTGCAAGCTGTAACAGCTGAAGGACTTAAGCTCCGTCGTCCGTCAGTCTGTACGCTTGTTCCTTTACCTGACTGACATGGCTTACAACTGAAGGTCCAAAAAGGGTAAGACTCTCTTTTGGCCCGAAGCAACACCATCTGCTACACGGCTCTGCCTGGGCCTAATCTCCTGTGTGATGTGCTTGCAACCTGTTACATACACAGCTGGCCCCTAAAGTGCCACCTCATCGTGCCACCGAGTCATGGGGCAAGGCCCCAAGTGCGCTAAGATTTTTGTGTGGACGAAGGCCTAGCCTGGCAAATGGCATGGGTAATAAGGGCTCAGTGAAATTATTTAGAAAATTCAGGCTTAAGAACACAGTGGGGAAGGAAGAAACGGGAGGAGTAAAAGGTTGAGGAATTTTTAAATATATGTAATAAATACAGCTTGACTTTGGCCTGTAAAATCAGTACAGTAGGAATTTTTTAATAAATATATGTACACCATAAATACAGCTTGACATTGGCCTCAAATATGACTAGCTTTGTGGTGGTGTCTTGTAAAAAATCTAAGCTAAGGACTCACAAGAAAACAGCGGAGAAATTCTTTAGCTAGAACTTTTAATTCGTATCTTTTAGATGTTGTAGCAAACGTAATTAAAATGTAAATTAAATCATATCATAAAAATTATATTCTTTTATATGATATATATATTTTTCTCTTTTAATTTTCAAACTTTCTCTTGAAATGTTTCCCCAAATTTAATTCTACGTTTAAATTTAACCCTATTTCAATTGATTTCCTTTTTGTATTAAAGTTATTCCATATTTTGTCAAGCACAATCTACCCAATTTTCTCCGAGTACACCCAATTAGCTGGAGGGGCAACTGAAAAGTAGCTTTTCCGTTGAAGCTGTTTCCGGAGTCGTTTGGCAGAGCGTCTGTTTCCCGTCATCTTGGCCAGTCAACCAATACGGTTAGCTTTGGGGTTTACTTGAAATGTTGCCAAAACAATTTATGTTGAATTTTGAACAACATTTTGCGCACAATTGAGAATTGTGCAATGGCATTCGTAGTCTGACAGCAGGAAAGCGGCAAGGGAATGAATGGCTGCCAAGTGATGGCAGGAAGTGCTGTGCACCAGCTGCCACTTGAGTTTTGCATATTTATTCAATATCAAAAATAGGCGACAGCTAAGTTGTAAATAAGTTGCAGTTGCAGTTGCATTTCCATTTCTATTTGCCCCACCCCAATGCCCCTTCAGTTGTTGTCTCCTCTTCTCCCTTCGTTGCCTTCTTGTAGCTGCTGCAATAATTACGAACAATGCGATAATGCGGCTGCTAGCTGCGAAAACTTTAATGAGAGGCAGCACACAAAAGGCGGAAGTGGAAGAAAATGGGGAAGAAGAGCAGGGGGTGTAGCCTCTATAAATCTGTGAAGTGCTCACTTGGCTTCGTTTTCGCTGCACTGCCTCAAGTGCATTTGCTAATGACAAAGTCAAACAGGCGCGTGGCAACGACTTTCAGCGACTTCAGGCGCTGACAAATGCTGGCACAGTGGTGCAAATTGTTGTTTAAAATCAAATAAACAGTGGTTTAGGCAAACTAGCTATTATTTCTGAAAACCTGCATAGTCTTAGGTAAAAACTTATTAATTATGTTAGGTTACTTACCTCTGATGAAAAGTCTATAGAAAATTGGCTATCATGACATTTACTAAACATACAGGGTATTTGTTAGTCGGGTATTCTCTACATTTACAATACTTTCGAAATCTATGCTTATAAAACTACAATATTTATCTATCTTCTACTAGTTATGCTTTAAAACCTTAGCTTGGTGACACTGTGCGACGATTGCGTTTAGTGTTGCATGCTTTTGGGCGCGACAGACTTTGTTCCTGTACTGTTGCCGTTGCTAACTGTCGTCCGTCTGTTTTCAGCCTGTTGTCAGTCTATTGTGTTTGTGCTTGTGTATGTTTGTGTTTATATGTTTGTGTGTGTGTGTGTGTGAGTGTCGGTGAGTGTGCGTGCGATTTACACGTCCAGCGCCAAGTGGCACACGAGGCAGGCCACAAGCTGCAGGCATTGCCATTGCGACCAGTTGGCAGTCATGCAACTTTAGTGTGTGTCTGGTTGGCGGCAAGTGTTGAAAACATGTTAATTGCTAACAATAACAACAACAACAACAATACCAATAACAGCAACAATAGAAACAACAACAACAACAACTGACAGCAGCAGCAGTTGAAGGCGTCAGCTCGGCTGCCCCACTTGCAACGACAAAGACGACAAACATTTCCATGTGCCAAGCGGAAGTCGTATGCCAGCCACACCCCTCGACCGACCCGCCCCGCCACGCCGCCCATCCGCAGCTGTTCAAGTAGAAGCGCTATAAAAAAAGAAAAGTAGAAGGAAAATGGCAGAAAGGGAGACGCCAAAGCAGCGAGCGGAAGTATTTGTCATGATATTTATCGCATAAGCCGTTTGCCGTTGAGTAGGCGGCCTCAACAAACGGAAAATTGTGAAAATTTAATTGAAAATGTAGCCTGCCGAGGACACGTGCCACGCACAGGCGTCGGCAGCAGCAGCGTCAGGCACTGGCGGCACAGCAGCTCATCAAATATTAAACCTCTGCAGCATTTTTTTTTTTTTGTGTATTTCATTTGCAGCTGCCGTAGCCAAAGGGGGAGCTTAAAATTCATTTCAAATAAAAAAAATTAAAGAAAAAAATATATATGTTAAAATGGGTCATCGATTGTGCAATGATTTTTATTTTTATTTATTTTATTTATTTATGTTTGTGTAAAAGTCTCCTGTGCATTATAAGGATTACACTGGAAACAGTTAAAACTTTTTTTTTTAATTGTGTTGTGAATTGCACAAAGTGTGGAAAAAAGTCAAATGATTGTGAAATGAAATTGGAAATGTAATTAAATTTCCTTTGACACGGGTTTGAGTTTATAGCTAATTATATAAATGTAAGCTTTATTAAACAGAAAAAAAAAACGTACTTATATTTTTACTTTATGAATATTACCTTTTTCTCCAGTCCTATTTCGATTTTTTGCAGCCCATCAAAACACTGCAGTCCCTGATGATACCTCCAGATGTTTAAGTATTTCCGGTACCTCTCGGGGACTCCACTTCCTGCCTGTTTGCTTTTTTCTCTGATTTGTTATGGGCTTCTTGTTAGGCTCTTGTTTACATACTTACTGTCTGTATTTTTCTGCCTTATCATTTACTTTTTTTTCTTTATTATTTTTTAACGGCCTTGTAAATTTTTTATGCCTGCATTCAATTTAAAAATCACAACAGCTGAAATGCCACATCAAATTTGTTTTAATAGAAAATGCATGCAAAATTACAAAAGAGAAATTTAAAAAGATTAAATAGAAAATAAAATCGTTAAAAAAGCGCACGCGCTGCAATCATTTAATTTTGCACATTAAAGCCCATCAATTTTTAATTAAAAACCAAGCAAAAGGATGGCAACAAATTGTCTTGAAAAAAAGAGGAGACGAGAGACAGGAGCGTAAAAAAAAAAACAAATAAAAGTGCCTGCGAAGTATCTCAAGCACATAATCCTTTTTAATGGCATTCAACGACCAAAAAATAAACCAAGTGAGTAAGCTTAAATCGAGTATGACAAACTGACAAATACCCTGAGGCTAGGCCTTCCCATAGACGTCTCCAGTGGCCTGTTACAAACGTTTAACAAGCCTATTTCACTTTCATTACAGCGCATACCAAAAAGGGAGAGACGAAGCGACAGCATAAAAAAATTACTGACGACGCCCGCAAATTAATTTGTTTATTTAGGCGGCATTTTTGCAGCTGTGTACCGAAACTTTTGCTGACAATTTAAAAAAATTTTAAATTCCAAACAAAATTAAAAGTATTATGCTGCGAGTATGTGCTGAAAAAGAATTCTGTGATGAGGCTCTGCATTTAGTTTTGCCTAGAAAAAACAGCGAGGCTTGGTGGTCTCAAAATGTAGCAAATTTACTCACGAGGGGAACGGCACTAAGAAAGAGCATGCTGCACTAGCAACTACTCTGGATGTTGTAGTAGTGGCAGAGAAGCGAATTGCTGGATGTAAATGGCAAGAAAGTGTTGTAAATGTTGTACAAGAACTAGAAGCTTCAACTAAAGATAGTTTACGACGAAATACCCTTTGAAAAATATGTTTACTTCAAGGGTATGACAAAAAAAGATGCTAAATTCGCGAATGACAAGTTTTGCACTAAGCATAAACGTAAATAGAAGCTGGCCAAGAGCTGCAGGAAGTAGGGGGTAAGTCTAAGTGTGTGTAAGTGTGTGTGTATTGGTGGCACTGTGTAATGAAAGAGGCAGGGTAAGAAGGCATGACAGTTACATTGACACACTTACTGCATGATGAAGCAAAATGAGTGACATACTGACTGCAGCATGTTGTAAGCTGCTTATTAAGCGCCGCCGCTGCCTCTGTTGCAGTTGTTGCTGCTGCAGTGGCAAGAGCATTTGACATGTTGCACAGCTGCACAACGACAACAGGCGAAGCTCCGTGTGCCACATTTCCGCAGAACAATTTTCAAACTGCGACCCATAAAACGAGTCGCCCAAAAAATATATATAATATATAAATGAGCGCAGAGCAAGCGACAAACTTAAAGCAAATAAATGGGTTACTTTCACTTGACAGATGCTTTCGCTTTGGGAACGCTGAAAGGGTAAAGCGAGAAACAGACAGGCAGAGAGAGTGGGAGATGAAGTGGCTGAAGTAGAACCCTTACCCAAATCAATGTCAATTGCGGCTGTTTTCAGTTTAAAAAAAAATATATATAAAATAAAATGCTTGATGCGTTGCCTTTGCTGCGTGCCAAGATGGGTGGCAAGTTCCTGCACGTGCCTTCAGTTGATGAAGTTGCCGCGCTAACAGCCGTTAAACTTGCCACTCTCAAAAGGTTTTTTCGCACCGTTGAGATTTCAGTTTGGGAATTTAACAAAACTTTTGCCGCGCTTTCAATAAATTAAGAAAATGACAGCCAAAACAACAACTGATGGCAAAATTTACTTTGCGTTGAAATAAAAAAAGCTTCAAGTATCGTTTGAAAACAAATTTTACATTTTATTTAGTAGCAATGATACCAAAACTTTAAGAAACAGTTTAAGTGACTTTAAGATACTCATTTATGGAAATTTAAAGTCTCAACTACTTAAATACAACAGACTTTAAGTGTGTATCTTTGTCATATAATTTTACACTGATTCAAACATATAAATACTTTTAATTCTAGCCATTTTCTTGCTACTGCAAATTGTTAACTCCTTAACAGTCGTCTTGTTATAAAGCTCAGACTTTTCCATGCTGACATGAAAATGCCTGTGCCATGTTGTCATTAATTTGCCAAACAACATCAGTTGCAGCAACTAAGGCAAGCTTAGAATGCCACAATAGCTAAAGAACTGTGCTAAAAACTACCCTATAAAAAGCTTTATATATTAATTTATTTATAAGAAACAATTAACAATAAATATTAAACTGTTTACACTAAATATAACAATTTTATTATTTAAATACAACTGCTTAATTCCTAACTTAAATGTTTTCAAACTACCCTTAAGCTAAAAATCATTTGGAGTATACAATTTCAATGGCTGGCAGCAATTCTTGATGTTTCTGCCTTCTCGATGTTGCTGTCGTTGTCTGTTGCTGCTGTTGCGCTTTTAACGAGCGCAATTTTTAAGCAGGCTGCCATGCTGACATGAGTTGCTAAAGCTTCTTGAAATATTGCACATACGCAGCGTTGTCTCCTCACATCTCCATCTGCACGCTCAGCGCTCAGTTGCTATTGTTGTTGTTGTCTTCGATCTGAGCAACATTTACTTTCAATCATGTTGAAGCTGTTCTCTCTCAGCGCTTGTGCTCGAGAGCTCGTGCAAATCTCAATGGAGAAACAAAACGCTGAAGTGCAAATGAAATGAGATGCGATGTGAGTTCAAAAAGCAACTGCAGCAATGCTTGTCAAACTGTTGTTGAGTTTACATTATTTTTCTCTATTTTTTCTTTTCATTCTATGTTTTCTACTTCGGTGTTTGCAATTTCATTTACGCAATTGAAATATGATTTCTCTTCTGGTTTATTTTCAAAGTGGCAAACAACTAAACAAAGCAAACGAATGCAAAATTCAGTCATGTGTCATCCTATGTGGAAATTGAACGTGTTCTTGGTTACAATTTCAACCAAAAATGGTTTGTTAGACAACTTAAGCAGATAATAAATTAATATTTAAAGTTCAAAGCATTTAAAAGTGTTTGATTCAATGCAGACTTGAGTTTGTTCTTCTTAAAACCAATTTAAGCGTTTTGCTAATCGGGAACATTGTTAGATTTGTGAAAAGCATTCCTTGTTTTGCGCTACACTGGCAAATATTGCTGCATTCTCTTCGTTTGTCGAGCTGCAAATTCGAGAGTGCATTTTGACATTTTCGTGCGCTTCGTTGAGTCCACAAAGTTAATGGAAAAGCACGCAGGCCAAACAACGATATGTGCTCATATCGGTTATATGCTGAGTTTTCCCTGTCATTGTCTGGGTGTGCTTCTGAGGGTGTGTTTGTCTGTGTTAGGGGATTCTCTTGGGAAAGTGTGCGTGCATTGTGCTCAATGAACTAGGAACAATGGGAACATTTGCTTATAGCCAACTTGGTTAACTTGGCTTTGCTTTCCCTTGGCTTTGCCTTTGCCTTGTGCTTTTGCCATACCACCTGCTGGGCACTGCAGCGCATTGTCTGGGCTCTTGGTTAGCTTTCAGCCTACTGGCTAAATCTGGCTAATTGCCTGATTGCTGCCATTGATCCAATCGATTTTTGCTTTCCATTTCTTGTGTTTCTTTTGTTCTATGTTTTTATTTTAGAATTTCTGTAGCTGCATTTGGCAAATATTTATGATATTTCAGTTTTGATTCGAATTTCATCTTGCTGGCATAAATACACACTCGTTCAATTCGCTCAAAAGAATTTTTAGGCCATACAATAGCAAAAAACTTGGCAAACTGCCAGAAAATCTTGTTTATTTATTGGTTAGGCAGCTGCCAAAACCTAGATTCGAATAAAACTTACATAGTTACAGAACAACAATTAAAAATTATTAGGAAGAATCTATGCATTTTTTAGCCAGTTATTCAACCAACAATCCCAAATTGGATTATTTACCAGAATATTTTATGTACATCTCCATGGCAGCAAAAGCAATTTCCTGTCAGTCTCCGAGCCATAAGCACACTTGGCTAACTTTTTCAGGCTCATTTCTCTCGCTGGATTTATTCTGGCACCTGCGGGGTAATAATCACACTTTGTAATTTCATTAACGCTTTCATTTCCAAGAAGCGACTGTCACTAGCAATTATATGGAGCAGAAGGAAGAAGGAGAAGGAAAAATGGAGGTTAAAATACCTGAAATCCAACTGCTTTAACGCCTTCGTTTCGGGACACGCCCCTCAGGGCGAGCAGAGTGTTGGTTGCACATTAATTTCGCCTTATGAAATCTTTTGCACATTAAATTGCCTGATGCGTAACCCTTTATACCAAAAACGCGCCCCAACGGACCACGCCCCTGCTACCCTTACGCTGTCCCAACACCCGACAGTGGCGTCCAAAAGTTACGTATTAAAAACCTTTTTTGTTATGCTTCAAAAGTCGTAAAACTGAGTTTTATGAATGCGATTAAGCGCGTGAACTGCACGAAAGCATATTTCACTTGCTCTTCATTTTTGTTCCCTCTCACACACCCACTCTCTGTCTCTCTTTTTCTTTCATTTAACCCACTTGTTATGTCCCTTACTCACTATATCTGTCTGTCTCCGTTTGGTCGTCCTACTTTGCTGTTATTCCCGGAATTTGTCATTTTTAATGACTGCGAAAAAAATACGCTCGTAATTACATGGTCGAAACGTATAAAAAAGAAGGAAAAAACATAACAGAACTCGTTACTATGTGAAGACTATTTCATTGTATTATGTGTCATAAATTAATTTTACTTATTTTACTTCATTATTTTGGAAAAATACTTGAGACAACAAATGGCGTAGACAACTTGATAAAGTTGATATATAAACTTGATGAATTTCTTAAGTGCAAGTTGACTTTTAAGGTAAGTTTGCTGAGTTTTCTGAATGACTTTTTGTTATAAAACTTTTACTGGAATTAATCTGAAATAATCTTTTCATTTTCATACTACTTTTATTATAGTTTTAAACGTTATAAAATGTTTCTTATGATTGTCCCAAAGTTCTTTCCACTACCTAATTTAATTCTCAACTAAGCACGCTTTAAATCGTTTAACAAAAATGTTTTTAAAGCCAACAAAAACATAATTAAAGTTAATGAAAGTACTGAAAATATTTCCATGGCAGTTTGAGCAGCAAATACTGTCAGATAAATTACGTTTATTAATTACAGCCACGTTAATAGCTATAAATTATGAACTTCGTGTGTTTTATAGTCGAAAAGTATTTGGATATAAGCAGCAGTTAAATATTTTATGCACTTGTCCTACATTTTACTTTGTAGTTTTCTTAAAAACTAGATTCCTTTAGCAAATAGTTAACTATTACTACACGTTTTGTTTAAAATACTGCCAGGGGTTTGTACTAAATTATTAAGCTTAACTAAAGAGCATGTAAGTGTTGTTGCCTGCTACCTTTTCATTTAGACGTGTTTGGCTGCCTGAATTGCAGTTATAACTAAGTAGCATGAACCATTCCACTAATGCAAACCAGACTGGTATGCACACAAATATGCATTGTTGTGTAGAAAACGGGAGGTGGACGGGGAAGTGTTGGTTGCAGTAGGTGGGGTAGGAAAAACCCTTAGCGCAATTTTGCTATTGTTCTCAACTGGCAGCCACTACTTAAATCCGTTTCCTCAGCTGCTTGTCTTTCATTTTAGTCAGCTTTTCAGCGTCATCCTTGAAGATAGCAATGTCTCTTCAGCGCCACCCTCTCTCCGTCTCTCATTCTTTGTTTCTGCCTTCTCCTCTCTTTACTCTACACTCATCTCTTCTTCGGTTCTCTTGTCTCTTTGTCCAATCGTCCATTCGCCTGGCTGGCTTCGCTTTCTTTCTATTTGGCATAGCATTCGCACTTAAGTGATTTTGACACTTGTCCTACTTTCCATGCGTTGATTTTTGTGTCAGCAGTACTCACGCCCCTTAACCGCCTCTCTCTCCCCACTGCACTCCTCTTCGAAATGCTGCCCTTGCCTATCTTTACTCTAGGCTTCAGTTTGCTGTTGCAGTTTGCCAGTCGCTTCTGAAGTTGTTCACCTTTCAATAAGAACTTTTCTTTCCTTTTTTTTAGTCTTTTTTATATGCGGCGGTAAGGGTATACCAGGTTTTAAAATAAAGTTTAAAGTAGCAATATTAAATTTAACTCATAGATTTTTTGTGCTATCAGAGCTATTGAATATAGTAGTGTAATCTGAAGCTGTAATCAGCTTTCAGTAGCACAGGGTGTATACAAGTCGTGTGAGCTCTATTCCTGTTACTCGCTTATTTTTTTGTGGCAGGACCCGTAAAGTGGCAGCAACTTTAGTTCCTGGTGCTTTTCTCTTCTCCTTCTATGCATTTTCCGATGCGTTCGTTATTTTTTCTTCCTTTTGTAGTTGTTGGTTTTGTTGTTGTTGTAGTTGTTGCTGGTGATCTACGGTTGTCATCATGCTGTTCATAAAACTCGACGTCATCAGCGTCTTTGGTCTGCCAAACAAAACGACAACTGAAGTGCACTTTTGTGGTTTTTCCTTATGAATTGTATGTGTATCTGTGTGCGTGTGTGTGTGTTTGTGTGACTGACAACAGTCACTCAGCCGTGCCAGCTTTGCGTTTTGCTGCCTGCACCCACTTCCTGTAGCTTCTCTCTTAACTGCTTGTCTTGGCCATATTGTTGTTTTGCTTTTTGAGCTTTGGCCTCACAACTTGCTTACAATATAAACGCATTAGAAATGATTTGTGTTCTTGATAGCCACAAAATGCAACTGGTTGCCCGAAGCAACAGTTCTTTGAATAATCGAAACGAAATTCGCATTTTCCAGCAGCTTTACAGTTTTTTCCCTTGTCGTTAGACAAGAGTGTCAAGGGAAAAACTTGTGTAAATTAAATCATTTCCGGAAAACTCAACGCACTAAAGAGCAACTTTTTGTGTGCCAAAAAGTTTTGACAGAAATTTTTTTCGTTCTTGGTTTTCATTTCTTTAGTCAAAGTATATTTTACACACGCACACATAGAAAGAGGGAAATGATAGGAGATATGGGGAGAGAGGGAGAGAAAGTCACTGTGGCATTAAAAACTAATTTTATTTCTAATTAATTTTGACGTCTCGTCGTTTGTGGTTAAATATTCTGGCACGCGAAGAGTCGTCCTTTATGGTACGGGCTCCAAGCCGAAGTCATTAAAAAAGTTGCCAAAGACTTTTTCCCACACACAGACAGATAAACTTTCTGCACGTGTGGGGGTGTGTGCTTTGTGTGTGTGTTTGTGTGTATTTAGTTGTCAGCGTCAGCTACGTCGCACATTTTAAATGCCTCAAATGAAATTAACAAAGAAAAAGCAGTAAAATGTCACCGCAGCAGGTGTACATATGTAATACATATACACACCGCACACACACACAGTCTCATGTGTGTAAGTTGTGGTGCTTTTGGCATGCCCAAAGCCTCACATTATCCACCAGTGGGCGCTCAAGTTGACGGCTTTTGGTGAAATTTTAAATGAACGCAACGGCGACGACAAATTTTGTTCTTTCCATTTTCTGGTATTTGTCGACCACATAAAATTGTGTGAACATTCTGTGAAAACTTGCAAGCAGCACGAAGAAGAAGAAGAAGGAGCAGAACACAGAGCACAGACTACTGACAAAAGTGATGAAAAACCACTACGAATTAAATATGTGTTTTAGTTTGTTAACCCAAAAAAGTTGTTCAGCTGCTTTCCGTTTGGCTTCTCAATTTGCTTTTATTTTTGCTTAACTCTTCCTTTTTGGATATTTCAAGCAAAAAACTTTTGGCGCCAACAAAGTGGCTTTGTTTCAAGAACTGAAACTTGGCCTGAAAACGGCTTGAGTTATTTAAGCATGTGTCGTCATGCTTTTTAAGCTGATTATAAGATTGGAGCTGCGTTGAGTTAAGGAGTTTTAGAATTTTTGATGCCTTACTGATTATAAGTATTAATTTTAAATATATTTTTAGTAAATTTAAGCTAGAAAGAATGTTTATTCAATCTTTGAGACTAAAAACTTGGGTACAGAGCGATTTCCGTTGAGTGTTTGTTTTAATTATTGATTGCTGTTAAATAAATACCTTGTACTTATTATTTTAAAATTAATTCTCATTTTTCAAGCATACCTACTTGTACTCTGAGTAGTTTGTTACGGGCATGTTATTGAAATTGAATCGGATGTGAAGTAGTGTTTAATAACATTCCAACTTTATTGCTTATTACGCACAATCTGTTTCGGTGTACTTCCGGCCAGGAAAACAGCAGCAACAATAAGAGTTAAATAAAAAAAAAAAGAACTGTGTATAAAAATTGAATAAATGCCTCATCGATTGCAGGCATAACTCACTTTGTGGCACAATTAAGTATGCCACACACCTGCAGGCAGGCAAACAAAGACAGACTGAATGAGAGACAACGATAGATAGAGAGAGAAGGAGTAAGAGCAGAGAAAGGGTAGTAGAGAGGTGGGTTGTATGTGGTGCACTGCACTCTTTAAAACCATTGTTGACATTGCTTCATTTGCACTTTGTTGTGTTGAGAGTTCGTGCCACGCGAATTCTGTTGCAACATTGTCCGTGTAATTGTTTCATTTAACTGCGTTTAATTGAATATTTCACAACATCATCGGCAATTTCAATGATAAATTGTTTACGCGCTTTAAGTAAATAAATGCCTGTAAAATGCAATTGATGTCCGTCTCTTGGTCACACAATTGACCATGTTGCATATTTGCTGTTGGGATTAACAATGCTTAAAGCGCACTCCGAATTAAAGTCCTTTAAATTTAGTACTTTTGTTGGCTACACACAAAAAAATGTGACAGCAACATTGAACCTGTCGCAATTGTTTATTAGTTTTGATAAAGCCATAAAATGACAGCCAGGTCTTCACTACTGCGTGGAAAGCAAACAGAGCAAACAAACAATGCGCTGACACTAAGCGCTTTAAGATTTGACCTCGCTTTGGCTTTTTCCTAAATACCCTGTAATTGGCTGGATGGGTATATAAGTTTTGGGTGAAGGCAGAAAAGCAATCTTTTGGTTGACATTTACTGTTTCATGCCTGCTGCTGTTTTATATACTTAATTTTCATATTTTGTTTCAAGAACTCTGTTTTCCGTTCTGACACCAATTTACAGGGTAACAATTAACCCAGCAAGCCTTATTTTGTCCACCAACTTCTTTGTTGTCGATTTTGCTGCTACAGTTTGCTTTTAGTTTTTGTTTGTGGTATCAAAAATGCCGTTGCCACAAAACCTTTGAGCAAACGCAAATAAAATGCACGCACACACACACACAGCTCCTGTTTGCGTATCCATGTCAGCGATGTGTATGAGTGTGCACTTTGTTTACACGGCTGCGGGATGTGCTGAACGCTGTCAGTACTCGGATTCGTATATTTGCGTATACTTTTTAGTACGAACACTGAAATAAGCTGCAAATATATGAGCATTACGCATACGCCGCGTTGCAACAGTTACCAAACAATTTGTGTAGCTGCTGCCATAAATATAAATGAGCCTTTAAAAGTTGTTCAAAGCAACTGTATTTAGTCTGAGTAACATATAGTTTGGCTTTATTAGTTGGGCCAATTAATATAATACACAATGAAGTAACTTTCCCGTTTTATTAATTAACTGAATGCATTTTCAAATAAATCATTTTTATTCATTTAAGTTATTTACAAGTTCTTTATTTACCTTTTACTATCTTATACTTTTTCTTATTTTTACACACTTTATTATCTGCCTGCGACTGCAGTCTGTCATTAAATAAATTAAGAAACTTCTTGTATACGCGTATAGTTTTCAAAGTGACAACTCACGTCTTGTCGCCGCTTTTAATTTAAAATCAAAACTCTTCGTCAGACACGCATGCCACATCCTGAAGTTGCCAAGTTGAACATTTTGTTCCTCGATACTTGCTTCATTAGCTATTCAAAACTTGCAGCAAGTACGAGTACGAGTACGAGTATATTTATCAGGGGGCGGATTCATCAGCATCAAGGACTTGCCACAAACTGCAGCCATAATGTTTGGCAGCCTTGAGCAGCTATCTTCGTCTTCTTCTTCGTCATCTCCTTCTTTTTCTGCTGCTTCTTTATGTTCTACGGGCACTTCGTCTTCCTTTGTTGGGTTTCTCGGCTGCCGCAAAACTTATGCCGCTATTTTATGAAGATGAGGCATTGCAGCAGCAGCAGCATTGCACATAAATTAATGAAAATTTATTTATGCCCAAAAATATGGAGCAAACAACGCAGCACGATGAACTGAGGAGCTGTGCGAAGGACGAGCAAACAACGAGCATCAAATGTTTTCCAGTGCATTAGGCACACAGAGACTTGTGCATTAGCACACACAACAAACACACAAACACTCACTCACACATATGCATATATATCACTCAAAGATATTGTTGTCGTGTGCAGTGGTAGATTTAACAACAACAGCAGTTCAATGAGCAAATAGCATGCAAGCGCAAGTACTAAGAGGGTGGTTTAATAAGTTTTGGAATAGTTATTTTAAACGAAAAACTATTTTAGAGTAAAAAAAACCCCGTAATGCTTATTTATACTTTAAATAAAGTTACTAACTTAAAATTCAAATTACAGAAAAGTTTCAAAAGATTTCGACTCGAAATTTTCGAGCAATAACTTTAATGAAAACATTTAAAAGGTTATTTTATAAACTAAACATTTGTTTTAGTATTAGTTACTAGTTTTACCTGCCACAACTTGTTTTCTTTTATGCTCAAAATATCCAAACGAAAACCATTTGCTAAACCTGTAAAGGGAATTGCTGTCAGAGACATTTTGTGGCTCCTCAGGTTGAAGCTAATAGTTCCCCATCGACAGCCACAGCAAAAAGTACAACATGCAGGCGAGTATTAGCTGTTGTCTTGCTACCATTTTGGACACAATTTGGTGCAACCAAATGACTTTTTTCTTTGCCGGCTGGCAAATGGTCAGCAGTATTTGTGCAACGCCCTTACAAAACTAACAGAGTGTGAGGAAGTGTTTTTTTTTTTTTTTGTTATCTATTATTTTGCTGCCATTTGCCGTTGCTGTTGCATGTAGTTTCCGTTTCCGTTTGGCTTCCACTTGACTTCCGTTGCGCTTGTCACATGTTTTGCATGTCGTCACGCGCTCGTCCTGCACTTTAACTGCATTTATCTTTTGGGCCAGTCCACTCAGTTCAGTGGACATTTTGTAGCTGCTTTGTCGAAAATGTCAACAAAATGTGAAACGATTCAAACGAAAAGCATAAGAAAACACACACATTAGCCTCAATCTACACGTATTTTGGGAGTAAGAAGAGATTTGGTGGGGAGAAGCCGAAGGGTATGGTGGCTGTTTTTTTTTATGTGCTCTTGCCACATCATCAATTACACATTTTACAACTTCTGACTAACTGTCTGGGGACGGTAGGAGCGACGTGCTTTGCCACTGACAAAACAGACATAAATCAAACATTTCCCACGTTGCGAAACAATTTCCGGCTGCATGGCAACTCAAGACTGCCACAACGTGTGTATGTGTGTGTATATCAATGTGTGTGTGTGTGTGCTGTCTATCTTTTTGCTGAATTTTATTTATGGCATCCGCCAAAACACAGACAGACAGATAGACAGACAGACATATGATATATAGACAAAATGACTTCAGTTAGAAAATTTACAATTGCTTTTACTTGATACATAATTGTTGCTACTGTTATTGTTGTTCTTATTGTTATTACTCTTGTTGTTGTTGTTGCTGGTGTTCGTGTTGCTGCTGCTGGTTTTGGCGCTTTTGTATTGCATTTTGATTTGTGGTTTACAAGCTTTTGTCTGGCTCATAAATTTGGCTTATTACATTTTGCATGATACTCTCTGGTTGGTTTAATGGCAACTGATACATATGAGCTATGATATATAAAATGTTGCAAGCAGCAAAATGAATTTAAAAGCACAAAACAGTTATACGTTAAACAATTTCATTCAACTAAATTGATATTCAATTACCTTTTTCCGTCGACAGAGGGAGAGAAGAGAGAAAACAGCTAGCAGAAATACAGAAATTGTTGAGAAATTGAATTTGTGTTGAATTCACTATGATAAATTTATGTTTTTTGTTTCAGGCACGAGTGAAGCTCAACAATTGCTGCCATTTGTGGCAAGTTGGAAGCCACAGAAAGTTGCTCAATTTGTCACAGGGCTAAACTTTAACTCTCTCTCACTCTATGTTTCTCTTTCCATCGCTTTTTGCAAGTTTTGTCAGGCAAGAAATGGAAGAATTCTTAAGTTTTGGCCCTTTTGGTAGTGGCAGTGAGCCACCTTTCACATTTGCCAATTTACGCTTTATATACGAGTCTCGTTCGGGCCATTTGTGACAAAGGAAACGCAGTGGCCAGGACCAAAATGGGCCAGGAAGCCCAAGCCGATTCAATCAAGTCCAGGACATAGTAGAAGCCCACAGCTGCCGCTAATATTATAGCAATACATGCTAGTTTCGGGCATGCCCGGCTTGGTGTATACCCTGTTAAAAGTGGTAGTAACTTTCCTTGTCTTTTCATTATTTTGAATTCTTTTATTTCATTCATTTTATGGCATTTCTTTTTATTGTTTTTGTTTTGTGCAGGGTATTAAAGTCATTTCATTTGAGTCGCTTATTATTTTCATTATTGGTCACATTTTATGATTGTCGTCGGGCCTTTGGCTGCTTCACGGACGGATTGGACGGACTTCCGAGGCATTTGTGGCATGCAGCATAATTTAATATGTCCTTTTGGCTCATTCTCGTTCTCTTTCTCGTTTTTATGTGCTACCTTGGCGTTCAGTTTATTGTGCTGCTTTATGTGTTTATTTGGCTTGAAAGGGTTTTTCTTTGGGACTCCAAATCTTTCTCTCCTGCTCTCTCACTCACTCAATGTCTGTCATTGTCGCCTGTCCTTCTCAGTCACGTTGGATTCCAATCCTGAGTGCTTAAATTATTTATTAGACATATTTTGTGACAGCTTACCAGCCTTGAGAGATCCAAATTCGAGTATTATTATTATGATTTTTTATGCCAAGCTGCTAACAAATGGCCATATGCCCAGGGTCAGCAAATAAATTATGAGCACTTTAAGTGACCCCCCACATTTGACCCATGAATCTAATCAGCAGATTGAAAGCCGTTACAGTCTGTTTTAAAGTGTTCTTTAAAAGGATTTCACTTGCTTTCCCAACTGACGACTGTTTGTAATATAATTTATTGATTCATTAACTTTGTAATTTAAGCACATTCAGGCCAATTAAAATGACAACAATTGATATGATATCTATTAATAATTTGTAATATATAACGATGATGGTATTTGCAAAATTCAGCGGGCACGCGCTGGCTCCGGACCGTTTGCAGTCGGCAGTTGGGGGGGGTAAATTACTTCGCTGCTTTGCAGGCTCGTCTGCTATTTAATATTTATATTCGATAGTCGCGTGCTATGATTTGTCCAAAGAAAAATAGGAGAAGAAAAAAAACAATAGCCCTAGCGAGTTTGTTGCACGATGGCGCAGATGGAACGCCTATATTGCCCGCCCTTCCATGATCGCTAAATCCAAATAGAAAAATTATAAAGCGATCCCTAAACAAACCCACTACACGACTAACATACTCCTAAAGATCGACACATGATAACCCCACCGCAGGACTTAGCAATTAGACATAATTAAAACTGAAAGCAATAGTTAACGGATTAGACATTTATAATAAATAAAATATATATAAACATAGCAATAAAATAGTACAATTTAAAATTAATAGTTAAGATTATTATTTATAAATACTCATTAATTTAATTAATTTACGTTACAAAAAAAAGAATTAATTCACTACTGCGAGAGAAGACAAAAATAAAATATTAGCTAATTTATTTCTCGCAGTGTACCGCTTCACAGCTGTTGCAAACATGCAAATAGAACAACGAAAAGAAAATCAAACAAGTCAATGCTCCGCGCATATGTATATAACGCATGATAGCGGAATTATGTATGTATGTGTGTATGCACATAAGAACAAACAAAGCGTTTAGGCTAAAGAGTCAGAAATATGTTGTTTTCATCATCCGCTTTAACCTAGCTTCGTGAAGCAAGATTTAAAATTGCACGTGTGCGTGCGCCAGAAGGGCCAAAGAAAAAGAGCGAATAATTTCTCTTAATTAAGAGAGCTGAATATATGCATGCGATTGCACGACAATTAGATGGTTAATTCTTTTATTTTTTTTTCACTGTCTTGGGCACCAAATATTATTAAGCCCATTCATTATATTTAATTGGCAAAACTTACAGTCTTTTTTTTTAAATGTTTAATTTTTATCCACCGATGAAAGCGCTTCCATTGGCTCCGCTGTAAATTGCTGTAGAAATGGAAAAAGAATTATGCATCTACTTGCACGGCATCGTGAACAATTTCTTGAAAATTATCTTTGATTTGATGCTTGCAATAGATGTGGTTAACAATACCTTTTTTTTTTTTTAATATTTAAACAAAATCACTCTACTGGTATAAAAAAAAAATAACATAAAAAAAATCAAATTTCGTGTTTAAGCGTGCAGATCACTGACACTCTGCTACCGGTATCGAAGAAACGCGACAAGTAGGTTAGGCGATTGGTTTGCAACTAAACCATCGTTTCTCTTTTCCCGCCTTCGCTTCTGCTCGCACAGAAAAAGGGTGATAGGAGGATGAGAATGAAGCGAAATTGAATCCCTCCGCTGTTCCCCTTGTCCAAATTATGACTTTTATCTGCCAATCATTTAAGCAGTGGCTGATAAAAAAACAATGAGTGAGCACGACTTGGAAGTCCCTGCTTATAGATTTCGGCCAAGAACCGTATATATAATTATAAATCTCCTTTTTGCGATAGGGCCATGTAACAATTCGGCGACCATTATGCGTGCGTCACTTAGATGCAAACGTCGCATGAGCGTTGTATAAGCGTCGTATCAGCGTAGCCTAGATGTAGCATAAGCTTAGCATAAGCGTAGCATTAGCGTAGCAATAGCGGCCAATCTGTAGGATATTCCTAACCAAAATTAGTTTTAATCCCACTTCCTGCATGTATAAAAAAAAACAATCTCACCTTAATTGGCACAAAATTCACTATTTTAATAATTGTTGATTTTCGTTTTTTCTTTTTTTTGTTTCTCTTCTCTCGTTGACTTTAAAGTTTAACAGACTTGCACTAGACACTTGAAAATAACTTGTGTAATGCAGATTACGTCTGCCTTGGTCAACTGCTTCTAACGAAAAGAACGCTGCTTTAGCCAGAGGTCTAAATTATGCCTCGGAACAGTCGCCATACTGACAAAGTTCCGTTTGAGACTGGGACCGTTGGACTCAACGATCTCCCTCGCTTTTTGGCAAACGGTTTCAGTTTAAAGGGACCGGCCATTGAGTGGATGTAGCGCAAAAAAAAAGGAACAAAAAAGGGGAAATGTACCAGTGGTACTTTTTCATGACAAAAATTTCCCTCAACCAATTTGGGTTGTAATTTTGGCTAACCAGCGCCACTACAATACCCCCCTGCTAAAATCACACTTTACAGGGTGGAAACATGTTAAGTGTGATCCGCGCTGTAACCGATCTTATTGTTTTAAATCTTTTGCATGGTATTTCCCTAATAACCGACCCTGTAAATCCTCAATTTCATAAAAACTGTTTCCTAGCTTCGTTCTTATTCGGGCTTTACTGAAAGTCGGAGCTAACTTGGCATTAAAGCCTTTCGCAAAATTGCTTTGCTGAAAGTTCCGCTTGTATATCTCTTGTCCCACTATGAAGGAAACATCACGACTACGTCGATTATAATTTCGTTCGTTTCTTATCTGCTGTTGCCTCATTGACGCTTTTGCTTTCGATCTTATAAGGTCGAAAGAATCTTCCCTGTCAAATTGCACTGTTCTGTCTTCTAATAGGTCCAAGTTACGTAGTATATTGTATGTAGATCCAGAGGTTACCATATTTTGTCCAAAGGCTATTCGATACGGACTCGAGTTGACGGCCGAATGAACATTTGAACGCAACGAACAACATATATGGCTTAGCTGCTCATCCCAGTTTTTTTGATCTGGATTGACATATGTTTTAATTGCTGCAATAACCGATCTATTTACTCTTTCTGAGGCATTCGCTTGGGGAGCATAAACTGCAGTATAAGAGTGTTTTACATTATATTTTTCCAACAGTGAATTAAAAACGTGAGATTTAAATTGTACGCCGTTGTCTGAAACTACAACTTCCGGAACGCCGAAACAGTGGAAAATTTCTTCTTCCAAATACCGTGCGACTTCTTCAGCTGTAAATTTTTTGACAGCCTTTAAGAAAGGAAATTTGGAGTAATGATCCAAGACCACAAATATACCAATATGGCCTGTGCGACTTCTAGGGTAGGGACCTAAGAAATCTACAAAAAGCTTCTGGAAAATCCGTTGCGTCTCAGTAGTTTTTCCGAGTGGAGGACGCAAGGGATAGTTAGGGTACTTTGTACACTTGCACACTTCGCAGCTATTTATATATTCTTTGACATCTAAAACTAAATTAGGCCAAAAGAAATGTCGACGTAATTTTTCTAAAGTTTTACAAATTCCAGTGTGAGACGATATGGAGGATTCGTGGACATTTTTAAGAATTTCCGGAATCAACTCTTTCGGAATCCATAATTTCCAACATGAATCGTCCGCAATCTTGTCTCCATTTGCATGCTCTGCTCGTCGATAAATAAATCCGTTTACTACCTTGAGATCAGGAGTGTGCGTTTGGTTGTCTTTAATTTTGTCAGATAGATTTTTATATTCGGCTGATCGAAAGGCTTCTGAGTCCATATTAATGGAAATGTCCAAATCTAGTGCTGATAAATCATCACCATGTGTACGCGACAAAGCATCGGGGACAATGTTCTGAGTTCCCTTACGGTGTATGATTTGAAACACAAAGCCTTGTAGCTTCAATGCCCATCGAGCCAATCGTGAGCTTAGATCTGATTGGGACATAAGCCATTTTAAGGATGCATGATCAGTAACGATGGAAAACTCTTGACCTTCCACATATGCTCTAAACTTTTTAACAGCAAGAACGGCTGCTAAGCATTCTTTTTCAGTGACGGAATAGTTTCTTTGGCATCGGTTAAGTTTCCGAGACATGAAAGCAATTGGAACTTCGTCGCCCTCATCATTGTTTTGCACTAAAACGGCCCCTATACCAGTATGGCTAGCATCACAATGAATGGAAAAAGGCAATTCAAAATTTGGGCTATGTAGCACTGGTGCAGACGTAAGATTCGCCTTTAGCATTTCAAAAGCTTCTTGAGCCTCGTCACTCCAAAGAAATTTCCGCTTCGATTTTAAAGTATCCGTTATAGGTGATGCGATAGAAGCATAGTTCCGGATAAATTTGTTGTACCATCCTGTCATACCTAGGAAGCGTCTTACTTGCTTCACTGATCGAGGAGTAGGAAACTCTTTAATAGCGGAAATCTTATCAGGATCTGTAGCAATGGTTCCCTTTCCAACAACATGGCCTAAGTATTTTACCTCCTCTAAACAAAAATTACTTTTTCCAATATTAATCGTCAATCCAGCTTCCTTTATTTTACCCGCAACTTCTCTTAAGACAGACAAATGACTCTCAAAAGTATCTGATACGATCAAGAGATCATCCAAATATATAAATACTTCTCGTCTTAATTGAGGTGGAATTATTTTGTCCATCAGCTTGGACATTGTCTGAGGGGCGTTACACAGACCAAAAGGCATTACAGTGTATTGATAGAGAGGCCTCCCGGGAACACTAAATGCTGTCTTGTCTCTTGAACTGGGTGTTAAAGGAATTTGCCAGAACGCATCTTTTAAATCAAGGCTTGTTATAAATTCAGCTTTTGGTAGTCTGCTTAGAATACCATCGATAAACGGCATGGGATAAGCATCCTTCACAGTGACTGCATTAACACGCCTGCTATCCAAACATAACCGCACTTTACCAGGCTTTTGAACGAGAACAACTGGCGAGGACCAAGAACTTGACGATTCCTCAATAACTCCTAAGCTGAGCATCCTATCTAGCTCTTGATACATAAGTTTTTCGACTGCAGGTGAAACAGGATAGTGTCGTTGTTTAATAGGTATTGCCTTATCCACGTCTATCTCATGTGAAAGTAACGAGGTTCGACCGAGGCCTAATTCCGCGAATGAAGGAAACTCCTTGATGACTTCCTGTAAAGCCTTATGTTGTTCGAAACTTAGTCTTCTTAACAAAGGGTCTTCTAAAGCTGCAAGTTGTACGCACCCTAAGTCGAAACCTGATGGCCACAAGTCAAATGCCCTCCAAAAATCTATACCTAAATATAAATCTTGTGAGAGTGAGGGTACCAGGTAGAAAGTCAGAATATGTTTCTTCCCACGAAATTCAATTTCCGAATTGAGTTTCCCAACTATGGCTTGTGCATTGCCATCCGCGGTTCTAACATTCGACGTTAAAGGTCTGTAAAGATGTTGTGAATCGAGTATCTCTGTCGCAAAGCCACCTCCTATGCAACTTATTGATGCACCGGTGTCAAGCAGGCCACTTACAGTCTTCCCTAAAAGAGAAACGGGTGCGTATGGTCGAATATCATGCGAATTGTTAATTACTGCTGCCAAAAGCTTTTTCTTTTCAATTTTTCCTAGTGCTAAAAATTCTTTCTGACGGGTTACGGAGCGAGAAAGATAATTAGATTTAATAGCTTTATTAATTTTATGAACGTCCGGTATTGTAGACATGATCTGTGTTTGGATACAAGAAGAATCTGAATCCACTTCTAATCTGTGTTGGTCGACTTCGAATTCATTGGTTTGCGTGCACTTTTCAACGGTGCACGGCCTATCCAGTTTTTTTGGTGGCTATTGCATTTGCTACACGATGGTTTATAAGTATCGGCTTTACCACACCCGTAGCAAAATACTCTACGAATTTGACTAACACAGTCTTGGTAACGGTGTCCGGTTTCTTCACAATTCCAACATACTAACTGTATAGCTGCTATAGCTGCCTCTTCTTCTTCAAAAGTTTCCGATTCAGATTCGTACTCTATTGGACCTTGTACAGCATTGATTGCTCGTCGTGGCATCGGCACTGGGCGAGGTTTTGGTGCTGAAGGTTTCATTACGTTTTGCAAAAAGAGTTCTCGGGTTCTTACTAAATGACGAAGTTTTGCTACGGTGCCAATCTCCTCATACAGTAGTTCATGCTGGATTTCCAATCTTAGATTAGATCTGAGAGACTCCAAAAGCGAAAATTCAGAAAGCGGAACTGTAAGTTTATCTGCTAGGGTGATAATTGATTCGTAAAACTCATCAAATGTTTCTCCCTCTCTTTGCTTACGCCTATCTATGAGTGCTCTAACATGCAAATCTGTACGTTCGTCCTTAAATTGACTTTTGAGCGCATGGCGCAATCCCTCCCATTGGATGGCTGGCACACTCTTATGGTAACGCCAGAACCATTCACTGGCCGTTCCTTCGAAGAGGTTGCTAGCATACCGCGCAAGAACTCCAAAATTCCCTTCTAAGGTCTGGTGAGTAAGTGCTTCGGCTCGATAAATAAAATCGTCGACGCCTAACGAAGACTTCCCAGAGAATCGAAGCTTCCAATTAGTTATTATCTGGCTGATTCTATCTGGACGCAATTCAGGGCCATAAGGAGAGTATCGGTCGGAGTGATGACCCGAAGGCATCATTGGTGGTAATGTAGCTGAATGCTGATTTGGAATTTCGCTACTAGTTGTTGGCCTTACATTTGGAGGTGGGGGTGTAATGGACCCTACGACACTCAGAGTTGAGGACAATTTGTCGAAACCAGTCTGCATTGTACGAATTAGCAGCTCAGTTTGTCTAGTAGTGGCTTGAGCCAATACTTCTGACTGATTAACGGCAGCTAGAGCTAGCGCATTTGCAATCACTTGCTGCAAGCTCTCATTAGGCGGCATAGCTGAGGATTGTGCGGCAGGATTTGCAACTGGAACGACGTAATCGTCAATAACTTCAGGACCAGACACGCTAGGTTCTCTCCTAGACATAGCTCTCGTTACCGTACCAGACACAGATGGTTTTTCGGATGCAGGCTCCTCAAGGGGTCTTTTACAGATAGGGCACACTTTTTTATTCTTAAGCTTTGTATTAAAGCATAAGCTATGAAAAGTGTGTCCACAACTGACTTTCAATAATTCTGTGTCTTGAAGAATTTGACTTGAGCATATAAAGCAAGTAACACTTGCTCCGGTTGACAATGGCATTCCTGAGCTATCTTCCATAAGGACTTAGTTAATAATAAATAGACCGAATATTAAACAACACTAATAAAGTTACCTTTTTAATAAATATAATACACTAACTATTAAGGCAATTAATAATAAATAAATAAATAAATTCAAAACCAAAGATGAGACTGATCAAATCATTTTAGTTTGGGGGTTATCACATGAAAATTTCCAGGAAACAATGCAATCGAAAAAAGCTAGAATAAAGTAGACGAAGGTAAACAAAATGGTACCAAATTGAGTGGACGATTTTTTAATATATCGTATCCAGCGACAACTAGTACTCATTATGTCTGATAGTTTGCAAGGCGTTACTGAATGCAATCTTATGCGCGGAGGATTCTAGCTCTTGGCCAAATAACCTTATCCAGCGTCATGAATACAGTAACAAAAGTTGATAATACAATATGTTGAAAGCAACGGCAATTAAGCTATTTAGAAGCTAAAATTTATCCAGTACACTTCACATATGCATGTTTTGTTTTTATCAGTGCAGTAGCAAAAATGTATAATGCAATATCCTAAAAGCAACGGCAATTAAGCTATTTAGAAGCTAAAATTTATCCTGTACACTTGGCATGCATGTTTTGTTTACTTTCCATTACTTTAGATTTGGCCTTGGACTCATTTAAAATCCATTACAACCAAATGTCTAAGTACTACGGAACACAACAGAAAACGGAAAAGGTAAAAAGAAAAAAAGAATTGGACAAATCGAATTGGGAATGGAACATAAGTCTGATGAAATTGACTTTACGCAAATATGGTTATGGGCTACCGGAACTTGGCCACACATGTTGGGCGCCAGAATATATAAAATTATTAAATATATATATAAATATATTAGAATCTGTAATATATAACGATGATGGTATTTGCAAAATTCAGCGGGCACGCGCTGGCTCCGGACCGTTTGCAGTCGGCAGTTGGGGGGGGTAAATTACTTCGCTGCTTTGCAGGCTCGTCTGCTATTTAATATTTATATTCGATAGTCGCGTGCTATGATTTGTCCAAAGAAAAATAGGAGAAGAAAAAAAACAATAGCCCTAGCGAGTTTGTTGCACGATGGCGCAGATGGAACGCCTATATTGCCCGCCCTTCCATGATCGCTAAATCCAAATAGAAAAATTATAAAGCGATCCCTAAACAAACCCACTACACGACTAACATACTCCTAAAGATCGACACATGATAACCCCACCGCAGGACTTAGCAATTAGACATAATTAAAACTGAAAGCAATAGTTAACGGATTAGACATTTATAATAAATAAAATATATATAAACATAGCAATAAAATAGTACAATTTAAAATTAATAGTTAAGATTATTATTTATAAATACTCATTAATTTAATTAATTTACGTTACAAAAAAAAGAATTAATTCACTACTGCGAGAGAAGACAAAAATAAAATATTAGCTAATTTATTTCTCGCAGTGTACCGCTTCACAGCTGTTGCAAACATGCAAATAGAACAACGAAAAGAAAATCAAACAAGTCAATGCTCCGCGCATATGTATATAACGCATGATAGCGGAATTATGTATGTATGTGTGTATGCACATAAGAACAAACAAAGCGTTTAGGCTAAAGAGTCAGAAATATGTTGTTTTCATCATCCGCTTTAACCTAGCTTCGTGAAGCAAGATTTAAAATTGCACGTGTGCGTGCGCCAGAAGGGCCAAAGAAAAAGAGCGAATAATTTCTCTTAATTAAGAGAGCTGAATATATGCATGCGATTGCACGACAATTAGATGGTTAATTCTTTTATTTTTTTTTCACTGTCTTGGGCACCAAATATTATTAAGCCCATTCATTATATTTAATTGGCAAAACTTACAGTCTTTTTTTTTAAATGTTTAATTTTTATCCACCGATGAAAGCGCTTCCATTGGCTCCGCTGTAAATTGCTGTAGAAATGGAAAAAGAATTATGCATCTACTTGCACGGCATCGTGAACAATTTCTTGAAAATTATCTTTGATTTGATGCTTGCAATAGATGTGGTTAACAATACCTTTTTTTTTTTTTAATATTTAAACAAAATCACTCTACTGGTATAAAAAAAAAATAACATAAAAAAAATCAAATTTCGTGTTTAAGCGTGCAGATCACTGACACTCTGCTACCGGTATCGAAGAAACGCGACAAGTAGGTTAGGCGATTGGTTTGCAACTAAACCATCGTTTCTCTTTTCCCGCCTTCGCTTCTGCTCGCACAGAAAAAGGGTGATAGGAGGATGAGAATGAAGCGAAATTGAATCCCTCCGCTGTTCCCCTTGTCCAAATTATGACTTTTATCTGCCAATCATTTAAGCAGTGGCTGATAAAAAAACAATGAGTGAGCACGACTTGGAAGTCCCTGCTTATAGATTTCGGCCAAGAACCGTATATATAATTATAAATCTCCTTTTTGCGATAGGGCCATGTAACAATTCGGCGACCATTATGCGTGCGTCACTTAGATGCAAACGTCGCATGAGCGTTGTATAAGCGTCGTATCAGCGTAGCCTAGATGTAGCATAAGCTTAGCATAAGCGTAGCATTAGCGTAGCAATAGCGGCCAATCTGTAGGATATTCCTAACCAAAATTAGTTTTAATCCCACTTCCTGCATGTATAAAAAAAAACAATCTCACCTTAATTGGCACAAAATTCACTATTTTAATAATTGTTGATTTTCGTTTTTTCTTTTTTTTTGTTTCTCTTCTCTCGTTGACTTTAAAGTTTAACAGACTTGCACTAGACACTTGAAAATAACTTGTGTAATGCAGATTACGTCTGCCTTGGTCAACTGCTTCTAACGAAAAGAACGCTGCTTTAGCCAGAGGTCTAAATTATGCCTCGGAACAGTCGCCATACTGACAAAGTTCCGTTTGAGACTGGGACCGTTGGACTCAACGATCTCCCTCGCTTTTTGGCAAACGGTTTCAGTTTAAAGGGACCGGCCATTGAGTGGATGTAGCGCAAAAAAAAAAGGAACAAAAAAGGGGAAATGTACCAGTGGTACTTTTTCATGACAAAAATTTCCCTCAACCAATTTGGGTTGTAATTTTGGCTAACCAGCGCCACTACAAATTTATACAATTATTACATTTCACAATATCAAATTGCCATAAATTGCAACAGAGAGAAAAAGATACAGAAAATGAAAATTTGTGTCATAATTGACAGTGGAATTTGTCATAAATAAAAACAAATCAAGTTTTATTTGAGTTTGTCTTTTATTTTGTGAAAAAAAGCTCTGCAATTGACTTTAATCAAAATAAGCTACTGAGAAAGTAGGAGAGAAAGAGAAGCAGAGAGAGAGAGACAGACAAAGTTGTTTATGAGTCGAAAACAAATTGTGGCAGTAAATTGCAAGTTGATTTCATGAAATTTATGTGCTTTGCAAAAAGCAAACTCAATGCACACAGACACTGGAGGATTTTGAGCTTGTAAAACGAAGGGAAAGGGGAGAATTTCCATTGTTCCAATACGAGAAATTTAACATAACTTAATGCACACAGACAGACATATAAATTTCTATATATAAATGAAGCTAACTTTGCAGTGAGTTGCAGTTACTTAACTGGCAAATTGAGCAAATATTTATTTGCATTTTTATGCCTGTCTTGCTCAAGGCTGCTCCGACCCAGTCAGACAATCTGAATCTGCCAGATACGTTTTCCATTTGCACCTGGAATCCAGCACTTACTGTTTATTTTAATTGAAATGCTTGCTCAAGGCTCTCGGCTAGCAGCTCTCGGTTCTCGATTCTCGGCGCAAGGACACTGGCAAGGTTACCTGTTACCTGTCCGGCACCAACAAAATCCAGTTATTTGGAGAATCCAACTAAGTTTCTGAACAGTCGAGATATTTACAGTGCAGCACATAAATTAGCAGCTGCTTTGGTAATTGCGTATGTAAATTGAATTTTATATGCCTCGCCCCAACAAATGGCATTAAAATCATTATTTAAATGCATTAACTATTTATTTAGTTTAACCACAACGTATTAAAATTTGACAATATTAATATGAAATGAGCAGAGCGAATACATTAAATGAATAGCTGTTTTTTGCTTATTTAATTACCAATTTAATGTTACTAATTTGAATATTTAGTTTAACATTTTAAAAGTGAATTAAAACTAATTATGGTTATTAATATTTATTAAATATTTGAAGAATAATTAAGTAATCTTTAAGCTACAATAAAGCATAAAATTATTTGGGTAAATTGGTTTAGTTAGACTCAATTTAGTTAACCAAACTCTGGTTTAAAATCGACTGTCAAACTGTGAACTGTTTCCTTAGACTATTTTATAATCACATAAATAAAGTGGCAACCAGCCCGAACCAAAAAAGGACAAATACATTAAATTATAGCTAATAGATTCATGAAGACTTTAGTGCAAGAATGGTTTGCCACTGGTAAGTAAAGCAAAATATTATAAAGCTGGGCCAATTTCCGTTCTGGGATGTTGGTCAGTTGGACAGATGAGTGGGAGGGGGTGAAGCGCTGGGGGTATCATCCCTAGGAGATGCCTCAAAATGTCCATCAAAACGTCAGCAGGCATAACTGTGGCCGGCGCAGCAAAACTGATAAGATATGAAAAGCAATTTACGTAAACTGTCAACGACAAATTCGCTTTGGCAATGCCAGGCAGGACCGCCGGACGGCAGGAAGGACACAGGATGAAGAACGCAGGACACAGGACACTACTGGACAGACATGGTCAATGGAATTAAATTACAATACCCCACGAAATGGTATACACTTGTATGGAGAATATAATCAATGTGTCATATTTTCTCTTTATATAATTGCAAGCAGTTTCGACAACTTTAAGCCCCATGACAGCTGATGGCCATAAGCCCGCCCGGCTAATTGATGCGTCTGATGACATGGTCAAAGAATATACACTGACCATAAATGTTGGAGCTGCAAATGCTTCGAGTGGCGTTCCTCATATACGAACAACTACAGTCCGCATTTACGCAGATTATCTTGTGATCGCCTCGATGCATCATTAGCAGACTGTGAGCTCCCTCGGAGATTACCTTAAAGTTGTCACTGTCATTGTAAAGCACTTTGTTCTTGTTCCAATCATAGTAGCTAAGATTACTCGGTTGAGGCATTAACTTGGCCTTTCCCGCAAATATGGCAGGCCAATCGACACAGTGCTGTGAGTTCTTAAAACGTGATTCTCGGAAACTCTGCTCCAAGTCAATAAAGCCCGAGATTTCCAGGCCAGTCTTTGAACGCATCACAAGATAAACAATTGTCTATCAAGAGCAAATGTGTAAAAAATATGCGCATTATATATTTTTTTTATACTTGCCGACATTTGTTTGCTAACCAGCTGAAATTCTCGTTGGGAAAACTGCATGAGCACATGATCAGTACCTTTGTAGTTCTCACTAAACAGTGAGAATTCACTAATGTTACGTGGCCGTAGCATACCCTCTAGTTTTCTACGCTGCTCTGTGTATTCCGTGCGACTCAGCAGGCGACCCATACAGCTCTTGCCACACGCATTCTGTATGAATGTCCTGCTGAGACTCCAGTTACGCAGATAACGCACATCGTTCACAGTGATAAAGTGATCCAAATATTCCTCATACGAATTATAATTCAGTAAAGTCATGGCCAAAGCTAAAAACAACTAACGCAAAACTAAAACAAAAGGCTAACAGTGGTTAAAAATACACAAAAATCAATATTAACATGTGTGCGTATGTGTGTGTATTTTACAAAACTTTAAATTCAAAGCTGACAACGAAATCAATGCTCAAAGCCTTCAACTTAGCTTGGCCATTTAACAATTTTTATTTTGTGTAACAAGAAAATTATAATTAAATGCCATTGGGCACACATCAAAATATAAGAACACTCACATAGATTTACACACACATGCAATACTCTGCTGGTGTTGTAAATTTAATAAATGGAAAAACTTTACAATGCCCCTTGCCTAAAGTTGTGAATATTTTCAATTACAGTTTTCTATATGCGGCACGACATACAACGACAACTGATGTGCTCATTCATTCCCACTCTCTTGCACGTGCACGCTCATGTGTACTCACACATGCACGTGGCGCATACGAAACTAATTACTTCATCAACACGTAAAAAAAGACTGCTCCATGAGAGATTTTAATTTTCAGCCTGAAAGTATGTAACATTTTTTTAACCAATTCATTTTTGCCATTTTGTGCAGACTCTGCACATTTCCGCTTTCAAACGCGGGTTTAAACTCAATTTTCTGATTTCATGTAGAGAGCTTAGGCTAATTTTGTTTATTTAACTATTAGTAAATTCAATTAAAATGTCCACTTTAATTAAACTCATCATAAATCACAGGGACAGATGAGAAAAAGAGAAGGACTCATAGTCAAGCTCTTTTGAAATTGGCTCAAATACATGTAAAATTATTATTTATAACCTTTAAATAAATGAATCAGGCAAAAATGACACTAATCCGTACCAACCCTCGCACAGTTATGCCTTTTAAAGGGTATACTTAAGTCCAGTTTTATGATGATTGCCAGCTTACTTGATTTCAGTTTCACAACAATGCTAAAATGCTGCCTTTTGTATTTGTGCGTGTGCGCGTGTATGTGAGTGTATTAGTGTATTGTGTGCGTGTGAGTGTACGTGTAGTTTTCCGCTATTTAAACACGATTCCCCACTGTTTGCTGTTGTTGCAGTCGCTGCTGCAATTAACATGCTGCTGTTGCTGCCATTACTGCTGCTGTTTCAGTTGCTGCTGCTTCCACTGCCAACACTTTAAGTTGACTCTGTAGCTGCTTTCAGTGTTGTGCTGCAGCTACTACTTACAATTGCTGCTACTCCTCTTCCTGCTGTAGTTGCTCTGTTTTGCGTGCTTTGTCACCATCTTGCAGTTAGCCGCCGCCTTGAGCGCGTAAATTGCTACTTCGCGGCGCTCACACCATGCCTCGCGGCCTTCTTCAACTGCTTTTGCTCCTTCTCCGCCTCTTCCCCTGCTACTTCATTGTGACATTCTCGGCTGCAGTTTTCACTTTACTTCAGTTTACAGGGACTTCCCCTCGTTGAGGAGATGCCATTGTTTGACTTGGTCATTAGTAAATGTACTTTGTCGCAGCATAAAAAGGAGTTAAGTGTGCACTCTAAGGATTTATGCGACTCCCTCTGTGTGTGTATAAGTGTGTGTGTGCCTGTGTGTGTGTTTGTGTGTGTTCTAAGATTCAGGAATGGCAGTGCTCATTGCTAAGCAGTTGCTTGTGCCAAAGCGTTAAGTGCGCATTTCTGATGAATGTACAAAATGCTTCATAGCAATTGAAAGAGTTCAGTTTTAGCTGCTTAAGTTATTTTTATTGGTTTATGGTCAACATAAGCTTTATGAATAGCGTCAAACACTAAGCAGACTTCGCACTGTTTACCAAGTATCTGCAAAGTATCCAAACGAATTCAATTGCATTTATCAATTAGTTAGCTAAAGGATTACACTATTGGGTTTCAAAGCAAATACGACCAACGGATTAAGAAAACATTTAAAATAAAGAAAATTGCAGTTTAGTTTTCCTTTCGAGTTTATAGAAGCAACTGACTTAATGGCTGGCTCTTATGTTGCCCGTAATTTATAGCAATGCTCTGCTCTTATCCACCCTTGTTCTTCTATTCTCAGTTTCCTAACCCTATCTTTGCAATACAAATTATGAACTGGCCGTAAATTGCAGTCTACGTCTGTTGCCTGGATTCTTTGGCCATGCATTGAAATCAAAGTCACATAAATTGTACAAATAATTCAGCACGTTGTCTGTAGGTCCCCTCCGAGTTCGTTTTCCTTTTCCTTTGCTTACCCGTGTTACTGCCCGGCAGTAAATATAGAGCGAACGGAACGTAGGCAGTGAGTGCATTGGCAGAGCAGGAAGACAAAAGCGCAGGAAGGAGACAAAGCTAAAAGAATCATCACTTCGAGCTGACCGCAATGGCAGCGCACACACACACACACACACAATGAGAAGGGGTGTCTTGCTGGAGTTGTAGCCCGCAATCGATCAAAAGGAATTATGTCTCAACACAATTGTAAATAAATCTTTGCGGCCATGTGGACATTATGTGCATGCTGAGGCCAAAAGGCTTGGCCATATCGCTGTCCTAACCACAAACACCACAGTGCAAGGAAGAGAAGACAGAGAGAGAGGGGGAAGGGAGACAGAGAATAGGATAAATCCTGCATATCACATATATGAAGATTGAGTGGTAATGTGTGCAAATCTAAACCTCTCTGCCAAAGCTTTAGTCTGCTTCGTCTATAGCTTTTGGCCTTCCTCCTACTTCTTCTTGTCCTCCTCCTTCTGCCTGCTCCCTTTGCCGGCCGTTGACATGTTGGTAAATTGGTCCTTAGTCGATTGCATCGATTGTTGCCACACATATAGGACTATAAAGCTCTCAATCCGCTATCCCTTACATTCCCATTTGTATCAGTGCACATTCGGTTTTGGCTCTAATGCTGTTCAACATTTTGCAACTGGGAATTAAGTCTAAATGCCGGAAATTAATCTGCCCAAAGACACACAAATACAATATTATTCAATGTGATTTTACAAGTGTCGTTGTCATTAGGAAATTGCCTCGCCATCCATTTTAAAGGCATAGACACCCTGATCTAATAGCCTGTGGTTGTGCCCCCTAAAACCAAATTTATAATGCGCATCGATAATGATTTGTTATTTAAAGCTCAAACAAATATCCGGCAATTTTAATGGCCTACAAAAGACAAGAAAAAAAGAAGCTACTGAATTTCTTTGAATAAAATAAAACACGTGCCAGAGATGCCTAGTTGCTGTTGTTGCTGTTTTTGTTGTTTATTTATCATGTGGCACGCGAAACCACAAGAAACTTATCGACACATAATCACAAGACGCTGTTCATGTCTGATGCGAAAGAGGGGGACTGGGGACGGCTGCTAAGGCTGGAAAAACATTGAAACATTTTCTGTTCTTTTCAACATTAATTTGTTTCTTCTGCAAATGCCAAGGGCTTTGTGCAATCAGCGTGAACATGAGTCGCGCCAGAGCGAATGTCTTGCGAACGCTGTCGATACTGAAGCCTTTTGAAGCTATCGAGGGAAATTTGGAAATTCGATAGCAGGAAATGAGATGGCCGACGACGTGGCGTATGTGCAATGTGCGTGGCAACAGTCGCTTGTACACAAATACATACATGTATATGAATCAGTAATAAACCCAGCAGCTGATAAGCGACTCTTGGCATTCCACATGTAATCAATTTTCAAAAGCATTATATAAAGCCCACTCTGGGGAGCTGCTTTAGAACTCATTTAAATTCATATCTTACTGCAAACACATAAAACATTGAATGTACTTTTCTGCACAAGTAATCGATAAATGAGATCAAAGAGATGGGAGAAAATGAATATATACCTCTATACTTTAAGTGTCCCGGTCTCTGAAAATGTCTGAATTACCTGTAATTCTACAAACAAATTTTCGCACCTATTTTAATGTCCACAAGTGTATTTTTTCTTCCAATTTCTTCTTGAAGCTCTTATAAAAAAAATGTTGACTATTTGCCTACTGAATTAAAACCAATTTTGTCCGTATCATTGCACAATTTTAAGAGGATTACAAATTCAGGAACATGCTCAAAAATAATTCAATTATGAATAAATACTGTTTGATATAGTTTTATTACCAAAAGAATACAATAAATGTTTGCTAAAAATCTTCCCTTCTCTGTTTACTTTCTTTTAACTAAAACTTTTTATTTCCTATGCTTTTAAAATTTATTGTTTGACTTTCAGTTGAATGAACACATTACATACTGAAAATAATCCTTTTTTGCAAATTAGAAATTTCTTAAACGACACTACAAATTGAATTTATAAATTGACAATTTTTGAAATGACTCGTTATGACATGCTCCGTTAGCTAACAGTACTCGGTTTTAAGTACCATGATAAGAAGAGGGCGGGGCCAGCATAGAGGCGTCTTTGAGTCTGTTTGGCAACAGCAGCTGCCAGTCAATTCTATTGTTCGGCAACTGCTGGCACCGCCTGTTGTTGCCTCTGTTGTTGGCCATTAAAATGGCCTTGCCTTATGTCGGCCATATTAATTTTTGTGCCACATTGAATTTGAGCAACGAAGGGGTATATACACACAAGCTGGGGTAAGACAGGGACAAGGGGGAGGGGGAATGTAAGGTCGATGTCATGTTATGTGCTGCACATTAAAGCCCCTTTCGGATGCTCTGTAACGTGACACGTGAGCATCGCTTACGTGGTTATGGTTATCGCTTTTACGTAATTTGCTCGTTTATAGCACACATCATTGTTGTAGCAATTGCTGTTGTTGTTGTTGGTGCTACTGGTACTGCTATTGCTTCTGTTGCATGCTCAATTAGCACATGAGGCATCGTGAAAAGCTGCTTAAGGCTTAATATAATCCGATGTGAAGGCATTTTTGATTGCTAATTTGGTTTTAATCTTAATTTCGTTGATTGCCATTGAGAGCTGCTTTTTGATTACGTAATACACGTGCTGAAATTCAATTAAGCTTTGACTCAGCTCCAACTTCAATAGTCACAGATTAAATTTAACTATATGATTTATTATTAGTATTTTCTAAGCATATTTAAGTCCAAGTTTCAATTGGCTAGCTGCTTATATTTTACAAATAGCATTAAAATTAAGCTTGAATAGTTTTCCACAGTTAAATTGGCAGTTTAGCAAATGTTTTTCGGAAATATACTTCAAGCTAAACAATTTTCTTGGTGAGTTTATAAATTCTTTGGAGCAATTTGTGTTTGTGAAAAATATCTGCAAATTAGAAACAAAGAAAAAGGATTTAAAAGTGCAAGACTAGTAGATACTCAGGGTAGTAGGATAAAGTAAAACAGTTTTCTAATTTTAATTTGAGAAATATTGAAAAATGTGTTCCATTTATTATTTCATGCATGAAATTTAAAGTGAAAGTACTTCTTATGACAGTGTGCTACCCTTTATAGCCCAGGGTATAACCTGCTAGCATTCTAATGCTGAGTTGTGAGAGGCTGTTAGCCGCTTAAACTAACCACAAAAGTTTTGGCAAGCAGTTTGGCTTATAATTATTTACAAATGGGCAACGAAGTCAAAGAGGATCTCTCGATGTTGAGGCAAAAATCCTTGCAGCTAACCGCACAATTCTGTTATTTCTGTGGTGTGCAAAATTTATCTAACTTGCAGCAAAACCCGCAGCAGCCAAAGTTGCCCCCTAAAGCCAAAAAGAAATGAACATTTTTCGTTTGCTGTCAGTGCTCATTTGGTTTAGCTTCCAACTACAGAGAAGGACATAGACTTGCAGCTAGGGACATATATATATTTCTGTACACATATATATCTGTAAACGACTGAAGATAGTGCTAGCTGGGGAGCTAAAGGGGAAGGATGAGACATCCGTTTGCGAGTTTATTTTTGGGGCATTTGTGGGCTAACAAAACAAAAGTGAATAAGTTGTTGCCTGTGCAATTTATGTTGTGTTTACTTAAAACTGCAGGACACTGGACACTAGACGCTGGACACACAGGACATACTCACACTCTCTTGCCTAGTTGTAGTTGTTGTTGCTGAAACAACACATACGGATATAAAGAGGAATTTGGGGTTACTTCTAATGTCAGTTTACAAGCCAAAAGGACACCAAGACTGAGTTGAACATATTTGTTTTTAAGCAACTTTTACATATATACCTACAGTATCTTTTTCTGCCTCTAACTCCCTCTATTTCTGTCTCTGTCGCCCTCGCAACTTAATTTGCTTTACTTAAGTCGATGTGAGCTGGGTTCAAGTTCTGCTGGCGCCGTCAAATGTCATTTTAATCATATTTCTTGATATACCCAACTTCGCCTTTGTGGCCTAATAATGCCCCAAAGCGTTTTGCCAAAATTGAAAACTCGTGCAAATAATTTGCATAATGTGCGACGGCACACACACAAACACACACACATACACAACTTAAAGTAAGCCGCTCTCAGACAACGAGCAAAGTCTTTGTACTTGACAACAAGATGGCAAAAATAAAAGAATAAAATACATGTTAAAATAAAAAGGAAAAAAAAAAATGAAAAACTGGGCTGTCAACACGCTCACAGCATTCGCCAGTTCACCAACTTAGCTTAGCTCATATTTATATTTTGTATTATTTATGCATATATAATACGTTTCTAACGATATACTATGGGCTGCATGTGTCACTTTTTCAAGTAAAAGCTGGCATAAAGAAACTTTTTAACAAAATAGCTACAAATTTAGTAAACTAAACAAAGTCTGGCATTACTAAGACATCAACGATTCTAATTTATTTAATTAATTAAAGTTCTATGTTTGGTAATATAATCAAGGTTACTTGGAGCTGACTAATTTGTTCGATAATTTTGACAACCAGTTCCATTGTACTTGGCCTCACATTTAATATGCAAGCGACGGCATATTTCACTGGGAAAACGAAATTAGCCTTAAATTGTTGGCCGCCAAGCGACATGGTTATTAAGTGCTCCACATGCACTTTATATATATATTTTATATACACACACTTACATACTCGTACTTGAGTAATTTCATATACTTACGCCTACAGATATGGATACTTTATTTATGGCAACCGTTCGCATTAATGAACATGACCCCAGCAGGCAGTTTATTCGAGTCCTTGATGCGCTTGCTACTGTTGTTGTTCCACTTTTTGTCGTTGTTGTTGCTTTTGTTGTCATTAACCTCAATTTATTTATATGTGGGGTAAAAGCTATCCCAGTACCTGCCACTATCCCTAGCCCTTTCGTCCTTCTGTCCCTCGTTGGCAACTCTTGACTCTTGGCATTGGCAAGCTGCAATAATTGCTGCCAAATTGCAGGCAGCTTCCAGTTTTCGGTCTCCAATCTGCCGTGTCTCCTCTGCTGTCTTACGGCAGCTGGGCAGCTGGCCAAGCAGCCTTAAATGGCCTCGAGATTCTGGCCAAACGGGACAAAGTGGAGGCAAACTTAATTGAAGTGTAAGCCATTGAAGTTGAAAACTACGGCAAGACTCCAACCAACAGCTTCATCGAGTGCAGTCGGCCAAGAGAAGCCGATGCCAAGTCACGTCAACGTCACTAAGAAGCAAAACTAAAGCTGATAAGTGGTTGGAACGAGAGGGAAGAGTTATACCAAAAGAAAGATAGAGAGAGAGAAAGAAATGGAAGAGAGCTAGACGGGGATAAGCAGGAGGAAGTCTAATGGATTAATTTACTTTGTCGCCGCTGCCAGAGCACGCTAAGGCAGCGGAGCGTGTAAAAGGTTTTTGCGGCATGCCACGCCCAGCTTTCACGCTAACTTTGTGTCTCCGCACGCCTCCCCCGCTTCGCATCGCATCGCCCATTAAAAAGTGGCAAGTAAATGGTGCATGCCGCATCGAACCTAATTGAAATGCTGATGAAAAGAAAATTGTTGTTTCGAAAACAATAATGAAAAGTGAAATAACAATAAAACGTTTGCCAGCGTCACACACACACACACAGAGTGCCACAAAAACACACACACACACACATACACTTAGCCATGTGCTGATAAAAAAGCAAAGCGACTGAAACTGAAACGGAAACTGGAACTAAACAAAACAAAGCCAAACAACGACGAGGCGGAAACAATGTTGCCCGTGTTTCAAATACCCTGTACGAATAGTTGAATACGTAGAGTATGCCCAATAGTAGTTCAACAGAAAAGCAGCTGCTTTTGTATATTCTTACTTTAAGAGACTTCACAAAAAGCGTTTCACACTTTTATTACAGGATAACTTCAGTCGCGCCTTTGCACCTGTTGTGCACGCCTGGGTTTTCCCCACGCGTGTGCTCTCTTTTATAGTTCTTGTTGTTGTTTTTCTCGGCAGCTAACTAACCATAGCAGACAACCTTACCCCACTCAGCCTCCGCTTACGGCTGGAAAACAAAAAGTGGCAACCGGTTTGGACCCGTTGCCATATGTTGGTCAAAAATAAATTGAAGTGGTTTCCCCCAGTCGACCTACATAAACATATTTTAGCCACTCAGCCGGCGAGTTGTGTATCTTTCACTGTCTGTGTGGGAAACATTTAGCAAGCGGCGCCTTAACGTATGCAACATTATTTCCAACACTGAAATAAAAAGCCCAACACTATGGCCACAAAAAGAAAGACTAAGAGAGCGAGGAAGAGGAGAAAGGCGGACAGGTTGGTCGGGACTTTGGTGTTGCCGTTTTAGCATTAAATTAGGTGGTGGTCTGGTCTGCTCCTACGCTCCACCTCTGCCCGCTGTCCTGGCCAGGTGTGAGAGCTTAGCCGTCGTCGTTACATGTTGCCCGCATGTAAAGTAGTTTTTATGTGACTCTTCTGTATCAGTGTGTGTTTGTGTGTGTCTTCATTGCCCGCCGCTTGTTGTGAGTGCATCATTAATTTTAATTTGTATAGCCCGAGCCCCTGACAACATGGCCATCAACCAGGCAGGTAGTCAGGTAGCCATGCAGGCAGGCCAACTGCCAGTCGAGCGCAGCGGCAAGGACATCCAGGACACTTGGCCAATTCGCAAGCATTTGCCACAACCGCAATCCGACAACGTCACTTGCAACGCTGTTTAGTTTCACTTAAAGTGCCTCTTTGTTGTCTCCCTCACTCTATCTTTATTTCTCTGTCCCCCGCCTCTCTCACTCTTACACTCTGTCTTTCTGTCAGTGCCGCCTGCAGCTCTTGTTGGCCTTTTTTTGTTGCCTTTTGCTGCCTTTGCAATGCGTTTTGTGGTTTGCTAAATAATGAATTGTGATGAAAATATGTTGCTCAAGTTTTTGGCCAGTAAATTATTATTATTTTTATTTTCCAACTAATTTTTTGCTCTTGTTTTTGTTATGCTGGTATTTTTGAGTTGTTGGCCTGTTGTGCAACGCATTTTTGTGCAATATTTATTGCACTCTGCACAGCCGCAAGGCAAATGCACAAAAATACGAATATTTAGCTAATATTTTTCTTTGGCAAACATTTTTTAATTGCTTTTTAACAAGTGAAAAATAAGAGTGCTTCACTATGATATACCACTTTATCAAGCTGAGTAAACCCTTGAAACAGTCTAAATATTTGTTTTATGCCCCAAAAAGTATGCAACTTTTTTCAATTTATTGGTTCATATATAAGACGGATGAAGTAGAGTTTATACAGCCTTTTATATAGTCAGATTAACCTATTTACATTTATTAAAAGAGTTTGAATGCCTACTGGATATTTTCTTTTGGGTAGTTTCCTTTCTCAAAGAGTTAATAACAATCCAGTGTTTACTCTCCTTAATAAAGCTATAAAAATTAAATGTTGAAACTGTAATATTATTTATAGAAGCACATCAAATGTCATGTATTTCATTGTTTGCCACATAAAATGAGTTTACAAATCTTACACACAAACATAAAATCTTTTTGTTTAGCGTTTTATCGCCAGTTTTACACCAGGTAACCAGCTACCAATTAGACTAGTTCCACTGCCAAATATTTAACAGCAAATTTCGCACATTTTTCCCCACTAATTAGTTACGTAGCTGCTCTTTAACAACCGTATGAATCCCTTCCTCCCGCTCTCTAGTGGCCTCAGTCAACCGTATCCACTTGACGTTGCTAATTTTCATGATGTTTTTTTGCACACTTTTCTGAATGAGGTGTAGAAGGAATTGTTGGGAGGGATGAAGGGGATACAAACTACTTAACTACCTTCTATTCAAGCTGATTCCTTGGAGCATAAAAATCCGCAACTAATCACCGCATAAACACTGCCGAAAAACTTTTGCTAATGTTAACGGCCTGGCGCATCACCGACAGCTGCATAAAAAGGATACATTCAGTGCGGCACTCGTATCGTGCCCAGCCAATTAGTGAACGAGTATACTCATAAACATAAAGTGCTCACTTGTTGTATACCCTTTAATCGTTTGTTGGAAAGTCATGTTAATATTGTTTTAGAGAAATTATTGGGTAGTTTGTATTCGAATTTGTTGAAATATATTTTGCTTAGATTTTTATAAAATATATAAGTATAATTTTAAAATAAATACAATAATAAAACCACAATAATCAGATAAGTAGTCACTTTATTGTTGTAATAAATTATATTTTATAAAATCCTTAAATATTATTATTCCAAAGCTCAGTACTTTATTGCGTGTCAATACAAATTTTCCTCAACTTGTTCACATTTCCACCTGTACAGGGTATACGTTAAGCCGTGTTCGTTACATATTCACAACTGACACACAGCATGAAGCCGTGTTTCAAGGAGGCGGGGCCACTGGATGAGGGGACTTGAACATGAACTGCGCGGATATAAACTTGCAATCAGCGGTTATGTAGAGCGAGGCAGCCACACACATATATATACACACACTCACGCAAACACAGCAACATAATTACACTTGTCAGTTCATTGTGCCACAATGAGTAAGGCAAAGCAAGAGAGAGAGAGAGAGAGAGAGCGTGAGAGAAAGGAAGTGAGAGCGCCACACTCGCATTGCTGGCATTTATATATAGACAGGCAGTCAGGTCAGCGTCCGAGAACGCAACACATACGCACGTTGCACGTGCCGCATGGTCAGCAGTGAGACGAAACGATGATTATGATGATGGTGCTGTTGATAATAATGATGATGACGGTGATGGTGATGCTGATGGTGATGAGGATACTGCTGCTGTTGCTGCTGCATGATGGTCGTTTGTTGTGGCTAATTGCGTTAAAGCCGCATGGCCAGCCATTCAAACGTGACACATTTTTGCGTCATTTTCGGTTCACGAACACAAGCCAGAAACCCACAATAACAATTTTTACAAAAAAAAAAAAAAATTAAAACACAACAGTAAATACTCAAAATACACATAAATCACTGACCAGCACAACACGCTGCCATACACACGCCACAAAGTGTTGCCACAATATTATGAACACTATAACATGCAGCAAGGCAAACAACCACAGAATGAAGCAATTGCTAAACACTTTCAGCTTTTGGCCACATTTGTTCACCTATTGCTCTTTTTCATGCTGCTCACTAAAGTCTAACTGTCGACTTCAATCAGCTGTGCAGTCAGTTGTCGACATTGCTCATCCGCCCCGTGTTCGCATTGCAGCAGTTGCGAGCGGCAATAAATTTATCAATGTTTTTTAGTGGTTTTGTTTTTTTTATTTATTAGCCACGTTTTTCTTTTATATGCTCTATGTGACTTTTACGAATAACGAAATGCAAAACAAAAACCAGAAAAAGTTTTTTGCTGTACGCAAAGTTGAAATACTCTGCGGTAGAATTTAATAGAATAAGTTTATTAAAATCTTGTTTAATGAGTTTTATTAAATTTTAAACGCTAGCTTTAATTATGTAGCACGCAGCTCACATACAGCTTTAAATAAATATATTTCTTTGCACATTTACTTTTAAACTCTAGCACAAAAGTCTTCTAAAAACTACTATTAAATTGAAATTGAATCGTTTAAGGATTTTCTAAAGTTCTTTAGAAATCCAGTGCCATATATTTCGTTGCAAGTCGTTCAACATTTTCGCAATTCCTTATGCTATAGAAAGGTATAAACAATACAAGACAAAGGATAATAAAAAGAACAGCAACAAGAACAAGCCACAATTTTTTGGGTTCGATGTGCTGCATGTTGATAGACACAAAACTTTATTCACTGCCAATGTGCCACCGGTGGGGCAAGCTATGATTCGAATACCCTGTAGGACTGTTTGAAAGAGTATATGTTTTTAAATAAACCCAAAGAGGAAAGCAAATGAATTTTCTAAACACAAAAAAATCATTTTAAGCAAAAATAAATGGTTTTAAAAAGTTGTAAGAATAAACTATCTAGTTTTTAAGCCACAAAATGCATTCAATTAAAGCACAAAGTTAACTAATTGTTTCCAGGGTATAAGCTAGCTACACTGCCTTAAATCTTAACAAGCTAAGTCGATTTTTCTTGCACGCGTGTGTTAGCATGTTAGGCACACACAGTCACACACTCACACACACCAGCGCACACAAAACACACTAGCGTTAGGAACAGTATGAGCCATAAATAAAATTTAAGCTACACGATGACGACGACAGCCTCTATGTGTGTGCGAGTGTATCTGTGTGCGTCTGGTGTGTGTTTGTGTATGAGCACTCAAGCAACAAAAGGTAGCGCAGTGGCATTTGATTTATGATTGCTCAGCCAGTGAGGTTAAGACTTTGAAAATATTTTCACAGACATACAAAATACGGAACACAACAAAAATGGGTAAGAGGGGAGTTCAGAGCCTATATTCTATAGTATAAAGTAGAAAGAGAGTGGTGTATAGTGCTATAGAGCACGGAGTCAGTGTAGAGCGTGCACATGGCAGGCTCTGAGGACACACATTCGACGATGTCACCCCAAAGTTTCATGTCCTCGGCAGTTTTGTATGCCTGGCATAAAGCTTTTATTAGTTGCGGCTTCAGCTAACGCTTAGCATAATGAAAGCCAACACACACACGTACACACACATACTAACGCATACCGATGATACTGACGTTCAATCTAATGTCGCACATGTCAAAAACTGTGGAAATTTGCTTAAGAATTTCACACGTTTCAGCTCTGCAGCTCTGTTCAGCCTGCATTTCCGGCTTTTTATCCCACACTGCACTGTCAGTTCGTGCCTGTTTGTCTTATCGGGCCAATAACAACAGCTGCTGAACTCTAGCGACTTTTGGCCATAAGTTGCAGTCAAGTTATCGTTGTTGTTGCTCTTATTATGGCTAAAATAAACTTGCATGAAATTCATATCAAGTTGAGCTTCCTTTGTGCTCCTTTTTGGTTTCATTATAACTAAACTAAGGCATTTAAGCTATGTGACCCACACTCACACACACATACACATGTGTAGTTGGTTTAAACTGCAGTCCGAGAGGAATAGAGAGATGGAGAAAGAGGCGAAGAGACCCAGAGTCTCGAAACCTTTTGGAAAAAACAATTAAAGTTCTATTAGGCGGCAAATGCAAATGTTATGTCGTTTTTCTCAGCTTTTGCCTGGAATTTTAAGCTGCCACACATACATACTCACACATACACACACACAGCTGTAGCATAACTATTTTAAGCAGTTTAGTGCATAAGCCGTTTTAATTGTTTCGTTAAATGAGCCAAACGCCCCAACAAAACAAGTACAAATTCAAAACTCCATAGTGTAATGGACTTCTAAATACCCTGCGCTCTGCTCAATTGCATTTTCTTTCAGGGGTTATTTCATTTATTATTTTATTACATGACTGCAGGGTGTGTAAAGTCTACGGCCTTAAAAGTTGGTAATTAAAAAGTTGTGCATGTTCCTTTATTAGTGCAGATAAAAAAAGGATTTGCAGTACAACTTTAAATACCGACTTTGAATATTTTTCATATGGCATTTAATTTAAATGTAATTCAACACTCAAGCTTAACTCAATTAAAGTTAAGGTAATAAAGGGAATTATACGACTAAAATATACTCAGCTCAAAATGTAAGTCCTTAATTGACATTTTCTAGGCTTTTTTTAAAGACGAAAGAAAAAAACCCTAGCTAAGCTATTATTATGGTCACTTTTGTGTCACAATTTAATTTGCTTCTTTAGCCATTGAAATAAAAAATTCCGTCCAAGCAGCATCTTTCTCAGAAGTTCACAAAAACATCTTTACATTTATTTTGTGGTATGTAGTAAAATATTTATTCAATCAGAAAGATATTCAGTCAATCACAAAATGCCCTTTATAAAGTTAATATTTATATATTTTGATTTTTATTCACCGCATTAATCATGTGAATTTAAGCGGCTGCTTTTCAAAGATTTTTGCGAATATTTGCACAAAGGAAATTTTGTGTCTCCGCTCGAGTTATTGCCACTTGTGAGCACAAGTCGAAGTTCTTGGAAAAACTTTTGACCATTGTGGAGCCACAATTGTATAACAACAAAAACACCAACAACAACACAATGACAATTGAACGTTGCCAAATGTAACGCAATTTGTTTAGACTTCAAATCGGCAAATGTTTGTCAATATGTTTTATCTAATGCCAACAATATTTGCACATGCATATATTTAACTATTCCAAGAATGCCAGCAGAGAGTGAACGAGTAGGGGACTAAGTAAGTGTGTGAAAGGGAGTGGGCTAGCGAAAGAGTGTGAGAAAGAGATATCCATTTGGGAGTTTTATGTTTGTGTCAATAAAGTTTTATTTTATTATTTGCTCAATAGTAGGACAGAGGGATGGTGTCTGTTGCCAAGGGGCCTGACAACAGCAGTCCATGTTTGCAGCTATTGAATTTATGCTTTTCACTACACACATGCTGTAACAAACACACACACACACACTCTGACACATAGTAACACACAGTTAAACGCACGTCGAGCGAGAAAATAAAACATGTTGCTCTCTCGGTCTGCTGCCCGAATTCAAACTTATCGAATTTATGTTTGGCTGTGTATTGAATTTTAATGCTCCCTGGTATTTCCAATTGTGCTATCTGACCCCCTGCCACTCGCCTCTTCGCCCCTAAGCCCTTTCCCCCTACGCTTACAGTTATCAGCATGTACGCACAAAATGCTTGAGGGAATTCACTGCAAAACTACTTAAAATAAACTCATCCTCAAGTTTCGTTTCTTAAATTGGATTTTGTGCAGCACATTAAAAAAGAGAAAATATCGAGCAGCAAGAAAATGTTGGAAATTCTAGCAGGCAAATTGTGTGAGAAGTTGCTTTGAAGTAAATACATTTGGTAAATATACAAAAAAAAATATGTTTACAAATTTTTCGCAATTGCAACCGCAATCAAAACGGACTATAAAGCTGATAGTGAAAGATGTATGATAAAGAAGTAAAGAAGGAGGAGGAGGAGAAGGAGAAGGGCGGGGTGAAGTTGCAATCATTGCAACTTTGCCTTGGTGACATTTACATGAAAAGGGAAGCATCAAATGCAGCCACGCCCCGCTCTTAAAAGCCAGCCTACACTAACATTAATGCAAGAGTTTATGGATGGCAACTAACAAGAGCAGCAGCAACAGCAACAGCAGCATCAGCAACAGCAACAACTACAGCAATAGCAGATCTGACAGAGGACAACAACAACAACAACAATGCACAATGTTAACGCCATCGTGCGTTGTTAGCAATTTCAAGTGGCTGGCAAAAGCGGTGCAAGGAAAGCAAACGGAAGCAGCAACAACACCAGCAGCAACAAAGCCAACCATAATACTGAGTGATATACGCCCGTAAACCAGCTGAACTCACCAGCTTGAAAATTGTACAGCCAGCAGCAATGAAACATTCACTACTTTGGATCGACTTTAATGACAACAGCGTGAGAGATGAGTTGTTTCTATGCTTTTTGTTTTGTTTGTCGGTGATATATTTGCGGTTATAAATAATTTATTATCATAACTTAATTATTTGTATAATTTATTTATTAAATTATAATAAATTACCAATTAGTTTTTCTCTTTTGCTTTTTGCTACAATATTTTTTACCTTATGATTTACAATAATTCAGTCTGCCTTCTGAAAAGTTCAACTGGGCTATCGTGTGTGTAAGTGTATGCGTGGCTTTGTGTGTGTGTATGTGTGAGTTGCCTTATTGCTTAACGCAGCAAAAGCATCGACGCAGGCATTGCAGCGTAACATCCCTACTAATTTCTGCTGCACATGCATTTTTCTCGTTTTTTTTTTGTTCCCTCTTTTCATTGTTTCCCTTTAACTCTTTCTCCGTCGCACACATGCATACGTCATATCTGAGCACCTAGATCTCCTGGTTGTCTGCACTTGTGACAGTTTTTTAATACGCTTTACGGTTCAAAGGCAACTCTGGCATTACACTGTGGCTAGAAAGTATGTTGATTGCAAGTGAACTTATAACTAGAAAAATAATTTTTTTTAGGGAAAAGTTGGATGCTGGAACGCAGACTAAAAAACTAGTTTAAAAATGGAAAAACTAGTGTTTATAAAATATTTGAGAAATCAGATTTGTCCCTGACAGACACATAAACAAAGTTGGCCCTGCTCACAAGTTCAGTCATCAAAAAAGAGTTTTCTTAAAATACTTCCATAAATTACATTGAGGTATTAACTTCTTGAAAACTTCAAGAAGTATAGGGTACAAATTGTGCATTCGTTTTTAGTTTAATTGAATTAAATTGATAAAGCAAGCAAAGCATTAACTACTCCAAATAATAATGGCAAACTTCATAAACAATTCGTCACAGCAAAGATATTATTTCAAGAAGCACATTGCGTATACCGAGGATCACATTGTGGTGCGAAAGCTCTTTCTCTACAATGTGGCAGCCGAGGCAAGTATGCACTTGTGGCACGAATGCTCACTATTGATTTAATTCGTGTGTTTCCGCTTTCAGTTAACAGCAGCGGAATTACAGACATATTTCGAGACTTTTGGTCGTGTGTTGCACTTGCAGCTGTTTGGTTGCAAGTCTCATGGCGGTGGCAATCGGCATCAGACACGCAAAGGCAGTCGCAAGACCAAAACTGGTTATGTCTTCTTCGACAAGCCACGTGAAGCAGCCAAAGCTTTACGTCGCACTCATCACATGGTCAAAGGACATCGTCTGTCTGTGCAGGCCAACGATAGTTGGCATCAACCGGATGCCTATGGATTGCCACCGCATCTGGAGGAGCAGTCGAAGGCGGATACGGAAACGGAAGAACCAACGTCGGTTATAATGAATCTTAATGATCATTGTCTGGAGCATATATTGAGGCAACTACCGCTAGCCGATCGCATACACTTTGCCAGAACATGTACTCGCTTTCGCAGCGTTTACGTGCAGGCATCAGCAGCGTTGCACAGATCAATTTGCTTTGATGTCTTTGACTCGATGACCCTTTGGGATTTGCGTGACTTTTTTCAGCTATCGGGAGCGCATATGCAGCAAGTCCAGGGCATTTTACCGCCAGCCAGATGTCAGCAATTATGTGAATATTTTGGTGAGCATTGCACTAACCTGAGAACAATGCGAGCCATGGCCAGTAAATTGTCGGTGCGTAATATGCACAAAATGTTTGCCAAATTGAGTAAACTGCAGGAGCTGCAGCTGCGAGCCTGCGCGCTCAGCAACACGAGTCTACTGGCCCTGAGGAATTTATGTAAACTAAAACGCTTAGATCTGTCCGATAATCGTCTACTAACTGGTCTAAATATGAACTGTTTGCCTGCAACGATAGAGTCCCTAACGCTTACCAACTGCAATGGTTTGCAGTCAAAGTATTTGTCCAGAATCTGTCGATCTCTGCCCAAATTACGTGAATTAAACATGAAGGCAGTATATACAATTACAACGGGATTTCAGCAGGTGATTACATGCAAATGTGGTTCGGTTCTGGAGGAGTTAACCATTAGCAGCAATCCAACCAGCGAATATGAACACATAGCCAAGTTACCGCGGTTAAATAAACTTGTGCTCTTCAGTGTGGAGCAAGGAGTTGCCCTGAGATTACAGTTGATACCTTGGCTGGTGGAGCACAAGGCACATCAGTTGCAACACTTTGAGGCACGTGGCCATAACTCCATTATACCGGAAATGATTCCACAGATCAGCAAACTGCATGCACTGCGCACACTGATTTTGACACACAATAATATTATTGGAGAACAGGAGTTGGAGGTGTTAAAGCTGCAGCATCTGGAGGAGATTGGTCTCAAGTACTGGCCGCATATGTCAAATGCAGCTGTGTTGCGTCTGCTGCTCGACTGCCCTAAATTGTATGTGCTGCATCTGGAAGAGTGTCCACGGCTCACTGAGAAGCTGCTGCATGACATTATCTTCAAATTGCGACAACAGGTGCGTCTCAAGGAGGTGCAACGTCGTCTGCCCATCAAAATGTTTGTCAGCGGCAGCCAGATCAATGAGTTTAGCTTACAACACGCTGATGTGGCAGCTAAAGACATTATTCATGCTTCCTTAGCACCACCAGCCACATCTGATTTGTATTTGGTCAGAATGTCCAACGTCTTGGAGTTTGATTATTATTCTGATGACTATGACAGCTTTGGCTCAGAGGATGAACTCGACCCGGACTATGATCGCTTTAAGTTTAATGTTGGCTTTCTTAGCGACGACGACAACGAATACGATGAAATGGTTTTCAACGATGACGATCTTCTAACGCTCAATATGGCGAATGTGCAAGAACTCTTCAACCAGTTGAATCAACAGAATCTGCCATATTTATAAATCGACAAAAAATATTTTTTATATGGTAATTGGGAAAATGATTTACATATAGATCACATTGTAGTTGTTAAATTGTATATTAAAAGCGAATAAAAATTCACTTTTAAGGAAGCCATTTAAAATATTTTTAAGAGCAACTTTTCACTGTGAACCGTTTGAATTGCTGCTGTCAAGTCGAAGGTACACAAACTTATTTATACAAGAGATAATATGGATACAAGTACCCATTGTGTGCTATAAACTGTGTGTGCATTTTGTAGTTCGGGTCGATAGTTAAGTACTAGCGCATATAAACGTACTCATACATATCTAGTTGTTATTTTGTATTGCTTTTGGCATTTCTGTAGCCTTGTGGCTTTTCATGCTGTGCACTATAACGGCATCTGCAGCTGCCAAATGTCTGCCAAATATATAGAAGTCTATTAAGTTAATGTCGCGTAATTTAGCAAACTGTCAAAATCGCTGGCAGAGTAACGGCAAATGCACACGATACCAAGTCGCATTCAATAAGTTTTCTTGCCTTTCTCTTTTTATTTTTTGCTACATTTTGGCACGACAGCATTTTCTATTGGTTTTCCCCAGCTGCTTTTCTTACAACCGGTTTTCTACCGTCACATGTTGAGACGAAGCCAAATTGTATGTTGCATTTTTCTGTTGTTGCAACTTGAGTTGCAGAATGGAGTTTGCGTTAAGGTTTTTACTGCCACGTTTGACAAGTAAATCAAATGTTGGTCCCTCAACTTTAAGTTAGCAGCGTTTAAAGCCAACACATAATGGCAGAAACACAGAGCACTGTGCCTGACGTTTAGACCGCGAGCAAACCACGAAATGTCAACCACAGAAAAAAGTTCAGACCGGAAAATAACACGACTTGCAGTTGTTATTATATTCGCATTTGGTCCAACAACTTTAACGCGGAAGTTGCGACATTGCGTGAATTACATAAATGTCGACTTCACACACACACACACGCACAAACACTCCAAATTATACACAAAGCAAAACGGACATATAAAATGGTTCCCTAGCAGCTATAATTTGTTTTGTTACTATACAGCAAAAGTTGCGAAAGTGAATAAATCCAACAAATACATGACTATTTATTATTTATTTATTTTTAATAAATATGCCACAAAATTAATTCAAAAGCTACAGTTGGTCAATATATAAATGAAATAAAAGAGTGTTAATAAAGAAATTCATTGTGAAAACGTTTTAAAATTGATTTAAAAGCGAATCTGCATTTGAACTTTTTTTTTAACAGATGTTTGAATGATGTGTGTGTTGAAATACATTTTACAGTGACTGATATCCTGTATAAATGTTACCTGTCTACATTTTTTATAAGGTATCAGGCAAAAGAAAACACAAAACAACCAACAGATAGTACAAAATGTATGCAAAACATTTGAATTATTTACCGTAAAGTTTTTTCCGACTTAACCGACAGAAAAAATAAAAAAATGGAAAGAGAAAACAGGCAAAAAAAATACAAAGCCTTTGTGAATGTTTTTCGTTTTTTTTTTATTATATTTTTGTAGAAGTTTTGTGTTTTGTTTTCGCTCAGAACGCTCAATTGCCGTTGATGCGTTCAAAGCCGTCGACGCGCTGTCAGAGCTATACAAATTTCATAGCATACTTTTACGGGCGTTTCCGTTTTGTAAACAAGCTGAAAGCGGAAGATGAAAGGCGAGAAGTGAGTAGCGAAAGGCGGAAAACGGCAAATGGCAAAACGAATGGCACGCAAAACTTTATGCGATTTTTATTTGAAAAATACTAAATTGATTTTATGTTTTTTCTGTGTGCCGCACACGTGGCAGTGGCAGTGGCACTGCTGTTGAGGCAACGCCATTGGCAATGGCAGTGGCACTACAGCAGCTGGATCAGTTTAAAGAAGATTCCCCAGTCACATCCCTGCTCAAAGTTTACTGTTTCTGCACATGGAAATTGCCAGCAAGGACATGTGTAGTTGCACTTGCAACTTGATGTACTCTACTATGTTGCATTTGCCAAATCAGCTGCTGCAACGTGCTATAATTTACATACAACTATTACAATATTATGATTACTTGCATTGTTAAAGCACATTGAGATATTTATTTGTGTGTACTGCTCTTGTTATTGTTGTTATGTAAATTAAAGTATTTGCTAATTTTTATAGATTTAGCATTTGTCATTGTATTTGTTAATTACAAATGCGCTCTCAAATTGTATGCACTTTGTGTATTTGTATCAATTGTCAAATATATATATGGAATATGTTCGTTGCCATTATTGCTTAATTGACAAATGTGCTCAAATGTAACATTAATTCGTCTAAAATTATGCTAATTTTATAAATGCTAATTTTCATTGCAATTCTGACCGTCTAAATACTTGCATTGATGGAAACTAATCAACAGAATTGTACATAGTTCAAATACAAATAATAAATACCCTTTAGAGGACACATTTCAATAGTCTTTAAGAGATTTTGTTCAATATTTGCGGTCTTTCAATTTGCTTAACAGATTTTTGCTCAATTAAATTAAACACGAAATAGTCAATTTAATTGTAGAAGATTCGCTAATTAGTTAAGCCTGCTGCTAAAATTACCAAAAAGCAATTGAATAAATACTTTTCTAAGAATTTTCCACTCCTATCAGTTATTTTGCTTGTCCAGACTTTCTTTATTCAAATATGCGTTTAATGATTGCAGCATATTTCCAAGAAAGCCTTTAAGTAGCGTATGGTTACCATCTTGATGCTGGATCGGCTCCCTTGTGATTACTTGGACTGCCACGCCTAATCCCTCTACCGCCCAGAAGTTCTCTTTTGTTTACTACTCAAGGCATTGTGTCTGACTAGCTTTCCTGGAAAGCAGGAGCTGTGAAACAGAAGACGATTGTTGCACTTGCTAATTAGTTTGGGCTGAGAACACTTGGCCAAAAGCTTTGTTAATCAGGCGAGCACAGGAGCGCCAACGTCATACCTGACTTGGGGTTTGCCTTAGTTATTGCTCTGGACAACTATCAAAGAAGCCGCAAGTTGCAATTGAAGTTGAAGCTGCGGCAAGGACTGTTTTCTCTTTGACTCTTGCGGTCGCAGGAAGTCAATATATTTTGCGGCTAGCAAGTAAATTGAACTAATTAAATATTGACAAAAGGTAGGACAGTCTGCTCGTCTGTCTGTCTAATTTGGGAGTTCATTAGCCGCATGAATGTGGTCGCTAAGCTGTAAGTCGAAATTCGCTGGCTTTAAATCAAAATGTTTCGCAGTCAAGCGCCAAGTTATAAGGTAACAAAAGTTATAATAAATGTTTGAGAGGGCAACTAGTAGCTGGGGCAACAAATCACAAAAACTAGCTAAAGTTTAATTTGAATTTCAAGTTGCCAAGAAGTTTGTCGTTACACCTGTCTCTGTCGAGTTCCCTCCAGTCTTCTATTTTTCACTTCGTTGCCTTTGTTCGTACCTGTTCTAACCGAGTTTTGTCTTCATTTGTGCTGCGCGACAAATGCGTGGCAATTACTTTTTAAAGCCTCAAAAACAAATTGATTGCCACTCGAGTAGATGAGGAAAAAAGGTGCGAGGCGTGTCGAGACGAAAGCGTTAAAATAATTCACATCGATAATGGCGCTTTAATCGCACAAAAACTTCCGGCAATTTCCCAAAGAGTGTTGAGTGCTCTACCGCCACCTCTCAATCCCCTCGATCGTCCGATGCCATCAACGTTTTCCTTTCCTATTTTTTTTCTTGCTGCTGTTCGCTTGACTCGATTTGTTGATTTGCCTGAGGCATTGGGGCACTCTTTATGCTGTTTACATGCTGGCGAACATGGCAAGAACTGAATGCCTTCTGTCTCCTGTTCTGTGTTCTGGCTTCTGGCTTTCAGCTCCCCGGTTGAACGCCTTGCTGCGCTAATTTTGTTAATGTATCCTGTGTACACATACTCCCACAGTAACGCCCAGATAGACACACACACTCATTCACTAATACACACCAGGAGAGTGTTTTGTGCCTTCTTAATTTCGTGTTTTGCTTAACTTTTTCACTGTGCAATGGTCTACAAATCCGGCGGCTTTGTGCAATCAGCGTTAACTTGTTTTTCCCTATTTCAATTTTTCGTTCGTAGCTTTTCTCTCCGTTCCATTTTCATTGCTGCAGCGGATCCACAACATAAAGATAAGTAAATCCCTGCCAGCTGTGCGACGAGATATGCAAATGTTTATTTAGAATTTCGTTGTAATACCGTGGCGTATGCGTAATGTGAGGTTCCCTCGCACAGTAAGCTGCGTATGCGTAATGCTTTGAACACTTCATTTGCCTAAATACCGTAGAGTATCTGTTAGCTTCTACTTCAAGTTGTTGCAACAATTTAAGCAACACAAATTCACATAATTTCCAGCTGTCAAATGGACACAGGAAACTTGATGTCCCTGCCTCATTTAATACGGAAAATCAGTAATTTGAAGATGAAGCCTTTAACTTAACTCAAATGCGCTGAGAGAAGGAGTTGCTTAATTGCGATTGCATGACAATCAATTGTTTAATTTACTCGCAAAAGCGTCGTTCTCTAGCCGGCAATTAAGTAATTGAGAGCTGCATAAATCAAGGCAAATGACTTGTATGTATAGAAATGGAAAGAAAAGGAGACTGAACGCGAAAGAGAGAGAGGGAGAGAGAGCATGCTAAAGAATTGAAATCAAAATCAATATCAATATTGTGCTTGCCAAGTGGTCGGCGTAATGCAAATATCATAATTGAAAACTAAGTGCTGAACAAAAAGTTTGGCATAAAGCACTTTCGGCTAAAAAGGGCCAAAATCTCTCACTTACTCTTGTGGTGTAGGTCGCTATCGCTCACACTCTCTTAGCTGCAGCTTTATTTGAATTATAATTTGGCCCATTGGCGTGAAAAAATGAAAATAAGCTCAACTTTAGCGCTGAGCAAAACTTTGCCATACAAACAATTGACTTTGAAAGCAATCGAATGACTGCTGAAGGAAAAGGGGTTGAAGAGGCTGAGGAATGGCAGGGGTAGATGGTGGCTGTATTGGTGGGGGTATGCGACTCCCTTTAAAACCTTTGGCGCAGCCATTCAATTAAACTGAGTGTAGTTTTCAATAAACTGTGCTCTGCTTGAAAAATAGCAAATAAATGCGAACGTTTCACACACAAGTCAATAAAAATAAGAAAATGGCAAAATAGGAAAACAAGCTGCTTTGGTAAGCAAAAGTATACGACAACGCAGATACGCTGCAAAGCATTAATGTTGTAAAATATAAAAAAATTAATATACAATTAAATAATTTCTGCTACTTTGAAAAATACCAAGAAATTATATTTTAATGTACAGGTCAAAGTGTTTTTTATTTAGGTCTACAAGTCTGTATACCTTTTGTTTGATCGTTTAAGACAATAAAAACTTAAGTAGCTAAGGGTTGATAAAAAGCAGCAACCTGACTGAGCTTTGGCCAAAAAGAAGAGGAAACGAGGTAAAGAGACAGAGGAAGAGCAAACCGGTTGATACTACTAAATGCAATTTGTACTCAAGTTACTGCTAAGCGGATTGCAAAGCACTAAAGCACCGAGCACACATCGAATATTTATGTACATATTGCAGCTTACCAAACTGGACAACAGACCACGGACCAAAGACAATAGACAACTGACAGTAAACACTGGGTACTAAGCAGTGGAAATTGATGTTGCTTATGCTTATTGTGAAGTACATTCACAAGTAGCGAGAAGACAAAGGTTTGGGTAATTGTATCAAAGCAAAAATAAAAAAGAAATATAAGAGTAACATGCGAGATGACAGACAATTTATGCACCGGAAAAAAATAATGAAATAAATATAAAAACATCCTCAGAAAATTGTTTAGACATAAAGAAAAGCGGCATGATCCTAAAATAATTAAAGTTATAGGGAAGATAAAGCCAATTACATATCATACCTCAAACAAGTGTATTGAACTGTGTGCTCAACTGCTTTGTAAATGTATCTATGTGTCTATATCTATATCTGTGTCTGTTGTTTGCCTTACTTACTTTTCTTTAGTCGTTCTGTTTATCCAATTGTGTCTCTTTTGTATCTCTGTCTTACATGTGTTTTATACGTTATCTACTTTGCTTCGGGGATAAGCTTCATATTGCATGTATGCGTGGGTCTTTGTCGTTTTAGCTGCCCCACGTCCATGTCGCTAAAGTTGATGTTCAAGCCAAGTTGAATAAACGATAAGCAACAGTTAAAAAAATAGAAATAACAAAAACAGCTGAAAGAAAAGAAAACTTTGTTAACAAAGTTTTGTGAAAGAAGCAGCACGAAAAAATTGAAACAGAAACTAATTGTTTGACAAAGTTAGTTGAGGCACGTGACCAACATAAAGCTATAGGGGCGATATCAATTATCCAGCTGCAATGAGGCGTCAAAAAGTCGTTAAACCCCATGCCACACAATTTGTATATCGGTGTGTGATTGTGCTTGTCTGTTTGTGCAACCAAAAATGTTGCAGCAACAATTGGGAAGCGATTTCGACGCAATTCCAACAAATACTCGTCACACATCATCAATAAAAGATTTGTGAATAAAAACGTAAACCAAAATTGTGGCCAATTGAACGCTGCGATCACGACGTGGCCACAAAGGGCCCAACAGCGAGATAGTCGAGGGAGATGGGGTAGATAGGAATGGGGCTGGGGTACAGCATAAATCAATCACTTCCTGCGGCTCGAGCCATTGCCCCTTGTGCCACGTCCTGTTGCCTGTTGACTGTGCATGTTTCTATGGACCAATGTCTGCTCAATTTTATTTATGGCTTGCCAAAGCACACACTCACACACACACACACACGTACAAACAATTGTTTTTGGCCCTCAATTATTTCAGTGACGATGGTTGAATTTGTTGCGTTTTGTGGTTTGCCACACCCACCCACGCCCATAGCATCAGCTCGCATCTACTGTCGTGGACAGCGATATTCCGTCAACAGTTGCTCTAATAAATGTGATTTATGCATTGGCGGGAGATCCAACCGGAAGCGGAAGTGCACTGTCAACACAACAAAGTTTTCGACTTCATAATGAGCTGCAACTTTCGCTACAAACACTCGCTAATATTTAATACGATATTCGTCAAACAGAAAAAAAGAAAAATAATGGAAACTAATGTAAATTTTATAGACTCTCTTTGATTCTGGCGAAAAGTTTCAACATCAAATTTTTGGCGTGAAAAGTTGGAAGTTGTTTCACATTTTTTGATCGACTTGGCTTGATTGATGGGCGGCTCATTGATTGACATTGATTTATGGCCAATAAACAACGGGCGGCATGTAACGTATACGCCATATGGCACAAGCAAATGACAATTTTTTCGTTTTTTTGGGAAAGAAATTTAGGTTTTTAATGCCGCCAGTGGCCAGCTAAGTTTTTAATGGGCAAATGTAATTAATTAAATGTTTTTCTTGCTGAAAAAAAATAAAATATAGAGTATATATTAAACCTATATTTATTTGCTCTAGTCCACACTGCGTATGAGTTTTATGTCACGTGCTGCTCTTTAGCAATGATTTAAAGTGCATTTAAATTATTTTACTGGGAACCTAAGCTGTATATACCACACCAGGCACCCTGTTAGCAATCCAACTCATTCCCCTTTGCTCAATGTTTTACTACATTATGCACTTTCAACACTCTGCAGCTCATTCATTTTATTTATTCTGCACTTCAAAGCCGTGTGTTCTCTGCTTATTTTGTCCCTCGCTCTCTCACTTTCTACCTCTGAGTTTTCTCTCTGTGCCCACCTGTCCAAACAGCGAACCGAAAAGCTCAGCTCAACTGAACTGAGCTGAGCTGAACCGCACTGAACTGAACTCAGGAGAGGTAAGATGTGATGAGTTGAGGGAAAGTGAAGGGAGGCAGGCAGCATTTGCATAAAACACAGGCATGCAAAAACTTGCCACTATTTCATTTCATTTGTCGACATTCACTCACACGGGGTATCACAGCTAAATAACTAAGTTTGCTATAAAAAAATTAGGTGTTCATAAAAATCCCTTTGAAAACGTCTCAGAATCATGTATTTAAAACTCTCCTAGTTTAGTAAGTGTGTTTAAAATTCGTTATGTTTATTTATCTGTTTGCCTTTATTTGGTTTTTATCAAGTCTTTGCTGTGGGCAAGTTTGTTTTAACATCAGTTTTTCATTACTGTCACGATCCCGTGACATTTGACCAGCAACACCAACAACATTAGCGCCCGCTACATAGCTTAAAAGCGCATTTAAGCCAAATGTTTGAAGGCCATTGGTAATAGGCAGCAGACGACGCTGCGGTGCTTTTAAACGGAAATTTAATTTCATTTGGCAACAGTTTCGGCTGCTTCTGCCACTGCTCATTGCTTGGCCAACTATTTTTCGATTTACCACAAAAGTCGTTTCACTCGTCGGCCATTTGGGCTACATTGCAACATTTCTAGTTCATTTCCGGTTAAAAATGAGCTGCTGTCCTGTCCGGCACGGCACGTTGTGTGCTTTCGCCAGACTCGTATGTGGCCCCAATTCTCGTTTTTGCCATTGAACCTTTAGAGGGAAAACATACGACGCTCTTGGCCAAGTCAGTATGTCCCTCGATCTACATCTAAGTGTGTGTGCTTTTTGGTTGTTTTCGGCACGCCTTTGTGCATAATTTTGCAATTACTATCAATAAATTCGAGCATTTCCAGCTGCAAAGAGGAGAAGAAAACTAATAATTGAGAAATTATAACGCTGCACGTAAGTTTGTTTTCTCGTCCATTTCAATTGTTATTTTTTTGGTGGCCATCATCTGCAGCTACATTTTAATTACCGTTTTGGCATTTTGCATTACCGGGCAATTGGAATCGTCTGCTGCCAGCGCCAAGGATAACGCTTGCCAGGACATTGCATAAATCGCTTGGCAATGGCCAATAAAATTCCTTATGGAGTGGCAATTCTGACCATAACCCCCCGAAAAGCTTTGCCTTGGCCATAAGCCAGCTAGCTCTCTACACTTTTGGCCAGAGCTTGTGAGCTGCATAACAAACTGAAACTGAATCTGAAACGGAGGCTGCTTGAATCTGTGACACATTTGATGCCATCAAATTTGCCATCAACACTGACAGATGAAACAATCAGTAAAAGTGCAGAAATATATGGATTATTTTTTAAAAGTCGTGGATAAATATTGTGAAGCAAAGAATTGGATATATTGGTTGAATTGGAGAAGAAGAGAGTGATTTTCTATTGATATTTCTTAAAATGGTTTTGTGTTGAATTTTGTTTAACATATTTTATATTTAAGTAAACTCTACTCATGATTATTATTATCTTATTAATACTAATAAATCTACTTGAGTTAAATGGAGTCTTTACTAAAGCTTCCATTAACTCAAAATATAATAAATCTACTGCACATATCTGCAATATTTAATAATTAAACTTCTCAATTAGTTCTCATTTAGACACCTTTAAATTTATCTTTGACAATGCGTTCTATACTTGAGCATGTAAATGTGCTTAGTTTGCACTTTAAACATGCTCTGAGCTTCGTCAAGCGATTAAAACTGATTTTGCCGAGTTTATGGCAATTCCTGTAGCCATTTGCATTTGCCAACACACACACAGATCCACAGCTGTCACTTCAATGAGCTACGTGACATGGAAACATGTGCAACGGCAGTCAGACATTGTCTTTCCCCTTTGCCACGCCCTACTTCCTACCTCTCCCGTTTCGCCTTTAACCCAGACTTCAATTCAGCCAACTTTGATGGAGGCCATCAGCAAAGCGCGCAACTTGCATAAAATCAAATCACAATCGTCAACAGTGCTCACTAGCTCTGTCTCATTCAGCTGTCTGTTTTTTTCTTCTCGCTCTCCTCCACTCGGTCTGTTTTGCTCTTTGTTTCGTCCGGTTTCTCTTAGTTTTTTGTTATTCAGAACAAAAGTGCAATATGCATTTTGTTAGCGTTTTGCCTTTGACATGCACATGAAATGAATGCACAATGAGATACAAGTCAGATACACACAGACATTCACAGACACTCACATTTACGAATTTGCTGCACGCATACCTGCGCCACCTGTTGCTGCTTAGAGCTGCCACAAATTGCCGCCCACTAATTGGCCTAGGCCAAAGTGAAAAGCACAGCAATTAAAAAGTTTTCGCTGCCCAAAAAAGTAGGCAACACAAAATTGTAATTTCAATGCGAAAGCTGGAAAAGTCAATAAAGAACACAACTTAAAACTTAAATGCAACAATGAAGCTGTCACGTTTTCTCTTCTCCCATCTCCCCCCTTCTTAGTCTTTATTTTTTCTCTCTGCTTCTATTTCTTGTACTTGCCTTTTTTCATCTTTAAGTTTGGTGTGTTTTTCTCACTCAACTTTTCATCGAAGTTTGACTTGCAGCTAAAAAGTTGAGATCTGCTTTCGACTCGCTTTACCCTTTAGCTGAAAGTATTATAAATGTTACTTAATGTTCGCCACGCTTCTTAATGTTTATGAAATTATAAAAGTTAGCTTTGCTCTCAATTTATTCATCGAAAGTGAAGAATTTGTTTGTAACTTTCGTGATTTCACAAAATGCAAACACTGCTTGTTGGGCAAAATAACTTTTGGCATGTTAAGCTGATTATAATTTACTTTTAACACAAGTAATGTATCATCTATTTTACTTTTCTGACTAATTGTAAATGTTGTTTAGTTATTTTAAAGAAAATTAAATTTAAATCTACTATTATACTAAAAATGAAATTCTACTTTATAAAGCCGTATCAAATAGTCATTAAAGTTTTTTTTTTGTCGCACATAATTTAAAACCTGTCACAGTTCGTCCAGAGCATGAACACTTCGACGTGCTAAGTCCACTCTACTTTATCTTTCCTTTTTTGCACTTGTTCGTTGCCCACTTCTCTTTTTGCTGTGTTGTTTTTTGCAACAACAGGAACAAGAAACAACAACTACAAACAGGAGCATAACAATCGCATTTGCCAACTTCATTTATTGTTTTGTTAAGCTGCTAACTTTAGTTTATTGCAGCCCATCAGCACCAGTAGCATCAAGTGAAAAACTTACCTCATTGTTGTTCTTGTAGTTACCTACTTTTGCCCTCCTACTGTAGCAAACTTCTCCTGCATATAATTTGTCATATTTTTAATGACTTTTCAAGTGTGCATCGTGTGCGCTATAATTGCAAAGAGCAGCAGAAGGACACTCGCACAACTAAGCTAACAAATATAGTATCACCTTTTTGTTTTGGCTAATCAGTAGTCTATTTAAATATTTGTTTCACTCACATACATTCACACGACGTATGCGTAATTTGAGGTTCCTAAATTACAATAGAATCCTCTGCTTTTTCTATTTCTCTATTTGCATATAATTTTCTTTTTCTCCTAATGTTTTTATTGCTTTGTCTTCTATGTGTTGTGTAATTTATAAGCTCGCCGCATTGCATGGCCATTTATTATGCAAATGGTCGCTGGTGTGGCCAACAATTTTGGGCCATAAACACAAAACGAACCTGCCACACACACGAACTCACACACACAAATCATTTTCATTATTTAGTTACCAATGCCACAAAGACCGCAAAATGCAGAGACCACAATTTAAGCCAATCAACCGCAAAAGCATAAAAATAATAGAAAAATTAGCGTTATTATTTCATTTTCATTTCCATTGATTTTCCAAGTAAATTGTCATTGGCAATTACCTAGAATTTAAATGGGCACAGGTGCGGCTGCTGAAGAGCTTTTACTGCTACTAGTAATTGTGTAACAGTTTTAATTAAAATTAAATAACCTAAGCTGATTGTATTAAGTAATACAGTAAATCAGCTACACAATTTTAAATTTAATTTAATTTAATATTGTATTCAAAGCGGTCAGCTTATAATTGTTAGTATAAATAATTTAAATTAAAGTTTTTTAATTGACTTTTCTCTCATTTAAGCTCAATTGAAATTACTTGAAATCAAAGTAATCAATAATGCAAACTTAGGTCCCTCAATCACTTGACACCTGTAACTTTTTGTGACCACAATTCAACTGCAAGTGAATAACCGCAAAAAAACAAAAGGGCATTCGAAGTATGCAGATTCCAAATCGAAGCAAAACCAAACAATTTTCTCTGCTTTTTGCGGCAAACATTTTGCATTTGATATTTGATTTTGCTGGCTAACCACTCAGTGACGTCATCAGTTCAGAACACATTAAAGAGGCAAAAACACACAAATACATACAAACATATTTAGATGTGTTAAAACACACACACACAGAAGCTGTGTCATTTATTTGTTGTTTTTACAGCTCGCGGCACGTTAGCAATGTCAACTGCTTTGCGATGAGAAAGGGAAATTCTATGGTAAATAGCAAGGAAAATGGCATATAAGCTGGAAGAGGCAGAGAGAGCACGAGAGAGAGAGAGAGATATGTACCACAAAGCAGTTGCTGCTGGCGCCGCAAAGTATGCCACACTTTCTGCGGCGTCCGTTTGTACATTTCTCAGCTTTCTGTTTGTGATTCTTTACTCCACACTCGACTAAGACTCGGTGGAGTTAGTCGCCTTTATAGTTGGCGACAGTTGGCATACTAATAACGTCTTTAGCATTCAATTTCCTGCCCGCATCAGACCCCGCATCGGTAGCCATATTCAATTAAAATTCCTACAGTAACTCATTATGAAACTCAAGCAGGCATAAAGTTCTGCACATATCCGATAACGACACCCACACCCATAGACACACATACTCACACCAGAGCAAATACATTACGCATACGTAATATTCTTTGAAATTGCGCTCAATTGGTTTTTGAAGTTGAGCCTGGGGCACAGTTAACATGTCTGCAAATGCTACTTGAATCACCTTCAGCACTCACATCTTTATTGATAATATTGTCGCTTGGCAATTTCAAAAGCTTCCCCATCCCTTGCTCCTACCGCTAACAATTCACCCACAAATATATACACCTTTGAGGGTATGAGAGTGTGTATGTGTGTAGTACATGCCACAACCCTTGCATGTCTATCGAACTTTGGCACCCAGGCAATTTTGTAAAGTTTCTGTTTCTCCCTTGTTCCCTTTGGCATTATTTGATTTTTTTTTATATATTTTGTAATGGGGCAAAATCCCAACAATTTTGTCGTTGAACTTATCGAAATAGTTTTTCGAACATGACGGCAAACTTGCGTGACGACACAGGAAGAAGGAGAGAGAAGGGGAGGGAAGTGTAAAGACCTAGAGAGGGGTAAATCAAATTGGAGAACCACTCAGACATGCTTGTAACTATAGTTTTGATAGCTATATTAGTTTATATGAAGCTTAGTGAGGGAAATTCAACCATTTCCGCTTATCGACATGCTCACACATTTGAATGACGCCCAATTTTCAAATCGCGTTGCCAACAATAATTACTAAATGCTTTTATTAGTGCGTCAACCTGATAACGAGACACGCCCCACACAGAGAAAAAAGGAAACTGAAAAAAGATTTATGTTAATGGTTATTTTTTTAGCGTTGTATTTTGGCTTGACCCTTTTGCTTTTATCATCTGTTATTTATAGCGCCTCTAAATAAACACGATAATAATTTTATAGTGTTAAATGGCGCAAAACATTTGAAAAAAAAGAAAAGAAAACCCAAGGAAACCCTTTAAAAGCCCCGTTACAGTACATTAACTTTGCCAGCGACACATTTCGCCTGTCGAGCATATTTTCTTATCTAAATAGAACACACACCCACACACGCATGCTCACACTCTCACCAACAGATACTCACGCACACATACTTGGGTTTTTGGCCGTGTTCCGGTAACATATTTCATTACACACAACGCATAAATCATCACAGCTCAAAAGCAAAAAATGCTAATTAACCATTCCCTCTTGGGGAAATTGAAAAGCACAAGAAAATCTCATTCAGATTGCAGCTTATTTTACAGTTAGCAAATTTTAGAGCATACGCCAATTCTTCTTATTTTTTGGCAATTTCATTTGCCAGCAAAAACTTTGTGTTTCAACGGTGAGTGTTAGTGAATCGTTCAAAATTGTTTTATGTGTAAATAATAAAGGAGAAATCGCAGACTTTGAGTGGGCACAGTGGTGTGCAAGTCATTTGTTTAAATTGGTAGGTTAGCGGTTGGAAAGTGAAATGCTTTTAATTTGCCGAAACATAAAATTTTGTCCTATTTGAAAGGTAATTTACAAATTGTTTGTGTGTATTAATAAATCACACTTCGATTTATACCAATTTCTTTGTTTCTGTGCCCAAAATTTTTTTTTATTAATATAAAAATTTCGAGTAACTTTTGTCGCACTCGGCACATTATTGCCACTTGCCGCACATTGATCACTTTAGCTCAAGGGCTAGGTCACGGTGTGCGCTATTTAAATTAGGAGCAGCTGTTTGCTTGGTGGACTTGGCCGCGTTGGTGGACTTCTCCATGGTCATAGCGTTAGCTCATTTAATGGATGTGCACGTTTTGGCAGCGATTGCAGTTTGTTTGCGTAGCTCATTAAGAAACCATCAGGCATTCCCCTTAAAAATGTTAACTGAAACTGAAAAATCTTTTGGCCAACTGTTTGCCAGTGTAGTCTATATATAGTTGCCTATACGGTGGTGGCATGTGGCAGGCTCGAGTTGCAGTTGCAATGGCTGAGTTGGTTTTGAGTCTATAAATGAAACCGGTGCATGCAAAAACTGCGAAATGGCATTGGCAATGGTCATGCGCTTGTGTTTTATGCAAATTCAATTGTTTCCTGTTGCATTGCAAATGGCAGCCACTGCAGACCATCTCTCAGTCTCTCTCTCTCTCTCTCTCTCTAGACGGGACTTCACTTTACCATATGCCGAATTCATACAGACCATCGATGGATATGGATCTCTCGATATAAAGGTATATATGGCAAGTACTTCAGGCTTGCGAGCTTTTCAACAAGAGCCTGCAAATGTATAAGACATGCAATGATTTTTACATTCAAGCTCAAGTTAAACAATGACAAATGCAGCTGACTTCAATCAATATTACACTGAGTTTTTAATTTGCTTTAATTGTCGAAATTTAATTGATAATAAAGACTTTTCTCCGGAAGCTGCAAAATATCTCTGAGTCTGAAAATTTTAAATCATGAAACTTCAACCCGTTTTAAGTTTTTACTTTACTTTTCTGCAAGCCAAATTGCGACTTTTCCAGTTAATGTCAGTCACACTTCTGGACCAAATGTCGCAGCATGAAAGCAACATTAATTGTTCAGTCATTACATCTGCAACTCACACAACCACAAAATCTCTGTGTCAACACCAACAGGCACAACAACATCAACGAGAACCACAAACACAAACAAAAGCCAAGCAAACAAATTAGACGTCAATGACATGCAAGTTTAGGCGCGACTTACGACCACACACACACACACACACACACACACACCCATTGCACACCCACACACACTGGAAAAATAATTCCGTTTTCTTTGTCGCTTTTTTTTTTCTTGTGCGATTCGGTTGCGTGTGTTTGATAATTTGCATAGAAATGTGCACACAAATAATAATACCTGCCAATAAAAATAATTGACAACTGACAGTAAAGGTAAACAAAAGGAAAACACAACTACACACACACAACAACACACCGTCTGACACCTGCATACACACACACACACAGGTAGATACTTAGCTATGCGGCAAGCGCTTAAACAAACAAATATTAAATAAAATATGCGCTTGCTACAACGACAACGAGCATAATACCAAAGTAAACTTTAAGCTTCTGAACAACAGCTGTCAAATGATTAGGGAATTGCTGGGGAAACTCAAATGCGGGACGCACACGCGGCGTATGCTTAATAAAGTTTACACCTCACCTTGATTTGATGTACGTGTTCGCTGAGGGTGTGTTCGCGTAAGTCTCTAAGTATGAGTGTATATGTGTATGTTTGAGTTTGTGTTTGTTGTGGCACGTGATACTCATTTTAAATCGAGTTAAAATGCTGCAATTCCTGCAGCCCCAATAAACAGTTTTTGGTTCCTGCTACGCAATGCGATAAGCTATATTAACATTAACATAAACATTAATTAAACAATCCCATTAAGATTGTAATTTATATAGTTAGATTAAGATGTAGTATGCTCTTGTATAATAACACTCCCAACAAAAGTTTCTTTTAGTCATGTGTGTTATGTGTGTTGATTTATTTAGGCTGTTAACAAATTAATTATAAGTTTATGATACATAAGTGATAATAACACGAGAAGTTGGAGTAATTAATATTTTTCTGCAGCATTAACCAAGAGAACAGGAGTAATGTTGTTTAAGTAAAGTGATATGAACTGAAATGAGTTTTCTTAAATCAAGTAAAATTCCAAATTAATATTAGTTTTACAGTTCTGGTGTTTAAGACACTGTATTTCAATGCAATTTCTCTCTACTAATTGCATTTATGCAGCATTTAAATTCAAATAATTTAATTTAATGACTGCGTTGCCTTTTCCTGACAGGCACAACGCATGCATTAGAGCGGGTTAACCACACGGTTTATAAAAGACCATAACTCAGCAACATTTGTATCTTTATCTACATCTATATCTGCATCTAGATCTACTTTTATACCCCATGCAGGCAACATAGGAATAATTTAGCTGAGCTTCTTTCGCACACAGCGCACTTCATTTGCTGTGCACAACACTCACACTAACACTCCCACACACCGTAACCACACCCTCTTGCCACGCATTAACTAATCCTCCCATGGCACCCTTTGCATCTGATTTTCCAGTGGCATCAACTCGTATTATACTTATGACATGGCTCCCATTTTGCTCCCTTGCTCTGCTGGCATTAAAGCTAACAAATAGAGCTTAAAACTTGCTGCGTGTGCGTTCGCCACGCCCTCAAGCACCGACCATTTCTCTTTCCCCATGTCTCGTGCGTGTGTGTGTGTGTGCTGCCTTTGCTTGTGCAACAATATTGGTTTAATTAGTTTACGCGCTGTATAATTAAAATATATATTGTAAATCTGCTTAAGCTGCTTTTGGCTTTTGCAAAATTGTTCACTTAATTTTATTAACTTTGGCTATTTAAGTCGCAGTTCGTTGTTGTTACTGCTGTTGTTGCATTTTTCCATTATTCCAGTTTATTTTCACTTTTATTTCCATTATTTAATTATGCCAGCAAGCTAAGCACATTCGGGTAATTAATTAGACTACTGTCCCAGGCAAAAAGTGTCACAATGTCACAGGTTTTGTAATTGACGTGCCATTATTGTAATTAAAATAACTCATACGCAGCATGGCCCGCCCGCACTTATGCCCCATGTGATCAATTTCAGCATTCGCTTTTCGGCTGTAGGCTCTCCGTTGAGCCCAGAATTTGTTGTTGTCTGCATGTAGGCATTTCTCAGGGTCATAAATCAAGCCGAGTACAGTATGCCTCGTACCTCGTGCTCCATGTCCCTGGCCGCATGCCGCTAGCCTCTGATCGAGTGTGTTCCTGTCACGTGTGGCTTCGCATTTATTTATAAACCTTCGAAAAAAAAAATACACCAAATAATTGTCAACATGAACTGCAATATTCCCTATAATAAAGGCAACCTTTACAATCCCCGACTATTATTGAAAAATCGAACTTATGATTGGCTTACTGGGTAATTTAACAAAATGACCGATTATAAATGTTATAAGAGCCCAATTATAACCAAAATTAACTAGCTGGTTATATAAATGGCTAGCTATTATTAGTACTCCCTTCATGTCTATTTCAAGTGTCAACATAACTAGACCCTGTTCACTTTTATTGATTTAATGAATTATTCAGAATTATGTCTAACAGCTTGTCACCTATATCATACCTCATTTCATTTGCTTAGCATTAGGGTATGAAAATGGCAACATTGTTTTTTGCGCTGGCGCTGTCATTTGTTTGAGTCTCGTTTTGATTTTTGTGGCAAAATAATTGTCGTTTAGGTAATAAAATTTGATTTATATGCTTGAACATTTCACACACACTTTCATTCGCATTTCTCTTTGATTTTAATGACCCACAACAAACGTTGGCTACGCCCCACACCCAAAACTCCTCAAACTCCACCAAAACGAATCACATTTTTATGTCAGACCTGTAAAAAAAACAAGAAAGAAATTAAATATAAAATGTTTGCGCGTTACGAATGCAAAGCATACACAAAATGGTCCCAAAACAACAATAACAATCATGACAGCCACGGCCACAACAACAACAACACGACACATGACAAACCTAAAGTGTCAGGTGTTAGTTCATTTCTTTTTTCCTGTTTGTGTTTTTTTATTTATTCCTCCTGTCCATTGACTATTTTAATTATGGCCAGCAAGGCGTCTAATTGCCGTAAAATATGAACTTTCTGTTGCCGCTGGCAATGATTAATGCGCGCATTAGGCGTATACGTAATATGTAATGCGTATACTAAGTAATATGCCAGGTTAGTGAGCTTGACCAATCAAGCAGCCATTTTAATATGCATAGTAAATTTGTAACTATGTGTAATCAACTCGAATATTGATTTTCAATTTAAAACTAACTAGAGTGGAATCTATTATTTGTCGGTCAGAGGGAAAACCATGTTTGTTACTCTAACTAAAGTTTAATTAGCATAATTACTAAGCATGTAACATTAGATATAAGAGATATGTAGGCTAAGAGTGTAAGAGATAATGGATTAAATGTGTAGTACAAATCAAAATTTTAGTTATTTTGTAATACTTGTTCTAAAGGGTATTTAATAGTGTAATTTACCACTGTTGCCCACTGACAATTTGAGATATTTGCTGACGATTTGAGCACCACTTGGTGGCAATTGAAGTGGTTTGGGTTTAGTTGACAACTAAATTGAATTTACTTTGACATGTCTCATAAAACTAATTAATTGAATTGCAGCTTGGATTGGAATTGAGAATGCACATGGGATGGGAATTGAGTACGAAGATAAGACGGCATAAAAACCTCGATGATATCAATAACTGTCCAACTGATAAATGTGGCTGCAGTGCAATAAAATATCAAAAGAAATTCAATTAAAAAAAAGTTAAAATTGTACACATTTTGTAGTTTAAGCTGTGGGATACCCTGTACTTAAATGTAAAAAGCGATATGATAAAATTCAATTTTGAATCTGAAGAAAAGTCTGTTTCCTCTTAAATTTATTTGCTTATGGACGTAGACTGAGTGCAATGGGTATTAAAAAAGTTGAATGTTTGTTATTTAATGCGAAGCGATTTGTTATCGAATGTCCATGATGGGAAAAATCAAAGCAAACAAACTTGGCCTCAATTTGTGCTTGGAACCAAACAAATTGGTTAAAAGCAAAGAAAATGACCCGGCTAACGGATTGCGGCCAACTGATCGCCATTCGCCACGTGCCGTGCACAAAAAAATCGTATTAAAAGCTTCTCCCCAACGGCAGCTGCATAAACAAAAACAATGTCCTCAAACACTCAGTAAGCCAGCCATAGTAAGCCACCCAAAACCAGTCAAACCATCCGCCAGAAAATCCACCCAAACACCCACTACCAACAATGACAACATTTGCTGCGGCGCACAATTTTTCACTTAGTTTGCAGAAAATGCAGTTTGCTGGCATCGTCTTTAGCGGGTTTTTTTTAGACTTTTCTTTTGTTTTGTTTCTGTACCGTTCTGTTCAGCTTTGCTTTTTGCCTGAATTCGCGCCGCTTCTGGCCAATCACGCATTTGGCCACAGCGAACATCTCCACAAAGACAATGGACGGTAGACACCAAAGGGAGTGTGGGTAAAAGGGTTTTAAGGCCGGAACACAAAAAGCATAACGAAAAAGCCGACAAAGTCCAAAGCGCGTTAACAAAACGAAAAGAAAGTGCACAACCAACACAGCATTTTGGCAACAAAAAAATTATGATCGATTATCAAATACTAAGCACAGGAACAGGAAGTGATACACACAAAACACGAAAGGAAAGGAAAGGAGTATAAGGGTTAAAGAAGGCGTTGGAAGGGGGACTATTAAATGATGAACTGTCAAATTTAGGCAAAATTTGTATTACGTAAGTTCATGAGTTTAAAAAAAATAAATAACAATAGAAAACAAATATTTCTGCATGCTAAAAGTTGTTATATTTATTTGATTAATGTCTAGTTATTACATTAACACAGAGCAATATATTTGATATATTAAATAAAACCACTTATACCCCATCTAAGGTTCATTACAGGGTAACAAACTGTAAGAAAAACAAAATCGAATGCAATTTATTTTCTAGTTACTGTTAAGCTGATTGCAACTGCGATGGCGATGCACAGAGCAGGGGAAAAAGGCGACAGAGTGGGACAGAGGAAGTGTCCTGGCAAAAAGGGAAGCGATGGCGATTTCTGCTCGGAAATGTTGGCCAGCCGATGGCAATGGCTGAAACCTTTGAGCTCTAAGTCCCAAAGCAGCGGCTCCACCTACCCACCGCCTATTACCACTCCCCCAAACCCCCATACGCGCACCCACTCTGTAATAAAAATGAAAAATAAATAAAAGCGAGTCGCCAGTTTGCAGTTAAAAGCAACGGGACGGTTAAAAACATATCAACAGCGCATAACTTTGATTGTATTTGTTGTTTGTCATTGTTGTTGTTGTTTTTATTGCCAGTTTTTGTTGCTGTTACTGTTGACACTCGAATAGCGAAATTTACAAAGTTGAAAGCGAAAAATTCCAATTTAAAAGGCGCGTCAAAATTGAAAATCAAAGTTTAGAAATCGGCACTTTGAGTGTTTTTGTGTCGAGTGTTTGTATGAGTTGCTTGATTGAATGCATGATTGACTGAGTGTCGACCAGTAGTTACGACTATGCACCGAACAATTGACAAATCGTCACGGCCTTTTCCCGCCTGTACCTACTACCACTTTGCCCTCTTTTGGAAAAGGACAACGGAATTGCAAAATGGTCGGTTAATTTGAGGCAATCACAATCCAAATTGAACCTACAACCACACTACCAACTGTTCCAATTTGTTGTTGTTCTTGTTGCCTTTGTTCCTGCTGTTGTTGTTGCTTTAACCATAGCCCAAAGGCTGTTTTATAGTTTCGGACAGCATTTTGAAAGGATCAATCAATGCAGACAAACTGTCCTGACATCAGCAGCCGTTTGGCAAGACCCTTTTGCCATCATCTCCGTTGGCTAAATGAGCTTTTGAATGTTGACTACAAATGGCCAATACATTGCTTGGATAGAGCATCAATTGCCCTCCATAAATGGGTCTAAAGCTTTTAGCAGAAGAATGTAAATTTTTTAGAAAAAGGAGTGAGTGAAATTTAAATGAGTTAAGAATAATTTGCACAACAGTAGAGGCCACTAAAATGTGCCTGCGTAAGCAGATGAGTTTTAAACAAAAACTCTGAATTCTGAAATACTTTTTACCTTTTTAAAACTACGCACAAAAACACTTTATTAAGCAGATAAACTTTTCTTTAAGTCAAAGTAAACAGTCATTTTAAATATTGTCTTCGAAACAATTAACCTTTAACAGCTCTACAGCTTTTAGCAAGTAATTGTCAGCTGAATTCAACTTGCATAAATAAAAAGTCAAATAATTGCTTTTATTTCAGCAAATACTTTTGTCTCTGGTTGATCAAAAGTTGTACAATTCCAAGCTCAATTACTGCCAAGTGCCTGATAAATCTTATGCTTCTACTTCCCTCCGCTGTCCTCACAAATTGTTTGCTAATTTTTGGAAAGCAGTCAACGGAGAGAATTGGCCCACACCGGATAAAAATAAGGTTAGACAGCGAATAACTGTCTTGCCAAAAAACAGAAAAAAACGAATGACCATGAAGCTACCCAACGAAAACTGGCCATTAGCACGTGCTGTCCATGTCAATGGCAAAGCCATTTTATGTTTCGTATATAGAGGAGGAGAGAGAGGGGGATGGAGGTTTTCTAACGTGCATGTAATTGTGTCACAAGGGAAGAAGCCTAAGCCGGAAAGTTAAGCTGGAGATGGAACTGGCCCGTGGCCACTTTTGCTGCTGCCACTTAAAAGTCCACTTAATCCCGACGTCTTAAAAAAAGGGAAGATTTGGAAGTTTCACGGGTAAAACGCGAAGGGACAAAATCCAACTTATTCAACTCCAACTCCGAATCTCTCTCTCTCTCTCTCTCTTTCTTTCTGTCACTGTGATGTATTCAAACTGCAAGTCGATTGTTATTTTTACGCCCAAAGCGGAAATGGACGTTCCGCCGTTCCGTTGTACCTCAAACCCGTGGGTGAAAAACTTCCCGTACAACTTTGTCGCAACTCAAAGTCCTGCTTGAAGTCTCAAGGAATAACGAACAAGGCATAAAGGAACACGGAACACGACAAGCTACAAAAAAAGAGTAAAATTTGAAGCAAAGTCAAAGTTTTGCCGCCTAAAAGTCTGCACTGAGTTGAAGTAAGTTCGGCCGTCTCCTGCCCTGCCCCAATCGGTTCCTTGTAGAGGTCATCAGGTAGAGAGGGCTGCCATTATTGAAAGTGCCCGCTGAGTAATTTAAAAGTTTAGCAAACAATTGAAGCTTCCCTCCTTCACTCGTCCCTTTGCTGATCGACTTCCCCCAAAATCGACTTGTTCATAAAACTTGTAGTTGCATTAAGGTCAAATTGATTCTTTATTATAAGTATGGATTGTAGCAGACTTTAAATCACTTATATTATAATGCTCGAGTGACCTGAATTCCATTGATGTCGTTGTTGTAGTTCAGTTCATTGTTGTTGCTGCCACTCGCAGCGATGCATGCAACTGATTGGCGCCTCAAGTACAAAATTCCCCAATAATTTCGACTTTGAGTACAAAGTTTGCAGCAACTTTTCATACTTCATAAAAGAGCAATGGTCCGTATTTCTAAGCTATGCCGCTACAGCCCGCCCACTGCGCCCGCTGTGCCAACTCCCAAATTGAACCCAAACAAGATTTTTAAGCTGAGGCCTCTAAAGCAAGCGGCTTTTATAAACCCAAAGAGAGCAAGGGCATTAAATATTCTTGGCTCACTGCACAGTTTAATTCAAAGGGCAGTGGATTAGCAGTGGCGGGAGTGGAGTGGGAGTGGATTTGTTTTACAATTTAGTCACGCATTTGATTGTATTTTTTTTTTTAGCATTTTGCCTACCTTTGCTAATTAATTTCACTTTAGCTTAGCGCGTGCAGCGTTTAAGCGCTTCTAACTGTATTCCAGTCTCGCTAGCGATGTCCATGCAAATCAAAATGGCGACACGTGCGCTTCCGTTTCCGCTTTGAGCTGCAAAATTGTCGCATGCGTTAATTTATGTTTACTTAGCCTCGCTGGCTTTCAATGCCATCATTTCCACTTAATTAGCCTAATAACTGTTATTGTTATTGCCATTGCTGTTGTTGTTGCTGCTGCAACTGTTTAGAGTAAAGTCAGAAATGTCTGGAGAACTTTTGACTTTTGAATTGTTTGCCATTGGCACGTTTCCACTGTTTGACTCTGGCATATTCGATTAACGATTACTATTCAAAACTATGGCAAAATGATGCAAATTTTATGTTTCTATTATGAAATTCGTTTGCTTTTTTTGGGGTGCACAGCCATTAAGCTACGTTTTATCCCCTAGGAATTGGAGTATTGGCATTTTACGATTATTGCTAGTATTTATTTCCATTTGGGTTCTGAGAGAGATCAAATATGATTGTCTAGAGAGTGTTTACATTTAATCTTTTTAAGACATTTACTTAATGTCTGAGCAGGGTAATGCTTAAATAGATTGTGAAAAATATTATTTTTAAATCACAGAAAATTTAATGAAAAGCTTCTTCTATTTGGCCTTAACTCAGCCTTCAATCCAGCCTCAATTTCTTCCCAAAAGAATCAACTACTTTTGGTTTCTTTACATTCATTAACTCCCCAAAGAAGTCTACTCAAAAAACTCTACAATCTTTTGTGGTAGAGCTATCAACACACTCTCACACATACCCACAAGTACTTAGTAGATGTTTTTGCCAAAAGAACTTTACAACTTCTCACCAGAAAGTTATTGACAAAGCCCAACTTGCTTTGCACTTTTGGCCAAAAACTTGCCACAAAATTTTGATAACTTAAGTCGTTGAGTGGATGCATTCAGTACTTGCAGATGCTTGTACTCTTTTGGCCATTTCAAGTGCCACACAAACACACATACAATTAGAGGCAGTTAAGCAACTGAAATAAAGTTAAAAATGAAAAATTGTTGTATGGGTTTTTGATAAAAGATTTCATCAATATTAAAAGTATATAAATCTTCTTTGTAAACAAATACCAGAGCAAAGAAAATACAACAGAAACTAAGCTAAATGAAACGCTTGTCCGCAAAGTTTTCCGCAGGGCGATGGATGGAAGAGGGAGCGGGGCAGGCAGCAGTGCAATTTGCTGGCAAAGCTCGACAATTTGTGTCTCAAAAGCATAAGGCGTCCAAGTTGTTCTTCACGTTGTTCAACAGTCGTCGGGTTGTTGTTGTTTTAGCTGCAGCTGTGAAGTGTGCTGCCAGTTGTTAAAACTTTGCCCCAATGTGATGCAATTGCACAAGTTGCCAGCAAACTCGAACTGCAAGTGCAACTTTTGGTTGGCAGTGCAAGTGCTGCGCTGATTGATAGTTTATATCTCTGTGTACTGTTGTTGTTCCATCTGAAATTTAGTTATCATCTGACAGCTCTCCCTCCTCTAGACATTTCTTTTCAGGCCAAGCCAAGCGTCGCTTCAATCCTATGCGTCTTCTGAGTCGATTGCTTCGCATTAGCAACCCGTTTTGCGGTTGAATTGCATCCTGATCACTTTCATCGGTGACGGTTAGATCAATTGTGGGTATTCCACCAGACGCTGCTTTGGATGACTTTTCTGTTTGTGTTTGTGTTTGTGTTTTAGTTTGCTTTTCATTCACAAAATCATAGTGTCCATCGGCTTTGGGCAGCCAGAAAAGTGTCATCACATCGCTGCTGACAAACATGGCAATCTTGGGATTAAATTTTATACACCTCACCGGATGAAAACTATTGCTGAGTAACACAGCAACCAGTTGTCCAGTGGCGGCATCCCAGACATGAACACGTCCAGCATCAGCACCAGATAAAACAAACTGTGAGTCGGATGTGAATGTCGCCTGCAAAGGAAGATGCTCATCATTCGAATATCCTGTGTAGGCCTGACGAAAGCGACCGTTGAAGGCATCCACCGTAAAGCACCACGAATAATCAGTGCTCAACAAAATAGTCTTGCCATCGGGTGCAAACTGCAACTGTGTCCACTTGGCCAAACGATTCATCAAGTAGTTGAATTTCTGACACGGTTTCTCGCTTATCATTCTTACATCATAGATCTCAATGCATTCTGTGCTCGATGACGTGCCAAACACCAAGCCAGCAGGATCATAGTCAAACAAAGGACTTTTTAGTCTATCCAGTCTCCTAGTATAGCTTGAGCAACGCAAATCCCACATTAATAGCTTATTATCCCTGCCAACACTGGCAAAATTATGCTCACTTCCGGGCTGAAAGCTGAGATGACGTATTTTATCCGAGTGTCCACTAAAGAGTCGCGTGTGCTGGTGACTAGTCAGATCCAAACATCTAATGGCGTGGTCCATCTGAGGAGGAATATGTATAGGAATTTGTAGACAGATTGGGATAAGGAATTTGTATTTAGGAAAATATAAATTTATCTGCAATCAAACTATATCTTCCTTAGACTTTAAAGGGGCTCCCACTCACCCTGGTAGCAGTATGCAGCAGTTGATTATTTTGGGCCGTGAAGCAAACCGCTTCGGGATGGAACTGATGCATATGCACCTGACACACCTGTTTCAAGCCCATGCAGCTGTAGACAATCAGATTCTGATGGTCACAAGCAACCAGCCGCTGTCCATCGCGAGAGAAGCAAAGCGCTTCCTTCTGCTCATCGGACTCTTGAAAGATCTTGGCCACACCGAATTGCCGCAAAGCATCGCCGCTGAGTCTAATCTTCATTTCCAAGTCCATTTGATTTGTGCACGTTTCGTCACAATATGAAACTCACATAAAGACGAGCAAGTCAATGCCAACTGTCTGAAAAACTTGTTACTTTTCTATGCTCATGCCGCCTACTTCAACTTAATTAAATCAAATCTATTCAAGCAACTGTGCCACGCCCACAGTAACGCCTACTGTCACAGCTGGTCTGCGTTGTTGCATTTTACTTAATTTCCATTTTGTGGTCTCGTTGCGTCTCATTAGTGCGCCCAATGGGTGGTACACAGTGGGAGTAGGAGAACGGATGGCGGAAGGACCTTAAAAATCGACTGCTGAGTTGGCTACACAGTTGGTAACAGTGGTAGTGACAGTCTTCACTTCCCCACGACTTGTTGACCAACTGCCAGCAGCTTGTTATCTAGGCCGATTCGCGTCATTAGTGCAGCAAACGGAATGCCACCAAATGTTGCCATTGCATTGTTTCAGTCCCTTGCCTGTCTCACCCATCCCGCCGCCTCTTATTTAGCCATCTGTTGAGACAAGAAAACTGGCAACTCTTGGTAGTAAATGTTGGCTCGAAAAGTTGTGCCTGTCTGGCATTTGATTGAACATTAAGCCAGCAACATCTGTGAGCAAATAATTAAGACTGGTTCTAATTACTGCAGTCACTTAGTTTGACAAGAGCTGGAACTAAATGGGAATTCTAAGAGAAATGTTGGCAGAACATGCAGCTACTAGTAACAGGTATCAAAAGTAATTAGCTGAGTGAATAAAGCTCACTATTTATGCAATTACAGGGTATACGATTCAGTTTAATGCCTTTAACCAAGTAGTAATTTTACTACTGCGTCACGTATATAGTTTTATATATAAGTATAAGCCACTGGTCATACTTACACTTTTTCCAGGGTATCTGCTAGTCAATTACCTACCTAAATCTCTTAAAGGCAGGATCTGCTTCCATCAAATCATCTTATACTTAATACAAACGACGACAGTGACACACTTTGACTATAATTACAGGGTATTTGCAGTAAGCTTTCGTCAGCAAGTTAATGCAAATGTCAGCAACAGCAGATCAGGTGTTAAGACTCGAACTAAACGCTGACAATTGCCATTTACCTGTTCCACTGCCCATCCTTCCACCTTAGCCTTTACTCACACCACTGTGGCAGCATTCTTGCCCCACTGTATACCACCTTGTGGTTTCACTGGCAAAATGAATGTAATTGTAATGTAAGCGGAAATAAGCGCGGCTCTGACTCCAACGCTGTCGTTGTCCCCGTCGTCGTTGACGTTGTGCGAGCTGTGCGCATTTTAATTAAAATTTATAAGCCTTGGCCGGGGACTTGGCATCAGCAGAGCCAGCAAGAGGAAGCAAGAGAGAGGGAAGAGCTACAAAGAGAGTCGGCATCCGATAGCGGACTCTTATCCAGGCATCCGGGGCTGATGCGAGTATAGCAGAAGCCAGCAGCGCCTCAGTGAGAGACCCGCGTGGCGTTTTAAGCTTTTAAGTTGCGGTGGATTTGCAAAGCTACGCGTTGGATTTTATGTGAAAATCAACTGCGGTGCGCATAAATTAAAAATCAAGCCACAACAAAAAAAAACAATAACACACACACACACACACATACACTCACATTGTTGTGTATGATTGTAGGCGAAGCTCCTTTGTGTGCATCATTTGTAATTAATTTGCAACATTAGCTTTTGGGCCAGACAGCGACAGGGACAGCGAGAGGGACAGTGACAGCAACAGCGTTTCCATTATCCAACCCGATTTTATATATATATATAGCATAGTCGTAAATGAAAAGTTTCCGCAATTTACGCCATTTGCGGTTTTGTCTGTCAAATTTAATTATTTTATTTAAGCACAAAACAATTTCCGAATTATTGTTATTTATTTTAATGGATTCGCGCATTCGTAATTGTTTTCGATTAACGAAATCAATTAGGTTTTTCCTTGTATTATTTTCCTCTTTTGGTAAATCCACAATAAAAGCGAATTAAAACTGACACTAAACATATTTGCATAATCATAATATTTAATGAGAGTGCTTCAATTTTGTTAGCTGAGTTTTACTGTCAGTTACTCAGTACTAAATGGTTAAATCAGTAACTTTATTTAATTATTTGCTGGGTATTTTTGCAGTCTATTATGTTCTCTTTCGATTTATATTAATATTTGTTAGTATCAAATAATAAATTAAATCACATTTTTACTATTACAATGCCAATTCAATAAATTTAAGCCGCTTATAGTAAATGATATTAAACAAAACTTTGAATCAGTTTAAACTATGGAGATTGCATGATAAGAAATAAATGTTTATTGAATAAATATACCTATATGTTGGCCTAAGCAATGTAATTCAGTACTTTAAATCTTTTTTAATAACTAAACAAACTAGCAAATATTTAAATTGCTGTTTTTCTGATAACAAACTACAAGAACTTAAATTGTATTAAATTTGCTTATTAGTTGAACCAAATAAAATACAATAAACTGAATTAAATTAAGCTAGACTTGACTGTTATTAAATTATTAATGGCTTTTTACAATCATATACACATATATTTTGACCTGCAAACGAATTGTGGAAATTAAATTGCATGAATTGCTGTTTCAGCAGATGTATCTATATCTCTGTATCTGCATCTCTTTGCCTGTGTCGGCATTTAGCATTTGGATCTGCTGCTCTGTTAGCCACTTCAGTGAACATCGTTTTTGGCCGATTTGTTTGCCCAACTGTTTATTGATATTTTATGCACCATTTTACGCTGCAAATTGAACTAATTGCAATTTTAGGCACGTTCATTGCACTCGACATTTGCATAACACGAATTGCCAATTTGATTGTTACCAGACGACGATCCATTCAAACTGATTTTCCCCCAATGAATATAAAAACCAACCAGAAAGAACACAAATATTTCTGCTCTTTGCATTTCTCTAAACTTTCAGTTCAATTGAGTTCAATAAAAGTGCTTAAAAAGTGATGTATTTTGGAATTTAGAGAATTTTACTGATTTTCTACAGATAAATGCCAGTTATAAATTCCTGTTAACTGTTCTTTTATAAGACCTTTGTAGATTTTAATTGAAACATGTTCGCTTCATATCGATTGATTACGGTTTGTGACTGTAAATGCCAAAAATACTTTTATGTCACATGAAAACTGCTGCATGATTTTTGTTGCTGTTATTGTCACTGAGCCAAAGTGCAATTTGTTGTCAAGTTTTGTATGAATTTCTTAAAAGCGCATAAATTTTACAAGCACTTCATGTGTGGGAGTGCTCACTGTACAGTGGGGTGCGAGTGTCAAGTTTATTACAGACAAGACATGCAAAGAATCAGTCGAGAGTGTATTGAGAAGCAGAGGGGGAAAGCAGCTCGTAATGGACACAGAGGGGAAGAGGGAGAAAGAGAGAGGGATAGAGATAGACCGAAAGAGTGGGGTAAGAGAGAGTTGGACAACTTAAAATGTCAGAGCAGCTGAAAATTTGTGCAAATTTTTCAATCAGCGTGAAAGACGTTGATGTCTGTCAAGGAATGTGTGTGGATATGTGGCTGTATGTGTGTGTGTGAGTAAGTATATGTGGTTGTATGGGTGTTGGCAAATCGTGGCTTTTGCATTTGACAACAGGAATAACAGCAACAACAACAACAATGGCCGCAGAGAACAGTAACAACAACAGGAAGTCGATTGCAGTTCACACGAAAGCAAAGTGAGTCAAACCAAAGCCAAAGTTCAAACACAATTTCTCAAATATATGCAAGAGCATGTGCATTCATGTGTAACTGTATGTGTGCGAGTGTATGTGTGTATGTGTGTGTGTTTGAGTATGCGTTTCTGCTGCGTTGCTCGGGCAGCTGCCAGGCACCTTTGAAATTGAATGGATCGCTCTCATGCCGTAAAAGAAGATAAATGACACAAGTGAGCCATATCAGCCTCAGTCAGACTTGCAGTCTGCTTTGCATTTGCCACATGCAACCGACCCGAACAGACATCAGTGGAACTGAAATAACGGTAAGACCAGAAACCAACATTAGACACACTGACAACACACACACAAACACTCACTCACACACGCATACATCTTGAGGCCTGCAATCATCAGTTGACAGCATGGCACTGGACTGTATCCTCTTTCCGTCATCTTCTTCTTCCACTTCTTCTTCTTCTTTGTCCTTGTACCTTATCTGAGTCAGTACAGCATTTGATTAAAAACGGATGACCCGTCTGCTGGCACGCATATGGCACCAAACACTGTACGGCCATAAGGTATCCAGCCGCACTTTACCTTCATCTTTCCCGTCACCTGAAATATATTCATTCTGTCTTGAAAGCGATCCGAAACGAAGAAAACTCAAATGGCGTTCAATAAATAAATGAAAAATATTTAAAAGACACAAAACATAATAAATAAAATCGGTGTATGCAATTAATTACTAAACGAACACCCAATACCCTTTCAAATATGTTTTATCTTGTGACAAGCTGACAGTAAAGCTTCAGTAAGCGCTCAGCTGTAACTTAAATTGTTTGACTTTTAAATAATTTAAGTAGGAAATCTAAACATTTTTTAATTGTTTCATTTAAAAATTCACTAAATAACAGTTTTCCCCTCTGCTAACTTTTCCCACAGTTTATTAGCTTACAGTTCTAACCTTTACTCCCTTGTATTTGACCAATTTTTGGGTTCCCAATTGAGAACTGTCTTCCATCTTGCGACTACTGTGCGTTCCGTGGGTGTCAGACAGAAGCAACAACACGACGAGACCCTCTGACAGCGTGGAGCATTAAAATTTATTACTTTTGTCGAGTTTCGTTGCGACTGCGATGCGAAGCATTCAGGTCCGAATCCATTGCGCATTAAATTTGGTGGCGTTGGTGCGGTGCAGTGGATAGCATCGCTGCCATCTCCGGCGATCCAACACAAAACTGACAAAAGTTATATGAAGGCAAAAGTTCGCTGGCGCCATGGCAACATTGTCCAATACTCAGGAAGTAAAAATTATACGTACCGAAAATGAAAAAGAAAACAAAACAAAAAGCAAAAGAATGCCAAAAAAAAAAATAAAAGGCAACAGAACGCACGGACTGAGGCTGAATTGTCGTGAAGCTGCACATACATATGTGAGTGTGTGTGAGTGGGGGTGTGTAGGTGGTCGAAATATATAGTTTTTAATATGCATAAATTGCACCCTTATTTTATTTCGTTTCATTTTAAAGTACCTACAAAGAGTAACTGAAATCCCTTTTAATGGCGTCATATCGACAGCTGTGTGCCCTGCTCAGAAGTAGACACAAGGACACCAGCTGAGAGTCTGATAAAAACCTAATAACCTCATTAAATTTAAAAGGCTTCTCAGTTTTAAATATCAACTTTAGGCTTTAATGCAGTTTATTTAAATAGTTCTAAAATTCTTCTAAAAGATTCGATTATTTTTTATTGTCAGTAGAGTTTTCTGTTTCAAATTTATGCTGGGAAATCAACTGTAAAGTCAAATTGTAGCAAAACTACTTGAAGCGTAGCGCTTATCATGTATGACCATGACCATCTTTGCAGTTGGCAAGTGCAACATGATTCATATTTTTTTAAAAAAAATAACTTCATGAATTTTCAACAGAGCTGAAATGAAAAAGCAAAGCTGACAGAAGTTAAGAAGTAAAGCGGCTTGTGCCTGAAGTCCGAAAACGAAAACGAATGCGAATGTGAATGCGACGGCCTTTGGTGAGTGCCTGCTTCATAGTAAATCCCCTACCACTCGCCCCACCTACACCACCTTGCCACATCCCTTTTGCGACGCTGCCTCTGTCCGTCTGACAGTTGGGGAAAATGCGCTTGATAGCATTGCCTCCAGTGATAGTGTACATTGTACATCCATGTGTCAGAGTATCCTGTGTGAGTGCATGTGACAGCTAGTCCCGCGAAGCGTTGACAGTTGTCAATGTTATTAGCGACAGCAGAAGTGGGAGAATTGACAGTGGAGCAAAGTCAGCAAGTTTCGTATGACGACAAACAAATCGCTGGAAATTTTTTGGCCAACATTGTCAAGAAATGCTCTCCACCTCTGTCTGTCCCTCCCTGTCTTTCTCTTTGTAATCGGGCAGTGATGCGCTTAAAGCCAAAAAACACTGTCATTTTGCTACAACTAGCAATATCAGACAACTTCATTTATTTGTAGACGGCCAAGTCTTAAACTCATCCCAAATGGGACACAAAACGTTAGCAGAAGCTGAGCCACAAGCTAACTGCTCGTATTTGCTGATTGTGTAACAAATATTGACAACGGCCGAACTAAACTAGCTCAGGTCTCTACACTACACCCGTCTATCTCCCTCTGTCTCTCTTTAACGCTCTTTCAGCGTCACTGTCCCTGGACTGGTCAAAACTGGACTCGGCTCGAACGGCATCCATGGGGACATTTGTGCCATATCATGTTCCATGTTGACGCACCAGCACAAAAGCTGAAATTATATTTAAAAGTTTGGGTTTTTTTTTTCTTTGCTTTTATTTTCCATTTTCCATCTGCCTTGTACACTCTTCCGCATCGCTTTCTATGCTGTTCCGTTCCATTCTGTTGTCTCCTGTTCTTCCTGCTTTGGTATGTGGGCACGTTATTTACTTTTGTGGTCATTGTGCGACATTTGGGGCTCCTAAAATCCCCAAAGTTATAATTCTTAAAGTTTTTATCTTTCACGCAGAGACTCACACACACCCACACACACACACACAGTCTGCTGTCTGGCTGACTGCTTGCTCAAGTGGGCGTATACGTTATATTTAAGTTGTACATCCTATATATAGATTTAATAGCAATGCCTCTCACATTTTTGCATATTAATGATTTATGAATGGCCAGACATGACATAAAAGAACAACAAAAAAAAAGCAATAGGGGAAATTTCCCTGTCTATTTTCATTTAGAACTCGCTTAATATTCATTTGCTTTTTTGGAGCCAAAGCGCTAATGAAAATCTTAATGTGCCACAAGTCAATAGCACAAGGAGGGTCTAGGACGGCGTATACTAAGGGAGAAAGGGGAAAATGAAACGACTGAAGAAATACGAACGAAATTCCAATGACTTTTGGGTATTTTCAATTTTAATTAAGAGCTGATGAGATGGCCGTGTGACTGCCTGACAGACAGGCAGATTGACTGACTGTCTCTTTTGGGCTGCCAAACATTCTTATTGCCTACTTTTGGGCGATTTATGTGCAACAACAAAATGGCAATTTGTTAAGCTAATGATGCCATTTTTCGAAGCAAATTACCTGACCATGAGCTGCGCTCATATAACAAGCAAATAAACAAACAAACTGCCAACACACAAGCTTCAGGGCATGTGTGTGAGTGATTGTGTTGATGTTTATATAAGACTTTAGTTAAGGGATGTTATGCTTAGCATGGAACTAGTTTAATACGTCAAAAACTTAAGCACATTTAAATAGGCAGTATATTGATTAAAAAACTGATACATTAATTTTATTTAATAAAATAAAACTATAAAAAGTATACAAAATGTATAAAACACACACATTTTTAATTCATTTTAGTATTAACCTCTTTTTAAATCACATGATTAATAACTGTTTTCATAGGTAATTTAATTAAATTAACTAAATTTAACTACTTTTCGTTTTACATAATAAACACACACAATTGAGCTAGTTGTGGGTATTGAAACCACTTGCTTAGAGTGGCCAGCACTCGCATTACGTATACGTGCAGTGGGTCAACAAGTTAGTGGCCAGTCAGCAAAAAATGTTTGGGTTTGCTTACACAAATACTTACCTGTCATAAAGGCAAAGTGCTTTAATACTTAGCCATGGCTTATGCTTACACATTGCCTTTGACTTTGTGGCAGCAGTAATGGCAATTTTTAGGGGGAAAATCTTTACGATTAATGTAGCCAAGTTAAGAATTTTCTGCGTTTAAGCTGAGAGAAATTTCATTTTAATTAGCGCAACGTTGCACAATGCAAGCAATTTGGAAATCTGTGCTGGGACCAACTGTTGCCGGCAATAAAACCCCAAAGTCTATTAAGCATTGTAAAGCCAAAATGGCAGAGTAATGGTTTGGGGATTTAATGCCAATAAGCGGCGTAAGGTAGCCAGACAGGAAGAGAAAGAGGAAAAGACAAAGGGAGAGAGAGAGAGAGAGTGAGTGTATGGAAAAGACAGACAGTGAATGGTGTAGGTGAGCTTGTATCTAAGCTAACCAAGCAGAAACACAGACAGACAGTCAGTAAGAGGGACAGAAATACAGAACAATCCCGACACTCAACAACGGACTGCAGTGTAACTACGATGCCCAATGTTGCATGCAACTGAATGTTGTATCCACGTCCCTTTTGCCAAAGTGCAACATGCCAATGCACATGATGTGTTTAATGGTTAAATTGTTGCTAATTCCATTAGCTGTTTCCTGGCTACATTTTGCGTTGCTATTTGTGGCCAAAGTGTTGCAATGCCAACACAGCGGCAACAATGCCAACACCAGCATCAACTCCATCACTGGCACCAACTACACTTGCAACCGAAAGCTACTGCAACGACCAGCAGCCGCTGGCAAATGGAACGTGCGCAAATTAATGTTAGGTTGACGCAAAGTTTCCTAACTCCTCAATCTCCCTTCCTTTCCTTTCTCCCCTCTTTGCACTTCCTTTTCCTGCCTCCCCTTTCAACACATATCAACTACAGCTCCAACCAGGCTACAAATTGCCACATTGTTTACCCTCTCAACTGTTTTGTCAAACGTTTGTTTTCGGCCCGAGGACTTTGACTACATGCCAAATTATGCTAATTCGTTGTCCAGTATGTGTTTGACTGAAAAAGATTAACCCAATATTATTGCTTATAACTGAAGGCTGTTTGATCGAGCTCAGAATAATTCAAAATTCGTTGGGATTGTTTGAAAAGAAGTCGATCGTTTAATAAAGATTTGTTAAAGAGTTTTGTATATAACTGAACTAAAAGTTTATAAATAAATTCTATTTAATCCAAGCTCACAATATCTGGTTATAGAATAACAGATACCTTTAGCTGTCTTACTTTATTTACCACATCAAATTTCAAGACACCACCTCTTACTGCCACCATTTATAGCACCTCCAACTCTCTTCGTCTCTACCCCAGGCAAAGTAATGCAAGTGTTTGAAATTAAATGACACTTTCGCTAAAGCAAAAGACCCAAGTGTTTTTGGAGTGAATTTTAAGAGGTAAACGCTTTAATCGACACACTGATGGCTTTTTATGAGTTCCATCTAAATTTATCGTTAGAGATTTCCACATTTCCACGCCGCTTGGCAAACAAATGCCGTTGAGTTTTCAGGTTGTGAGTTGGGTAAACGCATTAAATTTGTTTAGTAAATGTACTAAATATACACGACAGCGTTCCCAGTTGACAATATAAACGGCAGAATGAGAGGGTGTTAGGGGCAGGTCTCTCTCTCTCTCTCTCTCTCTGTTTCTCATTCAGTTAACGCGCCGTCGCGTCGTAGTTGCCACTTTTCTATTTATTTGGCCATTAACGCTCATTTGTGGTTATCAGGTAAATTGGATAAAAGCCAACGTAGCATGAAGCCTGCCACATGCCACATGCCACAAGCCAGGTACAACCTCTGCCACGGGCTTGAGCTGAGCCTCTGTTGCTGTGGCATGTCCTTGCTGCTGCTGCTGCTTCTGTTGATGCCACTGCTCCTCTGCTTGCTGCTTATCTTCAAGTGTTGTTGCAACATGAAACGAAGGCTTTGGATTTGGTTTTGCTTTTCGTCTCTTTGGCTAAGACTCCACGCTATTTTTGGCTGTATTCATTTCGTTTCGCGTTAACTGCGACAGTCATTAACTTTTTATGGCTCAAGGCGTTCGCTGTGGGCGTGGCTCTGCCTACTTTTCTGCCTTTCTCTCCTGCTGCTTTCCCTTTTTGCTGCAGTTACATTCAAATCGAATCCAAATATTTGCGGCTATGTGCGCTTTAAATTTATTTTAGCCACAATTTGTTTAGGTTAATAAATAAAATGCCATAAAATTTAATTTCCACAAACTCATAAATACTGCAAACATTTATATTTTTTCGCACAGCAAAAACTTTATGCATTTTAAGCCGTTTTCCAAATAAAATGGAACAAAACTAGAAAACAAAAATAAATACAAATGGAATTATTTGAATTGCTTGCATAGCTAATGCCCTGTTCAGTTAAGTGCTCTAAAATCTACAAATTCTACACTAAATTTAATAACTAATAATGGCAATAGAGTGCTTAAAGTATTTACGGATTATGAGAGATAAACTATAATTGGAAATTGATTTTAGCTAGCACATAACAAGCCAATCATAGCAAGTGCTATTATAGCCTATTGCGTGTAGTTTATGCTTACAGGGTATTCAAAAACGAAATTTAAATGCGCCATATTGCCAGCTCAAATGAAATTTTGTGGCTTGTTACAAAACAAAGGCAAAAAAAAGGAAGTGCAAAAGAATCCAATGTAAACAACAACACGCTGCAACAGCTAAAAATTATCAACGACTTAAATATTCTCTATAAAATAAATAAATAAGAAACAAAACAATAAAACATAAATAGAATAAACAGTAAAGTTTAAACAAAGGCCTGTAACAAAAACTAATTTCAAAAGCTAAAAATATAAATATTTGTAGACCAAGAAAAAACATTAAAAAATGTAATAAAAATATAATTTTAAATAAATCTTTTTAAATTATTGCTTTATGCCAATATATTCAACTAAATTATAGTTTCCTACAGATAAAAACTTTTTTGAAGAAGTATTAAAACTCAAAATAGCGTTCATAAGAATTTAAGTATACTAAAATTCCATTTGTTCAAAGCATAATCATAATTAATATATGACAAAAGTTAAGACCAAAAAGCTGTTGTGCAAAGCCTTCTTTAAAATTCTGTTAAATTTGCAGTTGAATCACAGAAACCCAAAAAACTCCACACGCCTAATCCACTAAAGGGTATGCCCAAACACAGCCTCAGCAGCACAGCACAATACACCGCACACACACTCACACACACACGTATGTGCAGCTGTGTATGCACACAGTGCAGACCAGACCAGACCAGGGCTGCATTGGCGTCGTCCACTGCATGCGGTCGCTCAATATGAAAATACTTCTATACACAAAGCGGGTTTTGTGACAGTGTGGCAAAAGGCACAAAGGGGGGTAATGAAGGGTAAGGGTTAGGGGAAGGGTAGTGGAAAGAGAGTAGGTTGGGGACTTAGTGTGTCGCCTTGGTGTCAGTTGGTCTGCGGTTGGTTTGCGCTAAATTAAATTTTGCTGCGGTTGTCCCCCAAAAAGACCAACACATTCGGCAACAGACTTTACATGCTCGTAATACTCATAAGTTTACCACCACTTCTGACCACCTGCCACTCTCCCATCAACAAAAAGAAACTACTGCTGCAAATTGAGATAATAAAATTTCGTTTTTTTTTTATATCTATGACAATTTTGTATACTTCAAATTAACATCACCGGTTAAGAATATGCCAAGACCCGTATCAGAGCTGAGTTCCAGTTTTGCAGTTTGCTCAATTTTGTATTTTGATAAAATTTGTACCACAGCCATTTTGACATTTAGTAAACCCAAACGCATGCCTGCAAAGTTAACGGTTAACGGATTCTTGAAACGTTTAAAGGATAATTGAAGCGGTTATGTGTGAAAGAAGTTATAGAAAGTATTATGACTTTAGTTAAAGACTTATATGCATAAGGCACCATTTATGTACTAGATTATTTTATCTTAAACTGTCTTTAGGCTATCATATCCATTCAAATTCCTTTACTCCTTACTCACCCATGCAAATTCTTGGCCCATCGCCAAAGGGCAAGAAACATCCCCGTTTATTGAATTCACTCGCTGCATCATTGTCAAAGCGTTCGGGCTTAAACTCCATAGGATCGGGGAAGTAAGCCTCATCGTGATGCAGATGAAAGGCGGGAATGGTCACGGTGACACCTGGTTCCACATTCACAGTTTTGTCATCTCCCAAATCCATTGTAGTAGGTCGTGTGCAGATCTTGATGAAGAAGCCAATGGCGCTAGTCAAACGCATCGATTCTAGAATAAATTGGCAACGGGTAAGTTGAAAATACTATTTGTATATTTGGGTATTATGAAATTACCATTCACACACTGATCGAGATAAGGCAGGGCACACAGTTGGTCATAGGAAATGTTCTTATCAGCCTCCAGGGCATTCAAGATTTCAGCACGTAACTTCTCCTGCTGATCTTGATACCCGGCCAGCTACGTAAACAAATCAATTTGTTGTTAAACAATGTTGTGAAATAAAGTTTGAGAAATCTATTTACCGTGTAGAGAAAATGATAGAGCACAGCTCCGGAAGTCTCAAAGCCATCCATGAGCAGTGTTAGCGCGTGGCCGACCAAATCATCGTAGCTGGCACCTTTTTGCTGCAGCTGCAACAGGTGGGACAGGTAATCGTTACGTGTCGCGTTGCTGCCACTCTGACGCAGCTGAGCCGCATCCCGGGTTAGTTTCAAATAGAAATCATTCGAGTCCTGTGTAAAGAAACGCATGCGGAACAAGCGACGTACAATGGGCGCAATCGATGTTCTATTGAAATTCGCCATCTTCTGGAAGGCATCAACGGTCCAAGCTGTGGAAACTTTGTGAAATTGACTGACGTCGTTGACACCGCCACTCAGGGAACCCGCATCGATGCCCCAGATGAAATCACCCATGGCCTGGGCGGTATAGCGATAGCACAGCTACAAAGCGTAAATGAAATATTAATTTAAATAAAAATTATTTATTTTTAACCACTGTACTCACATCTCTTGTTTCGATTACATTATCGCCACGCTCCTTGATATATCTGCCTATGTAGCCTAGCAGAGTTTGTCCAGTTTGCTCCCAGATGGCATAGGCCTGCTTCAGCTTATTGGACGTCAGTCCTGCACCTCCCTCCGTGCGACGCTTCTTCCAGTCATCGCCGGCACTGAAGAATGGATTTCTGGCCACATACTTATCGTAGTCTTGGGAGTGCGTGACATAACTGCTTGTTACAGTGTCACGAAAATCATTAAATTTTGTAACTAGCACCTCATGGGCTAATGCCGGATCGAGCACGAGTATCTGGGGTTGTCGTGTCAAGAACACGCCCACAGCTCGATGTTTCGCCTTGTATTTGCTAGAGAAAAAACCAAACAAGCAAATAAGTAGCTTAATTATATAAAAACAATAATTTACTTCATAATTAGCAAATGTTTTCTAATATTTTAAGCAAATATTTGCTAGCATTTCAAGCAAATATATGCTTCCCTTTGCTTTCTCGCTTTACACTCACTTGTAGATCTTTCCCAAGTCCGATATGAAATTGGTATCACCACCAAACAGTCCCGGGTAGCTGCCAAAAAGCGTTATGGGTTCGGCTGTTACCAAACCGCGTTTGTTCCAATAGTCATGGAACCAGGTGAGGTACAAATATAGCAGTGCAAAACACACATGCACGAAGCCCAATAAAATAGCGATCAGTGTCCACATAATGCCAACCAAAACACAACTAATCGCAATCAATTCATGATGAGAACTGTTTGCTCAACGCTCCGCCGGGTTTCACATGGGGAACTACCGGTTGATACCGGCTAACGATTCAAGAGGCAAATGACGCTATCTGAAAGCGTCTAGAAAAAGCGTATATTCTAGTAAAACAGGCAGTGGCGTAGGTCATGAGGGGCGCTAGTGATACCCTGTAAAAGTATAAGTAGGGTATAAGCGGCAAATAAATCTCTTATACTTAAAATATATGTATAATACTGCAACAGAATCGTGTATATTTTAACCTTGCCAGGTCCCAAGCCAACAAACTCTGATAACGCTATATATATTCATTTATATTTTCCTATATAAGACTATCTTATCAGCGGTTGAAAAACTTCCACTCGACTGATTTATGACCACAATGTCAGAATGCCTTAAACCTATGCAGCCCCAAGTTGAGCACGACTTGAAACGAGATCTAGCCAGATTTCAGAACTTAACCTATGCTACGGTTGAAAATTTAAAGCTATTTTTACAATTGTTTGATAAAGAGTAATCAAATGAAAATATGGGTTACAAAAAGCTATAAAAAGAAAGATTATATACATACATATATTTTATATAGTAGATTATATAGTGTATTATTAGAAGATATTGAGTATTAATTTTACTTGAGTACATGGAATCGATTTAATTTAACAGTCGTCTATACTCCAAATTGATATCGCCCTGTAGAACTACTCCAAAGCCAGAGTCCCCCGCGGTCTTTATCTGCGCACCGCCCACAATCTGATACTCGCTGATTATATGGAACAGAGCCGATTTCAATGTCAACAAAGCCAAACGCAGACCTAGACGGCAGTCAGATAAAGTAAACACAGATAAATAAATATAAATATGTTAACTTAAGTCATATTTTAGTGAAAACTAGTATATAACTATAGTTCTCTTGATCAATTAGGTACTTTACCCATGCAAATTCTGGGTCCATCACTAAACGGCAGAAGGATTCCTTTGCGTATGAGCTCATGATGCTGGCCATGGTCAAAGCGTTCGGGACGAAAGGCTTCCGGTTCGGGAAAGTATTTGGCATCATGATGAAACTGATAATTGGGTATCATTATGGTCATGCCCACCTCAACCTGCAGGCTTTTAAACTCATTCAGTTGTATGGTTGTAGGATGCGTGCAGACTTTTGTGTACTGCGGTATTAGGCTGCTCAGGCGCAAGGATTCTGAGAAGAAATAAAAAGATAAGCTAAGGAGCTAACTGTAGTAAGCACTGCCTACCATAAACCACCTGCTCCAAGTAAGGCAGCTCACACAGCTGATCAAAGCTGAGAGTTTCATCGCTTTCCAAACTATTGCGTATCTCTGTGCGTAGCTTCTGCTGAGCTTCCTGATTCTCCGACAACTACAAGTACAGCAAAAGTTCTAAAAGGGTTTATGGGAATTGTTATACATTTTCTATACTCACATAGTAAAGCGCATGCAGTAGCGCTGTAGCCGTCGTATCATAGCCATCCAACATGACAGTAAGAGCATGTCCCACCAGATCATCATGTGAGCAGCCTTTTTCCTCCAGCAGCTTCACCAGATGCGATAGGTAATCAACTCGTTGCATTTCATTGCCCGACTTGAGGCGCAGCTCAATGGATTTCTTGGTCAGCTGAGAAAAGAATTCATCGGTTTCCTTGGGATAGAAACGCAAACGCAACAAGCGGCGAATGAAGGGCGCTACTATCGAGGCCATGAAAATAGAAATCATGTAAAAGGCGGAACTGGTCCATTTGGTGGCCATTTGCTGCACCTTATTGGGTTGAGAGGGGTTAGATGTCAATGTTTCTGCATTAATGCCCCAAATGAAGTCACACATCACATCGGCGGTGTAGCGAAAACAGAGCTAGAGGAAACGGAGTAAGGATTATGGTATAGAAACATTGTTAGGACTAGAATGTAAAGGAAAGACAGGACGACAGCGTAACGTTCAATACTAGAGGAAAACGAGTAAGAATAATAGTGTAGAAAAATTTTGAAGACTGAAATGTAAAGGAAAGGCAGTATGACAGCGTAACGTTCTATAGTTCTGGTTCTCAGGAGTCCAAGAAAGGTACACTAGTCGTAGATTTACGACACTCTCTGGGTAGCCCTTAATTTTACTCCATCAAGAGTTCATTAAACCTACCTACTTCAAAATCTCTACTCACATCTCTGGTCTCCACAATATTCTGTTGCCTGCTCGCCTGTTGGGCCATGAAATCCTTCAGCTTCCTGCCACTCTGCTCCCAAATAGCGAAACCCTGCTTCAGGCGATTGGCGGACACACCAGCCTGTCCCTCGCTGCGTAGACGTCGCCAGGTGTCGCCTGAAGCCCAGAAAGGATTACGACTCGCATACTTATCCCATTTGGCGTGTCGTATGTAGGAACTCGTCAAGGAATCGCGATAGCAACGGAAATTCAAGACCAACACCTCGTGAGCCAACTCGGGATCAAGCACAAGGATCTGAGGTTGTCGGGTAACAAAGACGCCCACAGCACGATGTTTGCCTTTGTATTTGCTGCACAGGATAATCCACAGGATTAAAACAAATCACTGGGCGGCCTAGAGCTACTCACTTGTACACCAGCTGCACATCCTCTACCAGATTACTTTTGCGTGTGAGAAGACCAGGATACGTTCCCAGGAGCGTCAAAGGTTTCGCTGTGACTAATCCTCGACGGCGCCAGTATCGATGATACCACGTCAGATACAGATACAGTGGTAAAATCAGCAAATGCAGCAGCACCAAAAGTACAGTGATCATTAGATACATATTACCGCGCTCAGTATAACGGCATCCCCAGCCTCCGGCTTGGTACTGAATCGACGATTCCAATTGCAAATTCTGAACACCATTCGCTGGCATCATTAATATTGATAACGTTCAATCTGATTAGAAATGCCTTTCACCCAATTTTCAAAAAATTGTTTATATATAAAGTCTGGTATTTATATTTGTAAACACTTGTGCTGTAAATACATTGATTACTTAATCTTCTGTTATTTTAAGACAATATAAATAAATATAAACATATATCAGCTTAAAGTATGTAGTCTGTGAATGTGAGGCGTTTTGCGGGAGATGCTTCAGATAGTATTAAAAGTTAGTCAAACATTCAAATTTAAAATCATCGAACTGCAGAAATGGCAGGTTTTGAAAAGTTTTTTGAATAGATACCCTCTAGAGTAGATAGCCACTCGAAAAACTGTATTAAATCTGAAATTTCTTTTCTTTTAGTAATAATTTGTAGTCTTTTAAAATAAATTTCCTCAACCTATATTTTAATGTTTAAGAAAGGCAATGAAGATAAATACATATCACATGTTGGTGTAAGTAAAAGGTAAAATTAAAACTAACAATTACTACATTCTTTATCTTAAAGTTGTCGTTTATAAAGGAACAAAACGACAATTTGTTGAAGAAACTTATTTAAATTTGAATAACACGGGTCTAGTGCTGAAAATCAGTGAACATTTTAAAGACTTTTCTTTTATAGTTTCAAAAAAGTACAAAATTTATTTATTTAATAATTATTTTTGTTAATTTTAAATTTTATTTCAAATTAATAATGTTTTTAGGACTGCATAGAAGTTTTCACTCTTACACCCTCTGACACCCAATCATCGAATAGTCTTTTATACAAATCTCTTTATTCCGAAAAGACATAACATTTACAAGTACAGGGTATTTCAAAGCCCACCATGGCAAAGTGTTGTTATCGCGTGAGTTTTCATCCATTAAAATTGTATCTAATCAGTTCGACAATTATTTTCCATTGATCAATTGCAATTTACCAATCACCTGATTGAGGCTTCAAAGACATGTTGTCAGTGTTAATTCATTACATACCCTGTAAGTGATTGTCAGAGTGATTTACTGTATTCCTTGTAATCATTTTGAATATAGTCACTTTAGTTATAAGGCATTTTGTTAGTCGCTCTTCAAATCACAAACTTATTACAAGCGACTAACAGTTGCATTTGAAATCTCGTGTTTATTATCATTAAGTGATTAGCTGATAAGGTCGAATAACGGGTTTTTGACTACCATCACTAACTTCGACTGTCAGTCCACAAAGTGAGAGCAAGAGCGAGAGAGATAACAAACAGTCGCGCGATAAGCGAGGGATGATAACAAAACTCAGACACTCTAAACTAGTTTTAGTGTCATTTTGTAATTTGTTTATGCAGTTTTATCACGTTTATTATAAACAATAGCAGCCGCAAGTATTATTAAAACTTTTGGCTGTGTCTTATCGACAGTCAGCGCTAATCCGTTGTGGTTTGTGGCTTTGTGGCCCATTATACCTCTTATCAGAGCGTTAATTTATAGCCATGACCGATAAAAATTTGTGGCAAATTTGATAAACAAAGGCAAATGTTATTTATACTTTTAATAACTAAAAACTATGCATGTGTATGTGTGTGTGTATGTACGAGTCTGTGTGTGTGTTAGTATCGCTTCAATTTACAGTAATTGACTTGAGAAGTTTGTGGTTTGGTAAACAAATTCCAGATTACAATTGAGCCCAAGAATTTGGTTTGAATAATAATAATTGTTTACAATTAATTTGTTGTATTTAGTTACATTTCTGTGAATATTAGTAGCTAATTATTTAGTAGACACATAATTAAGGAGGACACTTTGCTGCCTCTCAAATCTCAATCTCTTTTTCATTTTCATTCCCTTTTTTTTTGGATTAAACAATAACAATAATTTGAAAACAATGCAACAATCAATCCATTCATCTAGCCATCCCAGCAGAAGGCAGCACTAGCTGTGCTCGTACTTGCAGATAACTGCAAACATCTTGTCCCCGCCAAGGTATTTGGCCAGCCAACGATTCTTGATCACCGCTAGCTTTAAGGTCTCGCATTTGAAGTGGGCATTCAGATTGGTATGCAGCGCCCGGCCCATGCCCTCGATGACGAGCAGATCAGTCTCATTGGCAGCTATGGCATCGCACAGTTCTCGTGGTAGTGTGCGCATATCCAGGCAGGGTCCGCTCTGACCATTGGCATAGACGAGCAGGCGTTGGGAGCGCCAGGCACTATCTAAAATGCTGCACTGGCAGACACAGTCGTCGAGCAGCGTGCTCAGCTCTCGACTCGTCACATCGTTTAGCGAGGGTTCACTGTTGGCACACATCAGCACCTTAGTGCCCCGCTTAAGCAGCTCCCGCACGAAGGGCAGCACGCCTAGCACCACATCCACTCCGCTGTTGTCCACAAAAATGGTGGCACATTTGTGTGCCGGCCTATGCACTCGCTCCAGCCAAGTGTCGAGGTTGTCCACCAGCCAAGGACGTTTCTCGATGCGTTCCATTGCCGCATGTAGTCCAAAATTGCTGTCCTGCTCGAGTATAGTAGCAATAGCCTGGGCCCCCCAGTCGAACATATTACCGGCGAGTACACCACGCACTAGTTCGGTCCAGCGTGCGTCCTCGTTTTCAATGGCATCGATCTCCTGCAGACGCTGCTTCAGTCTTGCCTTGGCAGAGGCATTCTCCAGTTGCTTTTGACTCAGCCATGGATCGGTGAATCCGAACCGACGCAGCATAGTCTCATTTAGCTTGAGTAGCTCACTAGTGCCTAGCACCACTTTGCCACTGTTGTTGGCAATGTTGTCCTGATAGTCATCCAACTGACGGAGATAGGCAGCCTGAAATTGGGCTGCCCGCTGCTCGGCGGTGCTGTCGTCCGCTTGGCTACTTGCTGCCTGTTTGGCAAACTTAATAATCAGCTCACGAAAACAGGGAAACCAATAGGCAGCCGCTTTGGCATCTGTATTGAGATCCAGAGTGTCCGGCTGATAGTTGGACTCATCCTGCAGGAGTGTGCAACTGTGCATGGTTTCGTTACTGCCTATCGACGACACCCTGTGCAGTGTACGCTGAATGGGGCGCTTCAAACGTGACCAAATGTTGACGGCCGTGATATGTTGACGTAGTAGAAGTGCGCACTAATCTTATAACGCTTCGCTGTAAATTAATTTTGTTTTTTATCAAAACCGCACATTGGACAGCACTGGCAGAGGTAACAACAAACGCATATTGCAGCAAACAGCTGACTGTTGCGTTAACATGTGAATGTCAAACGCTTCTTGTGCGTTCGTTTTAAACGGTTGAAATCAAAACGATTTTATTACATTTTAATTGTATAATTATATGTTATTTTATTTATGCGTGATATTGTTGTTAATATTTAATTTACTCAGCTTTATTTTTAAATTTCAATGCCGCCAATTTAAACTACTTACATACATATCAGCTTTTGCCCGTGAGGCGACCAAGCGCAGCCAACTTCACGTCCGGGCATTGACAAGCCGTCTCTTTCCTGTTGAATTTTTGACAAATCAACAACACAAAAATGGTACGAATTCATAAAAATCGTAAAATATTAAAGCAATCGACTATGTTTGTGAACTAAAAGTGATACGAAATAAACAAACAAAGTATATACTATTAAAATTATGTTTGATTTTGAGTGGAAAGTTAAATTAAACGAGTTAAAATCAAAATCCCGCCTCAGTGTATTTTTGCTTCATACTAACGCTTATTTTTTTTTCTCTGAATACAGGCCAAGCGCACCAAGAAGGTTGGAATCGTTGGTAAATATGGTACCCGTTATGGTGCCTCCCTGCGTAAGATGGTCAAGAAGATGGAAATCACCCAGCACAGCAAATATACCTGCTCGTTCTGCGGCAAGGTAAGTTAATGAGCACAATTCAAATGGTTGGCAACACTAATGCTTAACATGGTTTGGTTATATTTTAGGACTCCATGAAGCGTTCCGTCGTCGGCATCTGGTCGTGCAAACGCTGCAAGCGCACCGTTGCCGGTGGTGCCTGGGTATACTCCACCACAGCCGCCGCGTCCGTGCGCTCGGCCGTCCGTCGTCTGCGTGAGACCAAGGAACAGTAAACACTTTTATGGATGTTATCAATGCTCCGTTAAGTTAGTAGTTCCCGTAGTTAATAGAGACAACGCGATTTTCTGTGGTTTGCGCCGCGCCGGTCGAAAGAGCTGTTTTGCTTTGATTCCAAAAAGCATAAAGTGAAAAATAACAACAAATAAAAAACCTTTTTTACTTATGACGGTAAAAAACTACAAGTGATTTTTATTTAAACCCTGTAAATATGCTGTACTAGCGTGGTGTCTGTAGTGTTTTCCCTCGAAGTCTTAAATGGGATTATATAGACCTCAAGGTATGGTCTGACGCTCCTTATATGGCTTACAGTTCTTCCAGTGTAAAGCAGCAGGCAAATTTGGTTTATTCGATATAAACATAATTATATATTTATTATAGGCCAATAGTCTAGGTTCGATTTGCTTTCGTCACCAGCGTGGACATCCGTCCATCGTGAAACTTGATCCTCGAGGTTTTTGAAGCTTTTTTTTATCATAAATTGGAATGTTAGGCATATATTTTTAGGATCATCAATTTATTTGTATATTTCTAAATTACTTTTGTAGCAACTCTTAGAAAAGATTTTGTCAGCAAGCGATCAGTCTTTAGATATTAATTTTGATCTTCTCCACTCCATTAATTTTTATTCTCCATTCGATCTAAGGCTAGTTAGGCTCAGTATCACATGTATCGCTAAAAGTTATGCAACGCTCTTAGTACTCACTTGTTATCCATTTTCTCTTGAGGTTCCCATTTGCTATCTTCATACCAAAGATGCTTGAGTTCAGAAACCTTCGTTGAGATTAATCAGCTCTTTAAAGAAATTAAAACTCACTTTACATAATTTTTTAATTTCATTTTTTATTTATAAAATTTAAAAAGTTACTTTTTAAACAAAAAATGACATCTTTAAACTTGTGGCTCACTTCGGTTGTATGCTTTGCCATTATATGATTTATCTTTTGGGAGATTTCACAATCGAAAACAATTACAAAATTATATTTAGCTAAACTAAATAGGAGATTTTGGTTGCCGAACTGGCCCGGACGAGGCTTGTTTGTATACCTCGTTGCTTGTTAAATGATTGAATTGTTACTTTATTTAATTCTTTTTTTTTTTGCTAATTTAATGCTATAATTAAAATTGCACCTTCACCAGTTGTTATATATATATATCATCCCTATTGCTATATTTATAATATATATGTATATGGTTTTAAAAAATTAATTTAGCTAAAAAGTTTTACTTGGCTTTTACACGTGTTGTTGTTGTTGTTTTGAATAGTTTTTAGGGACAACATTTAAGTCAGTTATTTATAGTTTATCAGGTTGCATTTTGATTAAATATTTGATAAATATTTACACAACAGCAAATCGAGTAAAGTTTTAGTTATCATTTGTTTTTTGAGCACATACATTAAATATTGATTCTTGTTAATAAGAGAGCTGTTGTTGTTGTTGTTATTGGTGTTTTAGTTGCTTTTGTTGTAGTGGGTTATGTGAACTATGCAAAACTTTCGACTAAGTCTAAACTCTAAATTCGAACTTAGAGAATTACTTAATACTAAATGCAAATTTATAGTACAGTTTTGTTTTGCACACAAACACTCTCACTTTCACTCACTCATACCAGTATAAATAATTCATTTAAATGTATAATTTTTATAACTAATCTCTCAATTTATATACAACATTTTTCGTTTACGTTTAGTTTAGCTTTAGATTTATATAATTTATAAATATATGTATGCCTAAAGTGTTTCATATAAATATTTAGTTGTTTTTTTACACTGTATTATGATATGCGTGCATTAGTTTTTATTACCAACTCTTTTGTTTTGTATAATGATTATGGTTTTCCAAGCAATTTTCATTTGTTTACATGATATGGTCTCAAACTCAATTTGGTACAAAGCGAAAGGACAGCAAACTTACAGCTTAAATATACAACAGGAAAAGGGAAACACAACTCAAATTTAGTATTAGCTAAGGGGAGGAATGTGCTGTATATATCTACTATATCGTTCTTCATATACATACATAACTTTCATTAAACGGGAGTGTTCCCCCATGCGATCTGCACCCAATTGTATCTTAAAGATACTTTTGCTTTCAACGCCTTTGGGAACATTCCTCTGACAAATTTTCAACTCTTCTGCTATGACACATTTTGTTTAGTTACTGCTATTAGTTTAGTTTAGTATTTTGTGAAGCACAATGTCATTTAAATGCCAATTTATTGGTACTTGGTCGAGGCTAGTTAAATACATATATTACAATAATAATATATTAATTTATAAAACTAAACAGCACACGCACACAAACATACACATGTTTAGATACATATATGTCTCTCTATATGTATATAATGATTGGGAAGACATAGCGCACACAGTTACACCCATTCACACACGCACACACTTGTGTATAGCTTAGGAGTTGGAACAACTATCTGCTTAGAGTCTAGAACTTAATTAGCATAAAAGTAAACGAAAAATGCTTGAAATCATCTGCTTAGTTTTCCTCTCTTCTCTTGGCCAGTTTCTACAGCTGCTGCTGGCCACTTAGTTAACACGTTTAAACACAAATTGGAAGTTCTCAGTTATTTAGTTTAGTTTTTGTTTGTTTTTTTTTGTTTTTATGTAGATTGTTTTTGTTTTCTTCTTTTTGGGATTGCTTGTCAGCTAGTGTGCCTGCCACTTGAATTTTGACTCCATGAGCCATTGCTGGCCCTTCGTATAGTTGCAGGGCCTTAGCAGCGGCGTACTGGCATCATCGCGCGTTGCACGCTGCAAACACTGTCCGGTGTTTGTGTGTCGTATCCATTTTTCCTAAGAGAAGAGGGCATAACCATGTTAAATTTAGTTTTTTGTGGTAGTTAGGTTTCAAGACTCACCTCCGCATCGTAGACCCATTCCTGATTGCCGCCCATGTTGTGACAGCGCACCATATTGACGGGTCCATTCGAGTTGGAGGCATCGAGGCACAGATCATCGGACATGATCTGCTGTCGCTTTGTGTAGGCAAACACCTGATTGCCTCCAAGGCCATGGCAGTAGCTTATGCCCACCTTCTCGTTATATTTGCGTCCCATCGTGTCCAGACAGGTCTCTGTCTCGGCATTGCGTATCTGGTAGACATGAGAATTATATTAATATTGTTAGAGAGAAGATTTGTCAGATCATAAAAGCAGAAAAGGTCAGTGCTGCGCCTTTCCCGTTCCTTCCCTTTGCATAAACCTTTCCTTCTCCTCCCACGCCCCTTCCAAACTCACCTCTCCCAGATAGTAGTAATCCAGTGGCATTAAGCTCTCCGGATAAACATTCTCCAGATACCAGCGGAAGCTTTTGCACTTGAGACGATCCCGCAGAGCTTTACGATCGCTGACGTCACCAGCAGAAGCCTTGCGAGCACCTAAGAGCAACAAGCACACAAAGAAAGAGAAAAAATTGAGTAAGTATTTTAAAGGAGAGTCGGTTACACGACAAACATTTAGGTTAGTGTGAGTGTAGGTGTACTGGATAAACATTCGTGTCCGTTAAAAGCTTTATATACAGCACATTAAGTGAGGTTAGATGGCTTCGAAAGGAACTCGGTGTGTGTGTGTGTGCGAGTGTGTGTACAAAGCTCTATCCAAATAGCAATACGTATAGCATACAAACATAGAGATATATTACAAAAATACGTTCAAAAAGCATGCACAATTGGGCAATACGAGTAGTAGCTAAAAAGTAACGAAGGTAATCACAAAAAAAGATATATACGAGTGTGGGGACATTCAAAGAGGCGTCGTGAATTTCTGGGGACAAAACAATGGTAGAAAAATAAATAAGAATTGATAAGAGAAATAAAAGATAAAGACAAAAAGTATAACTAAATGGAAATTTTAGAAACTAGAGGCTGAAAAACAATCAAAATATTGCAAAATTAAATATACAGGGTGAGCATTTGATAGTTAGGTAAAGGGTTGCGGTTGGGTGATTGATTGGTTGGTTGATTGATTGATTGAATTGTCACGGCCATGCCATAAATCATAGTCGATCGCACGATAATTAAAATAATATATTTATATGTGTAGAGTATATATATATATCTATATATATTTAAGACAGACAATTGCAAAATGCAGAGCGTGCGGATTGCTCGATAAATATATATACGAAACAGATATAGTAACTATATAAGACAGAGAGAGACAGAGAGAGAGTTAGGAAAAGACAGAGACGAGTGAGTGAGAGTAAGAGAAAGAGAGATATATAGAGAGAGAGTGATAGAAAGTGAAGAAGCATTCGATAGTTTTTTGTTTTTTTGATTTTTTTTGGTTTTTTGTTTTTGTTTGTTTTGTTCGTTAACCTGGATAAAAACTGTAGTAGAACTCTTTCCAATCGTCCAGCCAAACCTCAACCAGACGCGCATTATTGTGATTAACAATCTCCGTGGTACCGCCTGGGAATGTATACGGCGTTGATTTGCGAAAGACATGACCGACCCGGGAGCAGGGCGCTATCTCGAGGATACCGCCACACATCCATACCTGGAGGAGCGGCGGGTTTTATTTTTTATATTTTATTTTATATCAGAGTTTACCGAGCAGTAAATAAAATAGACGAAAGTGGGAGAGAAAGATGTACACATAAACAAACATATACAAATCGGGAGAAATCTTTATCAAATATTCTGTAGCCAAGCGCAAATTTAGCGAGTACCAAATGTCACTCTAGTCGGGAAAAGATATTCGTTCGTTTGTTTACCTAAACTGTGTGAGAAACTTAAAAGAGTAACGAGACTTAGCACTTAACGAGAGAGTAGCGGAAAGAGAGCGAGAGAACTAGAGAGAAAGTGGGAACGATGCCTATTAGCTGACATGGGTAGAAGAGTTTGTTGTTTTCTTGGGGTCTGTAAGCACTTAAGCCGTCGCGATACTCAGACCAACGAGTAGAAGTAGCGAGTGGTTTATTAGTTGACTAGAGCAGGAGTTAATACAGCTCATAAATATTTAAGAGTTATCATGGTAATAGCGATGATCACTTCAACGAGTAAAAGTAACGAGTAGTGCCATAGCTAACCAGTTACTAAGAAAAGCAGCGAGTTATGTTCGTGGCAGCTACAACGAGTAAAATCTGAGTTTCTCAGCGAATATTGACCATAATCAGACTTTGAAAAAGCAACGAGTAAAATAAGTAGCGAGTAGCGAAACCCAGTAAGCAAAGAAAGTTAAAAGAAGAATTCTAAAGAATTATCAACGAGTCTTCAGAAAAGTCATTTTAAACTAATCGTTAAAGAAGTTTACATCAAAGCAAAGAATTTTATTAATAAACGTGACGAGAGTCTTCAAAGAGTATGAAACTTTTAAAGCAGTTATGAAAAAAGTAACGAGTACAGCTTTTAACAGAGTACTTCTAACGAGACCACTACTCGTTGGCGTTCAGACGCAAAAGTGCTTAACTAACAAACCCCTGCTCACAACGAGAGTGGCATAAAAGTGTAACGAGTAATCATTACCACAAAATGAAGATTAGTAACAACTTAAGCGAATAAACTAAATGCTAAAATTAATTACCAATTAGTTATTGATTAACAACAAAGTACTTAACATAATAAATAATATTAATAAATTATTAATTAAATTAAAACAAAGCAACGAGTATAAGAATACGTTCATGAAAATACGTTAAGTTTAGCTTAAGTTCAATGTTAAGGTTTCAATACAACTGTTATATTTACTCGTATGTAAGTTTTAACTGTGTTATATACTCGTTAATATAACGCTTTGTGGATGTCATATACTGTATTGTGTGTGTGTGTGTGTGTTTGTGTGGATTCTGTGGATGTTGTTTGTTAGTCTCTTTAGACATGAGCATGAGCACAAAATTCAAGAACATTTAGAGAGAATTTTTTGGTTAAAAATTGTTATAAGAGCACACTAAATAGTAAGAATACAGATTAAAACATATGCCAGTGCGTGCTATAGATTCGTTAGCATGAAAATCGTTTTAAATTCACAGAGGCATTAGCTTTTACTTAAGTTCACTAAGTTATATATTTATGTTAGCTAGTTACTGTTACGAATAGTTTTATTTAATTTATATAAATTAGTTTAAATTAGTTCAAAATTTCAATGCACTTCTTGTAATGCTCAAAACAGAGTCTGTTCTTGTGACTGTTGTGTTAATGTGGTTTTAGTGTATTAGCGTTGAGTTTAACTCTTTTTGTAGGGTTATTGTAACTGTTATACTCTTGCAGTGGGGGAATGTAGCTATCGATTACAACGATACATATTATTAATTGGGTAGTTTTTATAACATTAAAAGGAATATAGGAACTACTTTTACTGTTGATAAACTTTAAAAAGAAACATTTACTAGCTGAAATTCTTACTTTAGACTCTAGTAGAGCTCTCGGAACTTAGTTTTAAACGGACTTTAAGGTTAATATTGTAAGAAAATCAACTCAACCTTTTAACTTTGTGGAACATTAACTTTAACAGCTTAAATAACATAAACAAGTTTTATAACATTTTGTGTGCACTGCTAACATTATGTTAAGTCATAATGTTAAGCTAAGTTATGCTGTTATGTTAGATTTATGTTATTTTAAGTTATGCTGTTATGTTAACTATATGTTATATCGTGTTCTGTTACGTTATACTGTTATGTTAACGATAACAGAACTATACCCAACCTACTGCAAGAGCATTTCTAACCTCGGTAAACCGAAGCTACTTAGGGTTTTCTAGTCTTTTCTGGTTGTTGTTTTAGTAGCGTGTTAAAGCCAATTACAATCAAAAATTCGTATACTTAAAGAGTTAGATGCACGTATTAATTTAAGTATAAGTAATGGTAGTATTAGAGGCAACTGTTTTGTAGTTTGTTGTAAATGTTTTTTCAAAAATGTTGTATAAAATTTGTTGTTTTTGAAATGTTTTTTAATTTTGGTTTACTGTTTTGAATATTTTCGAACCTGTGCTCATTGCATAATAGAAATCACGCCACTCGTCCAGCCAAACTTCGGCCACCCGCGCCGCATTATGCAGCACAATTTTGGCAACACCGCCGGGGAAGGTGTACGGCGATTTGTCACGGAATACGTGGCCCACATGCGAGCAGGGTATAATTTCTAAAATGCCACCGCATTGCCATATCTGAGAATTGTCATGGATTGTTGTTGTTTGTGTTGGTTTTGATTAGAAAATTTCAGAATTTCATTTCATTTCACTTTTAGCAAGTTAATAAAATGATTTAATAAAAAAATAGATGATACTTAAATAAAGAGAAATTATAGATATATAATTTATATATATATAGGCAAATGGGCAACACTTGTTTGCGGCTTGGCTGTAGCTGTAAAAACGAATAGAAAAACCATAGAGGGCAATGTAGAACTGAATTTGGATCTTACTCTAAAGGACATTTCCAGATTCTCGCCACCCCAAATGTCCATGCCCTCGTCGTAGGAGCCAATCTCATAGAAGTAATCCTTATCAATCGAGAACAAACCACCAGCCATCGTAGGTGTGCGCAGTGGAGCAGTGCGATCATTGTTACGTCTGGCCATCTCACGCTGGGGCACACGATACCTGGGGGAAAACAGAAAGATATAGCAGATATAGTATAAAGCTCCCTATTAACAGAGTGTAACTCACCATCTGAAGTTGAGTTTCCAGTTGAAACCACCCCATGTAGAGTCCGATGCAGTGATGTACTCGAATGTCTCATCCGAAATGACATCAATAATGGGACACACAACCGTACGACGATTCTGTACAATTCTGGCCAACAAAGGCTCCAACCAACCCTCAGTACATTCACAATGTGCGTCCAGGAAGGTAATCACCTCACCGGTGACATGCTCAGCACCCAGCAGACGCGCCCTGATCAAACCCGAGCGTTTCTCCGTGCGTAGCACAAAAGTACGCACCGGTAATTTGGCCACATAATCCTCCAACTGCTTACCGAGAAAATCTACAAGGGAATTAAACGGTTAGCCAACTATTTTAGACACTACTGTAGTTCCTCTCTTACCCCTTTCGCTGGCATCGTCCACCAGTATAATCTCCTTGAGCAGCGTGCGCGGTGAGCGATTAATCACACTCCAAACTGTGCGCAGTAGCGTCGTCCAGGCCTCGTTATGGAAAACTATCACAATTGAGGTGGTGGGCAATTTTGAGGGATAGTGCTTGTGACGGCAGCTAAAAGAGAAAAAGGGACGATTACATTCCATTCAAATTTTCTCTATCTCTCACTTACTTGTCATGTCGCACATCTGTGAGCGAGCGATTCAATGAGATCATATCACTGGCCAGTAGATTAAATTGATTCTCTTTGAATTTCTCCTTCATGAGATCCTTCATGTCAGCGGGTATTTTAACCGGTTTGCCCATCTCACCCGGTTTACCCTTGGCCTCACGCACCGTGGGCGCTTGGAACCATTTCCTAAGCATAATGCTGCGATAGGTCATGGAAATGCCGCCAGAGGCAAAGCCCTGTCCCATAATAGGTGCAACGCCTGCAATGCTGTCACCACCATCCAGTGATTTCTCCGTATTGATTTCATTATCATCAACCATTTGATTATCGTCCACCAAACGCTCAGCGTTGGGCAGCTGCAATGAAGAAAGAAAAACAAAACAGATTAGCAAAGAACAAACTCTGCCGACGTCTCTGCCAACGCAAGTGTAGAGTTACACCCAGTAGCTTAAGAGAAAAGAGTAGCAAGCAATAAGATCAGTCACAGCGGCGCATTGACTCATGCTCTCTTTTTCTATAAGCTCGTTTAAGAGTGTGCGTGCGTGTAGTTAAACGGTAATTTACTTACCTCCACATCATATTCGCCGGCTCGCCTGCAACGCCAGCCATCTTTGCCTATGCAGTCCGAATAGTGAGCGATGAGCACGAAATCAAAAATAACCCAAACCAGTGATGTGAGCAAAACAATGCGACAGGTGTTGGAACGCATGCGTCCCCGCATTTTGCGTGTGAAGGTTTGAAATGACATGTTTGTTAACTTTTATAGCAACCTGTTGCTATGCTGTGGTTGTTGTTGGTGTGTTTGTTGTTTTTTTTTATGTTTATTATTTGCTTGTGACAAATTTGATTTGTAACTGTCAGTCAATTAGTTGTTAGCTGGCAGCAATCAGCTTTTGTCAGTGTGTATGGAGTGTTGGTGAAACTTGTTTTGTATGTTACTTAGCTTAACAGCATTCTGTTAATGTGGAAGCTGCTGTTATTATTTGACGATATGTTATTGTAGTTGCCCTGTCGGTTGCCCTATGTTAAAATGTATAACTTTTTTCTTATCAGACTTATTGTTAGACACCGCTTCGTGATCTCAGCTCTCTCTCCCTCACTTCTCGCACTTTACTTTTGTTGATTACAAGCGTGAAATGCTGTTAATGAGTTGTTGGTGTAGTTGTTGTTGCTGTTATGGTTAGTTGGCACATATGTGGAGCAGTCGCTCTTTCTCTCTGTCTCTGTCTCATGCTACGCACAGACAACGACGCTGTTGTTGCTCAACTAGTTGCTCTTCTTCTTGTTGCTGCTGCATCCTCTCACTGCTTTTGTTGTTGTTATTGCTGCTGTTGGCAGATCCATTGAGACGACGTCCAGTTCCAGTGTCGCCTCGACCAGATCATGCCCCAACCAGTTTTTTTTTGCTGTTATTTTTCGCTTTGTTTATTTCCCTTTCGGTGCCACGCACAAATGAAAGACCTTGAGAAATTATTCAACTGCAAAGAAAGCAAAACAAAAATGGCCGTTAATAATAATACAAAATAAAAGAAAAGAAACAAAAAACTATTATGTAAATATGAATAAGAAATGAAAGTTATAAGCTACATGACTTTGCAGCTATTTGAATGCTATTGACAGATTCACGACACCTCACAAATTCGATAATTCGATTGGGTAAGACAGTCTCACATATACAACTGATTTTCGGTGGATTATTTGGGCATGCAAATTCCTATTTCCACATCAGTTTCAATAAATTCAATAAAATGATTCGACACTGTCGTTTCTAGCAGATCTCACTCCAAAATTGTATCTCGTGGCTGTGTCAAAACAATTCTGTAGAAATTGCAATAGCTGTTAACGAAAAGCGGGGAATCGAAATAAGAATGGGGACCCAAGACCCAAATACCATTGACAAAGGTCATAGTCACAAGCACTCCTAAAAATGCCACAAACAACAATAACTTTGGCAAATACCAACGACAAACCAAAAAAAAAAGAAGGAGAAAGAGAAAAACCGGCAACCAAACGAGATGTCAGCGGCATCGAAATATCATGAGAAAATCCTGCACTAAAAAAGTGTTCGACTAACTCAATACCCATTACTAACCACATACTATGTAGTACAACTTGTATTACTACTTTGTCTTTTGGCACAAGCTAATCAAGCGAAAAGTTCCACATTCATCACCGGCCAGCAAAAAGTGCTCAAAAGAAATACAAATGGGATTTCTATGAGCAGTGAATGGACTCGTTTTTAAAGCTTTAGACTCTGGGGTATAACAAAAAGCGCAACAACTCTTAACGGTATTTTTTGCTGGCTTTTTTTTTGCACAGAAAACATGCATTTGAATCATTCATAAGGCATGCGACGACTGCCAAAGCTTCTCCTAGACAAAACAGTAAGAGAGTGTGAGTGTGCAAGCGCAGAGGGAGGGGTAGAGTAGAAGAGAGAGCAAAACGAATTCAAAACCAGTTTTTCATAACACGATGCACACGCACACGCACACCAACAACACGTTTGAGAGCTCGTTAAGATGACTCCACGTCTGTGTGAAGGAGCGGCAAGCGAAGAGAGTGTGCAGCGGCAAAAGGGCAAACTGTTAAAATATGCAGTTGCATGTGCAGAAAACCAAAAGAGGCTAAAAATGAAGTGAGTAAGAGTAAGAGAGCTTACAGCTTCCACAGGAGAGTGCCCTTCAGCATGGGCTGAGCTGAGGAGACGACTCATCGTCAATAATGCATTCAATATCAAATATACAAAACGAGTTTCCAGTTGATTCGATTGAGTTGTACTCACACACACACACACACAAACAAATGTCTGCATTCATATCATTTTTGTAAAAGCTTTTTGCATTAACGGCAACGACAGAGCTGCAAATTTTAATTGATATATTATTCAGGAAGGAATTAAAAAAATACAAATTCATTTTTCATTCAAAAAGAATAATTTATAATTAAAACAATACGCTTCGAATTCGTTAACAAATTAATCAATTTTAAGTGACATTTTTCAGCTTTTATTTATGATTCAATTATACAAATAATATTTCAACTGCCAAACAATTACTTGCTGTACAATTATGTGCTTGAAAGACCCAATTGTTTATTGGAATGCCAAGGAATCTAAATAAATAAATCTATTATTCACTAATCCTTTGTAATCGACAGCTGAGGTCGAAATGGAAAGTGTTATAATTATGTTAAGTGTGCTATCTATTCAAGGTTAAGCTGCTAATTTACAGAATTACCAGCTGCTCAATGCTAATAGGCTGTTAACGAGCTGTTTATGAGTTTAACAGTCAGCAACGTTCTGCATGTAATCTGTGTAATAAATATATAATTGGATTTATGCAATTAACGATAACAATATTAAATAGAGAGACATTAGCTCTTAATTATAATTCAATTCAAAGCAATTGAAGCAAACCACAACAATCAGTCGAGAGTTTATCAGCAAATGCCGCTCAAATACCGCTATGTTGAAAGGCCGCATGTAAGCCCCAAGGGAACAAGCGAGAGAGACAGAGATAGAAGCAGACGCCCCTTCAGCAGAGCAACAATAAAAATTGATGAATTCTATTTGTATGTATGGGTGTCTGCTGTCAGTTTCTTTCTCTGTGTATGTGTGTGTGTGTCGCTGCTGTGGGCGCCGACAGTGAACTATTGCACTGATTTGTGTTTGTCGTGTTTTCTTGCTTCTACTTTGACACTGTCGGCATGTGTATGTGTGTCTGTGTGAGCTCTGTAAGTAAACTTGATAAAGTTGTGTATGTGTGTTGGTGTTCATTTTGTCAAGGTTCCAACTATGCTGCACTGAACATAAATTTAATTTTGTATTTTAATTAAAAGTTACAGGCTCAACATGTTTTCGAAAAGCTGTCAAAGTGTCATAAATTGAGAGGCGACCCTATGCGAAAAATTGAGCGATAAATTGACGGAAAGTCAGTGAAAAAGTCTGTGAAAAGGCAACTGTAAGTTCCAACACAAAATCAACATTTTTTCTAAAAACATTTAACTCAATTAAAACTCCTTTTACATCGATATGCGGCACGGCATACTTCGCAATATCTCAAAAGAAAAATTATTTCAGCTAACAGAAAATTCTTTGCCGCTGCTCAATTAATTTCCTGTTGGGTAGGCTCAATCTAACATTTTCCCTTTGCGGCGCTCTCTATCACTCTCCCTCTCTTGCACTCCCTTTTTTGAGCGGCAACATAGTCAGCAAAGCGGAAGCGTAATGTTTTTTTAAGAGCGACTGTTGCTCGCTGTGTGTTTATTGCTACTGATAAGCGTTGTGACGTGGCGTGGCAGCATATTGTGGGCGTGGCGCTAGACTTGGCGGCACACTTGTGACACACTTTAGCACGCTTGTTGCATGCACCGGCGCCCCTCCACAGCAATTAATTTAATAAAAATCCACGACAATTTTATGTGCGAAAATGACAAGCAACAAGCGCAGATAACAAGAATGTGAGCAAAACAAAACATGTTTGCTTCGATTTGTGACGTGTCTGGAAATTTAATAACTGTATAAAAAGCTTTGAAGCGTCGCTTTGAACGCAATTCATTAATGAATTGGCGAGTGGTCAAGGGTCAAAGCAAACACAATAGCAATAACAAAAAACAAACAGCAATTACAAAATGAAACTGTAACAGAAATTGCAATTAACAAAAAGCAAAACAAAAGCACAGGCAGACAGCAAGACAGACAAAAAACCAATTCAAACGTAAGCAATTAAAAGCAATTAATGAAATTGTCAAATTGTGCAATTACAAACAAAGACCGGTCACCGGTGACCAAAAAACCTTCAAATGATGATTATAATAATAATAATAATAATAATAATAATGATGATGATGATTACTTGGACTATTTGCTTGAACTTTTGGTTCCCATGCGCTAAGAGAGTTAATTAAATCAGCAGCGGCAGAACAAAGCGCTCACAGCTGCTATGTTAACAGCAGTGCATACTTAACATAGCTGTCAGTTACATATGTTCCACATATCCCAACGTTGACAGTTGCAATCCACTTGCGAAAAATATCACTCAACACTTGCACACACACTGTCGCACACACACACACACACATACTCATATACATATTCCCACTCTTGTAAATTCATCATTCAAGTCCCCCAAATAAATCACTGGCTGTTAAGTCGAGCGCAAATACATTTTGTATAATTAAGCACGCACATTTGGCGCACACTCCAAACACATACACACATCAACACACACACAGACTGTGCCAAATCCAGCGCAAAACAAAACAAAAGAAAAACGCGAGAGTCGTGTGACCGACTATTAAAACACCCGTTACTAAAGTTCAACTTTAAGCTTTTATGTTGCTTCTAAATAAAATTGCTGCTGATCAAGAACAAACTTTAAACACAGCTGCATTACTTTATAACAAAAGTCACAACGAAACCAAAACACCCTAACTTCTTTTAAGTAACGGGTATGGAAATCCCACAACATTTCGCATAATTTTACGCGGCGGCAGAAAGAATAACAGTGAAACAAACACATCAAAGTCGACTCCACAGGAGCTGCAAAAAAAAAAATGTGTAAATGCTGTCGACAGTGCTGGCAGAATTTGTTTAGCTAAAATATGCAGATTTATTGTTACAAAAAGCTAAGAAACAAACTAAACAAAGCTACAAAAAATAACCAATAGCCGAAGCCAATAAATAAAATTATTTAACTAGAGTTTAAAAACTCCTAAAAAGCCAAATATTCTAGCTAAATTATTTTTAAGTTCAATCTTAACTAGCTAAACTGCCAGCACTGAGCTGTTACTCCCCACGATTGAAATGACGCAGCAGAATCTACTCAAACGCGGAGGCCCTGCACTTGGATCGCTTTAATGATCCGTGATGGCCGCCAGACGAGCGCCTGTGCTCCACTTGGATGTGGCTGAATTTGGAGTAGCTGGTTTTTGAGAGGCGCGTAATTTATATTGCACACAAATAAAATTTATTTCAGTTACATGTTGGCATGCAACATGGTCTCTCCGCCACTGATACAAATTAGTGTGCTATAAATACAAAGACAAACACACGCACAGCCGCTCACACACACACACACACACACACACACACACACACACACACACACACGTGTACTTGTAGAATTCACAATTCACAATCAGGCGCAAGTCAAAGTCATAAACAAATGAGCGCTGCTGTCGCTTGAGCCGGCAACAAAGGGTTAATGAACTATGTATGCGAGAGCAGCGTAAAAGAGAGAGAGAGAGAGAGTGAACAAAGACGATGCTCCGCACTTTAAGCTAATAAAATGTTAATTTGCCAACCGGCTCTGCTTATCGCATTTTGATTAACTGTACTGTGTGCACCCAGTCCAATCAGACGCGACGAGTTTCTAATCAGAGCGCTGAATCAGCTGTGCCAAATATCGGAAGGCGAAATTGGATTAATCTGAGAGATGAAAATGTGAGAAAATTTCATATTTAAGCGAGCTAAGATTAGAAAAAATCAAATATTGATAAATTTAATCATGTTTTAATCAAAGCAGAATAATTTAAATAAATTAGCTAACTTATTTTTAATTTAATTAAGTTTAATCTGCACACTTACTGGCTTTCTGAACAGCCTAAAGCTCAATAAAGGAGCTAAAAGCTTGTTAGACTATTTTTGCTAGTTTACTTTATTAAATTTTCAAAAATTGCTACTCCTCCAGCTGTTCACAATAATTATTCAGCTTTTATAATGTTTAAATAAATTAATTTGCTTAAATACATTGCACAATTAGAAACTGTAACGTCAAATTAAACTAAGCCAAAGCTGGACAAACACAGTGAGTCTTAAAAGTCTGTGAACTCAATTGGAAAACAGACGTCAAATGCCAAACAGCTGTGCTAACAAATTCCCCTATTTTTATCAATATCAACGGTAATTTTTCAGCTGAATTTTGCTTGTTTCGGTACTTTTGGAAAAGCCTTCGTATTAACAATACATTATTAACAATTTATATTAAGCCTGCGTAATAGGTTTCCCGGGAATTGTGATTAATATACAGCTGCTCAATCCGGATTCCGGATTCACTATGAAAGCAAGAGAAATGGGCACAGAAATGTGCGAATGTGTGAGAAATGCGTTGAAATGTGGACATTGACACATATATTTTTGGTGCCCAGTGCGTTGAAGAAAGCTGTCGTCATTATCATCATCATTATCATGCGTATCCCATCAGTTATTCCGCGCGTTACTTACAGACAGTCACCCCAGCAGCTCATAAAGCAAACGATTTCTGCACTTGAATCTTTTCAGCCAGAAATAAAAGCAGAAAAATTCAAGACTATATAATAACGAATAGAAAACACTCTTAACTAAAGTTTATTATATAGTAATTAAAGTATAAAATAAACTCTTTTATCATTATACCATTCATTTTTACTAAAATCTTTTCACAAAAGTTCTTTACAGAAATCTTTTACCCTATTTAATTAAATTGTTTACTTAATAGTTAAAATAACAAAAGATAATTAAAGCCTCGTGCTTGACACGCTTTCAAAAACTTAATTCTAAACCGATCAATCATTTTTAATAAAAGACCAGAAATATCTTATCACACTACTTCCAAAAAAAATAACTAAAACATTTTGTTTATGGGGTTGCTGGCACCTCATTTCTAGTCAATCCATAACAAAGAAAAACAAAATACCCTGCGAGGGTATATAAAAATTTCCTGACACGCATTTTAATTAAAATCAAATAGAGATTCAGCGAGAAAGGGAGGAGAATAACAGACGACTGCAAAGTCCGCGCTAATTCCAACAATTTGTATGGTAAGTTGCACGAGTTTCCACAATTCGCGAGCCAAAAAAAAAATACAAAAATACTATAAAAAATATACTAGAAAAAGACTAGCATAACAGCAAAAACTGTGGAGCTGACCCCCCCCCCCCCAAAAGCCCAACGGAGTTAGCGAGTTTTGTGGCAAACCCGCAGTTGATTCGGATTGGGATTCTGATTTGGATTCGGATTGGGCATGTGGAGTATGGGGAATGCTACTACACTGTTAAATGTAGCAGATGAGAGCAGTTCCCCCACTCACTGCCTCCTCCTTGGGGATGGGCGTGGCAAAGTGCGGTTAGAAAGCAGAAATATGCTAAGCGGATAAACCGTTTGCATAGCAATTGGCCCATTGCTCATTGTCAGGGCACGGAAAAAAGTTGCACAGTTTTCAGCAGTTGTGTTTTTGCTTTGTAAACTTTTGTTACTAAATTGGCATCCCGAATCGAAAGTGGCGTGGGTATGGTGAAGGCTAAAAGATACCCTGTAAACAGGAAAACTATAAAATCAATCAATTTGGTACTTACAGAAAGACTATTAAAACAGTTCTTCGGGAAACTTTTGTTTCTATAATAAAATGAATAAGCCACGCAGATACCCTGTAAAAGTTGCAGTACCCTAGTTTCAGCTGAAGTTACGCCCTACGCTTACGCCCCTTTTTAATGCCTACTTTCCCGACTGCTCCTAAGTGCCAACACTTGAAATTAAAGATACCCCTTAGAGCCGTCAACAAATAAAACACTAAAAAAAATGAAACAAAATACGCTAAAAACAAAAACGCTAAAGAAAACTTTGTTGAGGTTTGACATTTGGTCCATGGCCTTTTATGTAGTAGCCCCAGACCAGTAACAACAAACGGTCGCTGCGACCCGCATCATTAACTTTTTTCCATGTGCTCATTACAACAGCGAAGAAGGCAGCAAAGTTTTCTTAGTTTATACAGTGTCAACAAATTGTGATTAGCTTAATCTAAGAAGTAAAACATTATTAGTTTTTAAAGTCACTTTTATGAGCAAAAAAGTAACTTTTTCCTTAACGCTTTTAGCGTTTTGGTAAAACTTTATGATTAATTAAGCTTAAACAAAGTGTGTGATTTAATTTCTGGACCAAAAAAGACCTTAAAGCTATTATTTTCAACATTTGTTTATAGCATGATTCATTTGCTTGTAAAATATGTGTATCTCAGAAATGAAATTTAAATTTCTAAAGATATTTAGCAGATTTGTACGTGCTGTGCATGCTGATTACTTCAAAAATCGTTATGTCTTGGATTTTTTGCAAGTAACAGCATGAATTTGCATATAATCGACTTGAACTTATTATAAAGAAAGCAAAGAATTTCTTTTATTAAAGAAGCTGCTAACTCGTTTCATCGACAGAAAATAAATAAAAAGTTAACCATAAAACGCTGTCAAGACTTCAATAGTTTTTGTTCTTGTGCTGCTGCTGACATTTATCACAATAACGTGCACGCATGAACATGAGCATTAACAGCTGTGTTGACATCATTCGCTTGTCTTGCGGTTTGCTCTCTTCTCAACCGACAAACCCAAAATACTTGTCATCCTCTCTTCTTTCATCTACCCCTGCCACTCACACACACAAACACACACACACACACACATTGACAGTCGCTCTCCCACTCTTGCACTCCCGCTCTGTTTCTTTCTGCACTTCTCTTTTATTCTCTTTGCTTTGACTGTAGGGGCCATTAAAATGTTATTTCCTTATTATTGCCCTTAGCCTTAATCGCCTTCCTCAGCAGCAGCAGAAGCAGCACCAGCGGCAGCGGCATCGGCAGCGCTCATTGGGGAGCACTTATATCCAGGCTCAACATGTGACTGACGGAATGACCAACTGACAGAGGGACACACTGTGAGTGTGACAATATGTGACTGCGTGCCAATAACAATAACAGTGCCACCAACACATTTCTATGGCATAAATTTTCTGAGACGCGGCCACGTAATCTTCAGTTTTTGTGTTGAATATATGGCGCCACATACACACACACACACACACACACACACACACACACACACACCCACACATATGCAAACACACTCTCCCTGAGTGTCTGCTGTTTTCTTCTTAAGACCAACTGCAAACAGAAAACACATTTAGCTACGTCACGTCTATTATGATTATGCTTATAGTGGAGCTGTAATGAGTGTAGGCGACTGCAAGACACCCTGTGTAACGGATAAACCACCCATAGAGTAGACTTAATTTAAGAGCGTTCGATGCTGAAACTTGTAACAAAAATTATGTGTAAAATTTAAAAGCAGAAATTTAAATTCAGAAATTTGAATTTTAAGTAAAACTTTGTGGTTTATTGGAATACAAAACTTACAGATTATGTTTTCGGCAGAGTTTTACACATTTTAACTAAATGGAGACTAAAATCTATCAGTATGTGCATAGAAATTTCATACCAAAAATGTATCCAAAAACTTGATATTTGAAAAAAAGTTGATTAAAAGTTGAACTTTATGAGTTGAGTTAGTTTAAAAAGAAGATACTATACCAAATATCAAAGGATACTAGCAGATAATATACCTTTTATAAAATATAAAAAATATTCAAAAATACTTTACTATATACCAAGATACTATACCAGATTTTATATACTATTTTAATCAAACCTTAACTTAACCAAGACTATTTCATACCAGTTTATAAAACAATTAAAAGTATTACCTTAAATCATAACTAAACTACACTACCCCTTAGTACATTTTAGGGTACAACAACCTTTTTCGGGCTCATCCAGCTACATATTTGTAAGTATATGCAAATTGCTTGAGTTTTCAGTTTCAAGTTTCCAGTTTTCAGTTAAAATCGATAAGAGCCTTAAATATGACGCCCTCTTTTTGAGTTAGTTCAAACTGCCTTAGCCCCTGAGCGTCGCTGCAAAAACATTGAACTAATTAAGAAGTTGCGTAACTTTTAGACCAACCCCCGCTGTCCCTACCTCCCTCTACTCCTCCTGCTAGCTTTGGCACTGAGGTGAAGACCTTCGGCCATTGGCAATTAGCTTGAGTGCAGTCAAGCGTTAGGCAGACGAGACCAGAGCAAAAAAAAAAACAGATTGTCGTCTAACAATGTCTCAGGTGTCTTATCACAACGACAATCAATTTATGATATGCACCTAGCTGCTGTGTAAAGCACGTTTTGCACCTGTTTAAAGCAAAAATAGAAAAAAATGGAAAACTAACAATTTTTTAGATTTTCTTTTGTTTTATTGTTCTGCTGAGTGCAAAAATATGTTAAGCAAATATTTGTACAATTGATGTCAGGCCATCAGTGAATAGAAGTCTAGTTTATGCTTCCTATAACTATATAGATGTTTAAATGTATATATAATCAGCGTGGGTTGTTTGAGCACTAAGTAATGACTGAAAATAACACGTGTACTTGAAAATGCGTTGAAATCATTCGATTTCTAAGTGCTCTTTGAGGTCTAATTACTTACTGAAGTTTTTTTTTAAAGGAATCTTAAATTTTCTGAAGTTTTAAAAATACATTTTTATGTTTTACAATTACTTTACAACACATTCGTGAAGAAAATCAGAGTAAATTCTTTTGATTATGATTAAAATAGCGATTTTTTAACAATTATTGGAAAAATTAAGTCAATACACTTAATTATAGATTGAACTTATCGTTAGCATGCTTTGGAAAATTTCTAAATTCAAATGCAGTAAAAGTTCCCTTGGCCGGACAGCCATGGTTCAAGTATTTATGTCCGCTCAAGGGAAATGTCCGCCTAAGGGAACTGATTTTATATGAAATTCATGTAAAACGCGTCCGAATAAGTGAGCTGTCCGCCTGAGAGAGCTGTACGCGAGTAGAACTTTTACTTTATTTAATTAATTTTCAATAATATTCCCTCTTTCTTCCAGTGCATAACGGCTGCTGCTCTACTTTAAAATTCATCAATAAAAAATCAATAATTGTGTTACGTATACGCAGAGTTTTCCCCAGGGCAAAATGTAATCATATTACTCAGAAAATCAATTGAATTTATCTCAGCAGGTAGTGTATCTTTGAGATACACAGACAGCACTATCTTACACTCTGTTAGTATTGTCACAATGTTGTTTTGTAAATTGAATGCTTTTGAGCCGTTTGAAGTGCATTTGAAGTTAATTACTTAATGAGCAACCCTCGTGTTGATACCACTTTTCAACATACTTTTTTCCGCTTGTTAGCTGCGTGGCAGGCGTGTTTCATGCGCTAATAGTTCGTTGCCAACCCAGTCAAATAAACAACAACAATAACAACAACAAACAGTTGATCAACATTTATGGGGTCGCCTCTTGTTGTTGTTGTTGTTGCTGCTGCTGCAACTCCGACACAGCTTTTTTTCTGTGTTTTAGCCTTGGCTAAAAGTGCTGCGCTTGCTGCTGTTGCTGCTGCGTTGGCGTTGATTCAACTTTGCTGTGGTTGTTGCAACTCCAGGGCTTTGTCAAGTACGGCAACCAAATGGCCCTGGACCTGCATGGGGGAGTACAGAGAAAAGGGAGGGAGAGTAGCAGTGGGCGGGGGGCAACTGGAGCTCACATGGCTCATAAATTTTCTTGCTGCTGTGCAATACGAAATATTTTGCAGCATAATTGAATTAAGTCTGTCTGTGTGTCTTCTATACAATCAAAAGTAGGTACGTGTGTGTGTGTGTGTGTGTGTGCACTGTGCTGTTAATTTTTAATTTATGCTCATAAATAAGCAAGCAATTTTCATTAGGCAACTTTTGAAAGATGGCAAAAAGCGAAATTCATCAAGCAAACAACCAAAAGTCAAAAGAAAGATACAAAAAAAAAAAGTAAAAACAACGTGAATTCAAAGAAAGCGCTGAAAGGTCGAAAAATTTCTATGGCCTTAACAAATAAACAAGTAAGTTACACAAACACACACACACACACATGCAGACAAACATTTAATTATTTATGTTAATTCATTCGCAGCTATGTTAAGCTTTGTTTGAGATTCCTGTGTAGTTGGCACTAACAGCGGAATGTTATGTTAACACAAGCAAAGTTCAAGGCGCTGCTGGCAGTTATGTTAAGTTTACATGTCTTATCAGTTGTAGTTCAGTACTAACATAGCCATGTTAACTTAACACTCGTTGTCATAAGCTGCATAAATTATGTTAATGTAAATGTTTTATTTACATGCTCGTTAATGTCAACTGAGTTTAAGTATTCATAACTCAAGTAAATTTTAATTTGTTACTTGGAAAAAGTGAGAACGGCTAGCAAAACGTGTCTAAAGAAAGTAACTGGCTATTAAAAGTATTTCTATTAAATGTACTCATATAAACAAGGTCTTTTACACCGTAAACGTCAGAGACAGCAGAAATAAGAGTCCTATGAATTTTTCATTAGGTTTGTAACACTGCAAGCATTTGTATGATAGTTTCAAAGACAAACTCATAATCGATGAATTGATTTTTGTGTTGGTCAATCAAAAGCTTAATAAATTTATAAAAAGGTCATTTAATTTCTTTCTTCCTTCTCAACTAACTATTTTCTTAAAATAAACGCAACAAGCGTATTTCATGTTCGGTCTTAGATAGCTTTTCCTTGCTTGATAGTTTTCTAAGGCCCAACTGAGCGACTTGTTTTTAGACGGGTTGTGAAATGATGTGTTCTAAAAATAGAGCTCTAAACATCAAGTTAAAAGAAGACAAAAACGAACAGTAAGACTCGTGTTGATCATAAAAGAAAGAAAGAAAGTGGGTGGCAGCAGACAGACGAAGGAGTAGAAGGAGGAAGGTACGTAAAGCGTCACGGTAAGTGAAGTTCTCAAGTCACAAAGTGGCTGCTAAAATGCTGCGTAATCATTTTCGGAAGCTTTCAAGTAACTTGAGAACAGACTAACAACAACAGCAACAACAAAGTTGCAAAGCGAAGGGAAGTAAGAGAAGAAGATGAATGATGTGGAGAGAACGAGAGCAAATTGAGTAAAAGCTGTGCAAATACTCAAAGGCGACAACGTCAGCTGAAGATAAAGCGATGCGTGTGTGTGTGTGTGTGTGCGTGAGTGTGTGCGTATGTGCAAGTGTGTGAAAGAAATTCCAAACAGTAAACGGCAACAAAAAAACAACTGGAAGTAGCAGCAGCAATAGCTTAAAAGAAATAAGGCCAATGATGCTTGTAATTGTAGACAGAGTAGACGACAGCTTGTCAGTTTAGTTGTTGTTTTATACTCTTTGAATTTGTTACTGTTGTTGTTGCTGTGGCGGGCGTGCAGCTAAGGCCATGCAAAAGTCTCAGCTCTCAAGGCAATAATATCACACTCTTTTGTGTGTAAGTGTGTATGAGAGCGCCACACAAACAAAATGAACAAAAAGATAATAAAGAGGAAGAGGCGTTGAAGAAGAAGTAAACCACAAGAAGAAAACAAAAACCATTGCAAACTACGAGAGCTTTGAAAGTGATTAACGTTTCATGTGAGAGCCGACGGCAGATGATGGTCCCGTTAAAGTCAATCAACAAACAGCAACAACGACAACTGCAGCAAAAGAGAGCGAAAGAGGCGGAGGCAGAGAGTGCTGCAAAGGATAAAGCAAAACAAAAAGAAATTAGTTTGCTTGTGGGTAGGACACTAGCAGATATGCTGCAAATTTTGACATTTTAATCGAAAATTTAAATTAAACAATTATTAAACCATATTTTTGAATAAATATTTGTGACAAATTAATTGGCAGCATATTTACTTGATCATTATCGCCATGTATGTCATTGTAGTGGTGTGTGTGGTAAAATAAAGCAGCTTTTAAAACAATAAACATATTTGCATATTCGTTTTTGGTATTTTTGCATAATGGGTATTCAATTGTTTCCGATGACGCAGCTGCTAAATACGATTGTATATACCCTGTAGTAATTGTAGGTTTGTAATAATTTATAATTATTGTACGTACTATATTTTGTGTAATTTGCAGAATTAATTTCTGCTGCACATAAGCTAAACTTGGATTACTTTGTGCTCAGCGCTGTGCTGTGAATTTTTATGACAACATCTTTCTACATTTCTATAATAAAAAACAGGAAAACAAAACAAAACTCTTGACGAGCTACTAAAAATCTTCTTGTACATTAATGTACAACAACAACAACTAAAGCAACAAATGATTGTGGCACTGTGGGGAAATCTAGACAGCATCCAGTTGTTTTAGTTGTTTCATTTGCTCTTTTGGGTTTGTTAGTTGCTTTTGCTGTTAATCTCGTTACTATTCCAGTTGTTGTAACTGTTACTATAGTAGCAGGTGTTGCTAGTTTTGACACTTTAGCTGATTTATAGCTAGAGAATTTAAATAAAGTACAAGTAACATGTAAAACTCAATGCAAGCCGCTAAAAGAAATATTAACAAATTTTAAAAGAATTTTTATTCTATGTTTTTTAATTTATTATCATTTTTGTATGAATATAATTTTTATATTTCTAATTCAAATCAAATCTAATAAATTTTGTTTAGCTACTTCTAGCCGTACTTTTTATTTAAATATTGTAGCTCTTTGAGCCTCCAAACTTCTGGCAACACTAGCCAGTTTTAGTGCCTAGCTCTGGGGGAATTTGCGCGCTCATTTGATGGCTTTCTCTCCAACAACTTTGGACATTGCAACTACGATCTGGGCATATTAAAAGCGTCTAGTTATCTGTTTGTGGTCAGTGCCATGGCCCACTTTTATAGCTTCATTTGGCCAGAAACATCAGCCAACTGCAGAAGCAGGAACCGGCGCTTAGGCAATTAAGTACTTCACTCGGCCAAGTACACTGGCAGAAAAAGTCATAAGGGACTGCACTGAAAAACAGCTAGATTAACTGTGGTTATACTGAAACCAAAATGGTTTAGATTTCCAGTTAAAAAAAAGCCTTTACTAGGGGATTTCCCCTTTTTTTTGTTTCTATTCAAACAAAAATATTCCATTACCCGTTATCCATTTTCCAATTTGAACAAATTTGATCAGAATCAAACGAAAATTGCGTTAAATCAAACGGAAATCCCGATAAAGTAGAAAAAAAGAGAAGAAAAGAATCTAAGATTGCTTTTGGTTTTGTTTAATGGGATTTTCGTTACTCAATCGACTGTTCTTTTGGCTGGACAAAAACAAAAGCTTTGCGCGTGTGTGTGTGAGTTCACTCTACTCCGCTTTCACTGTACAAACACACACATATGCACTGTAAACTCACAGAGTACAGTAAGAAACATAATAGTATTATGCAAGAAAACACTGGCAGCTGTGAGAACGCTCCAATAGATACTTTATCTTATAAGATTCTAATACAGTGATTACTAGAACACAGCAAACACTTGCAAGAAAAAGTGTCCTCAAACAATTTTGCTCAACCTAGATGAAGAAATTCAAGTTTCATCTCAAAACGCCATCTACCGTGGTAAGCAGCTGATTTAAAAAGAAAGAAACTTTGTTTTCGTCAAGTGTAAAGCGGCGATAAAGCGTAATGCAATCATATCGTTAGCCTGGTCTTTCTTTGCCCCCCACACAGGTTGGTCAAGTGACGAGGGATGAGAGCACTTAACATTAATTACAGCGCAAAGGCGACCTTAATGCATTTGGTTCCACTGTGCGAAGCGTTCGCTTGATAAAAAGTAAAATGAAGCACACACAAAAAAAAAAATAGCACAAATTTGCAAATACCCCTGGACAACGATAGTGGCAGCAGAGACGCCAGCAGAGACAGTAGCAGCGGCAGAGGCAACAAAACTGCGGCAGCAAATGAATGCATAGAGAGCAGAGCAGATAAAAGAAAACCTGCGACAAGTAAAACACAAACACTCACACACACAGGCAAACCCAAACACACAGACGAAAAGCCAACAAAAAGCGGAATTGCAACTGCAGCAGCAGCACCAGCAGCAGCTGTGGCAGAGACTGAATTATAGATGAACAAGATGAAACGGTTAACGGTGGGGGAGGGGGAGTGGAAAGAGTAGAATTTGAAGAGAAATGCGGAACCGGTTTAATTGAGCCTCGGCCCCCAATAAGAATCAAGTTCACAACCAACAAAGAGCCGCTAAAAACGCATTGAATTCCAATAATAATAAGTCATAATATTAAGTACACTTAATAATAGCAACAATTTCAAGTTTCTTTTTCTTTACAATTTCTTACCTTTACACGTTGCTGCGCGTCGCTTTGCGTCGCAGTGGGCGTCGCAGCTGACGTTTGTGTGGCTGTGTTGTAGCAGGCAGCGCTAAAAATTCCTGTGAAAAAGGAAACGTTGCAGAAGTTCAAAAGAGTAAGTGAGATGGAGGAAGTGTTTTTAAGTGGAGTGGAGGGGTAGAGTCAAGGCACTTGTACAGGATTAATGCGAACACGTTCACCACAAGAAGTGGGCGACCCGGTTTATTTACACGCTGTATTCCGTTCATACGCGTTGGAGGAGGGACCGCACCTCCGTTTGCCGATGCCGCACTTTCTACTACTACAACTACAACAAATACATGTAGTTCATTGTAGGTATCAAGTGCCTGCGCACACACACACACACACTTACGCACGCACAATACAAAAATTTCTAATATCAGCGGTGCGTGCGTGTGTCGTATTAGCACTCATTATATTCTATTTAATAACAACAATACACAAAGCGTAAATTTAACAAATTTTCATTGCAGCGGCTGGGCTGTGCTGCAATTAACCAACACTTTGCATTTTTCACAAATTGTAATCTTTTTTTTTTTATAAACAAACAACGGGTTTACGTTCATCCGGCTCCGGCACTAAACTTACAGATGCGCTTTCATGTGTCTACGTGTGTGTTTGTTGTGTAGGTGTGGTATTTATTGCTTGAATATATTTATTATACACCACACAGTATCACGATAAGTTGAGCAAACGCTTAATTTGTTTTAAAATACATACAAAAACAGACCACGCCACGCGTCCGCACAGTTTGTTGAGTCGAAAAAGAATGAGTGGAAAAAACTGCGGTGGTATCGATATATCGATAATCAGCTTACACTGATGATTTGCTGTAAACATGCTTAGCAACATGTGGCCCGTCATATGTTGCGCATTTCAGACAAGTGCGACATGTGTCTAAGCATTTTTAGTGTTGGACAATGTATCGATTGTGGTAGCGATACATTTCCCACTGTTATCGGGACTTTTATTGCCATTATTTCAAGTATTACCCATATTTTGGGATATTGTGAGACCGTTAAACTAAAAGCCCAGGTAGTTTTATTGTTCGTTTACCGTTACATTATCGTTATTGCGTCAATTGGCGCCAGATTGAAAACAGAGACATGAATTTATGATTTAAAGGCAATTAAAAACACAATTTTCTAACTAGTTTAGCATTTATTCATCAATATTAAAATTTCACTGAAACACGATCAAAACTATATGTGATATCTGCTCAATCCTGACGTTCAGGACTTTTTAAAAGATTTACATTTGTTTTTAAAAAATAAAATTGATTTATATTTATATCGCATACTATTTTTTATGTTTTTGTTTTAAGGACGTACTCGTTTGCTTAACAAAAGTATTGAATAATATATGTAAATACAGAGCTTATGGTAAAATTTTTACAAGGTTCTTTCTTCGTTGTGTTTCTTCGCCGAAAAGAAAAGAATTGGGTACGTCTCGATTTGTCAAAATTATTTTTGAACACAAAATAAAATTGAAAATAAATTCGTAACATAAACAAGACACAAAACAATGAATTTAGCGGCACTAAAAATGAAAACATTATTTTGCAGACACTAAACCATAAATATAAATTATATATATAGATATCTATATACTTTTTTTATTACTTTGGCGATCTTGCCTGATCGATCTTTTGTTTCTCCTCGTCGGTAAATTCCAGAATACTTTCTATCGCCTGCAGATGGCCCTGGGAATTCTCTTTGTCCGTTAGAAAGTAGAAAATAGCGCTCTTAAGGAACTGCAGCGTTACTTCCGGATCGACATGGGTGCGATTCTTTTGGGCCTCCAATAAGCGACGGTAAATTGTCTATAGATTTATTATATTTCAAACAATTTGCGTTGTTAGTGTCACAGAAGAGAGAAAGAGTGCAAAAGAAAACAAGTTGAGATTAGTAAACATTCAGTTAAGATACAAATGCATGTATATATCAAAAGTGAGGTTAGATTGCCATACGCAATTAAATAAAATGGTATTTACATAAAATTATTATTTGACTGGTGCTTATGGCATATGAACATTTAAAGTATGTATATGTAACACTGAAGATTAATGGTGGAAAATGTAGTAAAAATATTTATTTAATTTTTTGGGGTCAAAAGTTTAAATCGTTTGTCTAGTTATATATAATTTTATATATAGAATCACATGCTAAGTGTTAATACTTAAAGGTATATAGTTTTTAATACTTCCGGTTGCTTTGAAGCAACGAAACTAGCTGTAAGTTACTTTATTTTTAAATAGATCTTAAGTTAGAACATACCTCTAGTTACCACTAAAGAATACCGAGGAAAAAAACGTTACAAAGTGAAATGGAACACAGGTTTTTCGTGTTTCATTTCACACATTCCAGCCCAGCCCAGCCCCGCCCACTTAAACCACATGATGAAGGCGCTGAATGTTAATGAAGTGTTTGAGATTTTGGGGTAAGGAAATTTGATGAAAGTCCAAAAATGTTTCACAGCCAATGATTAAATAATAAACAAACTAATAAAAAATAAAGAAATTACATTTCTTTTTTGCAAAATAAACTTAAAACTGAATAAGGTACAAATTGTTAGTATTGGATTGGGTTTTTTTTTGGTATTTTTGGTATTTTTGTTACGGATATTACAAACCTTACGCGCGCCAAGAACCCACAAAGAAATCGCCTCCTTTGCAGTGAGGAGGGCGTGATTACTGCCGCACTCCCTCAATCTACACTCTGATGCCTACAAAAATAGTTGTGGTTTTGTTGGTTATACGACAAAAAAATTGTATATATATTCAAATTCAAATAGATCGAAAGAATTTCAAATGACGGCCAACAAATTGGTAAGAAACTCAGATAAATTAAAAGATTTGCTAAAGAAAACAAGTTTAAACATGCGAGTAAAAACTGTAAAAACTGTACTTGATACCGTTAAAAGCATGCACTTAGTCTCCGCTACGTGACTGTACTTCGCAAGTGGAACGCAACGGAATGAAACAAGCGAAACAAGTTAAACAAAAAAAAATTTGAAATGAAAAATGTTTTTGCGTTTAATCGAATGCAAATATGTAAATGTTAAATTGTAAATTATTAATTAATTAATTAATTATTAGGTATTTACGCTTAAGAACTAGAAATGAAATTGTTTAAAAACATTTGATGCACATTTCAATTAATTGCTGCATTTCCAGTCAAGGAAAGCGCCAAATTGAAATGTGTCACGCTAAAAACAGAAGCAGACACACACACACACACAGACACATACACACATGCTGATTGATTGATTGTTTGTTTGATTGATGTGTGCGCAATGTTGTTGCTGTTGTTGTTGTTGGAATTGTTGATGTTCCCGTGCTGCTGGCTGTGATTTTTCTTGTTGTTGTTGATGTGTCTTTTTTTTAATGTATTTTATGATTGTTTTTCTCACGATGCAACAAAATGCAACACACAAAACAAAATCGAAAATAGAATTAAAAATATATTGAAGAATCTTACGCGTATGTTCTCCAGCTCGTCCTGTGTGCTCTGCAGCTGTTGCAACAGCTCATTGATCGATACCTTGCTATCGGGCTGACGGTGTGCCAGTTCCAGTGCCTGAAACGAAGTGGAATGAAACAGTATGGTTAGTTTGTGTGGGGTTCATAGAGCACTGGCATGCCTACCTGATCGGCGCGTGAGATGCGCTCCGCTTCCTGCCCCTGCTGGTACATGTGCAGATACATTTTGTTCTGCTTCTCCTCGTGCTCAATCAGCTTGCGCTGCAGATCCTCCAGTTGCTTCTCCAGCTCACGAATTCTCTGCTGGGCATGCTCATAGTCGGGCACAATGTCCGAGTAGCGGGTGTTGCACTCGGCGAGCTTCTGCAGCAGTGCCTCCACCTTGTCGTTGTGGGAACGCTTCAAATCACTGGTAGCACCATCCTGGGTACGAATCAGTTCCTCAATGCGATGCTCATACATGCGAATCAGCTCCTGACGCTGCAGCTCATAGTTCTCCAGGCTGCTGGCTGCCGTTTCGGGCGTGACATTGCCACAGATCTCGCTCTGTGTCTGTGAGTCCTTCGAGTGCACCGATGACATGGTCAAATCCTCAAAGTGTCCCGAATCCGCATACGAACTCTGCATCTCCGCTGAGATTTGTTGATGCTGCTGCTGTTGCTGCCTCGCTGCCAGGTGACGTGGGCTACATTTCGCCTCATCCACCATGTCCACAATAGGCGACACGTCCTGCGACGTCTTTAGCTCCGCCTCGCGCACTGTCACCGCATCTGAGGAAGCGGAACGCTCCTCGGGTGAGCTTAGCGAGGCCTTGAACAGCCGCAACTCAACAACTTCCCGCGTCAGACGCATGATTTCCGTATCCTTTGCCTCCAGATCCTGTCGCGCTATGCAGAGCAGCTCCTTGAGCCTGCGTATCTGCCGCTGTGCCCGCTGCGTGGGCGTCAAGTACTCCGGACCCACCTGACCCGCATAGTTCGAGCAGTGCACCACGTACTTCATCTTGCGTCCACTGAACGTCGTTCCGTTTCTGTAAAATGGAAAATTTATCAATGAACTTTGGTCTTTGATCCCCAAATCTGGTAGTAATATCTCCCTACCCAACCCCACCTTAGCAAACACTCACCTGGCCACGTAGGGATGCTCACAGGACATGGTGGAGCGTCCCGATGTGGTGGTAGCAAACGAGTACATCGAGTCTAGATCATCATCCAAATAGGTGCTAGGGGAATCCGGTGTCACTGGCGGCGTCTTTGGCGATATTTTAGTCTCGTGCACCGTGGACAATTTGGTAGAATCCTGTGACTTCTTGAGACTTTTGGATGAACGGGAGCAGCTAAGACCAACTGGACTAGCTCCGTTGGGGGGACCAGCACCGTTCAATGGTGTTGTGCTCTTTGGTGTCTTGGGAGTGGATGAAGTGGTTGTCTCTGCGCTGCCACCGTTTAGCTTCAAAGACTGCAAATAGAAATATGTTTAGTCAGAGCGTTTAACTGTTTAATTTCTTTCTTTTCTTTTCTGTCTTTCTATTTTCTTGTTTTTGCCTTGCTTTCGCTGCTAATCTCTGCGGTTATTGCGTCTAAATCTTTCAATTGCTTTGCTGCCCATTCGTGCATAGTTTGCACAGTTTGCAAAAAAAAATTCAATAAAAAAATATATATGAAAAGAGATCGGGGATGGAAAGGTTGTAGGGAGTTTGGCAAACAGCAATTTCAAATAGCGTAACGCCCCGAAAACCAATTTGTTGTTATACATTTACAAAACATTTTAAACAACAAAACTGCTTACTTTCATTGTGGCCCTCGTCCCTCGTGCCTCACTCTCTTAATCTCTTTTTCTTCCTTAGGTGTTACAACAGCATTTTTGTGGTCAAATTACTACTTATAACCCTAGGGGGGTTAGAGCAGCCTTCGTTTTGTGGTTTAAAGCTTTAAACTAAAGTTGAGATCATTTCCGAAAGGCTGAATAAATAGCAACACTAGAAAAACACTCTCTTAATGTTAATTCCAAGCTCTATATAAAACATTTTTAAGAGAGCGCTCCTGGCAGTCGACTGCTGTTTGAATTTAAAGCAAGAGCGCTGCTCTGATCGAGTGGGAGTACGCATAGCAAGGCTATGCACTCATTGAAAGCAGGTCGCATGAGTGTGTGTGTGTGTGACTGTATGAAGTTCGAGAACGGGAGAGCTTACAGCAGCGCATATAAGAATGCCATACCTGCGGCGACAAAGAGAGCGCTCCTTACAATCGACTGCAATCTAGACGCAGGCCGATGAGTGCGTGTGTATGCCTGTGTGCATAACTACGCTAACAAGCTTACAGAAAAGAAAAAGAGAGAGCGCAAAGAAGCGCTCAAGAGCGACGCTCTGATCAAGTGGGAGTACGCATAAGAAAGCTTTGCTCTCATTAGACAAAGATTATATGAGTGTGTGTGAGTGTCGTATGCAACTCTACGTTTGCAAGCTTTATAAAAAGGGAGTAATAAATAAGACGACAATTATACTGTGGGCGTCAGTGCCCACCGTTGGTCGAAGCTATGCAGGTCATATGGCGAGCAGGTGAATTTGAATTTTAAATAAATCAATTAATTCTCAACTAGAACAGTGAATTATTATGATATAATACAGAGTCGCTGCAGTCGTTGAACAGCAAATAAAAAGAAAAGAGCCGCATCGACAGTTTCTGAGTGACCCAAATGGGAATTGATTTAGAATATGCATACATATGTATGTGGTGTGTGTGTGTGTGTAGCATGTAACACTCTTGAGTTGCGGCAGTCGTTGACCAACTGTAGCTCTATTGTCAGCTCTTTTTTAACTGAATGCATGCAAAGTAATTATAGACAGCGAGTGCTGCAGGTAGTTGGCCACAAGCAAAACAACAGAAAGTGGTTGCAAATCAGGTTAGAGGCAGAGAAAGAGGTGGAAGGGAAGGTAGCCCTTTTGGCTTAGAAGGTGCGTTCAACAGCACGTTCCTCCATGCATATTTCATAATCACAGTTAATGAGTTTCTTGCCCTATTTTTAATTGTTTGGCTACTGAGAAATACTAAGAATATTTCATGGTACTTCTTTAACTTCTTTTTACGCACGAGCTAACAGCAGAGTTGGTAAAAACTTGGCTCAAACGATACGTAAACAAAGCCGAGTTTATGTCTATAATTTCAGCTTGAAACAGTGTTAACTGGGCTAATATGCGTAGCTGTTACGTTAAAGCATCTTGCACTTTAAAACAATTGAAAGTCCACTACAGTCACGTCCCATCAATTGGTATAGGCTTATATGGAGCGCATATCACTTAAAATAACGAGCTAAGAAAAATCAATAGCTTTGATTTGAGTGCTACCTGTACTACACCTGCACTAAGAGTATTTATGCCAGGCAGGTGTCTCTTGAAACTGCCACGTAATGGTCATAATAGCCCAGTTGGATCAGTGCCAAGATACGACTATATAGGGGTAGAAAAGTGTTCCTTGGAAATCATATTTTTGGCAAACATTTTTATATATTTTGCCTACTTTTCAGGGTCGCCGAAGGATGGGTACAGTCAAGCTACGCTATAACAAACCGCCGTATATAATTAAATTTGCATATTGCAAACTATTTTATGCGCAATTAAATCTAATTTGCCACTTGCCTGCACTTAGAAAGCTCTAACAATTAATAAAAACTGTAATTAATAAATTAAAAAAGTAATTAATTCGCTAAATTGTTTATTTCAGTAATTTGTTCATTTAATTCAAGTGTTTTACAGAAATTATTAAAACATTTCCTGCCATTATTTAATTAAATGTAATATTTTTCTCGCTTTCTTTTAGTTTAAACTACTTTTAAACGGTCTTAGTTGTTGGCACTTAAACAGTTTATAAATTAATTATTTTCTTTCACTTCCATCAATTACTCAAACAATAATTCAATACAGTTCAATAATTAAGCATAATTAATTTATGCAGCTACAAAAATTAAGGGCCAACGAACCGTGTGGCCAAGTAAAGGCCAACATAGGATAATTACCACTTAGCAAAACACGTTAAGACATGCCATAAACTTCACACCGCAAAACTATTGCCATTGCTTACAATTTAGAATGCATTAAAATCAAACACACACACACACTCATACAGTTACAGCTGCGTAAGTATACCTTGAGTTACGCTCGTTCACACGAAAGCCCAAGTTCAAAAGAAAACAAATCAACAAAAAGCGCGCTTAAGTGGAAAGAGCTTTTTTGCACGCGTTCACTTTGAGCATAAAAATTCGACTGAAACGCTGCTAATCGCAATGGGGCAGAGCAAAAGTAAAGAAGATGCCCAAAAAGAAGCAGCCAAGAAAGCAACAACAACAACCCTTCAAATTTACAGTAGAGTCGTGCGCTGTAAGAGAGCGGACAAGTGTGACAGCAAAGATAGTGAGAGAGGAGTAGCGCGTACGTGTGTGTGCGTGTGAATGTTTGTAAATGTGTGGTAACTGTGGGGGTGCTTGCGCTCAGTTCTTGGCTGCGTTGTAAATATTTGCAAAAGCTGCGATTTGCTCACTTGCATTTCCTTGTTGTAGCCCTCATCAGCTGTTCACACTTTGGCAGTGAAACAACAGCAGCATACAAAATGGAAATGAAACAGCTGCAAAACGAAACGAATCGAAACAAACACAAGCCCAAACTGACAGTTGTTGTTCTCACAATTTGCCAGATTATGCAAACTTTGCTCTGTTTACAAGTTCCGTACGCAGAAATAGAGAAAAGTCACAAGAAAACAAGAAAGAAAAGTACAGTCGAACACGCCCGACCGTATAATACTCTCTGCGTTTATTCCCAATTATAATACTTAAATCGGTATTCAGACATTACAATAGATAGTTCTTGTATTAGAATACGTTAAAACAAAAAAAAGATAAGCATAATCAAGCATACATGTGTTTGTCTGTATGTACATACAAATTCGTTTGACGTTAAATGTATGCACATACATATGTGTGTATGAATACTATTGGTCGGCACGACTAGCGCTGTCTCTCTCGCGCTCATTGCTTTAGAATAAAATCTTTGTTGCTGCATTGCTTTCTTGTTTATGGTCGGATTCTTATGAAACTTTCTGGAGAGTTTGACATGATACGTCTTCAAACGAATCATAAATAACAACACTGTACGATAAGAATAAATGCTTTAAAAACGGCATGCAAGTTTGAAATTTACTTTTATTTCTTGCGGAAAAAGGGGGCGTGGCAGCCCAAAACTTTTGATGTCATTGGATTTATGCGGCCTTTAGGAACACGTGTACCAAAATTGGTATTCCTAAGTGCCATAGTTACTGAGATATTAACCGAAAACATCTATTTTTTCCGAGGTATGTCTAGTTTTTTGCTCATTGTGGGCGAATGGGGCGTGGCATCGAAAAAAAAAAAGATTCTTGTATTGACTGACTAAATATCGAGTCGATAGAGACCAAATTCGAACTTGTAGCTCTTACCATCTCTGAAATCTGTGTGTTCATACGGACGGACAGACGGACAGACGGTCAGACGGTCAGACGGACAGACGGTCAGACGGACAGACGGACAGACGGACATGGCTATATCGACTCGGCTTGTGATTCTGATCAAGAATATATATACTTTATGGGGTCTGCCACGCCTCCTTCTGCCTGTTACATACATTTGCACAAACCCAATATACTCTTGCAGAGAGTATAAAAAAAACATTCACTTTCCCATGCTTTACAGTTTCTTCAACTTTGCACTAATATTTCAAAATCTTTTGAACTGAAAGTTGGGGTTTCAATTATGCAGATTGTGGATTTAGTCGAAGTAATTAAAAAATCTATAGGTTGTTAAGAAATTAATTACTTATATGCCTTGAAGTTGGCTGCGTTGAAAGCCGTTTTATCGGAAATAATGGAGGACGCAGGTAACTAGAATAGCTGAGTGTATGTGGCTTATCAATTATGCATAAGCTCAAGTCAGTAATCGACTTGGAGATACCTTGTAATTTTCATACAGAACACAGGCTAAGCTTTGGCAGACAATAAATTGGAAAATTTACATGATTTTTAAGAGCTTTATGTAGCAAAAAAGATTTTTTAACTTTTTTTGAAACGCGTTTGCTTAAAAGGCATAAAATTAGTATTAAAATATTTAAAAGTTTAAATAAAATGAAAGTTTTGAATTGTTTTCTAAGTAGAGAGTATCCTACTTGACCTGTCAAAGTCTAAACTGAACTATTATGAGCATATAACTGATAACTTATGTAGGATAATTGCCCACTTTGTGGCAGGATATGAATTTATAATGACAGTGGCTAAAAAAAAATAAAAGACAGAGCTGTCCGCACGACTCTCCCGGGCTTTCTGCTTATAGATAGTATTTCCCAGAAATATACATGAAACTAATGGGGTTGGTTAAGAGTTCCACTGGGTCGTTTCATAAAAAAAAGTGGACAGAATATTGACACGCGTGTTACGTCTGCAATCCGGGGGCGGTTTCCTCATTTGTCGTAGTTACGTAGGTCAGCACAGGGTAAATTTATAAAAATCGATAACAATTGCAGAAAGTATGCTAAGGAGGAAACGGCTGGGGGAGAAGGGGCTTAGGTAGAGTTACTTACCATATTACGCGACTTGGAGGCGGACATGTCCAGGCTGTTGTCGAGCTCAGTTGCTTGCTGTGTTGATAGGCACTGTGTGTCTTGGCATAATGCATGAAGTGGCTGCTCCTTGGACTTCTCCCGCAAGGATATCGACGTGTTGTGGCCTAAATTGCTCCAGCTGCGATTGCGACGTGTGTGGGCGTCCAATGGATAAACCGACGACGATGTTGAGCTCTCGGGGAGCTTGGCGCGCGTACTAAAATCACCGGCGGGAACAGTGGAATCTTCATGTGGCTGTTGAAACGATTTTGTGCTGCGCAAGCGCATGGAAGCGGAACGACGCAATGGAACGAAATCGCCAGTGTTTGCATGTGCAATGCGTGTGGGTGGTGTGGATGTTGTGGATGTTATTGTTTGACTTGTGATTGGCAGCTTCTCCTGCGTCTCCTGTTTCTTCTGCGTTGACAACAACGACGTCATCGCTGACGTAGCAACTGCGGCTCCTGCTGCTGCTGCTTTTGTTGTTGTTGTTGTCTTCCTTGTGCTTGTTGCTGCTGTGGCTGAAAGTGAAAATGCAAAAAAAAAATAAATGCAAATTATTATTAGTGCTTGTGTTGCACTTTCAAAATTGAGCAATTTTTCAAATGAATGCACGTCTTAAAAGCTTCATTATCTTAAATGCTCGCCAGTCCAAATAATTAAAAACTTTCTTCATCTCAACAATTAATGAGCTACATTCCCTCCACTCTCAGTCTCATCTCTCTCACCCTCTTCTCCCCTCTTTTTAGCTGCATTGCATTTTGCCACGATATAAGTTCATTTTTACCAATAAAAAGTGAAATTCAACGCGATTGCATGTCGCGCACATTATGAAATTTTGAAAAATTCACATCATTTTTAAAGAGATCTGCAAACTATGAGCTGTGGCTTCTTTTTCAGATCGTTGGTAGTATACCCAAAAGTCTAAAGTATTCTTTGAGCACACTGGCAAGACTTGGTTTGGGCCAAAAGCAGCTGTACACACATTACAGCCAGTTTGTGGCCAACACCAGTGTAACCAACACCAACCAAAGTCTGCTAAGTGTTGCAATTGCACTTTAACATATATTTCTATATAACTATATATATTTATTCATATCTGCAGTTCTTTGGGTTTGTAAAACTCGTTTTCTTGTTGCCAATTACTTATCAGTCTATAGAGTTTGCGAAAACTTGCAATAATTTTTAGTGTAAACATTGTAACGGCCTAATAATATTAAGTGTTGACGTTTACCTTATTTATTTGTAAGTGTTGTTAAAATAAATGATTAAAAGGGCAAGGCAGATGTATGGGAATAGTTTAAACTGGTAATATTGTTATAAAACATTGTCATAAAACAGTTTTGGGCTAATTGGCTACATAATAATTCACGTAGCAGTTCCAATATCAAATTTCATAAAGATCCGATTAAGTTTTCTTATGATGCCTTAACTTTTTGTTAATCTCTAATTTCTTTTCTTATGGAAACCCCCAATACTCTACCCTGGGAACCAGTAATAAGATCACTAGGTGTTTCTGTTTATTAAAACTTTTCTTAAAAACAGTCTCAAATTAACTTATATATTTTTAATCAATTTTTACTTTTTAAAAACGATAATATGAGTCATTATTTAGTATAATATCACAGCAGGTACTTGCAATTATCTCAGGTTTCGAGCGTGGAATGCTTGACTGCTCAGGTAGATAAACCATAATGATGATAAAGCATAAATCGCTTTAAAGATTGACAAACTGTTGCATGTTGTGACATGTTCTGAGCCGTTTTCACTTTGTCTAATCGATGAAGAGTCGCAAATTGGTGAAATGAAGATAAACAAAGTCGCCAATTACTAGAAAAATTAAGGAAAATTGTTGGCCGAAAACCGTTTAACTCTCCATTAAGTGGACGCTGCCAAGGGACTGATTATCTGCTGCTCCAGACTCTAAAAATTTCTTAAGCTGTGAGTATCTCTGTAAAAGTGTTTCCGCTTATTTCTTATGGCTGAACAACAACAACAAAAACTACGACAAAAAACTCTAAAGTTTGTTTAGCTATAAAAGGTCAATTTCACAGCTGAACAAACGTGTTTTTTTTTTTATATTTTTATTTTTGTTTTGTACGTACAAATGGATTTGGACAAATGTAATTTGTTTTGATACCCTGTAGTGCTAGGCAAAAGGGGTAGTTACAGCATACAGGAGGCAACAAGTAAAGCTTAAAACTATATTTGATGGCTGAATAAATTAGTAAGTTAAAATAAAATGAGCTAGAAATCAAGCTAAATATTTTTAGTAGACTTTAAAGTAGAGACATGATGTTCTTTTAACACTATTGGCATAAAAATCATTTAAAAAATTAATAAAAACATAAAGAAAATCATAATTATATGCCGATTAAGTGTAAAATAATTTTTTAAACATGTATAGTTTAATTTTTGAGTTCTTCAAACGTTTTCTGCTAACAACTTTTATATAAAACTATCAATTTTTTAATCTATACGTTCTGGCCTGAAATTCTACCAAGCTGCTAGTGTGATTGCAGGGTACCCGCTAGTCGCTATCTGCCAACTGCAATACTTTTACTTGTTTTTGTTAGTTTGCGTTTCTGCCACGTTTTTAACGAGATATAATGACGCTTGCTGACGAATGCCTTAAAACGCATTTCTTTGAACTCGTCGACAAGGTCAATGATAGCCGTCAAGATATCGAGAGTAACGTGATGGCATTTGATGAGCTATATAGTCAAATCAAGATGTCTTCGACATATAACTGTTTTAAATTGACTGACGCTACACAAACTGTCTCTCAGAGAGTCTCAACACATTATCAATCAATAAAAACCAACAACAACAATTTGTTGCTAACTGATAAGAGCAAAGTGAGTGAAGCTTTTTCAACAAAAAATGAAAATATTTGACGTCAAATTTAATAACAATTTAGTTACCCTTATTTAAGTGGCGATTTAGTGAATATTACACAATTGGTCGCGTTGTTTAAATGCATAAACAAATAACTAGCGTAGTTAATTGAACTAATTAAAAAATACACTGAGCCGCAACGGTTGTTTGTGCTAACGTTAACGTAAACAACAAGCGCGTGGGGCGAACGACAAACTGCAACTGAAAAACGTTGCGATGGCAAATGTGGAAAATTGTTTGTTAAAGATGAAAAACTTTTTATATTATGCCACTTACATGCGAGTTTGCTGTGCGAGTGGGGCAGAAAATGGAGTAGCAGACTGAGCGGCGACGTTGGCATTGCACAGTAGATACAGTGGGCAAAGTGATTTTTAAATCATATAGAAAAGTGTGAGTATCGATTACAGTAATCGGTTGATTAAACTTAAGTTTTAGCAACTGTTTTGCATATATATGAACCCAGTGTATTTATCAAAGAGGGCTAGTTTAATAAAAGCATGCTCCATATTTTCTTATTAATTTTTTTCGTTCCGCTAGATCAGTCAGCCGGCCCACTGTGCGCTGCTGCGTCGCGTAGCGTCGGTTACAAATGTTGCAATCGAGCCACAATAGGCCCACCTTTGACTTGGCCGACCTGTAAAACGATGGCATTTTAAATGATTTTTTATTTTAGGGCTGGGAATCTGTGGCATTTCAATGAGCGTTAGGTGAAAGGCAAGTAAAGCAATTAATTGGCGCACCGACTAACTTAAGCACAATGTACAATGGTTTCCTACTTACCGTTGTAAACGCAGTAGCAGCCGCAGCAGCAGCAGCAGCGTTCACATGATAGTTACAGTTTTATAGGTAGGCCAAGAAGTTGCCACCATAACTCGTATTCGGTCTAGCGGAACGCATATTGCTAGTTAAACTTGCTTAAACTGCATTTTCAGCGCGTATTTTGAAAACTTTTCAAACATTCACTGCGAATTGCAAAAGAATTTATGCCCAAGCTCGATAGCGATAAGTTTCTATAAGTCAGTTGATGGTATGGCCACACTCAGCGAACAGCTGTTTTGTCAGTGTTGCCAATTCGACAGTTATCGATAACTCGAGTATTACTTGCACTTTGCCGACGCTGACTGTCAAAAAAGAAAAGGCAAGAGCAAGAAACTGCTTTGTGTTTGTTGTAGCTGCCAGCAAAATTCAACATAAAATTAAGTAAATACTTTTATTAAACACACATCGTTAAAATACCAATAAGGTGCGTGCTTTGTTAAACTAATCGCTTGTATTAAATATTCAAACAACGTTTATTGTTAACCTTATTTTGCAGTCGGGAATCATGGATCGTTTGCTACGTTTAGGCGGCTCGATGCCACAAGCGGCTCCACCTACAGATGCCCCCGTCGTGGACACAGCCGAACAGGTGTACATCTCATCGCTGGCCCTGCTTAAAATGCTCAAGCACGGTCGTGCTGGTGTGCCCATGGAGGTGATGGGTCTGATGCTGGGCGAGTTTGTTGACGATTACACGGTGCAGGTGATCGATGTGTTTGCCATGCCACAAACGGGCACTGGCGTCTCTGTGGAGGCCGTAGATCCCGTCTTTCAGGCCAAGATGTTGGACATGTTAAAGCAAACGGGTCGACCCGAAATGGTTGTTGGTTGGTATCATTCCCATCCTGGCTTTGGTTGCTGGTTGTCCGGCGTGGACATCAACACGCAACAATCCTTTGAAGCTCTGTCCGAACGTGCTGTCGCCGTTGTCGTCGATCCCATACAGTCCGTCAAGGGCAAGGTGGTGATCGATGCCTTCCGTCTTATCAATCCCAACATGCTGGTTTTGGGCCAAGAGCCACGCCAGACCACCTCGAATCTGGGACACTTGCAAAAGCCATCGGTGCAGGCACTGATCCATGGCCTAAATCGTCACTATTATTCCATCAGCATTAATTACCGCAAAAACGAACTGGAGCAGAAAATGCTACTGAATTTGCACAAAAAATCATGGAAAGATGGTCTCACACTGGCCGACTACAATGAGCACTGCTCCATCAACGAGGACACAGTCGCCGAGATGTTGGATCTGGCCAAGAACTACAACAAGGTATGTTTACTTTCACTTGTTCTTCTGTGTTATTTTGGGCTGCGATTACAGGCAGGCCTTATCTAAAAATGAAAAGCACTCCTTAGGATCAGGGAGTTATGCATAACCTATAATTCTGGGTAGGATGTTACCTTTTATCGAAAACGTACTAAAACAGGGTATAGGGGTCTATAAGCTCTTTTTAAAAGGGCCTCATATAGTTTTTATTCAAAAAAAAAAAAAAAAATTTTTTTTTTGTATACCGAATATTGAATACTCTAAATTTTTTTGGCCAAAAGTTTACAATTAATTGCATCAATTTCTACTCATTTAAATATTAAATTAAATGATTTAATTTTATTTAATTTAATTTAAATTTATATTTTATTGGCGCACCGAATAACAAATACCCTACAATGTAATGACTTTCTTCATAGGCAGTTTGTTTTTTCTATTTTGAATTTTAATCAGTTAATTTTTTATAAAGGTTGCAACTCTAAACAAAAGCCAAATAGAAGTGCAACTCTGCACATTAAGATCACGAAAAGTTTATAGAATTGAACTAGTTCCAGGAACTGCTAATGAGTCACCAAATTAGCTACCAATGGAATTTCCCAAATTTATGAAACATATTTTTAGGGCATGTCCTTGAGAAGGGATCTTAAATAGACGAAAAAGTGAGAACTTTTTAAGGGTTACTTAAGAAAATGCTTTTACCTGAGTTAGGGTAAAAACCTAATAAAAGGACAAATATTTCTATCTATTGACTCTGGAAATTTCCATTTGCAGTCACTGGAGGACGAGGAGAAAATGACGCCCGAGCAGCTGGCGATTAAGAATGTGGGAAAACAGGACCCGAAACGGCATTTGGAGGAGAAAGTGGACAAGGTCATGCAGAATAACATTGTACAGTGCTTAGGGGCCATGCTCGACACAATTGTCTTTAAATAAAAATTGCATTTGCTATTTTAAAATAAAATCAACCCCCAAAAAACAGTACATAAATCACATCCAACAAAAACATACTAACAAAAAGAAAAAAAAAAACAATAAAAAACTGCTTTCTGTGTTTGGAGCAAAAGTTTTACACAAACAAAAATGTATTTTTATTTTATACGGACAAAATTCGCATAATTAATTTTCTTTTTTTTTTTTTACTAATGTATAAAGTACAATAAATCTTATGAAACTTAAGGCTAAGCGGCCGCAGCAGCTGCGATGAATGAAGTCGACGCCGCTGCTTTTTCTTTGTTGTTGTTGCCGTTTGCTTTGCGGCCGTCTGTTGCTGCATTTCTAATTAAAGATGGCGGACACGTCGTTTAGGCGCGTTCACCACGGATACGTCTGGCCAACTGTATGTCCTTGGGCATGATGGTAACACGCTTGGCATGGATAGCACACAAGTTGGTATCTTCGAACAGACCCACCAAATAGGCCTCAGATGCTTCCTGGAAAAACAAAGAAAAATAATCCCATTTATAGACATTTACAATACATGACGAAATTGTCATTACATGATCTAATATTCCCCGCCTCTTTTCCCATAATCGAGACAATTCCCACCAATTTTTTACGTTCCCGCCAATTTAATTACCTGCAACGCTCCGATGGCAGCCGACTGGAAACGCAGATCGGTCTTGAAATCCTGTGCGATTTCACGCACCAAGCGCTGGAACGGCAATTTGCGGATGAGCAATTCAGTGGATTTTTGGTAGCGACGAATTTCTCTCAATGCCACGGTACCAGGGCGATAGCGATGTGGTTTCTTAACACCTCCCGTGGATGGGGCTGACTTGCGGGCCGCTTTGGTGGCCAATTGTTTGCGGGGAGCTTTACCTCCTGTCGATTTACGCGCAGTTTGCTTGGTACGAGCCATTTTTTTTGGTTGAAAATTATTTTTTTTTCACAAAATATAGCAATTAGATCAAACTTTTTTTAGTCTCAGATGAAGTGACGTCCGAACTGTACGATAACTTTTCAATGAATGAAAGGTGAGGGGTCGGGCGGAGCCGATACTGCTGGATTATTATTTTTTTTCAACATTCGAAGAGTATCGATTAGAGACGTTTTAGCGACGTTATCAAACTATCGAGTCCCAAATATAAAACGCAATGACAGGTAAGCAAAGGTGATTGTGATAGGTTTGTTTTAATATTGAATACAGTTTTCATTAAATTACGTTGAATTTAAATACATGTTTATACAATAGTATTAAATATTGGTTTCATAAGACCATTATCACTACGTGAGCTGCATACTTGGCTTGCTATCGCTTCAGCAACTGCTGACTGCAGGTATCGATACCTTCACTATCGCCACAAGCACTATTTACATGCGTATATCGATGTAATTACTACTACCATCTCCAAAGTAGCGGTACTTTCAATTTGTCAAGTATGCGTAAATTAAGCTTGAAAATCAAAGTGATTTTTAATATTTTCTTTTTACCAGCTAATCGAAATGAATGAACACCAATTCGGCACATGTCCTTACGACAAAAACCACCGCATTGTGCTGTTTAGGATGCCTGGTCACATAATCAAATGTATGCGCAATTACCGGGGACCTCCGTTGGCGATCTGCAAATTTAATGCGACTCATCGTTTGCCAGAGGCAGAAATGGAAAATCATTTAATGGAATGCGCCGATTTTCTTAAATTTAACGAACGTAAAATTAGTAAAATTGCATTGAGAGCTCGAAAGTCACCGCCTCCAGCCTAACGGAGACACGCAAAACTGTAATTCACTAAAGATGAATGAACACAGTGCGTGACGTAAAAATAGATACAGAAAGTCATTGTGTAATTTCTTGCCATGTTCCATGAACACTAAACATAAATAAAAAATATACAAAATATGTGAATTTCTTTTATCTCTTAAAAAAAAGTTACCTAGTTAATTAAAAAGTGAAACATAATTATATTTTTTTGTTCAAATGCATTTGTATCTAAAACGGAAACGCTGTTAGCAAAAACGTACCAGAAAGAAATTGAATTTTTAAAGTGATTTTGTTATTATTTTGTGCATTAATTTCTAAAACGGAAACGCTATTTACACACATACATACATACGAACAAAGATTGCACGCTCGCTTTTCGTTTACAACATTAGGAGGCACTTTTTTATGACCCATTTTTGTCTGCAAAAGCGGGTATTACATGGTAATATAAAGACAAGATCTATTTACACACGTTAAGCCTAAAGTTTACACTATATCCATCTCCAAGTCGGTATCACCAGTTTCATCTAACAGTCTGCGATCGTCTTCCCTCTCCTTAGCCTTCTTAATATTAGTAGTAGCCTCACTGAGGGTCTCCAGAGGACGCACTTTGCCTAGATTAACCACCGGGCTTTGGGTATACAGATAGATGGCATACGAGACGACGGCGATAGCGAGTGCTGTGTTTATATAGATCGGTATGGCAAACAGGAAGTAGCACAATACAGCCGTAAAGAGCAATTCCAACGCGCTGGCAAAAGTCTTAAGTATTGAGTTCATGTACTTTAAGAAGAAACTCGTCACAATTCCAATCGCTGCGTTATTCACAATGATTATAATCACACCGAAGCGCATGATGCTGCCCAGATTGTGGGCACTGAAAGCGTCCAGAAGCTCACCGCGTATCAACAGAATGCCAGCGTTGCAGACAATCGAATCCAGGTACATAAAGACATTCTGCACAAAAATGTTCACATCCGCACCCTTGTCTTTCAGCAGATATTCGTTGTATACGCCGGCCAGACACGAGCATATCGTTTGGGCTAAGATGAAGACAGCGCTAATGCTAAAATCAAATCCGGTCATGTTCTTGCCTGCGGCTTTGGCCTCTTGCACTGCAGCAGGCACTGTGGCTACACCTGCCTGCAAGGCAGCCGATTCGCTGTCATCGTTGGCATCACTGTAGAAACTATTGAAGTTGACCTGCTTCAGCATGCAGCCAAGGGTCAACAGAATCAACGAGATCCATTGTCGCTGGGACAAGTACTTTTTGAAGATGATTTGAAAGAGAACGCCGGTTACAACCACTCGCAGCTGCAGTAGCAGATAGTATGTGGTTGGATCGAATGTGGCGAGATTCACAAAGGCGAGATTATTGTACAGACAGTACAGAAATGCGGGTACCATGTACAAAGCCAGCACATGACGGTCTTTACGCACATCGCGCACCAGCGATGCTAGATTGTTCCTAAATACAAAATTCATATCAATTGTAGCGCCGCAATGGGATTTGGTTATCTCTTACTCTTTGCAGTAGAGGCATGTGGAAACAATGAGCTTCAGGATTTCTGTGAGTAGGACAACAGTTACGGTATTGTAGCTGTAGGAATTGTTTGATTCCTGGGATGCAGTCACGAATATGCCTATAAAATACACACACCATAAATAGTTTAACCAATATACGTATACACATACAGATACACATACCTTGTCCGATAAACAATGACATGTACAACAGGAATATCAGAAATGTCAATTTCGTTGGAAATAGTTCACGCCAATTTGTCATGTTGATTGCCGTTTATCAAGTTAGTTCTACGTTGCCAGCGTAGCGTTGAGCGACTAACCAAAATAGTGTTCCAGGGTCAAGCTACAGCTCGAAGTAGACGCTGTACAATCAGTTATGCTTGTTGCCCTCAAATTCTGACACGCTCAGCACTTTCATTTAGTTAAATTTCTAGAGATAAACAATAAAAAAAAAAACACTAATATTTGTTATCGCAGTCGGCACAGACAGCTGACAATCAGTGTTGTAAAATTCCCTTCAGTTGTTTGTGTGCTGTATAACGTTGGTTTGCGTCGGCGGCGGCCAACTTCACGTCTTTTCTCTTTCGTCGTCGTCAAAATGGCAAACCGCGGTGGTCGTCATGCTCGTACTGAGGATTCAGATAATACCATAAATTATGTACAATGCGACGGTTTGGTAAGTTATTAACAAAGTTCTTAGATGGCGACTAAAGTGCAACAAGTCATTTCTGCATCATAAGGTCGTTTAATAGCTGTTTTTAAATGCCACGCGCTGGGCATGGCAGCGGTTTGTTTGTATGTGTGAGTGTAATACACTCAGTGTATGTGCAAAATGAGAATGGCAAATTGAGCGTATAAAAGAGCGAGCGAGTTTTGCAGCTGATATAAAAAATGATTTTAATTTATTTCTGTTTTATAGGCCGTCATGAAGATGGTAAAGCACTGCCATGAGGAGTCCAGCAACATGGATTTGGCCCAGGGAGCACTGCTCGGTCTGGTCGTGGACAAGTGCCTGGAAATCACCAACTGTTTTCCATTCCCCAAGAGCGGTGACGAGACCATGGACGAGGAAATGTATCAACTGACTGTGATGCGTCGCCTGCGTCGTGTCAATGTTGATCACTTGCATGTCGGCTGGTATCAGAGCTCCGATGTGGGCAACAGCCTTTCCCTGGCGCTGCTCGAATCGCAATACCATTACCAGACCAGCATTGAGGAGTCCGTTGTCGTTGTCTACGACACACAGAAGTCGTCGCGTGGCTTCTTGTGCCTTAAGGCATACCGCTTGACACCGCAGGCAATACAAATGTATAAGGATGGCGACTTTACGCCCGAGGCATTCCGTACCCTGAAGGTCGGCTATGAGAGTCTCTTTGCCGAGATTCCCATTGTGATTAAGAACTCGCCGTTGACCAACATCATGATGAGCGAGCTGAACGAGCTGCTGCCCGAGGATAAGGGACACAATTTCCTAGATTTGGGCACCGCTTCAGTGCTGGAGAATCACATGCGTAGTCTGATTGAACGTGTCGATGAACTCTACCAGGAGGCTGTGCGCTACAACAAGTACCAGCAGGTGGTCTTCAAGCAGGACACGGTAAGATTTTCTTTTTCTTGGCATAAGTTCAAGGTTTTAATAAAATTTTTGTCTGTATTTTAGGAGAAACACCGTGCTTTGGCTAAACTGGCGGCGGAGAATGCTGTGCGCACGTCCAAGGGCGAGCCAACTGTGCCCGAAGAGGAGGTCATCAAGCAGTTCCGTCCGATGCCGGTGCCGGCCAGGTTAACGGCCACCATCACATCGGGCCAAATCAATACGCATGCGCAGCATATTGCCCAATTCTGCTCTCAGTCGCTGGCTAAGCTCTTCATAACGGAATCACTGCAGAACGCTAAGGAAACAAAGGAGATCAAGTAGTTTAGTTTATGTTAATACAAGTTTTAAAGAGCGAGACAAAGAAAATTCTGAAATAAACACAACTTTGTAGCTGTGTGTGGGCGCATATGCCGCCACAGCTGAGCGGAAACTCTTGCTCTCTTAATTTCACGCGCTCTTTACTTTCACTCAGTGTGCCTCTCTCTCATTTGTCTGTTGCTCTCTGACTAGAGATGGGCAATATGCCGTGTTGGGCCCCTTACGAAAAATTACCGTGCCCAAGTCTAGATGCGATAGACGGTAGGTACGGAAAGCACGGTACAGATAGAAACGGAAACTTGCTCTCTTAAATTCACGCGCTCTTTACTTTCACTTGGTGTGCCTCTCTCTTATCTGTTGCTCTCTGACTAGAGATGGACATGGGCCGTGCCTTACCTATTTAAAAAATCCGAGTTGGGCTTTAGTTTTTACTGGGTGTGTTTGGTTCGTTGCCGCAAAAAGGAAGCCCATGCCCATCTCTATCGCGTGCCACACACTCGCCGTTTGGTGGTGAGTTTCTTTCTCTTTTGGCACGTGTATTGTTTGCTTTAGTCTCTTTTCGTGCGCTTTTCCGTGCAGTAATATAAATTTTTTCCACGGCAGCTCTTGGTTAAATCTGAATTGTTTGCACTGCAACAGCTTTAATTAGACAAAAAACCTTAAATAAATAAGTATGATAAGATGCTATCCTACGATCTCAACGAGCGCTTGCTAACTGCCGTACACAGCGGAGACTTTGGACAGGCCCTTAACTGTCTCATCGAGGGTGCCCAGGCCACCTACGTGTCCTCCTCTTGCGGTCGCACTGCTGTTGGCACCGCCGCTCTTCTCGGCGACGCTGAACTACTCGAACTACTGGTCCAGTCCTGTGAGGAGCCCCAGCTGAATCTCTTCCATCCGAGTAAGTTGAACGACTTTAGTTGGCCAGCAAAGGGTTCATGGCCAACAGCTGTAAGCGCAGAAAATCAATGAGTCGGACAATGCAACAAAAGTTTCCCCCAACCCACACAATTTTGACATTAACCCCATGCGGCTTGGCCAAAATAGATGTACATTTTTAGGCCGCTAATTTGAATTTAGTTTGAGATTTTGTTTGTTTTCCGTTTTTTTCTGGTGTTTTAAAAATAGAACTAATTATTTTAGCTTTAATTGGCTTAAAATTTTATTGTTTAATATTTTTTTTATTTAGCATATTTCTGTTGAACTCAAAATTGATTTCCAATTGGTTATTAATATTTTAGACGCATATTTTTATGTTTATTTTTAAAATATATTAAAGTAACAAAATACCTTTTTTTTTAGCTAAAAATTTAATTTAAACATTGGGTTCCCTTTAAATAAATTCATTCAAAATTAAAATAATGTTCTTACAAAAATTCTAATAGTCAAAAAATGCTGTGTTTTAAGCCTTATTGATCAAGATAATATTCGAAACATTTATATTTAATACATAAAAAATAAGATGGTTCTTTGCGCACTTCATTTTAAAAACTTCAGACTATTTCGAAACATTTCCAGAAACTATAACTGATAAAAATGTAGAACTAGGAGCATGAATAAACAATAGCTATATTATACTAAGAAGACAATCAGTTCCACAATTGAGCCTTAGAGATAAATTAAAATTAAGATAAGAGATTTCACAAGAGAATTAAATAGAATTTTATAAGATTTAGTTGAAATATTTAAACGGTTTTAGAAAGCAGAAAATTCCAAAATTTGTCAACGAAACTACCTAAAAACTATCAAATGAAGTAGCAAAATGGGGATGATTGCAAAATTTCAGTTTCCGATCGAAATTCCATCAATTAAATAATTTTTGGCATGCGTTGAGCCTTTCAAATGCTTCCTCCCCTAAAAACGATCAGCTGTCCTTGCCTTTATAGGGGAGGATTGGGATCGTTAAATCGCTCTAGGGTGGTCTCAAACCTAGAAAACCAACGCAACCAACTTTGTAGCGCAGTGTAGCACTCGGCAATGACCCCAATTTGTAGCGCAGTCACAGAACAAACAGAGAGTATAAAAGAACAAAGTTGAAGGGGTCAGAAGAGAGAACCGGTTATGCGAGGTGTAAGCAGCGAAGCAGAGACAACTCTGAAAACAAATAATTTTCGTAGTCGAATCAGTTTTTTGACAGCAGTCTCAGTGCCAGGTAGTTACTTGCTTTGAAGTCTGTCAAAATCTGTGAACACTCAAATTTTTAATGGTATAAAATTCTTGGTTTCTTGGCTACCGCAGCGCACAGTGACACTTTGGAGATTGAGAGCACACCGGACGGCATGGAGAAGCTGGAGTGGGTGGATGAATTCGAGGGGGAAAGCTGGTCTGATAACGATGGACCCGACGGCGGGAATGGGGGCGGAGGCGGTGAGGATTCTCAGCTTTATCATTACTATGCCAAGACCTTTGAGAACACCGGAGAGTTTCTCATGCAATGCTGTCCCAATTGTCGGCAACAGGATCCACATCTCTATGACTCGGATTTGGCCACGCCTCTGCACTACGCGGCCGCCTGGGGACATACTGAGTGCGTTGCTGTGCTGCTCAAGCATCAGGCGCCCATCAATGTGGTCAACAGCGAGGGTTATGCTCCGCTCCACGTAGGCGCCGGCTACGTTGAGGTCACCCGACTGCTGATCAAGCACGGAGCGCTGGTGAATGCCAAGACGCTAAGCGATGGAAAGACAGCTCTGCATCTGGCCATCGAGAATCGCTGCAATGCATCCGCTCTGCTGCTGCTGCAGACAAACATCAATATCAATGAGACAGACGATGAGGGCGAAACACCACTGATGCTGGCCATCATTTGTAATCTCCACGAGCTCACCGTAGAGCTAATCAATCGCGGTGCCCGCATCAATCTCCAGGACAAACGAGGCAACACCGCGTTCTACTTCGCAGCCCTTGGCAGGCATCTGCTGTTGGCCCAATTGCTGCTAGATCGGGGTGCTCGCAGATTGCCCTCACATCATCTGCTGCATCATTGTGTGGGTCACAGAACGGCTGACTATGAGATGGTCAAACTGCTGCTGGAGTACGGTGATAGTCTCAGTGTGAGGGACTGCGACAATTGTACGCCTATAATGCTGGCCATACACCGGCAGCTGCCCAAGATGCTCGCCTTCATGCTGGACGAGGCGGAAAAGCAGCGGGCGCAGGGAATATACACAGCTGCACAGGATGAGGGTCTGCTGCTCTTTGCTGTGCAGCAGATCGAGGACGTGGGTGAATTCACGAGCATACTCCGCATACTGCTAGCCAAATTGCCAAGTGCTCGTCGGGATTTGTACAGCAGCTTTAAGGCGCCCACACTTGTGTGTGGCTTTGTCTACAGGGAAACGCCGCTGGCACGTGCCATCATCCTACAGAGATTGGACATAGCACAACTGCTGATCAAGGAGGGCTGTAATCTCTCACAGATCTCAGCGGAGCATGTGATCAATGATCTGTGCTCCGACTCCAATACCGACGCCACACAGCGCATCATATTGCTGCAACTCTTGGCTCATGCAGGGCTAAAGGTTCCTCCACTTCTAGTCGAACGCAAAGCCAAGGAGTCGGCGTTGGAGCAGGAGCTACGACAGTTGTCTACACAGCCACGTACACTGCAATCTCTGTCCCGGCAGGTGATACGCCGGCAACTGTTGCTGTCACTGCAGCAACATGCGGCACTTCATCAGCAATATACAGCCACAGAGCAGAGCTCCACTCTGGCACGCATTGTAAACGAGGAGCTGTGCATGCCAGCGACTCTGAAGAAATATGTCAGCGAGTTCTCCGATCTACCCACAATACGTGGCCCGCATTTGTGTCATCGTCTCATACGATCCATTGAATCGTGGGATTAATCGTAGGATTAATTGATTGACAACATGCGGAAATTGTGTGCAATTTCTAAAATATGTATTTAGTTAATAATTAATTAATGTTTGTAATGTGTAATGTAGCATAAGTATGTTTAGTTTGTATATTGCCCCATAGTGGATAGTGAGTAGCCCCCATATATAGTATATCGTAATTATATCTATATTATATCTGTCACATAGTTTTACTTTACTTTCACAATGCCAAAGTTTTACTTTTCAAATTGCAATTATTTTAAATTTAAATTCTGCATACAGGTTTTTAGCGTTATTAGTTTTTGTTTGTTTTCGAAAGATATTTGACAACAAATAAAGATTAATTGGAAAAATTATATATGTAAAAAATATTTTGCGCTTACAATTTACAGTTTAACGATTTGAAAAATATACATTATAAATTGTCTACACCTATTGTGTCTAGTTACACACGTTTAATACGCATTTTCTAATACGCATTTGGGTCATTTGAAATGTTGCCACGAATACGCTGTATTCCAGTATCGTACGGGGGCTTTCTCCATTAGAAACTAATGATTAACTTCAGTTTAGGGCTTTAGTAGCAGCTTGAAATCATCATTGGCATTCTCCATTATATACTCGAATGCAATTTTATCCTTTTTATCCTTGAGTAGCTTCAACTCTGGCTGCTCCTTCAACAGATAGCGACACACCTCCAGTTGTCCACGCAGTGCTGCCCGATGCAACGCACTCTGCCCGCACTCGTCTTGGAGCAGGAGATTTGCCTTGGGCTGCTCCGCCAGCAGTTTGACTATGCTCAGGTGACCTGCAATAAGGGAAAGTATAAGTTAGTTAATTTACTGCCAGCTACAAACTACAAATCCTTAAGGTTTAACTCCGACTTACCCATCATAGCAGCTCGATGTAGTGCCGTTGCACCCGCCTTGGTCACCGCATTCACATCTGCCTTGCCCTCCTCTAGCAGCAGCTTGCAAATCTGCTCGTTGCCATTGCGAGCGGCATAATGTAGAGCTGTGTAATCGCAGTCATCTCGAGCCATGGCCTGACCCTTCTTTATGAACTCACGCACGCGCTCCAGTTCATTGTATATAGCTAGAAGAACGACAAGTTATTTTAATTTGTGTTCTCAACTAAAAGTACTGGTAAGTGATTCCCACCTGCATTCCAAATGCCACGATCGAAGTCCATGTCGGAGAGTGTTTGCTGTGCCGGCTGCGTTTGCTTGTGGCACTTGCAGTTGTCTGCATTATGATGATCCATTTTTTCTATGCTTTTCCTTTTCTTTTTCCTTGTTGATTGAACAAACTATGATGACGATGATGCGATTGACTTGATTTGACTGACTGACTGATTTAATATGATTGATTAAACTTCACGCTGCATGGTCCAACAGATTTCAGCCTCGCCGCAACTGCAGACAACTTTATAGCTGAGCTGAGCTAGGGTATTTAGCATTACCATTGGCGGTACGGCGACTAAAACTCCATTGACACACGCCTTAACCGAAAGCCTTTGGGACAGGGCCTGTACCTCGGCTTGATTTAGACCAAACACAGTGCAAGTATAATCATGCAGTGATCCCTTAACGGTCACATAGGCAAATGTGCCCTCCGTTTGTAAAATCGGTACGGGTATGGTCACAACATTTGCCGGACAACCGGGAATTGATGTGGCCGATGGCGCTACCTGTGGTGGGCACTCGCAATTTAATGTGGACTCCTTTGGTGCGGTTGGTGGCTGATTATCGGTCATACTTTGCTCTTATAAACACTAAACGCACATATATTTATATATATATATATATATAGTTTATATAGTTATGAAAACGATTCCTTGGGGATTTAACCGAACAATAGAGTTGTTTCACAGGAAAATTCTATTCTCTTCTACACTATATTCTGTTGTGGTTTTTTGCTTGGTTTTCCCTTGCTCTTTAGGTTGCTATAGTTTTGTCTTTTTCCTACATATACATTACACACACAGTACACACACACTCACACTTAGATACAGAGACACGCACAACTAAGTAAATGGATAGAAATTTGAAGATATTGACAAATTGATTGCGCAAACGAAAATAAAATAGAAAATACGAAATGAAGAATTTACTCGGGCGAATCAACCTTGTGATAATTGCCTAAACTTGCCGCCTCGCGACCAATATTTGATAGATTTTCACGGACAACTGATACGGTTTCGGACTCGGGTTCTGGCTCGTCAAACTCCTTGCGCATGGTCCACATATACTCGTTGTAGTCCTGTTTTACTGCCGTCGACGAACTGGCCACAACTCGAAAACCTAAAATCTGCTGTGCATAAAAAAACAAACCAATTAAAATTCTAATCATTTGTAGGAGTTACTTTAACATTTTTTTCTGGGAATGTTCTACAGATCTCTAGAAATGGAAAACCAAATTTAATGCTTTAAAAGCATGAAACTTTTAACTAAAATGATTTTAAAATGTATTAAATACATAAAAAACTAGTATTTTTATTTGATAAACCATTAATATACGGAATAAATTGAATAAATTAAGGAACTTGGAAGCCTTCTGGAAGATTTTGTAGTGACCTTTTTATTCAAATTAATAAAAATATGATCTGTTGATGATCTAAGAAACAGGGAATTATAATTTGCAAATATACAAATGACGACATACTGAATAATTAATTCTTGACACTTTTTTCAGTTTCTTTCTACACTTACATATATTATACAGATATCAGGCTTGGCTTATTAAAAATAATTTATGTGAATTTTTATGAGTAAAACTGTAACAAACACAGTTGGACAATTTTAAGGTTTAAATAAAATATTTCACTTCAAACAAGAAAGAAAAGTACAGTCGAACACGCCCGACCGTATAATACTCTCTGCGTTTATTCCCAATTATAATACTTAAATCGGTATTCAGACATTACAATAGATAGTTCTTGTATTAGAATACGTTAAAACAAAAAAAAGATAAGCATAATCAAGCATACATGTGTTTGTCTGTATGTACATACAAATTCGTTTGACGTTAAATGTATGCACATACATATGTGTGTATGAATACTATTGGTCGGCACGACTAGCGCTGTCTCTCTCGCGCTCATTGCTTTAGAATAAAATCTTTGTTGCTGCATTGCTTTCTTGTTTATGGTCGGATTCTTATGAAACTTTCTGGAGAGTTTGACATGATACGTCTTCAAACGAATCATAAATAACAACACTGTACGATAAGAATAAATGCTTTAAAAAAGGCATGCAAGTTTGAAATTTACTTTTATTTCTTGCGGAAAAAGGGGGCGTGGCAGCCCAAAACTTTTGATGTCATTGGATTTATGCGGCCTTTAGGAACACGTGTACCAAAATTGGTATTCCTAAGTGCCATAGTTACTGAGATATTTGCTTTAAACACCTATTTATTCCGAGGTATGTCTAGTTTTTTGCTCATTGTGGGCGAATGGGGCGTGGCATCGAAAAAAAAAAAGATTCTTGTATTGACTGACTAAATATCGAGTCGATAGAGACCAAATTCGAACTTGTAGCTCTTACCATCTCTGAAATCTGTGTGTTCATACGGACGGACAGACGGTCAGACGGACAGACGGCCAGACGGACAGACGGACAGACGGACATGGCTATATCGACTCGGCTTGTGATTCTGATCAAGAATATATATACTTTATGGGGTCTGCCACGCCTCCTTCTGCCTGTTACATACATTTGCACAAACCCAATATACTCTTGCAGAGAGTATAAAAACAATAAAACTTCCGTAAATGGAAAAAACCTCTAGAGATCAGCAGAACCAAAACCTCAAAATAATACTGGCGATTATACTTGCCTCTAGCGCTGATAGAATGCGACACGGATGCACTAGATACACAATCGTGGACTCATCACTGTAGCCGCCACAAGAGAATTTGTTCAACTGTTCAATATCGTCAGCTGAAAATGCCGGTGGAATGTGTTCATTTAGCGCTTATCTTTTTTTTTTTATCATTTTATCTATTTATATTTTTGGGGTTTATTATTGTGTAGTTTGCAGTGTTTGTACAGCAAAGCATGACAAGCTCGGCACAATGATAAAAATAATAATAATAATCAAACTCTCGGTGAGCGCATGACGTCAGCGCTCACTGTATGTGTGTGAGTGTGTGTCTCTGTCTGAGTGCTAATTAAACAAAAGTCGAGACCTATAAATTTGTAAAGATACAATTTTTGAACGATTCATATTGGAAAATATTTATACAACTCTTGATTAATCTGAAAGTGCATTGACTTTTAACGTAATAAATAAAAAGCAGCACAGAACGAAAATGTAGTAAAAAGTTCTATATATGGGAGTGTATCTACGTGAGTGTGTGTGTGTGTGTGTGCCTCACCATGCAATCTACAGGCGTAGTTCAACTGCACTCAGCGCGAAACCAAATGAAACTGACGACGACTCAATGTGCGAGCAAAGCAAGAAACAAAAAAATGGAAAGAGCGAAAGAGAGCGAATACGAAAGACAGAGAGAGGAAGAGAATAAATACTTGTGGCTTTGAAATGCCGAAGCTGAAATGCTCTTTGGTAACTTTATTATTTAATCAATGCAAACAGGTTTGGAGTTTTTTTAAGCAAACAAGTGAGTAAATGCCAAAAGTGAATTAATAACCCAATTTTTAACAGATGTTTTAAAGCTTTATAAAGATATTTACACAGTGCCAATTCAAATCATAGCTTAGAGCATTCAAGTGTCGATGCACTCACCTGTTTAAATCACACACAAGTAAGTATATAAGAAATACCTGTATGTAGTGAGTGTAGAATAAAAGGTGCATTTGTTTATTAAAACCGCAATATGTTTGCAGTTGGGTTGAAAAGCGAAAGCAAGTGTTTAATTTGATTTGATAAACAAATTTTGCAGTGTGCATAATATTTGTGGATGCTACTGTTCGGGAGGCCCTTCACACCGACACACACACATACACAGGCAGCCAAGGCCGGGCCATTCAGAAAGTAGCTGACTGTGCACACATAGAGAAACTACCGAAGAAATGAGAGAAACAAAACAAAGAAAGAAAAAAAAAACAGACGCTCAAATGTTGTGGGTGATAGACACTACATGTCTGTCTATGTGTGAGTGTGTGTGTGTGTGTCTGTGCAAGTGTGTGAATGACAAAGCACTCTTTAAATTAATTGTGTCGCGCAATAAATGTAAAAAAAAACTATAACAGACAAAAAGAAGAAGAAGACTAAGTAACTCAACAATCAAACTGGCCATTAAAAACGCCAAAGAAATATATGTAGTTCAAAAATAATAAAATAACTGTTACGATTGTAGAAGTGGCTTCTAGGGTGCTCTACACTACTAGCGTGAAGAGAGGTCTACTTATAAGATTTTTTGTTTTGTTTTGTTTTGCTGATTTTTTATGATTTACCTTTCAATCCAGAGACGAGTACACGCCATGGATATTTGTGACTGTAGGAGGCTAGATTGCCGCGTATGATAATGTACGGCATTTGGTATGATTTTACTTTATTTTTCTCCTCTTTTTTGCTTGTTTTGTCTTTCTTATTTGCTATCAATTAGCGCGGGCGGGGCGTGGATAGAGTTGGAGGTCGTTGTAAAGTAACCGGTTCAAACTCGTTACTGACCGAAAAAACGACTGACTCAAATGAAATTTGTCGCACAACACGACAAAAGCTAACTGCTGCGCTGACTGAAGGCTGGCTCACGACTGAATTTGGTTTTCAAAGCTTAGAGGTTTTCCCCAACGTCAGATGGTGCAGTAGTTGTAGTGGTTAGTAGTGGTTGCTTGCTTGTTGTTGTTGTTAAGTTTGCTTACTTTTGTTTATTATTAATAGGCTCTGTGTCGATGCGTCGCTCGGGGCGCGCTCTCTGAAATGGTTAGCAACTTTATTGGATTAACCTACAAATGTTAGCAATGCACAGCAGTATTGAGCAATAGATAATCCCTAGCTTTTTGTCAGGATACAAAACAGAGAGAGATAGAGAGCGTGAGAGAGCAAACCCACACGCACACGCACATATATTTGTGGTTTACCCCAATCAGGTGGCGCTCTGACCAGTTGCATGTTTAGCGCGAGTCACCACCGATTGACCATTCACAATTACAATTACAAGGGTTTGCTATATATAATTAGACGTTACTTGCCTCACACCAAAATTAATGAACATTTCCGTAAGTCAACTAAAAATAGTAGTAGCAGTCGAGAGAGCGCGGTCAACAACTTTTTACATAAAGCTCGATTTGTATTGCACCACACAAGCACACACACAGGCACACACACAAATGCTTACACCCCCTTAATGAGCCCCATGACATCCTTTCAATTGCGAGCTATCGTATCCTTTTGCGTGTTTTGCACACACAAAAAATAAATAAATAAACGCGCGAGTCATAAAAGAAACTGTTTGCACAAACAGCCGCTACAAATTAGGTGCTGCCTCAATGATGTCATTTGAATTTAATCAAATTTCAATTCCCGTTTTCTTCTGCACTGGCTCAGCTCAGGTTGCGGGTATTTTCAGTTTTCTCACTTTTCATTAATTGCTACCTTTGGTTACTCACTTTTCTTCTGTGGTGGCACAATTTATGTGTGCAAAAACTGTTCGACTGTTGTTAAATTAACCGAATAATTGTTGATTTCAACTGTTTTATTTAAACTTTTTCCAAATTTTGGCAAATCAGCGAAATTTTTATTTGCAATAACAATAGCTAGTGATGTGCAGCAGTATCGATATGCACAGCGATTGTTGCTTTCTTCGAGTAACGGCGATATCGATATCCTCATATCGATATCTGTTTGTTAGTTTTTTGGATAAGCGCAGAAAAGATGCTGCATTTGTTTTAGCGTGCTACTTTTATGTAAATAATAGTTTTTAAAATGTTTATAATTAGTTAAAATTTGTAGTAAAACAACAACAGTGTGAATTTGCAACTCATAAGAATTGGCAGTAGTTGCAGCTTAGCAAAATATTTGCCGCAGAAAGAAAAAACTTGGGTGTTCGTCCCTAACAGCTGGTAAGAAATTCATCAATTTTAAACGAGATGTTTAGATACAATTTACATATATACTTGTGCTTGTATGCGTATTTCAGGTTACGCAAATTCATTGACTGGGTTCATTGGAGTTCATAAATATTTTTTGGCTATTGCGTGTTGCCGGCAGCTAGAAAATCTCAAGTACCACAAATCTCCCAGTGCCCAGGTTGTTTATTCCCGTGGCTCTCTCTTCCTCTCTCTCCCACTCTTTTTGTGTGAGCCTTTGTGTGTGTTTTCTTTCACTCAGCATCCAGCAAGAGCCAAGAGGCTAACAATCGACTTTAGTGTGCGCCCGACGACCAAACCGTAAACAACAAACGCCAGCGCTGCGAACATTTTCTGCGTTTTCCACGAATTTATACATAAACAAAACATACGGGAGCTTATAATGCCCAGAACTATGCAATTTTGGCCAATGTTAGTGTGCTGTGTGTTGGCCATTCTGGCAGCTGTTGGACCAATGCCCACCCATGGCGCTGTGGCCAGCAGCCACAAGCACGAGAAGCACAACAGCAAGGAGCGGGTTAAGGACGGCGTCTTTGTACCGCGTGATGCACACCATCATGGCGAGCATGGAGAGCATAATGTGGAGTTTGACCATGAGGCCATTATAGGTGGGTACCCGGATAAAATTGAGTCACGTGGTTTGTTTTTAGCATATTACACATAATTTTGGCACTTTATAGCTTAACATATTGTTTATTTCTTGATATGTACATACAGATGTATGAATTTTTTTTTTGATGAGAATTCTTCACTCTTCATTGAAATCGTTGCTCATTTTGTATACTCTTTTGTAAAAAGTGTTTTACTACAGTGTAGATATATGTAAAACTTTAAGGAGGTTGGTAGTAATCCATCCACAGCTACTTTTATGAGAAAGGCTTAGATTTGATAATAATATATTTAACAATTATATAGTTTTTCGGGATTAGTTGGAAGTTAAAGATAGGGCATCCAATCTTCGGCGTAACTAGTGTTTTGCCTTTAAATATTGTGGATTTTGAAAAACACACGTCATGCTAAGTGTGTCCATTGTGCACACACGTACTCTGTGTTTTTTGGGTCTCATCTCCAAAGATTCTTATGCATATTTGTTGACTCTTCACAGGAAACACAAAAGAGGCACAGGAATTCGACACCCTAACGCCGGAAGAGTCGAAACGACGCCTAGCCATACTCATTAAAATGATGGATTTGAACAAGGATGAATTTATCGATCGACATGAATTGAAAGCATGGATATTAAGGTCTTTTAAGTGAGTGTTGTTTGTTGATTAACCCAGCTAACCAAAGCCCCAAAAATAATGCTTATGTAAAGCTTACACAACTGGCGCATGTAACTGTAGTAATTTGTAATTCATTAAAACATTATTAACTTTCCTTCTATGCTCTATAGGAAACTATCTGAAGAGGAAGCTGCCGACCGTTTCGAGGAGATTGATCTGGATTCGGATGACATAATTACTTGGAAAGAGTATTTGCAGGACACTTATGCCATGGAGGATGAAAACTTTAAGAAGGAAGTTATCGATTTTGACAGCTATGAGGATGAGCAGAACATGATAAAACAAGACAAGGAAATGTTTAATGCAGCGGACTCCAACAAGGATGGCAAGCTCACCATGGAGGAGTATGTGTTCTTTCAAAACCCCGAAGAGCATCCACAAATGTTGCCCATACTGCTGGAGCATACAATGCAGGACAAAGACACCAATCACGATGGCAAAATAGATTTCCAGGAGTTTGTTGGCCAGGCGGCAGCACATCACGACAAGGAGTGGCTCATAGCAGAAAAGGAACGATTTGACAAAGATCACGACACAAACGGCGATGGTATACTTACGGGAGATGAGGTGAGTTAGCTTTTATCTAGACGAATCCTACATAGAACCTACATAACTACTTTCTTTTCTAGGTGCTGTCCTGGATTGTGCCCAGCAATACTGCTATTGCCAACGATGAGGTGGATCATCTGTTTATTTCCGCGGATGAGGATCACGACGATCGTTTGTCCTACTTGGAAATACTCAACAACTACGATACATTCGTTGGCAGCGAGGCCACCGACTATGGTGATCATTTGCAGAACATAAATCACATAACCGATGAGCTGTAAATTGGCATGGGACAGAACATATCACGAATTTGCTAGAGGATCTGTGCTTAGTATTGTATTTTTTATTCATTTAGTTAGTAAATTTATGTTTTATTCATGCAAATTGTGTTCTTTACATGATCATTTCGAAATTATACATAAGCAAAAATGTAGTAATTTAAATAGACACCAAAAAGAATCTACAAATATTAAAACATAGCTTACGAACACATATAATATTTAATAAATAATTTATACTAAATTATTTGTCTGTTGTGTGTATGTGTATTTGAGTGTATTGTGTATGTGTATTGTTTATTGTTAAATGTGATTAACGTACTTAAAGCCTATTAATCTATAAATGTTATACAGTTTACAAATAACTTGTATTGTATATTATTTGATCTTAAATGTTATACATAGTTAAATAGAGATCAATCGAGATTTTTGACTAGAATTCATAAAGTTTTTGCTTAAATTGTACAATTTAATAATTTGTTAGCTGACTAATGGGCTACCAATGTGAACAATTTGAACAATCTGGATGCCATAACGTGCTTTCTTTGACTAGATTTCACACTCGTACCACAAAAATACATATACATATTCATATACTTAAAGCTATGTATTATATTAAGATTACTTAAATTCATTATTATATTATGCGTTAAGTGTATGTTTTTTTTGCTATACTGGTTCGATTTATGTATTTCTTTTTAAACCCAACTCTTGTCTCTGTCTTATATCACAAATATTGCACCTAATTGGCCTATTACCGGAAACATTTTAGCTACAATTTTTTAACAAAAATTTACAGAAAATCTAAAATAAACAAAAACAAAATGTAACAGTTTAAGTTACCCAGAGTAATTGTTATAATTATAATAATGAATTGCAATACATGAAATTTACAATTGAACTCATATTATAACCGTTTGTTCCTCTCATAATTATATACTCGTATGTTCTGTTTCTTCTTCTGTTCGCCCCCAAACTATGGCACAATACTCAGTTTCACGGGACTTCTTCATTAATTCTTCATCTTAATCATAGTTCATCAAGCACATGTCGTAATCACCTACCTACAATGTACATAGATATATCAAATATATATATACTATAAACATTTACACAAATCCCACATCCTAAAATCTTCAAAATTCAAAACGAGAAATCTTTCTAGAAATCACACAATATATCATAGTTGTCTACCTGACGCAGTGGTTCCATGTCATCAATAACCTCGCCTAAATATTCACTAATTGGCAACGGTAACTTGAGTTTCTCCAGATCGGCTGTAGTACGCAATCTACGCATTATCACTGCCCTACAACGATCCTGAAGATTAACAAACTCACGACGAGCACACTTCAATGTCATTTCCGTCTTGGCTGCCGTGGAGCATACGATGGGGTACAGCGGTTCTTCCACCTGTAAGCAAATGTTTTATTTAAATTAGGTTTTCGGGGAATAGTTATTTAATCTATTTAAATTTCTCAAAATTTATTATAATAAATTCTACTGAAATTTTATAAAAACTTGTTAACAATTTCTAGTGCTGTTAAGTAGTTTTAACGCAACGTAGCTACTAATCCCTTAGCTTAAACTTGGCCTAACTATTTGTGTGGGTTTGTAATTCATATATTTATTAATCTCACCTTGTCTAATCCCCTGAAGGCCACGCCCAGGCATTTCCCATCCTTGTAATAGGTCAAGGTTCCCTCAATGCCATCATAGAGCACACCAATTTGTGTGGGATGATTTTCGCGAAATCGTTTCGTATACAACAGCGCCACGCCTTTATGCCACAAAACGCCTGCAAATAAATAAATAATTAAATAAATGTTTTCTTTTAAGGATAGTTTACTGATTACTTACCTTTGTGTGAGAGTCCCCAGCCGTGTTCGTTCTCGCCGAGCATGTTGCGAAAGGCGTTCGCATGAAGTCGACAATTTTTGGTGCCTATGCCAAACATGATCGACGTGCCGAATACCCTTTGCGAGACATGCAGTTCCCAGTAGTAGCGTCCATTGTTTAGCGGTCGTTTGCCCTGGATGCCGGCGGTACCTTTGCTCCAATTGGGATGGAAGTGTACGGTTCGAAAGTTGGGGCCACTTAGGACAACCTCCTTGGAACGATGCCGCTTACTCCATGTCCAATTGTCCTCGACGCCGTGCACCAAAGGGCAAAACATTGATGAAGATGACGATGATGATGGGGATGAGGATGAAGATGTTGTTGTTGGCATTGCTGTTGTTAGCAAACACTTGTCTTGGCCATCACCACAAGCGTTCTCACAACGTGCATGAGCATGTTGACGTCGTCGATGTTGTTGTTGTTGCTGTTGTCGTGTTGTCTGTGATTGCATCTGCGCTTGAGATTGAGGTTGTTCCACTTCCAAATCGGACATTGTTGCGAAAAAAACTTGTGAAAATCGGTTGCTTGAGCATTCACAGCAAATTTTATTGTATAAAGTGAATAAAGCCTACTTGATGCTCCCCAAACAATTGCCTGACAGCCACTACAAATGGCTCGTTATCAACTCGGGAGGCCTTTGTGCTTGCTCCTGTATTTGCTCCTCTGCTATCTCCTCCGCTTGTGAGGGCGCTAACGAGCCGTAGCCACTGCTCAGGGAGCTGACACTGGGACTGTTTTGATAGCTTGTATAATTTGAGTAGCTAGAATAGCTGGAGTAGCTTGGATAGCTGGGATAAGTTCTTCTTGGCTGCTCTAGACTGCGTTTTAGTTCCCGGCGTATGCGACGCTGTTCTCGGTAATCCTTCTCAGCGCCTGGTCCTCCGCCGTTACCCCCTGCCAAGCCTCGCGTGTGCAGCTGCAGATGGAAGTGATGTCGGCAATAGCCTTGTGGACTGTGGGCACAAAAACGACAAGCTTCCAGATTTGCACCGGCACCGAGTGGCAGTATGGGCTCCAAAATGCGACGCTTTTGTTTCCGTTTGCTCTGCTCCAATTCGAGGTGCTCCAAGTGCTTAAAGGCCTTACGATCGCCGACCGTTTCGGCCACCTCCTGGAGCAGACGTGCGTTCCGCGGAAAGCATCTGTCGTGGATGTGCAGCACCAGACGTTGGCAGTAGAGGCACAGCGATTGGAATAGCAACAACAGCACGATAATCATATAGACCAAATGGGGTTGTTCTCCGCTCTCTTGTTCTTCCTGTGTTTTCGTGGGGGTTAACTATATGTACCAGGGCTGCGTCTTGGGGTGGGAGGTGAGTGTCTGCAGCTCTTCCGGTTTTTTGTGCCCAACACTTCTTACACTTTTTTGTTAACAAATGTTATTTTATTTCGCTTGCCACATTTTGCATACACGCGTTTTTTTGCCCTATTTTCTGCTACTTTTTGTTAACTTTTTATTTGTTTTTCTGGCCGTTATCGCTAACTTTTCGTAACTCCCATTAAATGGTGTCAACGGTCTACGCACTCCGCTCACTGCGCTCTACACTCGCCAATGTCTCGCTGTCGTCTGCTCGATTTTTCCAATTTGAATCCAAAAATCTACCCCTATTTCCTCAACACACACAGCTGGAACGAGTCGGTTTATTTTATTATATTTCTTTACCGTACTTGTCTTCTTTCCACCACCAATTGGAATTTGTATGTGTGCTTAGACATATCATTATCATATGGTATCGTATGCCACCCTCTGTTCCCCAACCTGCAACCCCTACCCCCAAATGAGCAGACCTAACCCTCGACATGCGCACAAGTGTCTGGTTTGTAAGCAAAGTGGTGAGTTTCCCTGAACATCGGTGTATTGCATGATTTTTGGATAACACTGAGCAGCAGAACAGTAGAATTTTGACCACAAAACCACCCTCATACCGCCCATCTTCAACCCCTCAACGAGTTGTGCATGAATTTAAAAAATCAAGGGAAATAAAAGATAAAAAACTAATCAGCTGAGCTAAAATACCTAAAATCAGTTTTTAACTTCAGTCAAAGATATTGGATTTTGATAATCGGGAAGTAGATGAAAGAGAAGATATAGAAGTTATATGGAAATTTAAACAAGCTGTAGGTATTTCAAGTCCACAGGCTCGAACTAAAGTCAAAAATTAAACAGCTGAGCTAAATGATCTAAATTCAGTCCTCAGTTTAAAAGTGGAGATATGGAAATCGGTGTTAGGTTAAAAATAAATAGGCATGATCAGCTTTTACTCTATTACCTTTTCTTTAAAACAATTTTTAAGACCCTTCGACGACAGCACTTAATAAATCCTAATGAATTTATAAAAGTTTCTTTATTTTTACCATTTTTTTTCTTGTTTGTTTCATAAGCTTAAAAAGTTTCCAAAAGTTGTGTATGTAGCACTGGCTGATTACCGATTTTCTAGCAGGGATCTACAGCTAAATCTGCTGCAAAAATTGCATAATCCGAGGATCGATTTGATGGCCTTTGACTCGATTTTCTTGTACATATTACCAGGCTAGTTTATTATTTTCTTGATTTACTTAACTTACACGTAACTAAGAAGCAGTTTACATTTGTTTAGAACATTGTTTTGGTAACGATTAAAAAAATGGCAGATACAAAAATGGCATCGAGTTCCGCTTGGATCGGAGCGGAGCTTTTGTGGTAATTTTCTTACTTTTGTTTTTTGGTTTTCTTTTGGTTAGTTTAAGGAATTTGGTAGCAGTGTTTGTTGTTGTTGTAAATATGTGTGTGTTTGTGTGTGTGTCGTTGTATGTGTGTGTGTTGGTGTGTGTTGTCGTTGGTATATTTAAGGCATTACATTTAGATTAAAATTATTGCGTGTGGCGTGATCCGCTTATGAGGAATTCTTCACACAGACTTGACACCTGGAGACACGAGACAACAGACTGCCAGCCTTGATGGTTTCCTGTTGGGGCTGCTGGAACTGTTCGTTATCCTCGAGCGTGACCATCCAGAAGCTAGTCATGGTCTCATAGAAATGGCAGTGACCCTTCGCACCATTGCACTCAATGAACGGTGTGGCACGGAAGTCCTCCAAGCAGGATCCCGGCGATTGTAGTGCCTGACCACCGCCGCCATTGCCAACGGCCGTGTGCTAAAAAAAACCAATGAATTAATTAACTTTCTTTGTGAATAACATACTCGATTCTCACCATAAGGAAACTGTAGCCGATCCAGAGACCTTCCCAGCCGTTGGGGCAATTGGGTATCGCCAGCGATTGACTGTGCACGGCAATCACATTGGCTGGTGCCTCACAGACAACGCAACGTGAAATGTACTTGCTAATCTCTTGATTATTTACGGGCATCATCGGTATGGGGGCCGATGTCGAAAGCCAGAAGCTCTTGTCGTTACGCGATGCATAGTTGCACACATTGTTCTGTCCGCAGGACAGTACTGGCAGTGTTGAGAAGCGTGGCACACAGGAGCCGGGCGAGCCGAGATCTTGATTATGAGCATAATCATTGCCATCGACATACAGTAGCGAATAGCCAGTCCAGAGTTCAACATGTCCGGGTGCACACTGTGGCACTTGATCGTTCTGACTATGACGTGTCAGCAGTATGCCGGTCAGGTAATCCTGGGCAGAAGTGCAGGCCAAACCTGGCTCTCCCTTGTAGCCAATGGCACCGACGGCACCTTCCAGACCAATCAAACCTTGTTCACCGCGCTCTCCCTTGATGCCAGGACGACCAATGGCACCGGTTAGACCAATCTCTCCGCGTTCTCCCTTCTCACCACGCTCTCCTTGCATGCCAATGAGACCACGTTCGCCAGTGCGACCCATCTCACCCTTTTGTCCATCGCGTCCTGGATGTCCAGGCTCACCCTTGGGGCCGGGTGGTGGCACAAGGCCGGGCTCACCCTTTTGACCACGTTGTCCGGGAAGACCGTCACGACCGTCATGGCCCTTGGGACCAGTGAATCCTTTCTCGCCAGGTGCACCAACTGGACCTGGATGTCCGTCCATGCCGGGCATGCCCATATCACCCTTAAGACCAGCCAAGCCAACTAATCCAGGAGGACCGGCGATACCTTGCTCTCCCTTATCACCCTTTTGTCCCTCGAAGCCAGCAACACCGCGTTCTCCCTTTGGTCCAGGGTAACCAGCATCTCCCTTCATTCCTTGCACACCATCAAAGCCAGCGGCTCCATCCATACCAGGAGCTCCAGTCATACCGCGCTCTCCCTTGGGACCCATGGGACCAATTGGACCGGGCAAACCAACCAAACCAGCGTTACCAGGTAGACCAGCCAAACCGCGTTCGCCCTTCATACCAGGCATACCAGGGGCACCTAGAGTTTATGAAAATGTAGTGTTAAGCTTTAAAACTTTGACTATTTTGAAGAGTTTCTCTTCATACCTTCACGTCCGTTCTTGCCAGCACGTCCGGGCAATCCCTTTTCTCCCTTGATCACTGGTCCAGGGAAGCCGGTCTCGCCGCGCAAGCCCATGTCTCCCTTGGCACCCACGAGTCCAGGCAGTCCAGCGATGCCAGGTGGTCCAGTTAGACCACGTTCACCCTTCTCTCCAGCATAACCAATGAGACCGGTTTCACCCTTGCTTCCCTTTTGACCGGGCTGTCCAGGCATGCCATGCAAGCCGGGAGCACCCTTGTCTCCTTTAACGGCGTCAACCACAGCTGCGGGTCCCTGAAGACCCTTCTCTCCCTTATCACCCTTCAAACCACGTTCTCCTTGGTATCCAGGAGGTCCGGAAAGACCACGATCACCCTTCAAGCCGTTTTCGCCAGCCAGACCACGCTCGCCCTTGAAGCCTTTAGGACCTGGATAACCAATGGGTCCAGGAATACCCTGCATACCAGGTTGACCATCAATACCAGGAGCACCGGGGGTACCAGGCTGTCCGGCCAATCCCTTATCGCCCTTTGGTCCAGGAGCACCAGGGAAACCACGGTCACCCTTCTCTCCAGGGAATCCATCTTGACCATGTTGTCCGTCATGTCCGGCATCACCCTTTTCACCCTGTGGTCCAGGACGTCCGTGCACAGCAAGACCAGGCAAGCCCTTGTCACCAGGCAGACCAGGTCTGCCTGGTTGACCGTCTTGACCACGCAAGCCAGAAACACCAGGTTCACCCTTTTGTCCCTTTTCGGAGGCATCTCCAGGCTCTCCCTGGGGTCCATCGAAACCAGGAGCACCTTGGTCACCCTTTTCGCCAGTGAGTCCATTGATTCCATCTTGTCCGGGCAGACCTTGTGGTCCCATGTCTCCCTTAAGACCCATGATTCCGGGTGGGCCCTGAGGACCTCTGGCGCCAGTTGGGCCATCGTTTCCAGTTAATCCACGAGCTCCCTTATCTCCCTTCAATCCTATAAATCGGAAAAATTACATTTATATGAGCATTTAACATTGCCAGTTAATGGCCTTACCAGACAGTCCAGAAGGTCCAGGTGGACCACGCTTGCCAGGAGCACCAACGGGACCAGTGAAACCCTTGGGACCATCATTGCCAGGTGCACCACGGTCACCCTTGATACCAGGCATGCCAACCATACCAGTGGGACCTGGCTCACCCTTAGCACCGTCACGACCTTGAACACCACCGATTCCGGGAATACCAGGAGGTCCAGCACGACCTTCGGGACCGATTGGGCCAGGTTCTCCCTTCTCGCCAACAGAGCCAGTGCTACCAGGTTTTCCGGGGAAGCCAGCATCACCCTTTTCTCCAGGGTAACCAGGGTTGCCATCAGGTCCGAGCTGACCAGGAGCTCCAGTTGGCCCACGGTCACCCTTTTCTCCAGTCATACCATCGCGACCTTGAGGACCAGGTGGTCCCGCAACTGCAATGCCTGGCTCTCCCTTTTGTCCACGTTCTCCAAAGCGACCAGGAGGACCGCGAAGGCCATCCTTACCATCGTTACCAGGTGCTCCGAACTGGCCCATGTTACCTTTTTCACCACGAGGTCCAGTGATTCCACGAGGTCCAACTTTACCGGGTGGTCCTTGGGGACCCATAGCACCAACCTCTCCAGGGAAACCGACCTCACCTTTTTGTCCCATTGGTCCGTTAACGCCGGGCATTCCAGGTGCACCGCGATCACCCTTGTTGCCCTTGGTTGGAACTCTAAGTTCGCTCGCAGCGCATGTGCCTGGCTCACCCTTCAGTCCAACGTATCCAGCTTGTCCCTTGTCACCCTTAAGACCATCAAAACCAGGACGTCCTGGCTCTCCCTTAATGCTCTGACCAGGGAAGCCATCAGTACCGTCGCGTCCTGGGCTGCCAGGTGCGCCGTCCATACCGGGTGGTCCGTTGAAACCCTTGTCGCCCTTAATGCCAATTTCTCCTTTCAAGCCTGGGAATCCAGAAATGCCACTATCACCACGTTCACCCTTAACACCAGCAGCGCCAGGATAACCAGGCTCGCCCTTGGGTCCCTTCTCTACGGCAATAAGACTCAAGTCAATAAATGCAGATTGACCTGGTTTGCCCGTAGCTCCAGGAGCACCAGGGAAGCCGTCTTCTCCCTTCTCGCCAGGAGGTCCCATTTGTCCAATGATACCGTCATCACCACGTTCACCAGGATAGCCTCGTTCGCCGTCAGGTCCTCTTGCTCCAGGATTACCGGGAATGCCATCCGGACCTCGTTCACCCTTATCTCCCTTAAGTCCAGCAGGACAGGAAGAACATTTGCCACCAGCATCACCTTTAGGTCCCATATCACCCTTATCACCAGGAATACCAGCACGACCAGCATCACCTTGAGCTCCGGGTGCTCCAGCCAGGCCAGGACTACCTGGTCTGCCCAATTTCGAATCGCCAGGAACACCAACATTGCCCTTGAAACCGCGTTCACCCTTGGCACCCTTCATTCCTGGAAGTCTGTTGTTGGCGATACAAAAAAGTAGAAATTTTTAGTATTAGAGAAATTAATGAGTAAGTAATTGTAGGTGAATTTACCCATCTAGACCATTGTCTCCTTTGGGACCCTGAATGCCGTAGCCTGGAGTACCAGGTTCACCCTTTTGTCCTTCTGGACCTGGAGGACCGTTGTGACCAATGGAACCGACCGGACCCTGGGGTCCCATGCGACCAGCGTTACCCTTTTCACCCTTTTGTCCAGCAGGACCTTCGTTACCAGCAATTCCTGGCAATCCAGGACCTCCCTTCAAACCGATATAGCCCTGAGGTCCAATAGCACCGTCAAGACCGTTCAAACCTTGTGGACCTGGCATTCCGGTGTAGCCACGTGGACCCTTTGGTCCAGGAGCACCGGGCTGCCCACGGCCACCACCAGGAGGACCCGGTTGACCAACCAAACCACGTTCTCCAGGATTTCCTGGGCGTCCAGGTTCACCTTTCATGCCAGGTTGTCCATTCAAGCCATGCAGACCGGTTTCACCACGATCTCCCTTTTGTCCGGCAGGTCCTGGAGGACCGAAGTTTCCTTGACGACCCTACAATAACGATTATTTAAGTCAGTTGTTCAAGAAGACTTAGTGGAGTACTCACTCTATCGCCAGCGCCACCAGGCAGACCTTTCTCGCCCTTTTGTCCATCATGTCCAGGCTCACCTGCAGGTCCAAGACCGCCCTTGTCTCCCATAGGTCCCACTTCACCCTTTTGACCGGTTTCACCACGTTGACCCATCACAGTGTCAGTGCCATGAGCGGGAAGTTTGGGGGCTGGATCTCCTTTATCACCCTTCTCTCCTTTTTCGCCAGGCATAGCGGTGGCAAAGCAAGCAGCACCCTTCTCTCCCTTGATACCACGATCACCACGAGGTCCTGGTGGACCGTATGGACCAGTGTCACCACGTTCACCCTTTATGCCGCGCTCTCCTTCGGGTCCGGGGAAACCGGAACGTCCAGCAAAGCCGGGCTCACCCTTCTCTCCCTTAGCGTAATCACCATTTTCCTTAGCAGGTTCACCCTTTTCACCCTTAAGACCTGGTCCGCCTGGGTAACCACGTGGGCCGGGCATACCCGAGAGTCCAGCAATACCGGGCATACCATCGGCTCCATTGCAACCATCCTTACCGGGAGTACCAGGTGAGCCAGCATTACCAGCAGGACCTTGAACACCAGCAACGCCGGGCAGACCGGGAATACCACGTGATCCTGGCTCGCCCTTACCGCCACGAGCTCCATATGGTCCTGGGTCACCTTTCTGACCCTTATCACCGGGAGGTCCATCAGGACCAGCATAGCCCATAATACCCTTAGGTCCAGTGGGGCCCTCGGGGCCAGGCAGACCACGGTTACCCTTTTCAGCAATGCATTTGGGCACACATCCCGCAAATCCACTGGTGCAATTCTTGGGTGGTTGACCACCACGCTGTATGCTCGCCGAATCTACAATATCATAGCTCTCGTCAATCGAAAATGTGTCTCGTGGTTCATCCCGGACATTGTGCCGAACTGATTCATGGATTGAGCCCGTGGCTCCAGGATTCTTCCAGAATTGCTGTTAAAATAGGCGTTCATTTAATCAATTCTATTTACCGAATAATTGTTATCAATCGATTCTTACAGCGTTTGCAGAAACCAACGCTCCAGCAATCACAGCGGCGAACAGCAGCCTACAAACGAAACGAAACGGAAATCATAAAAATATGTTAAAGTTCAACAAAGTTCTGAAAATTCAGTTAAGTTGGGAACTCAATTGATTGCTGTGTGGATCGCAGTGGATCCCATTCAGTGTTTCATTCTGTATGACTGATAATGTTAAGTCTCTTATCTTGCACACGAATGTGTATGTGTTAGTGCTTAAGAGAGCGAGTGTGTCAATGAGAGAGAGGCGCTGCTTAAGAGCGAGCAATCACTCTCTTCGAAACACTATCTCAACTTTTGCTCTGTGCTGGCGATTCGCACAATTTGAGCAGCACTGAAGTGTTTAGAGTCACTGAATATGTCAAACTATTTAATTTAATAAAAAAAGAAACTGGAAAAATGAAGCGTTCTTGATTTCTTCAAATTTTTCAATTTTAATAGGTTTTTTTTGGTTTTTACTTACCGCTTCCAGTGGGGCAACATTATGCCCTATGCACAATGCCTGCACAGTTAATTATTGCGGTCCTTGTCGACTTAAAAATATGTTGCCGTCGTTGGGCCTGCAAAAGTTGGCAGAAAAGTAGGCACTTTATTATTATTTCCGCTGCTGCGCACTTTAATTTAAAAAATCCAAAAATTCTGTCAAAAATCTGCTTGAAAATTCGGGAATTGTGGTGGAAATATCGTGCAGGTATTTCAAGCTTGATCTCATTTTCATTTCAAGATCAAGCAACGCGCACGTTACAGTTTGACAAGCACTGTCTGCAGTTTCGAATTTTCTTGATTTGATAATTTCTATATATTTGTAATATTCTGACTTTTTTCGTAAGAATTAGCGAATAAATTCACTGGGGGTTTTTTAAGTACTTCATTTTACTTGAATTACTTTTAATTCTTGACGGCTGTTTTTCTTTTCTACTTTTTTTTTGCTATGATCCCTTACAGAAATGTGATCCAACTTTATGGATCGACTGGAGCGTACTGAAAAACCACACAACCGACTCGCTGCGCACCGAGCACGAGCGAACCAACACTGAGTAGAGCAGCCAGCGAGCTAGCCGAGAACCAAAAGACTAAAAGACAGAAGACAGTGGACAGAGTCGCAGACAGCAGACACAGCCTACTTACTCGAGAAGACGGAACACGACTAATTATAGTATAAGCTCCAGCCATCCAAAAACCAAACCAGCGATCACACGAGCGCACGTTCGCCTTCCGAAGAGCACAAAACGATCAGGCACGATCTATAAATGCCCCTTCGGCTCATATACACGGCTCGTGTCGGTGTGACCAAGTGTCTGTGTGTGCGTGCGTGTCAGTGTAAATGCTGGGATGGTTGGCGTTTTTTTTTTTTTTTTTTTGGGCGGGAGCAGAAAACATGTGGAACGGATGGACGACAACTATGTAGCAAGACTAACCCAAGCAGCTAACTTAACTGGAAAAAATATGAATGAATCTGGCGATAAGTAAAGAAAATAAAAACTAAGTCGCTACTTAGTAATTATTATTATTAATATTATTATTGTTGTTGTTCTGCCGATATGGGGTTAGTCTTTGGATATGGATTGCCATATTCATATTCAATGCCTTTACTTCCCCCTAGAGCACCTACTAGTAGCTCCAAAACGATAGCCCAATTGAAAAATCGGGCACATGAGTTCCGTTATTGCTCGCTGTAGCACTGATATGGCTCGTTCCGGCATGGGCTGGCTTCTTGTGCTAATTTTTCACTCATGATCGCTACACTAACCAAAAAAAAAAAAAAAAATGAAATTTTCCTACTTTTTATAAGGTTTACCTTTCGTTCAGTATAACATTATTTCGTTCAAACATTTCTAAAATAAATTAATATATTTATTTTTATTTTACTGTCTAAGAATTTTTTACTTTACTTTATAAACTTTTTTTGTGGTTTTTGGAGTCAAGGCAAAGTGTCAAATTAATTGGAATAGGTCTGATAAGGCATTAAACTTTTGCCACTTTTATTTTAATAGATCAAACAATATTTGGCAAACTGAGGAACTCATTAATTTAAAGACCTTGAGATGATTTATATAAACATAAATATAAAAAAAATTTAATTGAAATCTAATTTTCTTTATACAAATAATTATATTGTTAATAAATTTGTTATACAATTAAAAAATTAATTTTTCATTAAATATTTATGTGTTATAAAAATATTTGGATTATAGAATTTTATTAGTTATTTTAAAGTATTTAAAATAAAATTAAAATTTCGTAAGGAAATGTTGAACACCTTTAAGACAAACAATTTTGTTAGGTGCGATAAAAAAGTAGTCAAGTAAATCTATTCGTGCCTTATATTGGGATTAGTGGGTCGTGTACCCAAAACGACATCCCAGTGAGCGACCCTGCGACATGCCGATTGTGTGTGTTGCCTCAGTTGTTTTTTGGGTTAATCTTGCTCAATGGACAAAAGCCTTGATTACGCTTGGACTTAGTTTTCGTTTCCAAACTGACCCCAAAAACAGAAGATGATGATTTCGTAAAGTTCTATTTATAAAATTCTGCGTATTAATTAAAATAATTCGATGCTTAGCCGAAGCGTACGGTTTGGGTTGATTTTTCAGTTTTTCTAACAGGAAATACGCAACCTTATCCCATGTTATCAGGCCACAGTGAACGTTTCAAAACGAATTCGAAATGAAAAAGCCTTAAGCTAATCGCAACGGCTAGCGGCGACAAAAACAAGAAACTAAGCTAAAGTAAACTACGAGTATAAAGTAGGGAAATTACAGTATATGGAAAATGTATGTTGCCCCTTTGTCGTTGTTGCTCGTTTCCTCATTTCAAGGCAACAAAGTGCTAAATTCAAAGCGAACCCACCAACAGGCTAAGCAACCCAACGCAACCATCTTCTAGTACCCAACCGATTCGCCTCCCAACCTACCCCTCTACACACCCAACGATCAGCACCGAACGCACCAATACAATGGCAACGCTGTGCTGCAAGTGTATGCGTGAGCCGAGCGCCAAGTTTCGTATCGTTTGACGATTCGTTTCGATGCTCGTCGCTCGTCGACGAATTCAAATTTCTTTTGTGCGGCCCGATTTTAGTAACACTTTGAACGCTTGACGATCTCCACATGTGGGGAGTGTGTTGTGCTCGACGATCGCAACAGCACAGCAATTCAAGTGGCGAACCGCAGCACGCAACAGCATATTGTGTTAGTTCACTGTTTTTAAATCGAATTTTCCCTAATAACATTATAAATTTTTAATTGAAAAACATTTTATTTATATATCTAAATACTTTGCTAAGTTGTGTGTTTTTTAACTCATCTTGTTCAAATGTTTTGTATTTTTCGCAGTTTCGTGTGTGATTTTTCGCAGTGACACTTTGTTATTTTGTCCAAAACGAGTTTGTGGTCTCAGGCTTAGGACCATCATGATGTTGCCCAGAGATCTAATGGGTCTCTCGGGTGTGCTAGGCGCAGTCTATCTGTTAGCCAGCGTTGTGTCCTTTGCGGATGCAAAGGTAAGTCAAAAAACATATTTTTATACTCTAAGATACACAGAAATTTCAGGCTCATTGCTCTTACTACTTTGTCAAAACTATAATCAGTTAGTAGGAATAAATTAAAGCCAATAATTGTTATTGTTTCCTGTAGAATTTTCATAAAATTTGCATGAATTCATAAGTAGCCCACAGTATCTCTCAAACTGTAAAACCTTTGGCGCTTACCAAACTGTGTTTCTAGAAGCTTAAGAGCGTCTTAAAACCGCAACTGATTCATAACTGCATACTGTAATCTACAGGAACAATATGAAGAAGAAGAAGACGAGCTGATGATGAAGAAAAACTTGAGCATATAGAAAAGAAAAATTAGGTCAGCATTGCTGCATTTTAATCAGCCAAAAAGGGCAACATACAATGCATATTTCCTCAGTCTAACTCTCTCATGATGATACTCTCTATATGTATTATATTTCCGGGGAAAATTGTAATTCTTTTATTTTATATTGATAAACTAGTTAAAGTTAACGAGTCTCTAGCTGATCAGAAGCAGCAAAGTGAGTTCCTTGATCTAAGCTCTTTAGTGTTCAGTTGATTTGATGCTAAATACTATTATGTCATCTTTGATAATAATTATTTCAGACTCAGATTTGGCAATCTTGCAGTGACAAAGGTCAGCGCGTGCTATCAATCGCTGATAACCCCTATAATTTCCAACTACACAATAGAAAACTAATTATGCTTCGAAATATGTAGAATTTTAATTTTTAATGAATTAGCATTGAATATTTCCGGTTAGCAATGAAAAGCGCAAAAAGAAAAGCAACAAACAGTTCAATCTGCAAAGATCATTAAGTAATTATTTGATTAACGGGTTATCTTGATGCTTTTGACACAGTTTATTCAAAATTGTGGCAAAATTTCAATTACTCTGGTGGCCCCTGGAAGTATGCAGCATGAATTACAGCCAAATTTAACTGCTTAATTTTTAACTGGCTTTCAAAATTGTAGTAAAACCGTTAGCGAAATTAACTTAACTGCGATTTCGTCATGTTTTTCATTTAGAATCTTTGGTGTGGATTCTATGCAAAGGCTATTTTCGAGCTGTGATTTGAGTTGTGTGCGCTTATCAAGCGCTGTTTAGCTGTTTATGATAATGATGATGATGATGCTGATGATGAGTAGAAATCGTTGAAATTTAATTAGGTTTATTGCTAAGTATGTTGGCGGCATTGACGATTGATAGCTAAGACTGCTGCTGATTATTGTGACACTTGTGGAATCGAATTGAAAATAGAATTCTAAAGTGTCGCCAACGCCAGAGGCTATCGGCTTGACTTTTGCGCCAGGGCGCCAACACACACAAATGCACTCAAACACACCCTACTCTAAATATATTTTCAAACGTATGCAAATGTTTCGGTTTCAGACCAGCTTTAAGGAACCCGCTCACGTGTTTTTTGAGCCACATTTGATGGCATTTTGTCATTCGATCCGATCATTTTTTCGCACTCGGTTACGTGGTCAATGCCATGGAAGTTCAACTTTAACTCCAATTGCAAACGGTTAAGTGAGAGCGTCAAAGTCTTGTCTTGTGGTTTGTTCGAAAAAGAAAAAACCGCAAGAAACGTTTGCGCTTATAAAACTTGATTTCTGCTACTGTTTGGTCGCCAAACAGTTGCTGTCAAACTGTGACGTCAACTGGTTTTGCAGTTAGCAGAACAGATTTATTGCGCTACATTTAGCAGCCAAATGATTTCCTTTTCCGTCACACACACACGCAAGCGCACAGAACTGCTGCATGAGTGAAAGAGAGCGTCGCTTCGAAGAGAGCCCCTGCGCTCACGTTACAGATTTAAGAGCATGCTCACAGAGTGCGCAACAAGTGCGCGTGCATGTGTATGTGTGTGTGTGTGTGTGAGTGAGATACTGCACTTAGCTAGGCGCTCTGCTGGTTGCCGGTGATGACGCCAACTGAGTCGACGGCAACAGCAGCAGCAGCGACAGCGACAGTGTCTGTCTTTCTATGAATGAATTTTGATAAATTTACTTTATCAGCAGCGACTTCGTCTTCATAGGCTTTGATGCAAGCATCTGTCTATAAAAAAAAAGAGCACAACAAAATAAGAAAAGAATGAAAGCATTTTTATATGGAAATTTCTGTCTGTGTGTTCTTTTCTGCTGCCGACAATTAGCAGCTCAAGTGATTGGTGAAGAGGGGCAAAAAGGGTGAGCAGCTGCGCAGCTGCGGCGGTCTTTGACGCTCTCTGCCTCATTTCAAATTGGAATTGAAAGTTTGTTGTTGTTCGTTTGTTCGATGCTGCTGCTCAGAGTACCCCTTCGCCCTCTCTACTGCTGCTGCTGAAATATTTTATGCTCATTCCAATTTCATTGGTTCAGCTTTGTTTATGCAAAAAAAAAAAAAAACGGCATTCAGTTGATTTCTCAGTCCTTTGGCTGACCCTAGGCCCACACATACATAGATATGAGAGCACATACATAAATCACTGACTAGCTGTAGACATAACGGAGCCCGCCCAAGTAACAACAACAACAACAACAGCAAGTTCGCTTTGCTTTCTTTATGAGTGAAGTTTATTTGCGTGCATCTTGAGAATTGTTTGGCGAGTTGCATTTCAATTTGACTCAATTATTTATTTATCTGCAACTGAATGCGGAAATTATGCGAAGTGTTCTCTTATTCTCTCCCTCTCTAAGTGTGTGTGTATGGCTGTGAGTGTATGATATGAACAACATGTCGTATAAGTGATATATTGCAACTAGGGGCCGTGCAATGTAAAAAATTGTAAATTAAAGCGATTATTTGATGTTGTGTTCATTGTGCTTAAAGCAAGAAATTGGGTTATCAGCCATCTCAGTCTCAGTCTCAGTCGCTGTCTCAGTTACTGTTTAAGGCACAGTTTCGTTTCATTCTTGTTATTGTTGTTATCAGTTTTATTTAGTTGCAGCTTTTTGAAATTGGAATTCATTAAAACTCATAAAAATATATATATATATATGCATGTTCTCGTATCTCTCTGTCAATGTGTCACTGTTCTATTCTGTCTCCCTGTCTTTCTCTGTTTCTTTCCCCCTCTACATCTCGGAGTATGTGTTAGCGTCTAACATCATTGCTAAAAATAAACATAATACCCCAATATACGCTATATACAGCCAGCATTTAACTTTATTTTTTTTAACAACAATTTCAAATAGTTTTTGATTCTACAAATTTACTGAAACAGCAAAATGTCAACTATAAGGTTAATAAATTTCAGATAAGGGTACAGATTTTTATGTATTTCTTGCTATTTTTAAAAGTTTTGATTTTTTGCGCATATTTTGCTAGGAGTTAAGTAATTAAATTAATATTTCAATGAAATTAACAATTGGTTTTCACATTTTATATGAAATCTCTATGAGGTTTACTTTCAAAATACAGAATATTTCACGTTTTCTTTAAATAAACAATTAAATTTACAAACTTTTTATTAAAATACTTAAAACTATGATTCTAATTGAAGCATACTAAATTTGGGTAGCTTTCAATCTTAGAAGATTCCAACTGAAAACAGCTTAAGTCAGCTTTATTTATAGAGTGAACTTTCGGATTAAAATAAAACTTATGAAATTAAAGTGTTTTTAGAAAAATAATTTATATTTTATTTAATTTAAATAACAAACAATTTTCCTATGAATAACTGTCTAATAGCATCTGCTGTGGTAGCACTTCCTAAGGTTTTCTGTGAAGCTTAACGCTTAGCAATCAATACTAGGGTTATCAATGGGCGTGCGACACTAGAATTATAGACATGAAGCATTGCATTTACGTGTAATTTGAGTGCGAGGCAATTAGTTATCATCTGTCAGGCGTTTGTCTAAACAATTATGCAAACAACAAATTATAAATTGTAAATTGTTAACCGCAAGCAACAAAAACAACTGCAAAGCTATTCGGATGGACATTCTATACCCCTCTCTCTGTCTCTCTTTCTCCGTCACTCACACTCACACTCACTGTAGCTGTGTGGGTGTTTAATCTCAATCTGTAGCTGTATCTTCATGTGCAAATTTGTGTGCAGATTTCATTGCTCTTCACGCTTCTTTATGATGTCAAAAATGATGTCATGCTGCAAGAGCGCTACAACAATAACTATAACATTAACAACAACAGCAAGAGCTATAGAGTCACCAAGTTGTGCAGTCCAGATGTCCAGATGTGCATTCATTATGCTCTCTACTCGTTCGCTGTCCCTGTGTGTGTGTGTGTGTGTTCATGTGTGTGTGGGCTTGAGATTTCATGTCAATCACACGTTGCTCATATGTTTGTTCTATATACAATTCTTTACACATACCCTGCACTCATTAGCTACTGTGGGTGTATTTGTTTAAGCTATCGAATTTAAATTTCCTTTTAAATTTATTATGATGTTAAAAGAATGTTTTTCCTTTCAGCCCTGGCCACTAACTTTAGTATTTGTTTATAAAAATCTTCCTTAATATCTTCTTTCCTTTGCCAAGGGTATCTGTTAGTCACCTCCCTCTGCTGTTAACTTGAGCGTTTAAACACTTTTATGATGCAAGTACGATGTTGTGCACTTGTAGAAACTTTTGCAATTGTTGTTTCGCTCATGCATAGTTGCTGGTGATGCTGATCAAATGTTGATTGATGGCGCGTGTTGTTCCATTTTTAAATATTTGACAAATCGGGTCAATTGTGATGGACGATCGAGTGTCAGGACATCGTGTGAGACTCAACTGATTGCCTGCAATCTCAATGAGTACGCATTCAAGCTCAACAGATAACCCCTTTGTCCGTAAACCATAATCCACAAGATATCTGTTCAAATATACTATATATATTTATATATATAAAACTATATTAAAATGCCAAATTAAAAAATTTATTAATTAAAATGTCAAGCTAAGAAAAAAAGCTGTCAGCTTCTTATCAGCCATGATTTATACGCACACATAGCAAGTGCCACATCCGGGGGACGTTTAGCCGCCATCTTGTCAGCGACTATATACTTAGCATATAGATTATGAGCTTGGACTAATAACTGATTTAACTCAAACTCTCAAACCAAATTTAAGAGTTCTTCCTCTGGTTCAGTCCGCCTCTATCTCACTCTCTCTATTTCTCTCTCTTTTCTCACTCGCTCAAATGTCGTTTCAATTTTAATTGTATTTTTTGCTGTGCCTTGCATTTTAATGCATATTTTAAAGGGTTCTGCATAAAGTGGGTATCACAGACTTTACTTTTTCAACAGAACTCAACTTGTGAATTCCAGTGTCGAACGTCATTAGATACTTTTCTGCTCCCTATTCCCCTCCAACTCTTCTTCTCCTTCTCCCTTTGAAAAGCCAGGCCAATGTACTCACTGATCGCGACATACACGTGCACTATCCAAAAGAGTAACAAGAACTATACATACCCTATAGTATGTAGTCAACTACAATCCACACTTAGCGTGGGTGTGTGTGCCAATTGTGGCGCTGATATGGATATGGATTGGGATAGCTAGGGGTAAGAGGAGGCCAACTTTGACCTTAAACTGCAAGCAGCGACTGAGCTGCAGTGTGTGAGGAAGATAGAGAACTAGTGAAAGAGAGAGCGAATAAGCACAATTGACATTAACATGTGTAAATGCGCTCAAGTGAGCTACTGACACAGATCATGCAAGTGACTATATGTATTATATATATATATGCATATAAACATGTACACCGATTTTACTCAGTCGTTTAGGCTTGCCTGCGACTTTTAGCAGACGCCACGTGAAATATGGTTGGGTAGCAGTTAGCTTTTAACAAGAGGCTTTCGATAATGACATTTTAAAAATTTTAAAAATAATTAGTACTAACTATAAGTGAATTAAAATATAAATAAGCATTATAAAAACAACAACATTTCTCCTACTTTCTTTCTTTATTTTATTCACTGCAGCGAGCTTTTGTCTCAGTTAAGAGGGACTTTATTAAAGTGCCCTTAAATTTCATCTGTTTATATTTGTATCTTAAAGTTAACTTAAAATAATCAATCATTTAACTTTATATTAATTTAGTTGATTTATTCAAATATTTTGTGGTATTATGCAAGCTTTCTACCTGTACCTATGTCAACCCAACGACCTAGAAGCCTTAAACTTAAACCGTACTTGGTTTCCCAACCTTTTATTTTAGTTGCTGACGTCGCAAAATCGGTTGTGCATAAACATAAATATATAATATATATGGTGTGTGTGCACTATACAATGTTGTTGTCGTTTTAATCAAATCGGCTGGAACGACAGACAGTCGCTTTCTATATATATAAAATATATATATATATATTTTTTTTTCATTTTACTTTATGCTTATTTTGTTCACATAAAAGCTAATAATGCGACTGGGTGCAGTGTCTGTGTGCACTCGGTAGTCCCAAATGTGACATATGTTTGTATACCCCATGTATGGTCATGCTTATACCTACACACATATATATGTATATATATTTTTATGTCATGTTAGAATCGCAATAATTTGTGTGTTGCTTGGCAAGTGTCAAGTTCAAGGAAATTGCAGTGCTGTCATTTTCTAAGCGTGTTTCCATTCGTTTCGCCAAAATCAAAAGAAGGAAAACTGAAAATAAAAACGAAAGACTTGAATTTGAAATTTGTTAACCAAAAGATTTCGTTTTTTTGGCAATTGATTGAATGAAATTTGAAGGTTTCAACTGGGTTTCGATTGCTGAATTTTCAATGAAAGGAATGTGTGATATCAAAGACTTTTATTATCATGTTTCAAGCTAATAATCTTTGGGTTACTGGGGCAATAAAAAATTGTAGGTACAAGCCAGAAGATTACTGAAGTATTAAAAGTAATAAAGATGTGCCTGAATTTTTGTTTTTGTTTTTCTACAGGGCACTTGACTGTTGAGCAGAATCTATTACTAAATTTCCTTAGCAAAATCTCTAGAGAGCACTATATGAGCACACCTCATTCGTTGTCCAGAAATTGAGTGCAAAGCTCATTGCAATTGTTTTTCCTGATTAACTATGCCACAACCACACCCACAACCCCAACACACACACACACACACACACACACACACACACACACACACACACACACACACACACACACCTAAAATGAACATACACCTGCCATATGCACTGTGAATTTTATTTTTGGTCATCGTCTGTGTTTTCTCGACTTGCTTCGCATGTATTCTTTTTATTGAAGCCGCGCGAAAACAAATTTTCTGGTTTACCACACACCGAACATTTTCCTCAGCTCCAGAAAAATAGTTTTTTCAACTTTTTCACGCTGTTTTTTTTTCTGTTGGTTTTTGTTAAATTTTGTTTATGTTTTACGTTCTGATTTTCTGATTTACACGTCATGTGCATATTTTGTTAACAGATGGTTTGATCTCTAAGACCCCAAAAGAGAGACGGATAGTTCTGGCACTAGTTGTATTCTAGGAATTCCCCGTTTTATTGAATCGACTTGTTGTTGGTGCTTTGAACTTTTGATTGGAAACCTGCCGACTGCATCAAAAATTGCACTCACTGTTTATTATCGCTTATAAACAATTTTTTGCAAAATTTGTCAGTTTTGCATTTTTTTTTTTTTTGCAAATATTTGACACAAATTTTCCAGGCTGCAAACATTAAATTCAATTCTTTTAATTTTTATTTCTTTTTTTTTTTTAAACATGCGTGCAACATGTGTGCTGTCCTAAGTTTTTTTTTTGCTTTTTCTTTTCATCAGAAAATTTGAAAGAAAAAAAGAACTGGACGAGAGATTTCAACGACGCTCAAAGTCATTTTAATGAACCGAGCAATAAATTTTGATTTTAAACTAAACGGAATTATGTCAATTCTATAAATAATAGTGTGTGTTCACGCAATACAAAACAAATTAAGGATGTTTATAAACTCTTTTAACCATACATGTGTCGCCAAACAGTTGACCCGTCACAAGGGGCGGCCAGGGGGCAGTTGCCATAACCTGGTGCAATGAGGAAGAATTTTGTGTTGTAGTAATGCTTTTGTAGTAATGATTCCAGATCAATTCGGTCAGCCCCAAATACATTTACGACTAACACGTTTATTTAACGATCACTTCAAGTGCCTGGAGGTCGAAAGCATAACAATATTGTAGGTTTATGTGCTTAGTAAAATTTTCAAATAATTTTTAATCAAAATAGTTTTGAAATGACTTTAAGTGGGTATTTGATGGCAAGCTAATAAATACTACACATATTTAACAAAGAAGCATTTCACAGTTTCATTTATTAAATTGAGGAATTGGGTTTATAGTACCTAAGTATGCGGTGTGTTTATCAAGTAGAGGATTTTCAATGGAAGCTACTATAAAATGTTTGGTATAAGGAATTGGGCTTATGGTTTAATAAGCTTATGACCTTGAAGCACGATAAAAGGGGTTAAGGGAAGGGCTTAGAATTTATTTTAAAGTTGGGGGTTTTTTTTAAGTGCTTGGTCATGTTTAAAAACATAAAATAAATTGGGAAAATTGACGCACTAGCTTGTTGACAGACTTATGAATTCTACATAAATTCGCCTGCCAACCTTTGGGTCTTAAATATCAAATAGTGACTTACTTTTATCACTAAGCCGTTCCTACTTCTCTACACTCTTATCTCAAAATATTAAGCTAATTACTTGTACAGTGGATAACTCAGTCGACTTATCAGTTGTGCGAATTCTACTGTTTCTGGGTCTCGATTAATGATCATGTTCTATGCACTCGAAACAATTACGAGGGCAATTGTTCTTGAGGCAGCTGCAAGTGTGAATGCCCAGTGAGAACAATGGAATGGCGAAATAAAAAAAGCAAAAAAAAAAAAAAAAAGAAAGAAAATATATAGAAGATTATCTCATTGCAAACGGAAATAGTGCAATTAAAGCAAAAATTTAAGTTGCGTAGCTTGGCCGCGTTGTGTGCCGTACTCTCCGTATTTGCCGTACTTTTGCCACAAGTTGCAAGCTAATTTGCACCCGCAACATCTTTTTTTATTATATTTGTTCTTTGTGTTATTGTTATTGTTATGACTAATGCCTAAAATGAGAAAATATCTAAAGTGCATCAAGCATAACCAGAAAAAAAAGAACAGCCATTAACTGAGCAATTTCATTGGATTATGGACGATTATGAGAGTACTCATTGCTGTGCCTAATTCAAACTAGGTCTAAAAATAAAACAAAGCATTTAATAACTTATACCATTAAGGTGTTTCGAATCTCTTGGCTACTTCAGTTTGGTTTTATTGGAAAAAATATATATAAAGTACGATCTTTAGTAAGAATTGGGCTGGAGAAACTTCGAACAAATAGGAAGGTACAGCAAATATATATTAAATGAATTTAGCTTGAAAGTATATTGTAAATTTAATTCAAATTGATTACTACGAAACGTTTGCTATGATATTTACACAATGATTGTTTTTTGGGGGTAAAAGAATTCTTCCGAATAAGGTGAATACATAAGAAGACTTCCTATAATTTAGTTTAAACTCGAAAAAAGTTTGATTACTGAGCAGTGTTAAAAAACAAATCTTACTTATTATTTTTTATATTTAATTATAAATTGACTTCTTGTTAAAAAAACTTTTTAGTTTAACAAAGTATCGTATACTTATTGTCCACTGTATTTATAGAATTTCTTAGGACAAACATTGTTGCCGTCTAGAATTAGAATGTCAGTTAAATCGCCAGTCCATAGATTTCAATTAAGTGAGCTGACCAGCGAATCACTTTAAAATCAAAGGCAATCAAATTGTTAATCAATGCCAATCAAATATCGATCTAGTTTATGTGTGAATTTAAATTATGTGCAATGCTAAAAAGAAATCAAATTTAATGGTGAATGTTTTATGATTTTAGGACTGCAATACAACGCTGTGCGACTGCAAGGGCATTAAAGGACGCATGGGTTCCATTGGTGGACATGGTGTGCCCGGTCGCGAGGGTTCACCTGGCGACATGGGACCCTTCGGACCACCCGGATATTTCGGCGAGAAAGGCGATGTCGGTGAATACGGCGAACAGGGCGAAAAGGGACATCGGGTATGTGTGATTTGAGAAAGGATTTCCAAGTGATTTCGCATAACGTTTTTACATTTAATCTTAGGGAGATGCTGGTCCCCAAGGAGAGAACGGAGTGCCTGGAAGACGCGTAAGTTGAGCAATTGTAGTAAACTGATTATCGGGTATAACTTTCTTTAACAATAAATTTAGGGCTATCCTGGTGAGGATGGTACAGCGGGTCCACGTGGTATTGATGGCTGCGATGGTCGTCCCGGTCCCCAGGGCACTGCTGGTCCACCTGGTGAGAATGGCCTGCGTGGTCCCATGGGTAAACCTGGTTTGCCTGGCTCAACTGGTGATGCTGGCGAGGGTGGTATCAACTCCAAGGGTACCAAAGGTAATCGCGGTGAGCGTGGTCCTGATGGCACTGATGGCATGCCTGGTTTTGGCGGTGTCTCTGGCACAAAAGGTGACACCGGTTTCGCTGGTCTGGAGGGCAGAAAGGGTGAAATGGGTCCACAGGGCTACAAGGGAGAAATGGGCGTGCCAGAGAGCTATCCAATTCTAAGGGGCGTAGTCGGTGAGAAGGGTGAGCCCGGTGAGGGTGAACCTGGTGCACTGCGTTATGATGAGACCCTTAAAGGTTACAAGGGCTACGCTGGTGAGCGTGGTGCTATTGGCCCACCTGGCATTTACGGCGAACCTGGACAATTTGGACGCGATGGATTACCTGGTGCCCGCGGTGACATTGGATCGCGTGGTGAACGTGGTAAGCCAGGTCGTGATGGTGGTCCAGGTGGACCCGGAGAGAAAGGCATGAAAGGTGCTCCTGGCTATGATGGTGAGGACGGCGAAGACGGCAGACCTGGTGAACGTGGTGAAGATGGCTTCGATGGAATGCCCGGCGTTCAAGGTTATCGCGGACCTCCCGGTGTCTATGATCCCAGCATGGATAAGTCATTGCCCGGTCCTATTGGACCCCAGGGTGACATCGGACCTGTTGGTCCACATGGCTTAAATGGTATTCCTGGCAAGCAAGGCCGACGTGGTCCCCAGGGACCTCCCGGCCCACCCGGAGATCGAGGTCTGACTGGTAACCGTGGACCTCCTGGACGCAGCGAGAAAGGTGATGACGGAGACTACGGCTGGATGGGTCCTCCTGGCGAGCAAGGTCCACCTGGAGAGGCTGGACCAATGGGTCGTGACGGCTATCCCGGCGATCCTGGTCTTAATTTATACGGACCTAAGGGACAGGCTGGCCAACACGGATTTTCTGGCGCTGATGGCTACCGTGGTGATCGTGGAGAGGTTGGCGTGACTGGTGACAAGGGTTTGCCTGGAGAGGGCTTCAATATTGTTGGTCCCCCTGGTTCGCAAGGTCCACCTGGTAGACGTGGACGTCCTGGTCCTGATGGTCGTCCCGGCCTGCGGGGCTACCCTGGTGACAAAGGTATTCGTGGAGATGATTGTGGATACTGTCATGCCGGACCTCGTGGCATTAAAGGATTGGTTGGCGATGCTGGCTATCCTGGCGAACACGGAGCTCGTGGTATGGCCGGTATTACTGGCGCTCGCGGTCTAAAGGGTATTCAGGGTAAGCCTGGATTGCGTGGTTTCAAAGGCATGCGCGGTTCACCTGGTATTCCCGGAGAGGCGGGTCGCCCCGGCAAACAAGGTCCTCCTGGTATTCCCACATATTCCGGCAGCAAGACCGAAGCACCCAAGGGTGATGATGGTGACAATGGACGACGTGGCGAACAAGGTCCCCAGGGTGATAGAGGAGAGAACGGTTGGGATGGTGCTCCAGGAGCCAAGGGTGAAGCCGGCGCTCGTGGAGACTTCGGTGAGCCTGGACGCCCAGGCCTAGATGGAGTACCAGGAACTGATGGTCGTGACGGTAGACCCGGTGCCCCTCCAAAAGTACCCAAAATATACCTAACCGGTGAGCCTGGCTACAACGGCATCAAGTGAGTATAACTGTCGCTTGTATTGGATTACCAAGTTTATAAATTTGAAAATTCTCTCTTAGGGGTGCGCATGGAGATGTTGGCAGCGTTGGTACCAAAGGTGACAAGGGTGAGCCACATCCTGGCGAGATAATCCAAAACCGAGGAGAACCTGGTGACGTTGGTTATCCTGGCGAGCCCGGATTCCGTGGACCCAAGGGCGAAGCTGGTGAACCAGGTCTTAAGGGAGAAACTGGTCCCATGGGCAGACCTGGAGATGTTACGATGGGACCGCCTGGCGCCAAGGGTTACAGTGGTGAGAACGGCGATTATGGTCTGCATGGCATGCCCGGAAAGCCTGGTAAAGATGGTGAGCCTGGCTGGCCTGGTGCAATGGGCTCCAAGGGACAACGTGGTGAACCCGGACAATACATTCTCCCTGGAGAAATTGGTGTTTCTGGCCGAGAAGGTGTAAAGGGAGTCATGGGAGATGCAGGTTACATGGGATACCCTGGTCCTAAGGGCCGACCGGGACCGAAGGGAGATAAGGGCACTGCTGGTGATGAGGGACTCTGGGGTCTCAAGGGTCTGCCTGGCAACAAGGGTCAACGTGGTGACATTATCGTTGGTCGTCCTGGCCCTCAAGGTGAACCCGGTAGGCCGGGAAGCGTAGCCCCTCATGGTGTTAAGGGCCAGAAGGGTGAAGTCGGTTACCCTGGACAGTCTGGACAGAATGGCGCTAAGGGCAGCATTGGATTTTCTGGTCGCACTGGTCGTGTTGGTGATGCAGGACCACCTGGTTTCCCCGGCACGCAAGGCATGGCAGGCATTGCTGGTATTCCCGGAGAGCAGGGTGATCGCGGTGACATCGGTATTTCTGGACAAACTGGTGACTTGGGTCCACGTGGTGCTGTAGGCGAATTTGGACTCAAAGGTAAAAAGAAAAGATTTAGTCTAATCTAATTATGGGCTTAATAACTGTTTCGTTTTTACAGGTATTACCGGAGAGCCTGGTCAGTTCGGTTATCCCGGTGTGTCCGGCAGGCCTGGCATGAAGGGAGAGCGTGGTGACCAGGGTAGACCTGGCTTGCGTGGTGCTAAGGGTATTTCTGCCTACAGCGGTATCAAGGGCGAGTCCGGTGATGCCGGCTGGCAGGGACCACCTGGTTATGAGGGCCAACCTGGCTTCAAGGGTGAACGTGGTCTACCTGGAGACTCTCTACCCGCTTCCGATGGTTTGATGGGCTTCAAGGGCGAAGCCGGAATACCCGGTCGCAATGGAATGCCCGGCCTACATGGTCTTAAGGGAGAGCGTGGCGACTTTGGGCTGCCTGGCAACCCCGGCATGATGGGTGATCAGGGCACTGACGGCGCCCCCGGTTACTCTGGTCGTAACGGAATCGTTGGAATGAAGGGACAGCCCGGTCAAGTTGGACTCATGGGGGCACAGGGCGAGGTGGGCGAAATTGGTGATGTTGGCTATCCTGGTGCACATGGAATGCAGGGCGATGATGGCCTTCCTGGCCAATATGGTCGCACAGGCTTGCAAGGAGAAGTGGGTGAATCTGGTGACATTGGTGACGTTGGTCCAATCTTTTACTCCGATATGCGCGAGAGCCTTGGAGAGCCCGGTGAATCTGGATTCCCAGGTGAGGACGGAGAACAGGGAATGCCTGGAGAAATGGGAGCTATGGGCTTCCGTGGAATGCGTGGTGAACAGGGTGATATCGGATTTGGTGGTCAAGCTGGAATCGATGGCATGCCAGGTGCTAAGGGTATGCAAGGTGACATGGGTCCCCGCGGTTTCCCCGGTGCTCGCTCCATCGCTGAGCGTGGTGAACAAGGTGACTTTGGCTATGATGGTCTCGCCGGACGTCCAGGACGATTTGGCCAGAAGGGCGCACCGGGAGAGCAAGGTGAATATGGACTTAACGGTGTTATCGGTCCCCAAGGACCTGTTCGTGCTGGACCCGTCGGCCCAGTGGGTGATGTTGGCTACACAGGAGCACCTGGTCGCAATGGCAGACATGGTCTAATTGGCATTAAGGGAGAACGCGGAGATTTCGGACCTCAGGGCGCTAGGGGCGAGGTTGGCTTTGCTATTCACGGAAGACAGGGTGACATGGGTGACAGAGGTGAGGAAGGTGCTCTCGGCTTGGACGGTGCTAAGGGCGAACGAGGCTTCAGCGGTCGTCCTGGTCGCACTGGCTCTATTGGCGCCCGCGGACCACGTGGTCCCATGGGTGATGCCGGTTGGGGCGGTGTGGATGGAATTGATGGTCTTGACGGTGAAAAGGGTGAACCTGGTGTCACCTATTCGTACACGTATGCCCGACCCGGAGATCGTGGTGAGCCCGGTCTAGATGGCTTCAAGGGAGAACAAGGTGACGACGGTGCTCGAGGTTTTGCTGGCGAAGTTGGTCTGCGTGGAGTTACCGGCTATCGTGGAGACATTGGTGAGATGGGCTATCAGGGTCCCGATGGCGTTCAGGGACAGCGCGGTGACCGAGGTGAGATTGGTTTGACGGGACGCGTAGGACTGCGCGGTGCTCCAGGTCCACCTGGTGATCCAGCACCTCCAGCACCGCCACCAAAGAGTCGTGGCTTCATTTTCACCCGCCACTCGCAGTCTGTGAACATTCCCGAGTGTCCGGCGAATACAAACAAGCTGTGGGAAGGTTACTCCCTGTCCGGCAATGTTGCCAGCAGTCGTGCCGTTGGCCAAGATCTTGGACAATCCGGTTCCTGCCTCATGCGATTCACAACCATGCCATACATGTTCTGTGACTTTAACAACGTCTGTAACTATGCTCAGAACAACGACGACAGTCTCTGGCTTTCCACTGCCGAGCCAATGCCCATGACTATGGCTCCCATTCAATCCCGAGATCTAATCAAGTACATTTCACGGTAAGTCTCAAAGAAATTTCCATTAAAGAATCCTTATAATCTCTGACGACTTTTGCAGCTGCGTCGTTTGCGAGACTACAACCAAAATTATTGCCCTACACTCGCAGTCCATGTCCATTCCCTCTTGCCCCGGTGACTGGGAGGAAATGTGGACCGGCTACAGCTACTACATGGTAAGTCTGACTTCATTTTGGTGGTAATCACTGCTTATTCCATGCTTTATTGCAGACCACTCTGGATAATACGGGCGGCGTTGGCCAGAACCTGGTCTCGCCTGGCTCCTGTCTGGAGGAGTTCCGTGCACAGCCCGTTATCGAGTGTCATGGCCATGGTCGATGCAACTACTACGACACTTTGGCCTCCTTCTGGCTGTCCGTTATTGAGCAGCAGGATCAGTTTATCCAGCCACGTCAGCAGACTCTCAAGGCCGATCAAACCAGCAAGATAAGCAGGTGAGTTGATTTATTTTAACTGACAAGACATCTTTGTGATTTATTTATTTTATTTCAGGTGTACCGTGTGCCGTCGTCGTGGCAACAGCTTCATCACGCGCCAGTCCGCATCATCCTCGTATAGCTCAAGCTACTCTTCAGGATCAGCGGCTGGATCTGGATCTGGTTCGCGTGTGAACAGCGGTTCAAGTTCCAGCTATGGATCAGGCGCTAACTACAATCAGGCCGGCAACTACAATCAGGGGTCTAACCAAGGCTCTGGTTATAGCTCCGGTTCTAGTTATGGAACTGGCTCGAACATTGGACAAGGCGCCAACTTTGGACGACCCTTCAACAGCGGTCAGGGCTCTAATGCTGGACAAGGTGCAAACTATGGTCGTACCTACAACTATGGCCCTGGCTCTAACAATGGACAAGCCTTCGGTCCAAGCTCTGGTACCGGTTCTGGTTCCAACTTCGGTTCAGGCACAAGCTCCTGGTCAACAGGAGCGAGAGGACAACCGTCCTCGTACGCCACCTTGCCTGGCGTAGAGTTCCGTCAGGCACAGTCACCATTGCGTCAGCCACAGTCTCAGGCAGCACCGAGTAACTACCGCTACCGCTACAACAACGCTGGAAGACCCCTGCCGCGTCGGTATCCGCGCGACGACACACGCGCTCCTTAGAGCAAGTTCAGCTTAAATACTAAGTAGCAGTAAAATAATAATTAAGTCTAAGTTGCTATCACTATCCGTTAACACAATCAAATCAAACCACAATGACACAAATAATTCAGACTATTTCTGCCATTTTTCTCTCTCTCTCTCTCTCTCTTTATCTTAATTTGATATTGATTATTGAGCGGTGCCATCTTACGAGCTGAGATCATAAATGCTTATTGATATCTTATCTAACATCGTACAAAACGAACAAATCAACCAAAAATATATTTTATAATGTATCAAATAGTGGAAGCCGATACCGATGCCAACTACACCTTATTAATCCACTGCCCCGATATGTAATTTAATAATTTAGAAATTTCCATTGATGATTTTAGCGATATTAACGAGAAAACAAAACAACGCCCAGTTTTTGATAAATAAAATGTACACATCATTAAAAATAGTCTTTTCTTATAATTTGTTGTTCATAGCGACTAAAAAACTAGCTGATAAAATCTGTAAGTGAATAAATAAAAGCTAAAGTCAGCAATAACCAAAGCACTTTTAAATTTTCGCAAAACTTAGAATTCAAACCGCCGATCAAAAGTATTTATCCCTTAGCAGCAACTTATCGATTGTTGCAACGATAGTTCGGGCAAATTTAAACATACTGAAAAAAATACTAATTCGATGTGGTGATTTCCAAATTGACGCGTACGGTCACACTACTGTTGGTTTTTTTTATTTTATTAGTGAGTATTGTTTACGTTTGTGTTATTTTAATATTATCTAAACATCTCAATAAATTGGCTGAGCGTGTTTGGTTAAACGGGAAGTATTTACTTATATAGCTGCAAGTACTTTCTAAAGGGAACTTTGTACTTTGTTAAACCTTTCATTTTCAGACGATGTCCGCCAATGTCATCGTCCAGCGTTGCGCTTAATTTACATTTGTAATTAAATGTCCGGTAAACAGCTTAGTTTGATTTATATTCCACAAGCTAATGTAGTTTTCAATGCTCCGTAGTTTTCTCAAGAATTCTGGATGTTGGATATTACTATAAGGATTCTATATCACCGGACTCTGTGCATCTACCTGGGACCATTACAAAATACTTGCTTCATTGCTCACACTAGATTGGATTTGATTTAAACATGACAATGATTGTTAAATTTATTAAAGGATGTCATGAACATTTTAACTGCAATTTAAGATGCATATATTCACACACGCACTTGCCTAAGTAAATATACATAATACACCTAACGATTCACTTCCAACAAGGCAACTTCATATATTTAATTGATGTTTGACAGGAAGTTCCACTCTTGTGACCAGTTAATACACCTGGTTTTTTACCAGCTGGCTGCTCGTCAGCTATGCAATTAATTTAACCATTTGCTGAAGTAGAAAATGTATCTCTTGCCGGAAATGACGACACACATTTAAATATTTGCCATGTAAGCTGTACGCAATAAAGCAGTTAGCTATGTTTATGGCTTTAAGGAGACTCCTAACTCAGTTTAGTATTTACAACTTTAGTGAATACGGTGAGTTAACTTTAATTCTATTTTATTTTTTATATTTAACAGCTTATGAAAGACATTGTCATGGCTACTCGCATTTAAATCTGAACAGGTCGCTTCTTAGTGTTTCTTAAAATTCACTAGTAAAAGTGTTTTGGAATCTATTACATTATTTAATTTTTGGTTTCAAAATATATTAATTCATGATTTTCCTCTCTCAATCTCTTTCTCCCCCTTCGGCTCTCTCTCTCTATTGTGGCCTTCTCCCAAACCTGTTCTTTATATAAAGAGCATTTTAGGTTTACCCCTTTTTTTGTTGTGTCGAAAAAGTATTGAAAAATTTGGGCTATACCGCTGTATATCGGCCAAAATATGCAAGCACACTGATAGCCAGTTGATTCAAATAAAAAATATACATACACTCAATTCGCATGTACACTGCACCTTTGTTGGCCACAGCAAAAGACAACACTAACAATGCAATTAGATTTTTGCACACATTTTTGGTTTGCCATCGATATCAAAAAGGGCAAAAACTGATATAACAGCAGTGAACAATTTTTAGGAAAATCAAGCTTTTTATTTGAAAACTTTTAAAGTTAAAGGCAGGATTTTTATGGTTTAAAGACAAATATCTCTATAGTTAAAGATACAATTATCTATGACAAAAGAATGTGACTTTACGATACTTAAATATATATTTTATTGCTAAGTTATAAGAGATGGGGATTTACTTTTTGAAATAAATAGTAAATAACTCATACGCAGCTTATGCCAGCAGCAATATATGCGAGCCTTATCTAGCCAAGTGCCAAAGTGCTGCATAAAAGATTTTGCTTGGCAGTGACAACGAATATGAATGAATATACTTACAAGCTTCTCACACACTTCACTCTCCATTCAGCATTCCACCATTTCACTTTGACAACCTAAAGGATTCAGTTTATGCGCAGTGTCACAGTGTGAAACTCAATATTCACACTTATTCAATGGTTGAAAGTTAAGCTTTAGAAAATATATTCAAGTTATAATGTTTTTACATTTAAATGACATTTTTTTTAAATTTTCGACTCATGGAAATAGTAAACTTTAATCTAGTTTTTATTTGAAACATTACAACCTTTGGGAAAGAATGTTTTTTTCTTTCTCCCTTTTTTAGATCAAATTTTCTTAATTTAAAAAGTGGACAACTAGTCGCGTTGGTAAGAAAATTACAAACAATTTTGGTTTAATTTACTTGTTTTGTTTCCAAACTAGTTAACTAATTGTTGTATAAAACTGAACTATATGGATTATATAATATTTTATCATTCTGATATTTGTCAATATTTTAATTCGAATTATTGCAGACACTTAAGTAGAACAGCGATAAGAACGGAACTGCGACCCTATTTTTCTTTGTTTTAAGAGGGTATACTCATTCTGTCACGTCATATGTAAGGGCTGAAGCTCATTTTATAATAGTTGTTGGTATAAAGTAAATATCACAAATTTAATCAATGCTGTCACTGTTTTATTAAAGAGACATTTTTATTAAATTAAAATGTGCAAGAAGTTAAATATGACAAAAATTGGGAAATACACCAGGTAATTAGTTTAATTTCTTGAATTTATTTAAGCTTAAAAATACTTGAATTAATTTCGATAATAAATCAAAATAATAAAACCAAAATCAACATAGTGTAGTTTTCCGTCAATAAGTTACAAAAGAATTGCATGCAAATTACACCTTAATTAATTTATTACAAATGTTTTAAGTGTTTGCTGATAACACTTTGACATCAACTGAACTCTCTGTGCTGGAAATTGTGCTACAATGACTTAATTCTCTCGCTTCAAAGCTGCTTATCAGCGGCAAGAGAGTGTCTACTAGACTGTATAATAAACAAATGTATATGTATGTGAATGTTTATTCCAAAAAAATGTGTTATTGGGATTTGTATTAAATAATTCAGCATTTCCGAGAAGTATTTAGTACTCTGCCGCGCGATCGTCACAACACAAGTCAACAAAAATACAAAATAAACAACAAAATGACAAAAACTTTACGCGTTTTATTAATAATTGCAATATTTGATGTGTTAACTGCGCAAGCGAGTTTATTGGAAATAATTCGCTTGCAGAATCAGTTAAAAAATTCATACAGTGATATAGAAAAGTTACAAGCAAAGTATCAAAATAAAATTAAAGAAGTCATTTTGATGGAAAATGAAAATGGAACCACTGATGTAAACTACAAAATTAACAAAGAGCTAATAAAGTGTAAAGAGCAGAATGCTGCTTTTGAAGTGCTAAATAAAATATATGCAGAACAAATAGCTGATCTGCAGAATAAGGCGACAGTGGAGTCCAACAGATTGGAGGAAAAAGATCGACACATAGAAGAGGGTCTCGAGACCATTATTAGCTATACAGCAATTATAAATGAGCAGGCCAAGCAAATCGAACTACTCAAGGAGGATCTGCAAATCAAGTCGCAAATAATCTTTCATATGGAAACCAAAACAAAAGATTTGACAGATAGATTTAGAAATCTGGAAGATCTAACAACGAGTACGACTACAGCGATCGAGGAGAACAGCTGTACAGCCTTTGGCGACTCCAACGGTGTACATTTGATTAAGGTTGATGAAGGGGAAGCTTTTCTGGTGCCCTGTGAATCACGGCTTTCTGGTTCCGGTTGGACTGTCATACAACGTAGAATCGATGGAGGTGTAAAGTTCTATCGCAACTGGTTAGAATATAAGGAGGGATTTGGTAATTTGACCGGAGAGTTTTTCATTGGTTTGGAGAAGCTACATCGCATGACTTCGGCTCGACCACATGAACTATTTATTCATTTAACCGACTTTAACAATGAGACCAGCTATGCACACTATGATCACATCATAATCGATGGCGAAAGCGACCAGTATACACTGCGAGAATTGGGTGTGTACTCTGGCACGGCTGGTGATTCCATGCGCGATAATGAACATCAAAAGTTCACCACCTTCGACAGGGATAATGATGTGAGCGAATTTAATTGCGCGCAGACGTGTTTGGGTGGCTGGTGGTACAACAAATGTGGTTTAAGGTGCGTAAATCCCAACAAAATATAATCACATTTTTGGTTTGGTTTACCATTTATTAATTTTTGATTTACTTTCAGTAATCTAAACGGTCAGTACTCAAATCAGACTGAATACTATGACAGCTCGGAGTATGCCATTTATTGGGATGAGTGGCAGGGACCGGGTTATCCGCTGCAAGCGGTGCAAATGCTGATTAGACCTAAAGTAAATGTAGAAAAATGAAAGTGAATAAAGTGACAGATTGGAAACAAGTTAAGTCGAACTGATTTTAAAAAGATCGAAAAATTAAGAATAAAGGAAAGTTTCCGTACAGCGTATTTTACAGCCGCCTCATTTCTACTACAGTGCTTTCTACTAGTCGTTCATATACAGATTATGTTTACCATATGTAAGCCATATAATTTTTATACGCATTTTTAACATAAGCATAGACATGAATGTCATGGCTTCCCATTAAAATTTCAGCGAGCAAAATATTTTCGCAGCATACATTTTTTTTTTTCACAAAATGTTTCCCCAGTTTGCATATAACAAATTGAAATTGCCTCAAGCATTTTGTTTAAGTGCACTTTGGTGTTATATTAAAATTGCTTGCCGGATGCTGAAAATATTACATTTGTGATGAAGCCACACTTGGGTTTAATTTAGCTGAAATTCGTTTTCTTTTTATTTTTAAAACATTTTACGCTTCAAAAACAATGGCAAATTATTGTGGCTTTGAAGTCAATATAATATATTTAACTTAAATGTTTTTGAAGGCATAGTAAATAAGAAATCATAATTTAATTGAGCAATTAATGGTTGCACTTTGACTTGCAGGCAATAATAAAGTTTTTGAACATATGTAAGCCACAGCAAATTTGGAGCAATTTGCAAACTATATTTTGTTATATTTGGCGCATCAACTATGGATATATATGCACACGCATTTGTATTATATGTGCGACAAAGTTTGTTATGGAAGTGCAGCAGTGCACAAAAAAGATATCTATTTTCTGAACAAATATGAAACCGAGTCTGGTTTGGAGTAGCAACTTTAACTGGTATCCAGAGAATGTTTACTAATTTCCATGCTAATGAATAGAACGAAGCTGGTCCAACTGTTGCCATGTGTGTATGGAAAATTGGTGACTTGGTATATGCGAATTTTGGACATTTTCAACATTTTCTGGCGAGAAAATGCAATCCAGTAACATCACAGGGATTAGTAAAATTAATTGCATGTCGAACTTTCAGTGGCAGACATCGTCAAATAGAAGCTGACGGCTGGGAAGGTTTACCAACTGACTGATCAAGGAGTTGTGTCTTGTGTGTTGTGAGTTGTGTGCTGTATATGTGTTCTGTTAGAGAAATTCTAAATTCATAGTTAATTTGAAAATTGAAAGCTTTTACCACATCAAGTAGCCGCATCGTTAGCCTAGTTAGCTTCCTTTGCATAATCTTTAACAGTGAGTAATTGGCAAGAAGCATGCTCTTATGTGGTGTGACCACACATCAGCTAAAATTCAAATAAAGTTCATAATAATAGATCAGGGCTTAACATTTATGGGTTGGTCGTAAAAGGCAGACAGAGTTGAGTGTTAAGTAACGACTTCAAAGCAGCTTTTGATAAATCTAATTAGCTTTAACATATTTTAGTGTAACTTATAATGAAAACATGTTATTTTATGCAAAATATTATATATTTTTGTATTTTTATTTGAAGTATTAATTTGCTATATTTTTCTGTTTCTTTATTATTTACTAATTAGTGGTAGAAAAGTTTGCTTATTTGTTTGTTAAAGCAAAAAACTTTGCAAGTGCCACATATTTCTTGCTAAAACTTTCGAGGACAATTTTTTTTTTCTATGTTTTGTAAATTAATTGCTGATAATTAGTATAAAGTACTTTCTTTTATTTACTGTCTGTATCATGACAATTTCTTTTCTTGATTTCTATTGCAGAAATAAATTTTAAACAGCTTTTACTAACTTTAAATATTATTAAAGACAAAAATGTTTAACACTTTTAAAGCTAAGTTGTTGATGCGAACCCTTAAGGCCAACATGGCGTATACATAATTGCATTTTTGCTCTTTTATTTTGATTAATTGAATAAAAACACCGGTTTTCATGTAGTTCTCATGTAACAGACGGTAAAATATGTGTTCTTTAATGTTAAATTGCTTGTATTATTTATTAAATGATTGATTATCATTTTCATATTTAATAAAATTTTATTTTAAATTAAATTCAATTTCTAACATGAATTTTCTGCTTCTTCGTGCCTCACAATTATCCATCTGCTCTTAATTTAACAGATGCCTTTGGCTGGGTTGCCAAAACTTTGTGGCACCTCCTAAATGAAAGTTGCTACTGGGCAAATAAATGCTCATTAAGAGTGGCAAAAAGTTTTCATTTAGCTGGTTTTTACTTGTATTTAAAATAGCCTACGGGTAGTGTACAGATTTTAACAGCGTATTTCAATTTGTGCTTACATTTAAAAGCTTAAATATTTTAAAGCAATTAAATTAAAAAAAAAATAAATAAAAAGTGACGACTAGCAGAGCAAGGTTTCGATCCTCGGACCTCTGGGTTATGGGCCCAGCACGCTTCCACTGCGCCACTCTGCTTCATGTAAACCGTTACTCATCAGTCAACATTCAACCCAATAAGCCTACTTATTTTATTTGTTAAAGACAATTTATTAAGTACTCACAGCTTCATTTAAATAACCTTATTTTTAAGCAACGTTTTAAGATTCTTGTACTTGAGATCAAAGTTACATCAAAGTTAATCGAGTAGCAGAAATAAAACGTTGCCTTCCACTAATCCAATTTTGTATTGTCAATTTTATAAATCCCTTTCATAAAAGCGTATTGAGCTATTTATGAGAAAAGTTTTTGCACTGTTTGCTCTCCTTCTGATGAAAATGTGCGGAAAATATTTATTTTTACTTTGTGAAGTGTGGGTATAAGTTATAAGTAAATTGATATTTACAAGGCTTGTAAGTCAATTAAGTACGAAATGTTGCGTTAATCCTTAGTTATTAATATACTTTTATGCTTGTTAACAAGGTTGGCTCGCTGTGTGTCTTTTAGCGGATTCTGTGACAATTTAAGTCAAGTTAACTTGAGAACTTTGTATGTATTTATACACAGCCTGGAGCTGAAGGACCAAAATGTGTACGAAAAGTTACTTAAAGGTTTGTTTCAGCTCCCCATTTCTTTCTTTTACTTATATCTGCTTTATCTAATTTAAAAAATATTTAATTCATAAATGTGTTGCAAGTAGTTAACTTAAATTTCATTAGAATTGTTTTCAAAACTGCAAAATCCCACCAATCAGTCATAAATATACAAATGACATTGACAGCAATAATTTATTGGGAAATTTGCGGTTTGATCGAACTTTGTTTAATTTATTTAACAGTTCATTGCACTCTGCCCGCTGAAAATCAATCAAGTTAATGCCTAAAAGTGCTGAAAAATTGCTTTGCCATTTGATTAATAACCTTAATACAGTGGAACAAGCAGCAGTTTCCGCCACTTGCACTGATATTTTGCAGTATTGGGAAAATATGTCTTCCATAATTCAAGACTTTTGTGCTGCTTTAATTTAAAGTACAACAACAAACTGATAACCAAAACAATCTTAAATTCAAAGCAAAACATATGCCGCTGTTGGGCAAAATTTCTGTTTGGTGTGAGGACTCTTGTTATTTTTATTTATTAGTACGTAGCACTTAACGTGACTTCCTTAACGTAAACATTTTGCCTGTTGTTCCTGCTGGAATTTAAGTTTCATTTAAGAGGGGTGGATGGCCTAAGGACATGTCCCTGCCTTGTTTTACGGACACAACAGGACATCCGCTGATTGTGTCGACTTTGGGCTGACTAAAATGTTCTATATTTACTCTGCGATTGTTGACAGCTGTTGGCCAAGTGTTTGACTCTTAGCAAAAAGTTGATTTGTACGCTTATTTACGCACTGTCTTCTCAGCTGGCATACATTAAGTGTATCCTTATCTAGTAGGAAAGTCTAGTTTCTGCTGATAAGTGAAGTCTCATTTACATAGAAAAGTGACTTTTGTTGGGAAATAATATTTTTTCCTTTCTTTTAGTGTAAAATAAATATAATTGAAACTTTAAAAGTAAATACTTAAAAAGTTAATATTTAAAATAAATTCATTATTTGATATATTGGGAGCTATTTTCCCTTTAAGAAGAGTGTCAATAATTTAAGTTCATAAAAAGTTTCTTAGAATTATTAAAAGTGTGACTTGCAAAAATATAGAACATATGCATGTAAGAACTCTAGAACAACTAAACTTTATGCAAAGGTTTACACAATAGTTTCCACAAATTTACTTGAAGTAGCTTCTTCTTGAAAAGTTTAAGCTAAAAGTTTCGGGTTCAATAGGGTTTTAGAACAAATTTTGATGGCAAGTGAAACACTTGACAGCTGTCAAGAATGGTTGAAACTTTTCCAAAAGGTAATCAATATCATGTAAAAACAAAATGTTAGCTTTACAATGACTGCCAATAAAACTGTGAAGAGATTTGCAATACATAATTGAAGTGAAGAGCAGGGCAAATGGTTGTAAGGTGCTAAACAACTGGTCATTGTTGTTAATAAAGAGAGAAATAAATAATAAGGAAAAATTCATCATAAATGCAAACTCAACTTTTTGCTGTTGTGTTGATTAAAGTTACTCATATTTCAATGCAGAGTTGGCAGTAGTTTTTATTATATATTAACAACAATAATTTATACAGAAAGCAGCTACAACACACACTACATTCATTCATAATGAATCCAGTTGAAGTTTTTGAGCAACAACAACTATAACAATAACTTGCATTCGAAACCTAAATCAACCATTTTCATCATCATTTCCATGTAAATTTATAGCCAGCTCTATGTTTATCCTGACCCCTTTTGGACTCTGTGTGTTTTTGTTTGAGTATGTTTGAGTGTGAAAAAAGTTGTTTTGTGTAATACCTTCGAGCAGAGTGTGTGAGTGTATGAGTGTATCGCACTGCGTTGTATAAAGAAACCAAGTTATTAATTTTTCTTTCGATGCTGCTGGTACAATAAGAATACATAAATCTGGCAACAACTGACAGAACTTCACCCTATTTCGTCTCAGAGCTTGCACAAAAATATTGAAATATTAATGCTAATAGCTTGAAGCAAACATTTACTGATTGTGTTTCAGTTTGGATATTGTATGTTCAACAAACTGCTCTAGAGAGCGGCTACAAATTTATCCAGCAATTTAAAAGTATATAAATAAATCTGAATTTAGTAGAGAAGGCTATAAAAATGATCAACAAGTTGGCTAGCTATTTAAGCTAAGCTTGTAAAGATTTTTGTAGGGCCAATCGTATCTGCTACTTACTAGTTTAATAATTCATCGTGCATTTCTTCAGTTGAAATTTCAAACAATATTAATGTTATAAGATAGAATTCCTTAAGGCATTTACCTTAGCTGACAAACATGTTCCAATTAATTTCCACATACTTTGGCATGAATTGTTGCTCTTGACAATGGCAGCGAATACGCTAAGTGTTTAATGCAAATTATCACCTCATTTGTCAGTCGATGTCAAGAGGCGGGAAATAAATTACGCGACATTTTAGCCAAGCCAAGTGACATGGTCTAAATGGTGAACAGGTGAACAAAGTAATTGGTTGCTCAGTAACACAGTTGCATATGTGTTTGGTGGGTGACTGTTGTTTGCCATTTGTCTGCTTGTTATTAACTGTTTGTTTTAACCCTGACAGTCAACTGTGTTAATAGAGAACGTGCTTTTAATTTTATTCGCGTCAAGTAAAAACCACAAAGGTAAAAAGTTTAAATTATATTTATTTAATTCCAACTTAGAGACCTTTTCTAAAATTATCAAACTGTTCTTTGTGTAAATTCCAACATTTGTTTTCAGTAAAATTTTTAAATTTATAGAAGTTACACATATTTTTAAGCGTAAGAAACGTATGGTTTTATTCAACAATACCTTACCATGGACAACACAGTGAATGAAGATGAATTGCTGCAGTTTTTGCGTGAAAAAGTCGAGCCAGTGCATTATAAAAGTCTTGTATTAAAGTTTTGTGATCGCAAAGGTGATAAGAAGGCTCGCAGGGAGACGATCAATCAGCTTAAAATGAAACTGCTTTCATTGTTAACATCAGGCAAGATATTGCATAGCAACGATTATTTTTATGCTACATCGTTTATAGATGGTTACAAGGATTTCGATGAAATGAACTCCGAAGATGAATTGTCAGAGAGAGACGACATATCGTATTCCAGCAGTGGTTCTTCTGTGGAAAATAATTTGCCTAACTTTGATAATTTCGACATGTCGAGCTCTGGTGATGAGGAGGAAGCTGCCCATGGTGGTGCTGAGCAAGAAAATGCAGTCGAAGACGATGCACATCAAGAGTGTAATGCTGAACAAGACGATGTTGCTAAAGCATATACTACTCTTCCAGAACATGTTGATCTTCAGGAAGGTGTCCATGTGGCATATGAGTCAGATTAACTGCAATATTTTACGATTTGATTTTATTAAATTCTAAACTTATTAACTTTCATTTCAAGATTAATTTTTAAATACCTACAAATTAAAGATAAATAGTTTCACTTTATTTCTTTGATTTTTATTAATAAGCTACAAACGACAGAGCACGGAGCGTATAAGTAATGCTTGTACATTGTCAATTTTTTCTTATTTTTTTTGTCGGCCAGATTTTACACTGACGTGATTTTAAAAGTTTGTCTCCTTACGTTGAAGGTTTTTAAATCCTACAGGCATGTCTCCCTTTAACTACCTTTACTTCAAGTTCGATAAAGCTGTACATATATGAGAACGTGACACATCGCGATGTGCTCAGATACCTGTAAGATATCAGAATTTGCCTGAGACACGCGCAGCTGCAAAAATCACGAGGTCAATGGGATCGCCATAAATTCATCAGGAAAAGGGAATTTGGGATTTGTCGGGTAACATACGATAACTGAATGATACTAATGCTTCAAAGACTCAAAGCAGAAAAGGCAATAAAGTTCGGTTACTTTGGCTCACCTGAACCGAATATTTACCGTTTCAGCCTAAAGCATTGACACAAAAAAATTTGAATAGAAAGCATGCTTTGAAATAAGCATACATTTATCCATTTTTGGGTCAAAACATAATTTTCAGATTGTTCATTTTGTTCAAAGATTCGTAACTGTAAACAACAAAAAATTTATTTATAATTTTTGAAATATTTTTGTAATTAAAATTGATTTATTTTCAGCTTGCTTAATTTTTGTTTTCCTTCTTAGGTATATTGATTTTATCACAGATAACAGAGCTCATAATTTATGTTTGAGTGGGAATGGAACATAAAATGGAATGAAATTTGCCAATATTGATGAATCGAAAGCTTATTATTAATTTTTTAATTGTTTTGAACTTATATACAGAAAACTATGATAAATTAATTTAACTTTATTTTATTAGCAATATTATTTTAAGCACAGTTTCAGATCCAATTAAATCCAATTCGTAATCCGTTTGGTAATTAAGTAGATGTGCAGTTAATGATTGGAATGGTAATGCATGGAGTATGCTAATTATATGGATTAAAATGTGATGCGTTATATAAATACTATAAAATGGCTATAAAATGTTTGCCTAATGGAATAAAAAATACCCTCTGATTTTTCCATGGAATTTTACAGAGATATTTAACCAAGGACTTCTTTATTATAATTGATGATGCTGTGGTAATGCAATAAATCATTGTCGGAGAAAATCGAGCCATTTCTAGGTAAAATGGAGTGTAGAATGCTATGCAGCTGTTAAGGTACAACCCTTTTGTCTGCTCCACATGCGTATTTTTCGATTTGCATTTCGCTTAAATTTTCAATTGCATGCGACACACGAATTGGATACTTGATTTATGTGATGAATAATAAGGGGAAATTATGCCAAATATATTATACAGATAAATGGAATTAATTATGAATAAGTAAATGAGAACAAATGATCACAAATCAATTCTGAAATATGTAATGATAAAATGGCTAATATACTGTTTCGCTGAGCTCTCTTAATTAACACTGCCTCTAAAAAAACCGGAAAATCTTCTAAACCGATGTCACCAAATGAAATTTTTTGTAGTCTTGCAGACTCTGATCAACCTTGCTTTAAATTGGAGAACTCTATCATAATGCTTCTTCTTCACTGACACAATTTTAAGAAAAGAATAAAAGGAAACAACGGCCAAGTACCAGAACAACGGCTGTCTTTATCTGTGTGCAATTGTGTGTGCCTGTGTATGGAAGGGTTTAAAGAAAAACTGCAGGAAATGGGAAAACCAAACTGCAGAGTTCGGCAATTGGTGCGCTGTCAGCAACCAGACTTGATTCTCGTTGCTCAATTCTCTGGTTCTGTGTTCCAGTCGCGATTGCTGTCATCCATTTTTGGGATCCGCATTGTAATTGACATTTGATTAACGCATAGCTCAGCGTTGTGTTCAGTTTCGCTCATCGCAACTCGGACGTCGACAACAGAGCAAAGAGCAACGCTAATCACATCAGCGACAAAGACAATGACAAAGGCAGCTAAAAAGTGAAATAAATTGAAACTCTATTTTGTGGTACATAATTTAGAAACATATTTTAATATTATAACTGTAGACTACATAAAATAAGCTCTTTCTTTCATTTACAGTAAAAGAAATCACATATCGCATTTAATTTGCTTATTTCGGTAACTTAACTTTGTATACATTCTTTCATTGTTGTAAGTTTTCTTCAATGTTTTTTTGGATGTGAATAGAATAGAAATTTAAGTGAACTCAACTGCCCAAAAAATGCGGCATTGTTTGTGATTTTTGTTTTGTTGTCCACGTTTTGTTTGGTTTTTATTTTGTGTTTATTGTTATGCATATTTTTGAACCTTATGAGAAAGTAACTTAAGTTCTTTGTTGAATTTATTTTATTTTATTTAGGAAATCATTTGTTCAAGTTGTAACAATAATGTAACAAATTTATAACGAACTGAGAAGCTTTAGAAAAGAAAGCTTGTATATTTATATGCGAAACACACAAGAAAAATTAATTAGTTCTATTGTAAATGTGCGAGTAGTTTTTAAATCTTTCTTTGAGCTGACAGCTTGTCCAGCTAGTTTAAAAATCCTAATGGAAAATGCATACGAGGAAAACCCTGAAATTAAATAAAATCTGAGAAAAATAAGAGCAAAAAATGCATTTAATTAAAATATTCTAAGGGGCATAAAATATGCCTTTGTTTTTGCTCTGCAATTTCTTTTCGATGTTTTTGAGAGCTCAAACAAATTGCATTTAATTTGCTGGTCAGTTTTATTAATTGTTTCACAAGCTTGTCTTGTTTTCCAAACAACAAAGAGATGTTGTTCTCAATGTGCTGAATAGTTTATACTATCACTTGCTTGTTTTATTTGCTTTGTGGTATCGGAGTTTGCTTCAGGATTTATGTGTTTCACTTGTTACACATACGACATGTAGGACGTTGGCTTGGTCTAAGACAAATCGATTGCTGTTGCAGCACTTCCTACTTTCACAGCACAAATAAGGAGTTTTCTGGAGTAATATATTGATCACTTTATTTCACTCGCTTTTCTCGTGTGTGGTGTGAACAACAGGCTGAGATGCACTTTAGCCGATTTAATAGTGAGCTTTTAAAATTATATACTTAGTAACTTACTTATACAAACGGAAGGTTTGAGTAGTTCCTTGAAATTCCATTAAACTTTTTGTCTTTAATGCTTCTCACACATATTTTTTGCTTTTTTGCACAGCTTGTTCTGCCCAAGTATGCAAATTTTTTATCCTGAATGCTTAAGACTGTCAGTTTTTCAACCTTCTGTCTACTTTTATCACTGTCATTTGTTTGGATACTCGTATCTGGCTAAGGCACACACACACATGTCTCTCACTAGCTGTTCAAACTGATTATGATATTTTGATTAGAAAAAGGCTCACAGCTGACACACGGTTGAGATTATTATCCCTTTTGAGCCTTTGACTGCTGCTTGTCATAGAACAACAGAAAAAAAATATAGATACTTGCTCCTTTCGTCTGACAAATTGCACAAGTAACCAAATATCCTTTCTTAATGATGACGGTATTTCACATTTAAAGCTCTAAAGTTTTTATGACCGACAGGAGAAATAGTTTAGCACTAGAAATTGATGGAAAAACTTAAAGCCAAGACAAATTTTCATCGATTTTATAATCTGTTTTGAAAGTTAACTCAAAATCAGTGTCAGTGTCAGCACGAATATAGACAACTCTGATTTATGTGCACATTTTTATGGCATTTTCCTTGGAGTAACAGTTTGAAAAATAGTTTTAAATTTAAATATTCAAGTTTGTGCTTATGTTTTTGGCATTCGAGTGCTCGGCGTTTACCTTAATTCTGCGTTAGAGCAAATTCGCTATTGCATGCAGTTCATTTTCATAGCTAAATGCTCACACAACTCCCCGGAAGATAAATTAAGCCATCCCGTGCTGTGCTGTTCTGTGCCATTCCAGTAAAGCTAACAAGAGGCAACGTTTAACCATTGTCTAAGCACTCTGGGCTAAATGCCAGAGAGTACAAGCCAAGCCAAGAGAAAGACCACGCAAAATGGCAACAGCGTCTAGCCCAAAGTGCTTACAATCAACACAAAACAATGGACAACACTTGGAAGCGTCTGTTAAATGACTGTTGTCAGAAAATAATTTTAAAGGCACAACCTGTGGGTCAGCAGGCAGTTAGACAGGCTCATGAAGTGGCTGTGGTTACAGTTCGTATCGTATGATAGTTTCGCTCAAGAAAATGTAGGGAAAATACTAACAGCAATCATTTAGGTAGACGAGCAACCATCTCAACTAGCGTGGATGTGTATTTAGTTGTCTATTTACACCTATGTTGCTACTTTAAAGAATTTTTAAATATAGATACATGTTCTTTACTTTTATAGATTACTTGTGGGTTGTGGTATTTAAAAGTCTGATGTATTTATGACAAAAACTATATTATTTAAGGGAATTATAAAAATCAATACAATTCCATCAATAAATATTGTCAATAGCAAAAATGTTACTTTAAAATTGTGTCATTTGTGTGTATTCAATTTGTTGCCAGGCATAAAATGAAAATTCATATATTTATGCTATTTGCTTTGTGTGTGTATTGCTCTTTTTGAGAGCAACATAACAAATGAATTTCAAATGGCCCTCGGCATTTGCTTTGAGTGCATTTTAAAATGTCTGGCAAAAGTTTAATGGAAATTTTATGTGCAATGAAATTGTTTGTGTTTACCTACGTTAAATTTTCGATAGAGTTTTATAAGCGATTTGAAACCACCAAAGATGCTTTAAAATGTAAATAAATTGTGAATCATCTTGTTGGTTTTCTTTGTTTTTCGATTATGTAGATTTAGGGCGTATACGTAATATATTTAGCTTGATGTGACTTGGTTTTACTTGAATAGTTCTAACGTATGTTTGATCATTTCATTTTAAATTTTAAACAATAAAACGTGTCAAACTACAATTTATTTAAAGTTAACCACTATTGTATTAGTGTAGCTGGTTTGCCAACTCATTCTCATTTAGAGCCAATGTTTTCTGTTAGTGGCATTTCAAGCCAAGTGTCTGTTATTGTAATAGCTGCTCATTCTGCTTTCATTGTTGGTTTAGCTGTGCACTTCATATAATTTTATTGTTATCTATTGAAACTCGATCACATGTAACAGTTAAATACAATAAACACAATTGCATTGTTAAATAAAAATTATTATAAATACAAATATTAATAAAAAAACCGCAAAGTGTCACATAATAGTGTTAGATTAATTCAGCTCCGTTAATAGCCAGCGAAAGTTTTCTACTATGCTTTTAAGATAAGTTACATATCAAATAAAATATTAAATTTATATGCATGCACTTCCTTGATTTATCCAAATCAAGAGCTATCAAAAGAAGATTTAAGCAGCAAGCAGAACTTTAAATGCCGTCGACGAAAACATGAGCGCGTATCTTGAGGTCGCCAGCTACTCAAAGTGCTTGGTTTTAGCCTTGACAAGGCCCTCGGAAGGAATGCATAAAGACAAATTGCAGAGAAGATAAGTCAAAAGACGGGCAAACCGCAGCAAAGGACCTCGAGGACATGAAGGACGGCTGTCAGTATCTGTTTCTGCTTCTCTGTGCAAGCAAACTGATGTGTCATGGAAAGAAAAATGCTGAAAACGAAAAATCAACATGAGAAAAGAGAGAGAATTTTGAAACTGCAAATCTTTCTATATAATGTGGTCTCAATAGCAATCAGTGTATTTGTACTTGGATACTGACTCTCGTTTTTAAGAATCTTTCGTTAACATTTGAGAGTTATAAACCTCAAATAGCTTAATAATAAAAATAAGCTCCATGCATTTTATTTCTTGATTTAGTTTTAGTAAAAATATAGTCAAGCAATGGTACTTCGTTTTTATTTAAATTAAAAATATAAATATAATTTAATTAAAATGCGAATAAATAATTTCTAGTAGATTAACATTAAACAGAAGCAAAATAATTTGATTATCAAATATTGTGTCTTTTTCTATCTGCCCTTTTCAGCACAAAAAACTGTAGATCTTTTTTTACTTATTCATACTTTCTACGACAACGCATAATTTAACAAGAAAGAAAAGTACAGTCGAACACGCCCGACCGTATAATACTCTCTGCGTTTATTCCCAATTATAATACTTAAATCGGTATTCAGACATTACAATAGATAGTTCTTGTATTAGAATACGTTAAAACAAAAAAAAGATAAGCATAATCAAGCATACATGTGTTTGTCTGTATGTACATACAAATTCGTTTGACGTTAAATGTATGCACATACATATGTGTGTATGAATACTATTGGTTGGCACGACTAGCGCTGTCTCTCTCGCGCTCATTGCTTTAGAATAAAATCTTTGTTGCTGCAGTGCTTTCTTGTTTATGGTCGGATTCTTATGAAACTTTCTGGAGAGTTTGACATGATACGTCTTCAAACGAATCATAAATAACAACACTGTACGATAAGAATAAATGCTTTAAAAACGGCATGCAAGTTTGAAATTTACTTTTATTTCTTGCGGAAAAAGGGGGCGTGGCAGCCCAAAACTTTTGATGTCATTGGATTTATGCGGCCTTTAGGAACACGTGTACCAAAATTGGTATTCCTAAGTGCCATAGTTACTGAGATATTAACCGAAAACATCTATTTTTTCCGAGGTATGTCTAGTTTTTTGCTCATTGTGGGCGAATGGGGCGTGGCATCGAAAAAAAAAAAGATTCTTGTATTGACTGACTAAATATCGAGTCGATAGAGACCAAATTCGAACTTGTAGCTCTTACCATCTCCGAAATCTGTTTGTTCATACGGACAGACAGACGGACAGACAGACAGACAGACAGACGGACAGACGGACAGACGGACAGACGGACATGGCTATATCGACTCGGCTTGTGACGCTGATCAAGAATATATATACTTTATGGGGTCTGCCACGCCTCCTTCTGCCTGTTACATACATTTGCACAAACCCAATATACTCTTGCAGAGAGTATAAAAATTTACAAAGAATAATTCGAGTTCATGCCCCCGAATGCCTGCTGGCGGAATGGACATGTCAGAGCTGTCAACTGGCAATTCGCCTGGAGGAATATTTAAGTTGTTCTGATTTCAAATGCACAGCCCTAAGTAAAAATATAATTGCCGGACACTTTAGGCTAAACATTTTTATAAATTTATTATTCTGTCATTGATTTATCATATCGCATCCGTTTGTTAAAATGTACAAGTTTTGTAGTACTTTAGGCATTTTAGAGAGCAGCATTCCTCGGCACGAGAGCATTTCCTGCCAGCGCCACCGCAGAGTGAGAGCATCATTCGTCGCTTTGCCTTTAAAGTATTTGAAAATAAATAAATCAAATAAATTTTAAAGATATCTATGGTCTATTGTAAACTTACATCAGTTAAATTTTTAGTAGGTGCCAGTACTTCAGTGTGTCTCTTGCTGCTAAAGCCAGTGTTCCACGAAGCCGCCTCAGAGTCGACTCCAATTAAAGCAAACAGCAGCCACAAACCAAGTACCACAAACAGAATGGTTGAAGTCAAATTCATTTTGAATGTGATGAAGACACTATGCTACTGACTTTCTTTTGAGTTTGCCACTCATTTTATAGTTGAAGAAAATACCGAGAAACATATGTTTTTATAGCTCAAATGTTATTCAGTTGTTAATTAATCAGCCAAGTTGGCTTACACTAATCAGTGCACAGAATTGTCTGCAGTTTCTGTGTTTCTTCTGCGATCGTCACCTGTTGTGGTAAAAACTACTGCAATATAAAACATGTTGCAAGTCACAGCTGCAACAAATCCCTTAAATTTCTAGCATAAAACTGTTATTGTCAGCAAATTTCCCTTAACAACTTAACAGCGCTGTTAAGTAAACTTCAGCTGTGCAACAACAAATGCTTAATGTTTACATTTTAGTTCATTGTAGACTCTGAATGTGTGCGGTTCTATAAAAATATAGATATTTATTTAAATCTCAGCTGTTAAAGTAAATTAATCATAAAAGCAGAGTGAAATGCCATGTATTTATATATTAAATAACATATAATTTTAATTACAAATAAATATTAGTAAAGGCCTATTAAATTTTTCTTCGAAAAATATCTTTTTTTTAATATATACACTCAAAAACTGAGAGCTATAAATAGAAGGACCAAACAAAGCTGCCAACAACACTCGACCCGACAGCCAGTCAATTGTACAATAATATGATAAATAAATAATAACACATATGCTGCCAACTGACTGTCTGTGTCAGTCTTATTAAATACGCATACGCCGTGTGTTACACACTGTGAAAATATACTTCAAAAGCAGGCAAAGGAGAGCTCTTAAGTGAGAGCAGTGGTAAAAGGAAGAACCGCTAACAAAATATGCATAAATAATATGAGATTAAAGCCAGCCACTGCACAAGATTTATTTAAGTTGCCATTTGCCACAAGCAATCTGCTTGAAATGAAAAATTCTTATTAAAATATTTTCTAAATATTCTTTCTTTATAAAAATTAAAGACTGTTTGCAGCATGAACAACCTAAATAACACTTATTTTATTTTGATCTTTAATTAAATTAATTATGTTGATATTTCCTTTAAGCTTACCATCTCATGCTCTACATAAAATACACTTAACTTGATGACGTATTCAATTATACATCTTTCTGTTCGTGAATGTTCATTTTATGCTGCATTATTAAGCTTATCTGCAGAGATTTAATGATTGCTATCAAAGTAAAGTTTATGGCAAACCATTGAATTGAAATGCTTGTCCGCTCCTAAGGGTCATGCCCATATTTATGGTGTGCCTGATGAGTGGCAAGTGGCCTCAAAGGGATAGTAATTTCAGCGTAAAATACTTGTGATATTCGCATGATTATCTTTCAGAGTTTGTGATTTTTTCCTGGCACGTGGCGTATGAGTAATGTACATTGATTGACCCCAAGATTACGCTATCAATCATGAACTGTGACAGTATTTTTTATAACCAAGACTTAAGTCTTTTTTCAGTGCTGCCAATCGTAGTTTAGATAACAAAGAGTAAAAGCTGAACGGAAAGATGATTATAAAATAAGTGATGATTTTCAGTAGAAATTATTTTATTTTCTATCATGGCATGCAATAATTCGTTCATAATTGTCCCATAGAAATTCAATTTAAAATCAAACGTTTTAATTTGCGGAAATGCTAATAATGTTGTTCGGTAAACAAATTTAAAGCTAGTCAAACAGAAAGATTTTCCACGCTGCACTTAATTAATGAATTGATTTGGTGTACACATAAATTTGTTTGCATTTCTACTTTAATTAGTGTGCAATTTAATTTGTTTGTATTAAGTGTATACGATAGTAAATTAGTTTCTTGTTTCTGCAGTGCACGGAATGTGATGCAGCGAAGGATAAAATTATATAATTTCCACAAAATGGTGCATGAACACAAATATGACAGTAACTAACACACACAGACACACAAACACATTATAAAATCGTGCTAGCAGTAAATTAAATTGTTCACGCACACGTCTACTTACTGTATCTACTTAGAAACTTAAGAGACAGCAAAATATTTTGTACACCTGCAGCTGCTGAGTAGAGTTACTTTTTCTTCTTCTTTCTCATTTGATTCAACTTACTTGAACTTAAATGCAAGCTGGAAAAATCCTTTGCTTGGCACGAAGAATATAATTCAGTACCAACATAACAGAAGGACAAAAAGTCTGCTCCACGTGTTGTTTTGCCAGAGCACAAAAAGTTTTTTTAAATCCTTCTTGGAGCTGTCAGCACGCCCTGCACGTTGTTATGTTTCTTTTACGGAATGTGCACCGCACAAAAAATACGGAAAAAACTGCAGTAGATGGATGGAGGAGGCGTGACGGAAAGCAGCTGAAAACAACATATAAAAATGAGCATAATAAGTAAATAAATAAAACTCGTTATATGGTTAGAAATCGTGGTATATGTTAAGTAACTTCATACCAAAAATAAGTAAAATTTGTACAAAAAAAAATATATGAAATAAATAGTTTTTTTTGATAGTTGAAATATCAAAGATGACCTTAAATTTAGCCACATTTATTTTCTTACCTCGGTTGAATTGTTTAGTAGCATGAGAACAACATATAAATCTTCGCAAAAATCAAAAGTTTCCAAAAACTCAAACTCTTCGTCAGCAAAATAAACGTAAACAAAACCACAAAAAGTTCCTGGCCAAGAAAAAAAGGGAATTTGTCACTTTTATTTTGCCACGAATGCTGCCCGAATAAATAAATATTTTTCTGTAATCTTTTTCCCATTGTATCAAAGTCATTTACACATCTTTACCCTTTATATATAAGGATTTGTTTTCCTGGTGGATAAGATTGCGTTTTTCGATATGTATTTGTGGTAAAGTTTTCGTGGACAGTTGAGAAATCAAACAGTCAGAAATGTGACTTAAGGCTGGTCAACTTTGAGTTAAAAGTATGAACTTGCCACTTTGAGAACTTTTTAATTGAATGACTGAGATGTAATGCATATGCATAGTTTGATCAAGTTTTAAGTAAACCAGTGAACTGTTTAAATGGCCAGAAGGGGTTTAAGGGTTAAGGATTGCACTCAATGCTCTACTGCCACTTCAAAGTGACGTTGAGGCTTCTTCCGGTGGCTGCCTTTCCCAGTGAACTCCAGACAGTCAGCACGTAGGAAGCCAAAGTTAGGCATTCCACCCTTGCACAATATATAGTATACACACATATGTCGTATATATGTATTTACACACAGCCACGACGAGCTTTGCATTCTGTCCACAGACAGTACGGAATGCCAAAGAAAAATGCAGCAGAAAAACAAAGTGAATAAACAAAAGCGATGCTGCAATCTAAATAATATAAAATAATATTTGCATTAGTATTGTCTAGAAACTTCCATTTCCATTTATTTTATTAAATTTCTAGCTTACATATCTTTGAGCATAGCTAAAGGTCAGAATAAATTTGAATTTGATTCATATGGAAATAGTATAGGCCACAAAAGCCGCAAAACCCTCAACAACAACAACAAGCCAAACAAAGCATGTCTGAAACTGGGATATGGGATTTAAATTAAACTAATCTATACATCTATGTATGTTTAGGTGTTATATAAATTGTGCTCATTAGGCAAACGACAGGCTTCTTGGCATCTGTGCGTAATGATTAGAGTCCAAGTAAATGTATACATATGATGTATATAGTATGTAAATAAGAGCCACTCATTAGCTTTAGGGCTCAGTCATTGTGCTCGTTCTTTGACTGTAATAAAACCCAATTGGTAAGGCAATTATCCTGCATGACAATGAGAAGTCATTAAAGTATAGTTTGAATGCCAAAAAGCCATGAAATGAAATAATCATAAATATAAAATAAATTTAAGGCAAGAGCAAGGATAAAAAAATTAAAATTATTCGTTTAAGAACCCTTTAAATTCTGTTGATAACATGTAATGATTCCCTTTTTTCTGTACTTTTTACCCCATTTTCTCAGAAAGAATCAACATTTGCCTCAAGCCAAAGTTCCTGAATGTTAACGCGACTCTAATGAGTACACAAGCTGTGGAATATCACACACTTAACGTTGAGCAGCGTGGAAATTGTTTAGTTTTCATGTATGTTCTTTTTATTGTGGTCTAGTTCAAGGCCCTTATACTTTTGTGGATTATATTGTTATCCGAGTACGAGTGTTGTAGGAATAAGAATATGAATGCCTCGAGGGCAGAACAGAATAGCTTTGCTGTTTCGGTAATTGCAGGCAAGGAAAATGTTAAGTGGATATTTTGGTAAAAACTGAAGCAGCACCAAACGTCTGTCGTGCTGTAAAATAAACCGAATGAGGCACTTTGTAAACACAAAAATGTTACACGAAGTGTATGTAAATGGGTGTTAGCTGTTTGTTGTTCAAGAAAGCACAAATGGGTATGGGTTTGGTATACAGACATGTGAATTGCATTTAAAATAGTCTGCTTAATTTAAAAAAAATCGATAATGTATATTTTAAAGAATACTGAGAATTCTGTCTCCTTTTTGTTAAATTTGTATAGGAAATTGGCAAGACAGTGTTCAAAAACTGCTTTATTTGCCTATTACGCATTTGACCTTAGGATAATAAGAATTAAATTTGGGTTTGTGCCGAATAAAAAGCTTATTTTAATGACCCATCATGTATTTTGATTAGAAGCCGCAGCTCTAATTTTCAAATAGTTTATATTTTAACATAATCAATTTAACTTGATTTGATTACAGTAAATTGTTAATTTCCATCAGTATTTTGGCTTTATACTAATGCAATTATATATATTATTAATTGCATAACCAAACATATTGTACTAGTTAATCTTATTACTTTGATTTATTTTATTATATTTACTTGTGGCACACACAAGCAGTTTTGTTTATTTAAATGAGTGTATTACAACGAAATTTTGCTACCAAAAGCTGTCACTATTTTATGATTATTCTAAAATATACAAGTATTTATACCGTGCATATTACTAGCGTAACTTTTCGACTTTAGTTATTTTTATTATAAAAACTTTTAGTTGCTTTGTCACCGAAGCTGACAGTGCAGATTTATGGGGAAACTAACACTTACAGTCTGAAAGTGAACACATCATCAATTTTAATAAAACAATTGTTACTGAAAGGCTTCCAATTGTGGGTACTCTTATGGGCAAAGCACATTAAAGTGCTACATCATCATACCAGAGCTGAACAGCTGCAAAAACAAAACAAGTCTGTGTTGAGTAGAACAAACAACAACAAACGAAATTAGAAAACTTAAACCACCTCTTGTGTACCACACACTTTAACTGAAGAGCATTTAGAGCCTGTTTTCTGGCCCCAATTAAGTTCGACCTGTCAAGTAGTCTTGGTTACGCACAGTTTACCTTGACTCCAATTAGAACTGTCCTATTAACACGCTTGAATGCATATCAACTGAATACGAAACAAGATTGCCCAAAAATTCTAAGGATGTGGTTGTAACTGTCCTTGACTTATGTGATTTCTAAGCTGTACTCATGAAATTGATTATTACCATATTTATGTAGCTCCAAACAGTATGCCAAGCAGACCAACTAGTCGGCTACTTGATGTGGTTGTCGTATACTCGGCGAGTAAAAGTTTTCTTGTTCAGCAAACTTGTTGCCACAGTCATTATATATATATATATATATATTTCTGCGCTTTTCTAACTCTTGGTGTGACAGTTGAGAACGAGTATTTAGTTGCTAATTTGGTTAAACGTTGAAAGACATTTAAATGTCGGCATGTAATTAACGCAACGACTTAATTAGCAAGCCTTATTTGTGTCAAATTTTACCATTCTGGAAAATGCCGACATTTATTGTCGTTATTTGGGCATAAGTTTGGAACATATTTCGCACCACATAAGTTTTAAAATCCTATGGTTGCTGTCTAAAGTTTCCGCTTCCAATAAGTTCCCACAACGTTTTCGTTGCCTACTTTTAGGGGCTGACATGACGTTACACAAATTGGTGAAATGCTTCTGTTTGCTGCGGATGACACATTTTAAGTGTTGAATAATTCTAAACAAATGCTTAGAAAACTAAATTTAAGTGTTAATTTAATTTAAAAGACGTCTGTGGCATGCCAAAGTCTTCTTAAATAAGTTTAAGTTTGAAGCCCTATAAAATATTGTAGTTTAAAATAAAAAGCACATTACTGACGCTATTGACAAAGTTATAAAATAAATCTTTATAATAAATGTCGGATGCTTGATAGACAGCAATTGTTCGTTGAATCCCTGTCACAACATCCTGGACCTGACAAAACAGTTACAACACTCACTGTATTCCCAGCAGGTTATCTCAGTTTACTTTATTTTGTGTCCATTCTACTTTATTTGTATTATGCTGTCAATTTGCTTGTTTATCTGACAGTTAATGCTAAGTTACTTGTTTGCCTGAAGGTTGAGTATAGTTTGTTGTTAAACAGAACAATTGATTATCCCACATTCGAAGATTACGGACAGTATAATACCCTAGCAGGTAATATATAATTACTATACGATGTTTGGAAAATAGAACGCGAACTTTAAAATCAATGTAAATTTAACAGCTGAATTGTTTGGAAGTCAAAAAAGTATCAAAATGCCACCTACACTCTATTGTCGCAGGGTATATAACGGTGGGATGACCTCCACTGTCTACCACGTCACTCTTTGCCTTAGTTGAACGTACTTAAAATTAAGTTACCTATGCTTATTTGCGAACTGCAGATGCAGTGCAGAACTTCCTTGTGAGTTGGCAAGTTGAGTAAGCATCAGGTCAGACCAGACAAGTTTATCTCCTTTGCATTTGCCGGTACAAAAAGTTTCTCTTGACTTTGGAAAAAACTATGAAATATGCCAAACACATTCTTCTTCTTCGTTTTCTTATGCTTTTTCCTTTTCTATGCTATGTACTTTAGAACTGATTCACATTACTTCGGCTCAAAGAGATTCTTTGAGTAGCCAAGAGAAGCACATTTGTGTGAGTTTTGTGCCTTTGTGGTTGTATCAAATGGCAAATGGAGTTCAAGCTACTTTCTTTGGTTACCATGTGAAATGCAGTAGCCGAGTCAAATGGATAACTTGCGTTTATTGCAAACAAATTCTTGTCAAAATTGGAATTTATTTAAACAATCTGCTAAAATTGGATATTGCTGACTGCGAGTCCTGTTTGTTATTTATTATAACATTTTATTAGAATTTATGAGTGCATTCCTAACTGTAACTCATTTTACTAGAAATAAACAAAGTTTTTTGCTGTGTTAAATAATATTTTAATGAAAAAGGAGCACAGCAAATGTGTGAAAAGCGAATTATACATTTTAATCAAGGGCTCCAGACAAACAAATCGAAATAATTTATTGGACTCGCAGTTTTTGGTGATTTGTTTTAGTTTTAGCTACACAAGAGATAAATGTGACTGTAAAATCCAATGTAATATTTATGAGAGAATGTACGAAAGTAACAGACTATATAGATAGTTTTTGTTTTATGTGACTCCCGAAATTGTGTGATTCCAAATTTGTTTAAATAACCACATCACGTATGCGCTCAGTGAACGTGCTATAATTCTAAATGCTATTGAACCCTTTGATTTGAATTATTTATATAAATATTGGCGGATGAATAAAATATTGGCTTGTATCAAATTAATTTTATTGATGAACCAAAACACGAATACATGATGAAAGATAAATTACTCTAATCTGATACCAAATAGGGAAGCAAAGCGAGAGCTCTTTGTATTATTGTTCCTAATTTGAAATTGTGATTAAAAAACTGTGCCGGCAAACGAGTCTAATTTAATTTTCTAGTCTGGTGCACACGTTAAAATTTGACTGCACTTTGCATTGTGTTTTCATGACTTAATTACATGCAGTGAAAGTTGAAAAGTTGAAATTTCTATAATGTATGCGCATTAAATACAAATATTTTTTTATGCTCAAGGTCGCAGGCATTGCTGTGAGGGGTGAAAGGGGGAATTGAAGAAAGTGGGGAGTTAATTTATTGTCTAAATAATCCAGATGGGTGTGACATATTTAAGATGTCAACACATAAATTAGCTTGTTATTGCGCTCTTAATTTCTATTTAATGTCTTGTTTATGGGTATTTTAAATGATAGATTTTAATGAACACACTCTTTAACCCATAAGTAATAATTCTGTTAAATTGAAGTGTAACATATATTTGCATTCACTTTGTTAATTTAGGCTAAGCATACAGAAATATTTCCTTTTAAACCAACTTAAATTGGCATGTTCAGCGCTTAAATGAAAAGGAAGATGCTCAGGAAATTGATTTGAGATCTAACAAACACACAAAGCTGCACAATTGATGCAAAATGAAACGAAACGATAGCATCAGATGGAAAATGGAAAATATTTTGAATGTAAGTATTGCTCAGTGCAAGGCGAGAATGTAAAAGAGCCAAAAGGGAAAAGAAAATAAGTGAAAAGAAAAGCAAAGCAGCAAAGAATAAAATTGACCATAAAGCTAAGCAAAATGCTCAGCGTGGCAAGTGTAGATAAAAACCCGCTAGTGAAAAGGCAAACACCAAATTGATAAACGCTGCCTTTGTTTTAGAATCTGGAAAAATACATTCCCATTTCCACTTCCCTTCCTCATTCCATTCCCATCTACTTTCTAAGCCATCGAGCTATAGTACTTTGCTTGGTTTTGACGTTCAAGGACAACTCCTAATTTGGCGTCGACAAAAACATGGCCATCAAAATAATTTGAAGTGGAGCTGATAATCTTGAACGGGCCAAAGAGCCTTTGTCGTTAACTTTCCGAATGAAACGCACCATAGAAGGTGCCGTTGAATAGTGGTAAATTTATCCAGATCCTTGTTTATCCTTAGGTTATACAGGAAGCAAATAAAGACAAGACTAGACAAGAAATAATGTTTAATTTTCAAACACATACATGTCAAACTGTAAGTGAAATTAAGTTTTATATTTATGCAAATTTCGTGGCCAAATTTGCTTCACGACTTTAATAGATTTTTTATTACACTTTCTTATAGATAAATCAGCTATCGAACCAAATATGTAAATATTGTAACAGATGTATTAAATTTTTTTCTATTTTTTCTTTATCCTTTGGTCATCTGTCACTTATGACTATTTTATATCTTGTAAAATTGTCATAAATTTCATAAAACCCACAAGGCTTTAGACGCTTCTCAAACTGATTATGTTATTTAGATTAGTTATGAGAGCACAGCTGTCACTTGGCTGAATATGTTACCCTTTTTCTTAGCTTCTTATTGTATTTCAGACACAAGGGCTTTTGAGCCATTTGTTTAGCACTGACAAGAAATGAAGCCTGGGCAAGACAATAATTTCTTATTTATGTTTTTGATTTGATTAAAGAGTTAATTTTTAAGTTAAATTTTATTTCATTAGTCACATAATTAAGTGTCTCTAATTAATTGACAAATTAAATTTGCTAGCTTGTTTCCGTTTGCCACTTAAAGTATTCATTAGTGTTCAGTAGTTGCAATATTTTGCTTTTTGACTTCTGTCCTCATTGCTTTCGTTGAATGTCAACAAGCACAAGGCTCCCAGAGGAAGCTGCTTGACGTTTCTGTGCATAATTAAGAGCAATTAACTTGACCACGATCTCCATCTGCAATTGTGGACAATTTTGTGGAAACGGGTGCTTGATTTTGTGAGAGGGGGTGGTGTAAATTATGATGAGCTTATTTGGGATTGAAAACCATTTTTCCTGACAGTTTTAAGTTAATATATATTATACAAATAGTAACAGATAGTAAAACTGTTCTAAATTTCAAGCACTTAAAGGTTCAAATTTTCTGCAACTGAAACTAATTAGTTCTTAAACACTATACAAAGGCAGATACATCCTTAACACTACGAGCAAAACAACAAAGGACACAGTAGTCTCTGCAAAATTTCCGCAATTCATGGCCACCTTTGCCGCTAGTGTTGAGCAACGACAAACTGTCGGGGGCGTTTGTTCAATGATTTATACTTTATACGATTTTATTTATAGGATAGTAGTAAGTAGTGTCCTGTGACAGTCAACTGACAGTTACGGAAATATATATATGTGTATACATATATATGAAGTAGCTGTGGTCACTTACCTGTTAGCAAAGGACAACAGCCTCTGCTTATTCCCATATTGAATTCAACTTGTGCTTAAAATTTCTTTCTTTATTCTTGCCAAGGGATTTGTCCGAGCATAAAATAGTTGCTGCTGTAGAGCAATACTAAAAGCAATCATTCAGCTGTCTTGCCATTCAGTTGATCTCAGTTGGCAATTTCCTCAGGTCACCAAAGTAATTTCACCGTATGTACAGTGCTTTCCCATATAGCTGGCAAAGGTAAGTAGAATTTTGAAATTTCGTGGGTCAAAATAAAATATAAAAAACAAAATTTAAACTTATCTGCTCTTATTTGATTATAAAGTGTTTATGTTCATTTCAATGAGTGGAGCTTTTAATGAATAAACAAGACAAGCTCTTGGATGCTTTTCATTTAGGTTATTTAATCGTCAATTATGTGAAAGTGATTCAACAAGCTAGACAACACTCAAATTGATGATTGCATTTAAATAAATTGATGATTTGGTTTTGCAGAGCACATTTCATATATGCAAAAGTCAAGAGAGATCTAATTTTTTTAATTCAGCTGAAAAAATCATTATCTTTTTTGCACAACGACTTTAATAAATTGGTCTACGCATTCATATCTAATAACTGTCATCACACGAGAAAATAAATTTTGAAAGCATCCTATGGAAATTATGTGCGAGGGGTAGAAATTTATGTGATTTTATTTTGCACAAACAAAAGCTGAAATATGTTTCAAGACAAATTGACGAAACAAAAAAAAAATATATTTTTTTTTATTTGCGCTGGAAAGCAGGGAAATAAGCAGCATCAGAATATTCAAAACAGGCACATGCAGACTCAAATTGTCACTCTTCACACACTTCAGTGAACTCATTTTTGCTTGAATCAATACCATTTATTTTTATATCCTCGCTCACATTTGTTAAACAAATGATTAGTTTGGTTTATGAGATGTGAATGGTTTGAGTACAGGGTAGTTGTCAGTTTTGAATGCATACTTTTTCATGAAAACAGAAACAATTCATATGCTCGATTAATATGCATGAATGTAGCTTCTAATTGAAGCACGTCACAAAAACTTTGGGGAAGAGTTTTGCCGCCCTCTCCTGTATTTATAATTCTTTATGTTTTTTAATATATAATATATTGTCTGTTATGCTTTTTTAAATCTAATCCGTGCCTAATTATAAATTCAGTCCGCATGTATGCCTGTTTAAAACTGACTACAAATAGTCACATACCACAAAATATAAAATACATTGTACCACTTCCAATTCTACTTTAATATTAAATTAAGCAATATAAATTGTGCATTTGTTGCAACCATATTCTGTCTCGTAAAGTGCAAACTTATAATTTATTTTGTTCTTTTTGACCTCACTTTATAAACAACCAAAGTCAAAGTATTCGAAATGTCGTCAAGTATTTATTTATTCATACATTATATATTTATTCAAACATTAAATATTGAACAATTGTATTCTGCAATATAAACTTTGCTTGAATGCAACTGCCAAACATTTTGATTAAAATGCAATAGCATATCTTGGCAACTTACAGAAGAATTCAATTATTTTAAGCCAAGAGGGTTCGGCACAGCGCATAAAAGTATGCTATATTATTTTAGTTTGGTTTTTTCGTAGTTTTTCCCGAAAAGTACGTGTGTGGTTTGCCAATCATGAATGATGGTCTTGTGGCATCCCCTTTAGATTTTGGTGTGTGGTATCAACTTAACTTTTCTTTCCAATTCAGCTCTGTCGTCTTAATGATTCTGCTTTCTGTGTGCTGGGCAGCCAAAAACGCAACATAATGCCAAGGGAACAGCCCGAATTCAGCACGTATCATGTAGTTCCATTCAAGACACCACGATGCACTCAATATACGTGATGCTTGGTATCTAGTTTTTCTTTTTTCCCAATTCCTTAAGTCAAACAGCTGATTCAAAGATACTTTTTGCAGCCGTTCAACTGAATTGCAGTCAACTGTAATCGCTTTCTCTTCACAGCCAAACGGTCAAAGTAATGCTTTTAGTGCACTTTAATGATACGCACTGAGCCAGAAGGTTCATTAGGCGCCCTTGAGTAGCGTCAGGGTGAATTTGAGCCAACGTAGTGTGCCACGCATTACGTATACGCAACGTATGTCCCTCGAATGGAATGCGTTAAATCACATAGAGTATAGCTACTGTTTATTAAAGTGTGTAGATTTAAATAATCAAATTTACATAAAAACTTCCTTAAATAAATAAACACTGCAATAAAAAAATATTTTCAGTTGGTCTATTTTAAATAACAGAATTAAAATGTTATAAATTAAAGTTGTAAATAATTCACATTTAAAAACAAAAGCTGCATTCAAATAGAAGGTAATCCAGCTTGGACTAAAAATAACAAAAACTTAATTTTGACTTTGTTGCTATTAAAAGCGAAAACTTTTCGTGACTTTCCTTTTATAAACAATTTGCTTGTTGAATGTTATCAAAGTTTAGTTCTATAACAACAAAAGGTAGTTGTTTTTACTTTGTTAATGTCACAGCAAATATAACATCCGTTGATAGTGGCGAGGAGGTGGTCTCAGTTTGGACAGCTGTCTGCGAAACAATAATATAAGGATAAAGTTTTGCAACGGTAGTAAGAACTTATGAAACAGAGAAGTCTGAGATACAACAAAGTTTTTGCAACACTACTTCAATTAGCATACATCTTTAATTTAATTTAAAGGCAATAGAGTCTTTCTTGATACTTTGAAAAATAATACTACGTCTAGTTGTATTATAATTCCACCTTGGGTCTAATTGTTCGATAGGTAATCTACTGCAGTGTAGTATTCAGTCCTTCATTGTTTGTCTAATAAGACAGTTGGCAAAGTTGGCGTTTGTGGTCGCTGTTGATACACAAAGGCAGTTAAGTGATAATGCATCTGCCAAATGCACCCGATGGCCCAATAATCATAAGTACATTATCATTGTGTGAGGGGCACAAATGGGAATAATTTGCGTACTTGCTAGCGCTACAGGGAGAACAATTTGTTGAATTTAATATGCATGCATTTGCCAAACTTAAGACTACCGAGATGGTGGAAACTTTAAGGACCTTAACATGTACAGTGAGCATACAAAGTATGCAACTTAAAATGCAGGGAACGTGAGGATGAGCATATCTTATAAGCGTCAGCCACTCAAAGTGGCAAACTCGAGACTCTCGAGTCGTGGATCGTAAAAAAGAAAGAAAGCCAACAAAAAGACTCTCTGTGTAAGAGTGTGAGTCTGTGTGTGTGTGTAAGACAAATTGCATAAAGGATAAAGGCTGGCAAAACTGCAGTAAAAGAGCAGAACGGCGCCTGTTTGTCAGAACTACTACACATACATGCGAGTACGCGAGAGCGCATTGAAAATGGTAAATGGAAAACCAAAAGGCGAAAAGATTTAGCGGAAATGTTGGGTCCTTTAGCAAGCCAGGTTTCTGACTCAATATCCGTCAGATAGTCAGATAGTCAGCAAACTGAGTGACATTCAATTTGAAATTCACAGCATAATTGAAAGTTAATTAACGCATAGCTCAACACGAGTCTGCTCTGGTCTGTGCTGGTCTGCTCATCATCAGAGTTGACAAGTACAACAATGTTAATCACATCGGCAATCAGATTACAGATTGCAGCCACAAACAGATATACAGGTAAATTGAAAGCTTAACTGTAGATGAAATAATCTGGGGAAAACACTTACAAAACGACCTGCAATCAGCTGGGACTGAGATGAATATTAATCGTCTTAAAATGCACACTGAATAATTACGCAAATTTAATATTAATACGGCAAGTGTATTTTTCTGCTTACTTATGCATTGCCAATGAAAATCAGATCAACAGAACTTGGGCTCACAACTTTGGCAATCTGCGAACACAATCGGCATAAAAGGTAAAGGCGAATTTCGCTTGGACACGTGGGTTGTGTTGACCCTTCAGATTTCAGATATCAAACTTATGAGCTACACGCAATTTCATTTAATACCCTTGAAAATATTCTATTTGAAGTGGTTAGCCCACATACACATTGATCCAATGCCTAATGACTTTGGTTACACACCAAATTAGGCGTTACAAATGACAGTCTGAAGTCAAAGTCAAAGCATTTTGGGTTCAGGGATTAAGTGCACAATTCCAAGTTATTTCAGTGTGACCCTTGTGTAAAACACACATATAGTTAAGTCGACAATGTAGATTATAATCAAATGGAATGCGTTTCAATAACAAATTTAGTTCAGCGCTTAAATGTCACCACATAAAACTGTAATAAATAATCAGTAAATCGCAAAGAGTGTGAACAGAAAAAAATATGCACACACACACAATAATTCGACGAGAATTTAATTAAAACTGTTAACTCAACTACTGTGTGTGCTGAAAGTTCATTTATCACTAGTGTTATTCTGTGCGGGTGGTGAGGGGTGCGAGTGTGAGAACGCGTAAATTCTTTCCCAAAAGCAAATGAAATTTTGTGGCCAACACGAAATGCAGTTGACCAAAAGCCATTGTTACTGGTTATTTGGTAGCTGATATTTGTTTACAAGCAACACAGTGCGCCGTTTCATTAGTGCCCAACATGATGCCCAACTGACAGCTGAACAGAAATCAACTGAATAGTCCACCGTCTACAGTTCTATGTTAGTTCAGACCAGGTCAAGAGAGTGAGAAATTATTCTCGTAGTACGCTATGAAAAACAGAATTGTACCATGAATTGTAGTTCAAACGCCTCGGGATGCTATCAATTGTTATGGCTTAAAAGGAAAACAGTCATGTCTGCCATTGTTATTCAGTACTCGACGTTCGGCTTTCAATCCAAATTGGCCTTAACTATACAAAAATTGGATGACTAAAAACAACAACCAAATAGTTTACTGTCTTTCTACGAACTTAATGGCTGTTAAATGTGATTAATTGTGGTACAAAGAAACGTTTATCTTTGACAATTATTATTTCAGAGAATTTTAAATTTATTTTTAATAAAATGTGTATTAAAGAATATAAAGTTAATATGCTTATTTACAGAAAAACTTTCAGTTATCCAAATCCATAAGACATTAAGACTGAATTATGTACCAAAGGTTTACCACTCAAAAAATTTATTGTTTTCAATAAAGCATCAACAAAAAGTTTATTAAATTCATTTAAATTTTTACTTTTTCATAAAACCAGCAAAAAATGTAACAAATGTAAGCCCAGCAAGATATGTGGCTTATAAATGTCAACAAACAGCCGAGAATGGTTCGATCTACAAAGAGTACAATGAAAAAGTGCAAAAATACAACGAAATATACAGAATTAAACATGAGAAGCACAAAAAATTATTGATAAGAGAATACTATATGCTGTCAGTTTTTCATGTTGCATAATGTGCCTTTGACTTGTGTAAAAAAGACAATGAAAACACAAAACTTCAATTGAACTACATAAAATTATTAACATAATTTAAAAAAAATACATATATAGAAAATCATTTATTTGAGCTAATATCTAATGTGATAACTTAAAATGCAGACTTTAAACACGACTAAAGCCATTTGATGTGATAGAAACTATACAATGAATGGTTTTCATCCATCGAACAGTAAAAGTTTGTAGTCACAGCTGCTAGTAGTCACTTTTTTTGATAACAGAATTTACAGGACATTCATAATAATATGCAAATTCCAGCAGCACAGCAAAACAAGATACAAACAGTCTGTTTTGTAATTAACAACAATGTAAAACAAGTTAGATATATCTAAAAACATCATTAATTAAATCTTCTTATGTGAAAAAATATTTAATAAATGATGACTTTTTATGCGCATCGTAATCTAAAAATTAGATCAACATATACATTTATCTTACTGCACTAAAACTGATTTGTTAGTTTGAAATGTTGTGCAAATGTTTTTATTTGCATTGTTGTTTTTGATTAATGCACAAATGTATTTGCTTATTTGCATAGATTTATTTAACTCGCAACTAAATAATGGTAGCAAGATAAACAAAATAAATTGCCAAAAACTACGCTCATATGGAAACATAAAAAATTAATTACAGTTTTATTGGCATACATGTAAATATTGAGCACCAAAAAGTGTTTACTTAAATTTAGCGCACCAAGCGGAAATTGTTTTAATTATACATTGCGGGCCAAAAACACAAATATTAGCAGCGTACACTTAAATTAAAACAATTGGAATATACTGATTTTTTATTTGTAATTTAATGTATATTACTAAATAATTTATTTCCCATTTAAATACATTAATATTGTATGTTTAGCAGAATATTGATTAGTTTATTTCAATGCGCATAAACCACAAATTATTTAGTTATTTTTAAAAATATTTATCAGTTAAATGTAAATAATATGTTGCAAAATTTAGCAACATTTTAAACAGTTGAGCTTAATTGCACTTGTTTAAATTAAATGCTTGTCCACAACAGTAAAGCGCAAATCAGTTGCCAAAATTTGGAGTTTCTGGACAGTTGCCAGATGCGTTGAAAACAGTAAAAGCCACAAAAGCAGAAAACCAGCAAAAAAGCAATAAACAACTTTACAAACTGGCGAGACATGAGCAAACATAAGGACATTTTGGTGGTAAACAGAAGGACTTCTAAATGTGAGTGCTAAAATAATTTATTCGTTGTAAACAAATTGGAAGATTAACGTTAATTTAATAGAGCTAATGTGTGACACTTTTGATAAAAGAAAACTAAATAACAAGCGAAATTAAAGCTTTACATTTAGGTAATTAAGACAAGCTTATTTTTTGTAAGACATCTAAAATATTAAATACAAATAACACATGAAACAATGACCTACGATCCCTGTGTGTTGTAACGGGTTAATTAACGTCTTCTTTTGGAGGTTGATATGATACTTTCTTTCGATGTGATTACTGATTCACCAGCCAGAGTACACATGTAAAAAGCATGACAAGCAGCTTCATTAAAATTGGCAACCTACTAAGTACATATACATGCCATATATTTGGCAGGCAAGTCTGCCTGTAGGTGAGTTTAAAGTAGGCACGTCGGTGTCCAGTGTACCATGTACCTGGTAGCAGGCACAGGTCAGCCATGCGCAGTCCAAGTTAAACGTACCAAATGAATACTTAAGCCCAAAAGGATTGAATTAAAATTTCCATTAATACGTGTCATGAATGCACTTTAGCCGAGTCAAACACTGTACATGTTGGCATATTATTTATGTACGTTGATTGTGTCTGTTTGCCGCATTAAAAAACCCGTTAACGTTTTGGATTACTCATGGGGAAGAGCTTAATTTCCTTAGCCAAATTATAAATATAAGTAGTAACAATCCAAATAGCTAGTATAGCTTTAAATAGTTTAATTTACAGTACTAAACACTCTCTACTTTACGTTTTACCAATCAAAACATTTATCTCTACAAAAAATCATTTGAGATAACGAAAAAATAGGAAAACAGTTATAGAATACTTTGTGTTTGTAGTGGTAACTGGCTTCGTAGTCCAAAACGAAAATAAACTTGATAAGTAGTGCCAACTTCCCCAAGAAACAGAAACAAGAACTCTAAAATTAGTTGTGCTTCCAGTCATACGACTCAAAACTGTCCACGAGCTCATAAAAGTTTAGCCGAAAACCTGAAGCTGTCAATGTGAAATGTAAACTTAGACACGAAAAGTTAACAGCCAAGTTAAATGGAGTATTCGTATAAATACATGCAATTCAGTGATGTCATGATCAGAGCTTGATATTAATAAAATTCTGTTGATTTTCCTGGACAGCTTTCTAATTAGATTATCGAGTACTCTTTACTGACTAAGGAGTAAAACAAATACACGTTTAATTAAATAATCCCAAACTAAAATTATATGCTCAGAAATTAAATTCTGCATTTAGAGAAATAATTGACAATGCATAAAGTACTTCTCTGCTGCAACTTCAAAGCAATGAACTTTGGCCCTGTCTGCTGCCACTTTTGTTACCCAAAAATCATGAGCCGGCACATATTTTACACACAAACACAGAGCAACAATGCCTACTAAAACTATTCGTCTACCCCGAGAGAGACCAGTGGTAATTCTCGTGCCGTCCGCAGCAGTTAAAAGCATTTCACAAATGCCAAACAAGTTGAATAAGTAAAGAGATGTTGGGGGAAAAAAACCTTGAAATATAAACAACATTTGCCATTGCATTGTCACTGGAATTTCAATTTGAAATATTTATCAACGCTTAACACAAAAGTCACATTAAATTTACATACTGTGGAGCACGTTACCAGGTAATAATAGTACGAGTACATACATATTTAATGCCAATTTGTAGAACAGTATTTGGCACACAACAGTTTCCAAATTTGTATATATATTTGTGGGATTGGGTCTGGCAACACCATTCGGACTACCCACTTCTCATACACAACACTGTTGCGAAGCTTAACAACACTGTTAAAAGAGAGTATCGATCGAGAAGGCGAAGAGAGAAGTGGCTTTTGGTGAACGACGCTGCATTACGACGCTTGCAGAATTACGACGTGTGAAAAAAGCAATCTAACGACGCTGCAAAACGACGGTTGCAGAAATCAAACGAATTTCAAGATCTATCAACTCTGTAATCTAAAGATTCATTAACCTAATAATAATACATAAAATACTTATAATAAACAACTATAAACAATAATAAAGGATTCGGCTTATTCCTATAAACCTAATCCCACATATTTGGGGGCTCAACCTATACTAAGTGACAAACGAAGATAACGACGAAATTGATGTGCTAAAGTGCAATTTTAATTAATTTGTTTAGCAAAAACGACGCGCTAAATAAATAAAAACGACGCCAAGAAAGTTCAATGCATTCGATGTGTGTTGAAACGAGACAACGATAGTGCACAAACTTTAGAATTTCACCGTGTGATGAAATAATAAATCGAGTGGTGGGCCACACATACACAAAAACGGCAAAGAAGACTTAAAGAGAAGACAAGCATGTCGCAGCTTGATGATTTCGAGAACATTCGTAGTGCGCTTAGACGCGAAAAGAGACAAAACATTGTCTTATTACATAAATTTGTGTTCGAAGATTCGGGTGATCGCAATAATCGCCAAAGACTTCGCGAATTTAAAGGATTTGACGATATAGATCCAAATGAAGTTGTGCGAAAAAATGCGTACATTGCTGAAAATCTTACAAATAATGATTTAGTTGTTATTTGCGGCATTTTGGGTTTGCAACATGACAAAGAAAATTTGTCTGAGTACATACTGCGTAATCTGACGAAATCAAATTTTCTGGTGGACTTAAATGAAGGTGATGAAAGTGAAACAGAAAACGAAATGGATGACGAAGATCGGGATGATGAAATAGTGAACAATGACGCCAACGAAAACATCGCGGCAATAAACGTTTCAAGCAGTGCAAGCAGTTCAAACGGTAGCGCGTTCAGAACAGCTGCAATAAACGAAGCGCCGACGGGCACCAACGTACGCGCACATTCTACAGTGATGGCACGACATATTGATAATGCTCCTGCTCGCTGTACAAATTCGCAGAAATTTTCGTTAAGCTTTCGCGATATTGAGGACTCGATGCAATCTTTTAGTGGTGATGACTCATTATCGGTTAGAGTTTGGGTAAACGATTTTGAAGAGATGGCATCAATTATGCAGTGGGACGAATTGCAAAAATATATTTTTGCCAAACGATCATTGAAAGGACTTGCAAAGATGTATATAATGAGTGAACGTGGCATTAAAAATTGGGAGATGCTAAAAGAATCTCTTATAAGTGAATTTGAGACTCAATTAAACAGCGCACAGTTGCATACTATGATGGCTGAACGAAAAATGAAACGAAACGAAAATTTACAAGAATATTTACTGAAAATGAAGGAGCTGGCTTCACGCGGAAATATTGAAAATGAAGCACTAATGCAGTACGTTATAGACGGTATAAATGATTTAAAAGTGAATAAAACAATTCTATATAACGCAAAAAATCTAAGAGAATTCAAAGACAAGTTGAAGTGCTATGAAAAAATTCGTGAAAAATCGGAAAACGAAAAACGTGGTTCAGAAAAGTCTGGAAATAATTCAAATAAAAAAGAGTTTGTGGAAAATAAAGAGCAGAAAGATGTGAAATGTTTTAATTGCGGTGCTAAGGGACACACATCGGATAAATGTGAAAGCAAAAATAAAGGACGAAAATGTTTTAACTGCAATGATTTCGGTCACATTTCAAGAAACTGCCCAATGAAAACGAACAGTGAACTTAATACTACGACAAGCAACACGCGTAATGTTATGTCTGAGCATTTGTCTATGTGCAAGGAAATGTACGTTGATAACGAAAAATATTTAGCTCTTATAGACACTGGAAGCAAGTATAACATTATGAGTAATCGTGCGTACTTAAAACTGAAAAGTCCAACTTTAAATGAAGTAAACATGTTTCTTGTCGGATTCGGTAACCGAAATAGAGTCAAGCCGTTCGGTTCATTTAAAAACATTATGAAAATTGACGGGCACGAATTTGAGGTTCTATTTCTTGTAGTAGCTGATGAGTTTCTGGATGTCGAGGTTGTGCTAGGTGAAACGTTTTGCCAAGAAGCTGAAATAAAAATTAGTCGCGCCGGCATAACAATTGGAAAACCATTGGCCAACACAAAAGACACTACTACAGAAGAAATCAGTTTACTCATGAAAATCAGCGAGGAAGTAAAAGAAGAATTTAGTGTCGAAATAGAAGCACAGGCAAGTAGCTTCGCAAAAACGGAAGTTAATCGACTTATTAAAGAATATAAGCCAACGAAAACTAAATCAACAAACGTGAAAATGCAAATAGTGTTGAAGGACGACACACCGATTTACTCACGACCACGCAGATTTGCATATTCCGAACGATGCGTCATAGATGATCAAGTGGACCAGTGGCTCCAAGAAAACGTTGTGGAAGAATCGGAATCCGAATATGCAAGCCCTGTGGTACTGGTAAAGAAACGCGATGGAAGTCCGAGACTCTGCATTGACTATCGCCGAGTCAATAAGGTTATTGTACGGGATCAGTTTCCTTTACCATTGATCGAAGACCAACTGGATCGTCTGGCGGACGCCAAAGTTTTTAGCACGATCGACTTAAAGAATGGATTTTTTCATATTGACGTCGAAAAGGAAAGCCGTAAATTTACGTCATTCGTTACGCATAACGGACAATATCAGTTCTGCAAAGTTCCGTTTGGATTAGCAAACTCGCCTGGAGTCTTTCAAAGACACATCAACGCCATCTTTAGGGATCTGACACGTAAGGGTATCGCTTTTCCATATGTAGACGATATTATAGTACCTGGCAAAAATGAAGACGAAGCTTTATCCAACCTTAAAGTAGTTCTAAAACAATGCGAAGACTATGGACTGGTACTAAATCTGAAGAAATGTTGTTTTCTAAAAACTAAAATAGAGTTTTTGGGTCATATAATCGAGGACCACAAGATCAGCATTTCAGAAGCAAAGACGAAAGCCGTGAGCAACTATCCAATGCCTATTAACCAGAAACAGCTGCAGAGTTTTTTGGGTCTTGTTGGCTATTTTCGGAAATTTATTTTAAATTTTTCACTTATCGCAAAGCCTCTTACAGATCTGATGAAGCAAGATGTAAAATTCTGTCTTGGCGAAAAAGAAGTCCACGCAATTAACTTGTTGAAAAATTTAATCACGAAGAAGCCTATATTGAAGATTTTTCATCCTCAACATGAAACTGAACTTCACACGGACGCTTCAATAGATGGATTTGGCGCAGTTCTTTTCCAAAAATCACCTGACGACGACCTTCTACACCCCGTTTATTATATGAGTAAGAAGACAACAGACGCTGAAAGAAAGTACTCGAGCTACGAACTAGAAATTCTCGCTGTGGTAGAGGCTCTTCAAAGATTTAGAGTGTATTTGATTGGAAAACACTTTAAGCTCATCAGTGACTGCAACGCCTTTACAAAAACGATGGAGAAACGATGCGTATGTGCCAGAGTAGCTAGATGGATTATTTTGCTTCAAGATTTCGACATGGTTGTGGAACACAGATCGGGTTCACGACTACGCCATGCAGACGCCCTAAGTAGATATCCTGTAATGATGATATCCGAGGACAGCTTACACAGTAAGTTGAAGCATCTACAAACTCAGGACGATGAGATCAAAGCTATTATAGACGTTCTTGCCGAAAAAACGATGCACAACAACTATTTTATGAAATCTGGTCTTCTACATAAATTGGTCGACGAGCATGAGCTAATAGTAGTTCCATCAGCATTTCAACGTGAAGTTATAAAAAGGGCACACGAAAGAGGACACTTCTCTGTTAAAAAAACGAAGGACATCATTGGCAAAGAATACTATATTCCTAAACTTGACGAAAAAATTCAGCAGCAGATTCGATGCTGTATTCCATGTATTGTCTTAAACCGGAAACTAGGAAAGAAAGAAGGAGAACTTCATCCACTGGCAAAAGAAGAAACGCCATTGCAGACATACCACATCGATTTTCTTGGTCCGATGGAATCTACACATCGTCAGTATAAACACATTCTGGCAGTTATCGACGGATTTACCAAGTTCTGTTGGTTGTACCCAACCAAGACGACCGCAGCTAGCGAAGTGATATCACGGTTGCAGACGCAGAGTTCAATCTTTGGAAACCCTGTACAGATTATATCTGACCGTGGCGCGGCATTCACTTCTGACGACTTCAAAAAATACTGTGAAGATGAAAATATTCAACATCATGCTGTTACTACCGGACTTCCACGTGCAAATGGCCAAATTGAACGTCTCAACGCTATCATCATACCGGTCTTGGCTAAGCTTTCAATCGAAGATCCGAGCAAATGGTACAAGTTTGTGAATAAGGTGCAGCAAACCATAAACTCAACGTACAGCCGAAGCACGCAGATGACCCCGTTTGAGTTACTAGTTGGCATTAAAATGCGAACAAAGGAAGATGTCGGACTCAAACAAATCATCGACGACGAGATGATACAAATGTTCACGAACAATCGGGACGAGCTCAGAAAAAACGCTAAAAAACAAATCTTATCTTTACAGGTCGAAAATAAGAACACGTACAACCTAAGACGTAAGCCTGCATCCAAATATAAAGTCGGAGATCTTGTCGCTATTAAGAGAACTCAGCTAGGTGGTGGGCTAAAGCTCAAGCCCAAATATCTTGGTCCATATCGTGTCATCAAGGTGAAGCCTCAGGACACCTACGATGTGGTGAAAGATGCATTCTTCAGCGATGGACCCAAGCATACATCAACATGTGCGGAGTACATGAAACCATGGTTGCCTTTGAACGGCGACGACGCATTCGGGACGAATGTATAGAAGGATGGCCGAGTTGTGGGATTGGGTCTGGCAACACCATTCGGACTACCCACTTCTCATACACAACACTGTTGCGAAGCTTAACAACACTGTTAAAAGAGAGTATCGATCGAGAAGGCGAAGAGAGAAGTGGCTTTTGGTGAACGACGCTGCATTACGACGCTTGCAGAATTACGACGTGTGAAAAAAGCAATCTAACGACGCTGCAAAACGACGGTTGCAGAAATCAAACGAATTTCAAGATCTATCAACTCTGTAATCTAAAGATTCATTAACCTAATAATAATACATAAAATACTTATAATAAACAACTATAAACAATAATAAAGGATTCGGCTTATTCCTATAAACCTAATCCCACATATTTATCACCAAAAATGTTTACATTTAATGTATAAAGTGTAGGAAAGAAAAAGATACAAACTCAATTTTATTGATTACGAATTTCAATTATAAATTATGCTTACATATTAACAATTATTGGGAAGCTTTAATTAGAAATGTGATTGACAATGAACTCTATCTACAAATTCAATTGCAATTTGCTGCAAATCTTTAAAGTAAGATATTAATTGATATACAAAAATAAAGCGTTGTGCATAAATTAAAATTTTAAGTAAGCTTCCAGGAAGCAACACTCTTCTAGCACATTACACAAATGTAAAAATTTAAATTTGCCACTTTGCAGGTTCATAAATTTTAAGTAGATTCGAACTTTTTGTTTACATCAAGTCTCAATGGAACCCATTTGAGGTTATTGGGCGCCATTGTACGTGATAAAAATAAATAATCGAGAGAGAAGAAGCTGAGCCTACACAATGTTGAATAATAATATCAAACACGTGTTGGGACCACCAGCATCCTTGAAAAAAAAAAAAAAAAACAAAAATGTCAAATATTGTGTAGCACGCATCACGGAGATTTTGTGTCCATTTTGTATGGGTTGTTTTCCTAACAGTGTCGGTCGCTCTCTGTATGTGTGTGTGTGTAGTAGAGTGAGTGTGTACTGTACGCACGAGTGTCCTTTTCAATCAAGTGGACAAACAACTTAGATATCACTTCAATGGTCGCTTTTTAGTTTAACGGAGCATAAAGTAACGTAAACAACTCCAATATGATATAGCATTTCCATCAATATTTCCCCGTTCACCCTCTGCATGTGTATAAAAATGTTACTAAGTAGAAATAATACAAGTTCATTGTCTAACTTATTAGCTGTAATTATGTGAAAAGTTCCAAGTACTTGGGTTATTTTGAACAACATATTAAAATCTATCTCAACATATTAAAAACTATTTGCTCTTCTGGATTCTTTGACTCACCCACTGATTTTCGAGCCTTAAATGCGTACACAGCAAAGTTTATTTAACTGATTTGTGTACTAAAAATACATTTTAAAATATTCTAATAATAATATAAACATAAGTACAGTTTTTTTTTATATTTAATTTCTTTTTACTCTTTTATATGAAATTATTTTTAAGCGCAATAATTTCTGCACATTTTGCCAGCTCCCTAATTCGGATAATAAAAAAAGTGTTACGTTACTTTCTATGGTAAAAAGGGGCAAAAGCCATAAAAATGTTTACGTTCCGTTTATGTGGACACAAGCTGACGAAAATCACACAGTTATGCTGAAATAACCAGTGTTGGACATCGTTTAGTTTCTCTGCATTTACTGTTATGCCCCTGCGATGTCCTAGTTCAAAGTCCTTGCCTGTGGATTGCTGTAAGAGCCATGCAGGATTAAATAGATGTCCGCAGGGCAAGACACTGTTATATGCTGTACTTATGCTTGTGGATTGCTCGGATGCTCGGACAAATTTAAAACCCAAACGGTAGTCACCCCAATTGTAACAAATATAAATAATAAGTGGAAAGTTTCACAAATGTTTGGAGCTCACAGAATATAATGTGTCTGCGCAGCGAGATTTAAAGAATTCCTCTAACAATCTGAAGGGATTTTTGAGTGTTCTCTTATGAAATAAATTATTTGTTTTAAATTTTTCATTTTGCTTAGTAAAGAATACCTTTAATTTACTAAACTTAAGCCTTAATTTTAATAGTTTTGTACAACTTTATCCACTCTACGAACAGGTCAATTAAATGCAAAACTAAAAGTTTTCCAACAACAATAAAACGATTTCCTCCAAAATAAAATTAGCAACGTTGTCGTACAAAATTGCTGTTAAATTGTTCGCACTTCAAAACTTTTTCGTTGACATTGCAAATAAATTAGAAAAGTTAATTCGAATCGCTTGAAATTTACTAAAAATAAATTGACCCATTTTTATTAGACTCTTTGCCTACTTTCACTATCATTTGAGTTCTACAAAATATATTGAATTTTTGTTGTTATTCACGCTTCAATCATATTGAAAATAAATTTAGCGCTTAATTGTAAACTGCACAAGGATTCTTACGCTTGATTAATGAACGATTTTAATTCAATCCTTTGTGATTTCCACAAAAAGAAACGCAACAAAAGAAGAATCTCAATAATGGCAAAAGCCAATCAGAAACAAAAAAATGTGCTTAATTTGCGAATAATCTAATTGCAAGCAGACAGAGTGAAATGAAATGATTGATTAAATATTCATTCATTTGTGCAGCTGTGTGCGTTACTCACTGTAATTAAGAAGCCACCAATATAATTTGGTTACCAAAATGAAAATAAAACTGAATACTTTGACTTCTTTGAGTATATGTTGTGTTGTGTGTATTAACTTCTAGCAATATTGCGCTGAAATGTGCAACCATTTCTCAAGTGAATCGGAAAATAATTCTTTCTTGAACAGACTTGCCTGCATGTGAGCATATGAGTATGTTTGAACAGAAAAAGCCCACAAACTTTCAGTTGTTTGACCCACATTCACTTTTAAGCCATGTAGTTTGCTCTTTTTCAGTGTAAATTTATATGCCTGAAAGTTTGTTTTCTTATATTCTTCGCATATTTATTACACTTTTCAGTGTTGCACTAAAAGTTGGATTACGAGGTTAAAAATGGCTACCAAAATGAGGAAAAAAGATTTTAATAATATACTTTAAGTTATTTTATGACTTCAAATTCATTAAATGATATGCTGCTTTACTTATTCCTTTTAATGGTAAGTGCAAATATATTAATTACTGACTTTGCATGCATAGCCTTTTACATATTCCATAGTGCTATTTATATTTATAATTAAAATGCACACAAAAGACACCACAAGGACAGGATGTCCCTTTTATGAATGATTTAAAACCAAATTCGAGATGTTGTTGAGCATTGAGTATTCAAACAAAAATAATTTGCTTTGCGGCATCCACTTGACAGATTAAAACGCTGTGAAGTCCTTTGTTATTGCTGCAATTATTGATTATTACTTTTAATATTGGCTGCGTTGTGTACATTCAAATAGCTGAGAACAAAGGAACCACATGATAAACACATATCCAAATACTTAACCAAGTGACTCCTTCTCATTTATTGCACTACATACCATTGAAATTCATAATATTTTCTCGACGTCTATCGTCATGACAGCAGACAGCAGTTGAATTGATAATATCTCGTATCGTTTACAGGTTTCACTATTTGAATACATTTCTTTAGCATGTGAAAATAAGAATAAATTTCCACTTTGTTCTATGACATTAACTACAATTTGTCTTGTTTATCTTGACATGAATTGCGTGTTTCTTTTAATCAAAGACCTAAGATTCACATAGGAGCAACAGTAATATAGCAGCATCAGTTATGATGACATTGTGCGAGTGCCACGCAGCGTATACGCAATGTGGCGTAATTTTACTTGTATTAAAGGCGACGTGTGAACTAAATATTATGTACTGAAATTTTAATTAAAGTTTAATCAGTTTGCAAACAAAAATTAAACTATTTGAATTTGTTCGGCAATATTGTATTAGTAAAGTATTTACATATAGTTAGCACTGTTAATTATTAGGTCACGCTATGCTCTCATTTCTGTTGTTGTCATTGCGGCGCACTGTGGTTTCATTAGTGGTTACGCTAACTGAGAGTTGCCTACTGGGTTAAATTAAATTGTTTTCCACTTAGCTACTATTTTTAGTATGGATTTTCCTTTCTCCGCGTATGAAAACATTTTTAAAGATAGCAATTTACTCGGTTTTATGTTAATTGACGTGACGCAGTTGTGTACTTATAATTCCCTACCAAAATGATTATCTACAGTGGATACTGCAATATGTGCACACTCATCGAACAGCAGCAATATCTGGATGTAAACTAGCACACAACAGTTTTGTGAAATCATTTTTGCTTTCTCTTTTTTTTTCAATTAGCTACAAAGCACTTGTGTTTATAGCCACTGAACATGGACCGGAAACTATCCTTAGTACAGACATCCTGTCGGAAGGATGTACCAATTAGCGCTGTTTATGCGTTGGAGTGTCGACTTGTTCATGTGTTTGGAATACACGCATTCGGAAGGGTCCTTGTCGCACTCTCAACTACATTTGAGAAGCATAAACAAATGAGTAATTGACGTTTTAATGAGAGCCACTTGACAGACTGCTGCAGCACCACACGTCATATCACATGTGCAACAGCTGGAATAACCGTGGACTTGCATGAACTTGTCGCAGCCAGCATACACATATATCCTTGCATAAAGTCATTGCTGTTGTTAACACAAGGTGCTGTCAGATGGCGTTAAAAAATTAACTAAGCAATAGTGGCAATGAAAAACAAACTCGGTTATTTTCCATGCTTGTTAAAGTCCCTGAAATTAATATGGAAACTGGGACTGGTTGTACCATAGCACAAGGTTAACTTTTAAAGCGAAATTCAAGTAGGATATATAGGTAAGAGTGGTGGCATAAATACCAGTGAGTTCTGTGTCCCCTTAAATTCTTCTGGTGTACAGCAGACTCAGTTTATTTACACCTCGCATTTCTTTTGTAATGCACTCGGCTATCTGCAAAGGAATTTCTCAAGCATTCTTTTTTTATAAAGCTTGATGGCATTTAGAAACACTGCCAGACGATAACCAAGACATAAGTGGATATAGATACATGTACTTCAACTGTCACTTTATTGGACAGTGTAAAGAACCGGCTGACAAGTATCCTGGTTATAGTTAACGTAAAAATGAATTAATAGTAACCGCAGCAGACCCAATGCAAGATTTTTAATCGATGTAGCACTTTATGCCAGTGAGGTTATGGTTATGGATTAAAGCATAGCATACTTTAAGGCTTCTTTTTAATAGGATGAAAAACGATGATTATATCCTGCAGATTATGATCAATCTCTGCTAGCTCTCGTCTGTATATCAGACTTTGGTGCCACACATTTTCAATGTAGACAGCTATTAATAATGTTCAGATAATTATTACCGAACATTCTGACCATAACAACCAAGTTGGACCAACAACTGACCATCCAACTAGTTGTGCTGTTTTCGGTTCCTGTCTGTGCATAATTCGTGGGTCAAACTTTGTCCTGTGAGTCGTTGCAGCTTGTTTTCAACTTCTACCGTCAGGACAACCAACAGGACGACCAAGCACCTGATAAATTTTCAAATTTGCATGCTAATGAATGGCGCAAATCCACAGAGTTGCCATCAACTTTTTAAATTATTCGGGTGTTAACCCTGCCTGAAATGTGTTGGTGTTTTTTTTTTAAACCTTAGTTTGAATCCTGCCAGTGACAACTGACAATATAATGAATTTATTCAACAGCTTCGCATGTTTCTAGTTTACATATTCCAGACTTAATGTACCTGCACAAAACTACTAAGGAATTCCAAGAGTGACTGACATTAAAAATCTCAGTTTGTTGTTCTACGCTGCGTATGAGTTATTTACGTAGCATTTATTTTGCTAAAATTTGCAGCATTTTTCACTGAGTACAACTTAAAAATAAAATTTATTTATTGTACTTTTGAAATGGTGCAGTAATAGTACATAGGCCAAGGACATTTCTGTTGGTCTTTGAGCGGGGATTTTTATTTTTTTTTTATTCTATATTGCACGTGTTTACGCAGTGAACTGTGCAAACATTCACATTTGGCCCCAATGCTTCAGTTCTCTCTACTCGTTTGTTTTTGAATTACACTCACTGTGCATTCATGCATTCATCCGTTTTATGACCCACTGCCGGGTAACTTTTAACTATTAACCAGAAGCCTGGTAAGCTTTTTACCCCCAACATTCAGCTGACCAAATGGCCTTCACTGGCGGTATTTTCAACTGTAAGGAATAAATATTTGTATATGGTAACCGCAGTCAAGGCTTCGGACGCCGCAAGGTAACCATAACTTTTGTCACATCTTTTGTAATGCCAACGCCATTCAGCTCTGAACTAACTGTAAAAATGCTGATGCCATTGTCTGGTTGATGTAACTAAAAATATATACTGGCGTTTACAGTCTTAATAATGCCAAGGTTCAACAAAGGATGCCATATATTTTCTCTCGGAGAAAAAAATCAGTATTAATGAAACACTACAAAACAACAAGAAAATAAGAAGAATATAAACAACCAATAATTAAAATACCTGTGCCTGATTAGCACACAGCTAACTTGTTTCTTAACTAATTGCACAAAAGAAAATTCGCAAAACAAAGCAAAATACTCGAATGCAAAACAAGGAATTTAATTGCAAATAAAGCCCAAGCAGCGTCAGCGAAATGCATTGATTGATTAAGGACGTAACTAGGCTGTATTTCGAGCTGATTCTAAGAGTAGAAAAATTACAATAAAGTTGCTTTAATTTTTTAATTGTTCGTTAAATTTTTATTTCAATATCTTACAATTTATTGTGTATCTAAATATAAAACCTAATAATAAATGCAATTATCGCAGGACACTGATATCAATCAACTTCTTCATTATCTCCAAGCCAGCTTAATGCATCAGAATTGATATTTAAATCAATTTAAGTCATACATTAGCTTTTCAGCATTATTGGGTTCTTCGCAATCAAAAGAGGCCATCATAAGTTCTGGAAATAGAATGATGTTTTAAATAAGTGTTTGTAAATAATAATTAAAAATTATTTACTAAAGGTTTTTTAGCTATTTTATTATAAAATAAATTAAGTAATCATATCTTTGTTTTATTTGTTCCAAACTTAATCGTATTGCTTCAAGTTAAACACGAATTAAGTTTAATTTTTCCCCAAAGCATATAGGAATATCGTCCAAATAGACATCTAAAATACACGCCCACCAGCGTGAAAAAATAACTTTTGCTAGCTTCTTAACATTGCTGCCAGTTGGTCGCGGTCCACTTAAAGTTTTCAGCGAACAAACAAAAAACTGAAAAGTGGCCAAGTGTCGGGGAAAAATGTGAAAATGCGCAGAGAAAAGTTCGCAGGAACAGAAAAAACAAAAAGGAGAAACAGAAATGTAAAACTCTTATGCCGCTGTGTAAAGTTTGACATAGTACGAGCAGAACACACACATATATTTGTATAGGTGTACGTTACAGAACTTACCCGCATCGCCAAGTTTTGTAGTTCGCTGCATATGGGAACAGAAGTGTGCATACTCATCGCCAGATGGCGCTTGTGTCGATTTCATTGCTTGCATGTGTTTGGTAAAGGCACCGACTATAGCTGCCATACGATCGAAGGCATTAATATCGATGTGGCTATTTGGTAGACTGTAAGACAAGTTGGAGGAAAAGAATTTATGCAAAACAATAGAAAACTTGCTGCTAAAATACACTTAATTCATAAATAAAGTTAAGTTTTCAACCCTCAATCAAAAATTGCGCTCAATAATCAGAAAAGTGATTTTTACACATGCATCATTGGATTTTTAATTGCAAAAAAAAAAAAAAAATAGTGAAAAGCTTGCGCCTACCAATTAGGGTCACTGTATTTATTCAATATAGAAAATATTTAATGCCATGATTTTAGCAGTTTTAAAAGCAAAATAAATAATATAACTAAAATTCTTTTTTACTTTTTTTTAGTTACATTTATTTCACACTCCATATACTTTTATTTTTTCATAGTCATTAAAAGTGAAAAATATAAAATAAACACTCATACATTTTAAGCTTCAGTGCATTCATTTTACGGCTTAAAACATGCATATAAAAATAATTATTATTTATGAACTAAAGGAAAAAAAGTTTAGTTTTTATGAATTTACGTAATCATTCACACAGGCTGAATTAATGGCTTATTAATTTGATAAGTATTCCATTTGTATGGCTTTAATGGCTATTCACTAATATATTAATTAAAGTTTAACGCTTAACGTTTAGGGAAAAATCAGAATTGGAGAAAAGCGAACTTACCGATGCAAGCAATTTTCGCGTTCGCCCAGTGCCAATTTAACAATATCCGCAAACACCGGAATAACAACCCAATCATTGGGCTTGACAGAAGTTGCTGGTGTTGTTGTTGTTGTTGCGGTTACTGCCCCATTGCCACTGCTGTTAGCCACAGGCATCAACTGAGACGAGTTCTCCATTGGTGTTGCAATAGTATTCACACCGGAAGTGCCTTTTATGCCAATTGAACACCCGCTGGCAATGGAAGAAATTTCAGCATTCAACTTGTCTTGTCCAGTAGATGATGAGGATGTTGTCACTGTCATTGTTGTTGTTGCTGCTGCTGTTGTAGTTGTAGTTGTTGTTATTATTGATGATATTGTTGTATTTGCTTGTGCTTTTGCTGCTGCTTCTGCTGCTGAAGACTCTTTGGTGCTCGATAATGATGCCTGCTTATCAGTCTTTAGATATTGTTGCTGCTCATTTAAGACGATTGCCTGTTTCTGCCATAAATGTCCATGTCCTTCGGCATGTCGTTGCATGCAATCTAATTGCTGACATGTCACTTGCAATTTGCTCCACTGTAATTTGCACAGAAATTTATATAAATCATACAAAAAGATGATTCCATTGGCTGTGTGTGTCTCTGTGTTACTTGCGTTATTTGCATTAAATTTATATTTTATATTTGGTTAAATTTTGATTCAAATTAAAGCTTACTTACCGTGACTTTAAGTCTAGCTATGGCGGGTGATTCCAATGATTCCAATATTGCTGTGGCACTATTATAGTTGCCAACTAGCAGACAATACTGAGCCACACCACTCCACAACTCGACAGTTCTACTTCTCTGCTCAATTCCACTGCACTGAAAATTTAAAGAAGTTAGTTTTTAGCAAAAATAAATAAAAAAATCAATAACATTTTACAGAATTACATTTTTAAGGAACTTTCTACCCTACCTGCAGTATCTCATTGCAGACAAACAGACGTAGACGTGATGACCAATCGAGGTAAGTTTCCAGATTGCAAGTTTTTTTGGGATCCTGTGCGCCCTGAGATCCTGTTGCCGAGGCTGGTTGGTCCAATTTCTTCTGCAAGTTTTTACAAAAAAAGCTTGACTCATATATAAATATTTCCTTTAAAAAACCCTACCTGTTTGTCCATTAACACCAAATTGCTGCACTGCAGAAACTCCTCTGGTCCAATGTGTTTGGCCAATTTCTTTTCCAATCTACACAAGATTTGTGCATACTGCGTTGCTGTCAAGCAGTTAAAAGTGGAAACCGGCTGAACCCAAAAAGAGATGAAAATTTGGTAAGTAATGATCCAAAAGAAAACCCCAAAAAAAATGCTCACCTTTTCGCTGTTGGTCTGACAGGCACGTAAATCGCTCTCATGTCTCTCTAAATCAGTCAAACGGTTAAGTAAGGCACTTAGTACTTGGGATACTACGGCTTCTAAATGAGTATTGGAGCATCTGGAAATAAAACCTTATTTAACATATTGTTAACCATTGATTGAAGCATTAAGTCACCTGACAACGATATGTTTAACATGATTCATCATGCGCTCATCACGATAATCATATGGAAATTTCTGCGTCCATTCAGCCAACAGGGAAACTAATGCCTCCATGCATTCACTTTCAGGTACCGAATCCAGCAGTTTGCCCAGCAACTCATGGGGTCGCAGAAATAAACGTGATGATAATAAGAATGAGAACAGAAATTCCTGCAAGAAAATGGAATTTTTTAAGATTATAGACTTATTATCACTACTTATTATGATTTTAGCCTCAGGATATTTAAGCAATGTAATAATTATTGTAGCACTTGTCTGCGAATCTTAAGCTGTGTTCAAGTTTGCTTTTATCTGCCTACCAATTCAATATCTGGCTTATATCTGCCTTGGGGCTGACTGAGCCTTTTTGTGGGCGAGTGCCAAAGAAATGGCAATTTTGTCTTGGCAAAAGTTCAATAAAAGTTACTCAGTATTTAATTTGTAATATATTGCAGCTTGCCTAGAGAAAAAAAATTGATTTTAGCTGTGAATTACCTTATCTAAGTCGATAACATGCTTGGGTATGAGCACCTCAGTAAGGGACTCCAGCGGTCCAGAAACTATTCTACCATTTATATACATGATGCCGCCAGAACCCAGAACAGAGCTCTGTAATTAATGAAGTTAAAAAATAATTAATTAATTACAATTTTTTTAAAAATAAGTTTAAAATGTGTAAATTTAAAAAATTTTATATGAAATAAAATGAATTTAGCTGATTTGCCTCAAAATTAATATCACATTGGCTGCGCTTGTGCGGATTTTTGGGCACATCGTATTGAATAAGATCGTCCCCACATCCATTTGCTCTAGAATTTAAGTTGGCAAGCTGCAAAATACAATTGGAACTTATTGAATTAATTAATTTAACGACATTTGAAGAAAAACACACACCTGTAGCTGCTGAAACCCCAGTTCCAAATCTTGTACACTCAACTGTTCAGCACTGTGTCGACGTCTCAGTCGCAGTCCCTCATTAGCCAGACCAAGTTCAGCTCCCAAACCGAGCCCAAAATTAACTGCTGGATTGCTGACATCAATCGAAATGACACTTAAATCGGCTTGAGGTTGAGAAGAATGCGTTGAAGTAGGAGCTACTTGATTGTCGAGGCCACAGCAGTTGTCGTCTGCACTTGTCTCACTTTCCGAGCTGCTCTGATTACACCTGTCTCGATAGCTCCGGCGGTGTTTATCACGATCACGTTGACCGCGAGACTTTTGCAGCACCGATTGCTTGCAACGCGAACCGCAGGCGATTGCTGATATCTTCGTGGCATAGAAATACATCGCCATGTGTCACGTTCTGTTTGCCGCTCGTGACGCGGTCATGTGCTCGCTACCCGCTCTCGACTGAGTTGCAATAGAAATGGGTTTCTATATGTACACGTTTGTAACTTCGCTCGATTTAATGATTTGGTTTATGCCCTGAACAGGTGCAAAACCATTGGGACCGGTGTCCTGGATTTTTGCCTCGTTATGTCATCATTGCGTTCACCGAGATACATGTGCTAAAAGCAACCAGAATTCAAGCTATAAATAATTGCACCATTTTATGATTCACAGACGCGTCATAAAGCTAACGTAGCGAACAATCGTTCCACATTACTCATACGACGCGTAGCACACGAATTCTCCGACGCTTAAATTACAGTCATTAGGCAGTGACTATTCTACCTTTGAGAATACTCAAATCATCAATAAAGGCAGAGAACAACAATGCAATAAATAGTGAACAAAAGCGAGTTTATTGTAGAAATTTTTCAAATTCGTAGTAGACGTTTAACGATGCAAACGAAGTCACAATGTATCTCACAATGGCTTGACCAAAAATACTCAAATATGTAACTCCAAATTGCATACATCCTTAGTTTTAAGACTAAACTTATAATTTGGACATGCGTAAAACTTAAAAAATTTGGATTTTATTTTTGATCCAGTGGAGACTCTTCGATATCCTCGAGAGACTCGGAATCGGACTTGAAATCATTTGACATCTGGCTCTTTTCATCGGATAATTCGCTTTTTGAAATATCTAGAGCTTCCGAGGACTTAATGTTCTCGATTGTTTCATGTTCTTGTTGTTGTTGTTGTTGTTGATGTTGTTGAACATTCTTCTTTGTATTTCTTTTCTTGAGAACAGATTCACAGCTCGAGATTGAAATATCGCTTTCATCGGATGGCAGGTCTTCGTGGAAATTAAAGCCGGCCATATCTTGTAGATCATCCGAAAGCGACGCGCAATAGAAATGATTTCGATAATGCATCAATGAACCAGACTTTACGTTCGCTAGTAAAATCTTGTGCAACTGATCCCTGACCACTTCGCGCGCCTCATCCGATTCTTTGGAGCTACAAAATTTTGAGACGAGTACATCATAAGCAATCGGCTGCAATGTATTCCGAATGTATTCAACTACTTGTTCACCCGGAATTTTTCGAGACATTTTTAAAGAAATAAAAAAAAAAAGAACTAAAAGTTAATAATAATTCGACTTAAAAGTACGACTTGTTTACTACAAATGTAAATGAATACTGAAGTTGTGAGAAAAACTTGTACAAATCCCTGCCGGACACTGATTGATATAGCACGGGTAACTAAATTTCATAAATTTGTATTAATAATTTATTTAAACACTTAAAAGTCAGTATTTTGCCGAAAAAAAAAGTAAATAGTTGGCCTAATTTTGATGTGTATTTGGCTGACATTGAATAACCCCTAATTAAGCCATATGTTTTGCGTAAATGCTTCAAACGCGGCAATACAAATGAAATAGATAAGCACACTGACACAATTCGTTGAACAGGAAACGAAATCACATATTCAGAAATCCATTTACAAACAAACACTGGCCGCAAACAGTTTACGGCCTGGCCGAACTCAAATTCGACATAATTATGCATATCAGTAGCCAGTCACGGATTCACAGAATTTATGCTTTATATCCCTTCGGGGCTTTCGTACGCCACTTTTGCGTTCAATTATCCTCTTTATATAGTTGGTGAAAAGTGTCACCCGATGCGTATACGTATTTAATGCAGGAAATGCACTTTAATCGTTCGCGTTCACTTAAATCAATGAATTTAACATTTCTTTGTTGTTAGTCGGATTTAAATTATGGATATATTTATTTTTTTAAAGCTTTTGTCAGCTGCATTTTGAAATTAATACCTCAATTTCAGCGTGCATTTAAATGGAAAATTAATTCTCACTTTTTGTTTAAAACTCCATTTTAATTATTTGTTTGACAAGCGATATACGCTTTAATTCACTTTTGTACATCCACAATAGATATTTTTTCTTGACACTTTAGATTATTTTATTATAGGGTTATTTTTTTAAATTAAATTTTTCATAACTTTTGTTTTATTATTTTCGTGAATGAACCTTCGGTTTTTTCTTTACACTGATTTGAGTGAAAATTATACAAAAAGTATTGTCCGCTTTTTGAACCGCACGTGTCTAACTTCCGCTGTGAACTAAACTCTTGGCGTGAACTTCCTGTCTTTGTTCAGAATTCTTAACAGAGCAGCAACAGAAGGGGATAACGGGATATTTTTAACAGTGAGCACTCATACATGTTGCTTCCAACATGTTGCACTTCACACACAAATATTAACTAGGGCAATATCCGCATCAGTTTTAATTTATTTACTTACAGGAAACATCAGACACAGGCATTGTTTCAATTACCCAGTTTTTTCGTTAAATAAAAGACGCTTTTGTGAGCATGTGAGCCTGTCTAATGGTCCCCGAAAGCATTTTACTCTCAAGGGTTTTATTTTGCTTGTTCAAAACGAGCATCTTTTGATTACCAAGCGATTTTGCTTTGGTTTTGTTTGTAAAAAATTGCCAATTATTTGGTTGAAATGTTTTGCGGCTGGTGGTTGAGTCTTGTTTTGGTTGCTAAATTTAAATTTAAGTGCTGTGAATTTTTATACCATAAAAAACGGAAAAGTTCGCAAAACAACAAATTAGCGAAATCAATTTGAGAATTTTTGGCTGAGTGTGATAACTTTGGCTTTGGGTCAAAACCATTTTTAACACGCACATTACTCATACGCCCAATGGGCCAACATTCTCTGAGGTCACTGCGGCAATCGCTGAGCAAAACTTCGACTAGGCAAAAGGCCAAAGTTTCAAGTGAGCAGCGTGTTTTTCATACTTATGTCGATTAAATTTTAATTCAATTTTTAAATATGCAAAGCTCAGTTGTGCTGCGTTCGCAGTTTCCATTGAAAATAAAACAATGCACTTTTCCTGAAATACAAATATGAAAAGTGTTTTAAATTTATTACTTTGATTTGATATGCTGTCACATACGCCTTCCTTATGACCAGTTAAGCAGCTTTTTATTTGGTATCTTACTTAAGTAAATTAAATCACACACTTTACGAACGTTTTAGTCAAGCTTAGAGTTCAATCAATTGCTGCGCTTTGTAATTTTAACATAAAATGTAAATTCTTGTGTCTATGGTTACACATTTGAGATATTTATATTCTCAAAGTGTTTCTAACCCAGTTTCAATAACTTAATTCAGCGTGACTTATACTAAAAGCCAAGTGGAAAGCTGGTAGCTTAATGCCGGTTTGGTTATCAGTTGTCACTTCTGTCCCACAACCTAACGCACCAGAACGCTCCAATTGCTTGAGGGCTCACAATTGAATTACTCCGTCTCGAGTTAACTTACGTTGGAGCCAACAGGAGTGTCGAGTGCTTTAAGATTACTTAGAAGAGTAATGTATCTAAACAGGAGTTTTAAAATATTACAGTTTTTCAGGGACAGTTTAAAAATATTTTTAAGTAACGTAAAATCGGTAGAACTATAAAATTTATTTATATTTTTACAATAATAAGAGCTCTAACCATCCTATTATTGAACTCTTATACTCTATAAGTTATTTTAAATAATTTTTTAATTTGCATGGCTGTAAGAGTTGACTAAGTATGTGAAAAGCACAATTAAAACTGTTAACAAATTTTATTTATGACAGTTTTATTGTTACAATTTATTTTCGGAAGTTCTCTGTAATTACATATTGGTTTAAGAGGCTCATACACCAGGTAGAATTCCTCATTCGTTACGCGGTAATTAAAATCAATTTCACTCTTTTATTTTCCTGAATGCTTTTCCTGAGTGTATAATTGTAATAAAATGTACTTCCTAATGTATACGCTTATTTCATTTCTGTGAAAGCTTTTAAAACGTATTTTTATACTCTCTGCAAGAGTATATTGGGTTTGTGCAAATGTATGTAACAGGCAGAAGGAGGCGTGGCAGACCCCATAAAGTATATATATTCTTGATCAGCATCACAAGCCGAGTCGATATAGCCATGTCCGTCTGTCCGTCTGTCCGTCTGTCCGTCTGTCTGTCTGTCTGTCTGTCTGTCTGTCTGTCCGTATGAACACACAGATTTCAGAGATGGTAAGAGCTACAAGTTCGAGTTTAGTCTCAATCGACTCGATATTTAGTCAGTCAATACAAGAATCTTTTTTTTTTCGATGCCACGCCCCATTCGCCCACAATGAGTAAAAAACCCGTCACACCTCGAAAAAAATCTATGTTTTCGGCGAATATCTCAGTAACTATGGCACCTAGGAATACCAATTTTGGTACACGTGTTCCAAGAGATAGCATAAATGCAATGACATCAAAAATTTTGGGCTGCCATGTCCCCTTTTTCTGCAAGAATTAAAAGAAAATTTCAAACTTGCATGCCGTTTTTAAAGCATTTATTCTTATCGTATAGTGTTGTTATTTATGATTCGTTTGAAGACGTATCATGTCAAACTCTCTTGAAAGTTTCATAAGAATCCGACCATAAACAAGAAAGAAATGAAGCAACAAAGACTTTATTCGAGAGCAATGAGAGCGAGAGAGACAGCGCTAGTCGTGCCGACCAATAGTATTCATACACACATATGTATGTGCATACATTTAACGTCAAACGAATTTGTATGTACATACAGACAAACACATGTATGTTCGATTATGCTTAGCTTTTTTTTTGTTTTAACGTGTTCTAATACAAGAACTATCTATTGTAATATCCGGATACCGATTTAAGCATTATAATTGGGAATAAAAGCAGAGAGTATTACACGGTCGGGCGTGTTCGACTGTACTTTTCTTACTTGTTTCATGATGAAAATTGTTAAATTGATTGTGATCAGCATTTGTACATAAAAAATGCACTTGAAATCAATTCTAACGCTCAAATTGATTATTCCCATAAAAATGTTACCATTAGTTTTCCCAACGGTTTGGCAATCAATTAAGAAAATTGTCGGTGTTTTATATTTGATAAATAACGAATGTAAATACATTTATGACTTTAAATGAAATGGTTGTTCGTTTTGTGTTTGGAAAATAAAATATTCTAACACAGAATGGAGGAATTTACTGCATTTAAAATGACTGAATATTAATATTAACTTATTTTTAATCCTTTTAACCAACAGAAATGTGTTAGTTTTAAAAGCTCAATTCAGTTTAAAGTAAACAGACACATTTATATATGTACCAAACTCCCTCGATCCCTGTCTCTTTTCCATTGTATCCCTTTCTTTTGCCCTACCTCTCTTATTTGCTCTCTCTTCTTCTGCCTTTCGTTCTTGCCATCATTTAAGAGCAAGTTAATGTCACGCGTTCTGCCTCAACTCATTTGCAGTCTCACGCCTCACGGCAAATACAGAGATAAGCAGTGTTCATGTTGTAGTTTTTACTGTAGCTCTTATAGTTGTTGTCTGCTGTACTTTTACTTTGAATTCTGTCATTGCTTTTACAAGCATTTTAGCTACATACTACTTAGTTATGCACGTATGTGTGTACATATGTGTGTACTCGCTGCACTCGAGTGTGAAATGGAAAATGAGTTCGCACTTTAGATTAAAATCTGTCAACACTGCGGTGGTCACGACACAGTCAGAATACAAGACTGATTTGATCAAGGAAAGCTGCTTATTACATTATACAAATTAATTATCAAGCAGTTGTGTTGTATATAATCATATTTGCATTGTTAATTTATGTATAAAATATATTAAATGATCCTATATATTAAATTATATACGTGTGTGCTCCAGAAACAAATATAATTGAATTTTCATTATATTATTGAATATTAAGGCACTATTGTCATGGCAATCTGTCTCCTTATATAATCTATTATGTATTTTGGTGGGGGGAATATGCGCTCAATTGACTTACTATTTAATGTAGGGACAATGGGGAAAAGTCAATTACCGAGTTGGTTTATCTCATTATATTATGCCAATTAACTTAACTTAATAACAATTTTTATAGCAAACAATATATTTAAGTATTCAATAGAATATTACTGTAAAGGGCCGTCAATATTTAAGCTTAATGAAAGAGAGTTTTTAAGTTCAAAGATTAACTTTTTAGACGGGACTTCTTCATAAAAGAAATCATTTATTAACACAAATCAGCACTGAGTTTTTTTTCGAATTAAACGAACCATTTAAAGGAACAAAACTTAAAAGTGTTGGCAATTAAATGCTGATTCCTATTAGTGCCAATTAAGCGAAATGGAAAAACTTTTCATTTCTAATTAAAATCATATTAAAGCCGACGATACGAAATAATTCGTTGCTAAGCTTTTCGTTTCAATTTTGCCTGAATGGTCAACACAGTTTTCCATTTCCTTTTATTTTTTTCTGCCCCTTGAAATAATACAATTGATTGAGATTTTAGTTCAGCTTTTTATTTGTTTACTTCATGTACAAGTAAATTGGTTTTGATGTGGGGAAAACCAGTGGAGAAAATAGAAGAAGGCAAGTGAGAAACGTGCCACATTTTCATTCAATAATGTTATTAGCCACTGCAATTTCAGTTAGCCTTTGTATTTTGTGGGCCTTTTTATTCAATTGCGGGAGTGTTTGCGTTTGTGTTAGCCATTCACAAAGCACTTTCACTTGGCCCTTTTGAGCAGTTCGTTTTCCTTGATTTCATTGTGATGAATTCTGTTGGCTTTTTTTCGACTTAGCCAGAACCAAGATTAATATTATTTACTCAGCTGCAAGAAAGTCTCGGTCATCATTTCCTAATGGGTTTTCAAAACAGACCGCTTATGAAGTGAGCTGTAAAGCTAAATTTGGTGATGCGTTGAATGCTCTGTAGGTCTCTTAATAACTGATAATCATCAGATTTAAATCTCTGAGATTTGCATAGAAGTTGGAGCAAGTTACAGTAAACGAGAGAAAAAATAGTAATCAAATCAAACTTTGTCTTAGTTTAGTTACATTTAACAACAATCAGCAATTTTTGGCAAGCCTCAAAATCACTTGGCTATAAATTGAAAGACTTCTTTGCAAGAAGATTTCTTTAGAAACGTCTTCCAGATAAATTGCTCCAAATCACTTTGAAGTGAAAACACAAAAAATCAATGGGCTCAAGTAAAATCTTTCAAAACGAATCGTAGTTAATCGTAGTGTTTATGTTGTTTAAGTTCTTCTGTATTTATTTTTAAACTATCCTTAAATGGAGGCAGCTTTGTTGAACGTTCTGAATTTAATTTTTATGAATTTATTTGTTGTTCTTTATTCTAAGTTTCAGAAACTGCCTGCCAATATTGTTGCCCAATTTTAATTAAAAGCTCGTCAATTTATTGTTTTTACGTGGAAACTCCCAACACAGTAACCCTTATAATTTTATTTATTTCACATGTATAAAATTCAATTTTGTCTTGAACTGAATTTGTTAGCATTGTGGTTAACTTTTGGCTTTCGTTTGTGTCTTGTATTCATTGCGGTTTAATTACATACAATAATTGAGACATATATTTTGCAATAACACCTTTACAGACTATGAGATTTATGAAATTGTTTCAATTTCCTCTTCAGCAAGAAATGTAGTTATTTTTAAAATAAAAACTAGTCTTAAAACCTTTAAAATAGCATTTAAATTACATTTAATTGAAATTTTCCAAGTGTTTCCTCTTTTTATAACTTTATTCGGGTTTTGCTTATGTTTTAGATGTTTTTTTTGCTACTTTGTCAGCCTTTTTGTGCTCAAAAGAAAGACATAAATTTAATTAAGAAAAATGGCTGCAAGCATAAATACATAATTAAAAAAGCATTGTTCAAGATACATGAATACAGTTATATAATAGTTTATTCGATAATTTGCTACCAAATGCGTAAAAATGGCTTTTATACTAAAATCAGTCCTATGTTAAAAATTCAATTATGTGGGAAGAGCAACACTAAAATGCTCAGTTGATAATAAATCGCAGAAAACTGAAAACTGCTGTCCAATTCATCATTCGACTTTGGGCCATTTAGTTGTTTAAGCCCTGACTGTTTTATTGGCAGCCGTCGGATTAAATCGTGTGAGACTTTGTTGGAATTGTGAGTGGGTTAAAAGCTCAAGGCATGAACCAAAACTAAAGCATAGAACTTTCATTTAATCCTCACATTTATAATTCTGATTGCTTTGACCCTTTCAAAAGTAGATATATAAGTTTAATATTTTAACTGACTTCTGTTCTTGCTTAACAACATTTCCGTGTTTGTTTTGTATGCATTGAACAAATTTTCTTAGTGTTTAAGTGTTTTTTTAGTGATACCAATTTCCCAATAAACCTAAGGTATGACTTTGGCAATCTAGTCAAGTCGAACTTATTGAAACGCATGTTACAATGATTCAACATGATTCCAAATATCTTCAACGCAATTGAAAGTATGCACAAAATATGATAACCAAATCATTCTCTGTATTTCCACATCAGTGCAGCTTGCTTGAGTAAATATTTTGGATCAATCTGAAGTACAACTTGCAGCTGTCGTGTAACATTTCTTCTACATCTTCAAAAAATATGGTCGAGCTCCCCCTGTTGCTGCACTAAGCTTGTATGCACATGTTCTCGTATTTGTTTGTTTCCGTTTCCGCTTGATGCATACCATTTTTTTTTATATTTACTACTTTGCATGTAGCAAGTGGCGTCTACTTGCACCCGAAACTTCTATGGATTACTCATATCTGACAAGCAGTTAAAGCTGCTTTGTTTTTGTCAAAAAAAAAATAGGAAGAAAAGAAAATTTTTGTGGATACGCATTTCGTTCTGAGATCTTTGGTTGTTTCCCCAGTTTCTATTGGGCCAAATAAATGGGATTTGTGTATGAATGCATTTGAAAAATTAAAATGAGTGCAGGTTTATTAGTAATTTAATGTATCGCACTTGTAGTGAATATAAATTAATATTTAATGCAATATTTGCAATAAACAAATAAACATAAAATACAAGTACACTTCATATGAGTGTTGGTTATTTTGTTATTTGTTACAATGTCAATTTGTAATTTCAAATTTATTTATTTATGCAAGTCATGATACACAATAGTATTACTATATTTATAGTGTCATTGTTGCCATCAAAACGTGATTTCAATTCGCATTCGGTTGCTTTGTGTATTATTGGATTAACATATTGTCAGCTTATTGGCTTTGCTTTTTTGGGATTGATCAAATCCATTGATGTCTGCTTTCTATACATAAAACTCTTAGTTTATTCATCCGATGTGAATCGGCTACATAGTGGCTTTTATTCAGCAAATTTATAAAACCAAAATAAGGTATACAGTTGAATTAAAAATAAATACAAGTAACTAACTTTATTTAGCCTGAATATTTAATTGTAATTACTTTAAAGAAATTTTTTATTTATTTAGCTTGCACAGCATGCGGTTTATTACTTTATTAAAGAAATTTCAATGAGTAATTTTAATTGACTAATTGTATTTATTTTGCTGTCGGTGATTTTTATAATCCTCTTATGATTAATAATCACAGAAAGCCATAGTAAAGTGTGCATTGACAATTACTTTTATAAAAGCATTCAACTATAAAAATAATTGTATATTAAATAGTTTATTTGTTTAGTTAGCTGAGCGAAATTTCGACACAATATGCAGCCATTACAGATTTTATTTTTTTTTTAATGAAAATTAAAAGCACAAAAAAATCTATGATGCAATCAAAAACATTAACGGCCATTAAAATGCCATTTTGTGTAGTTTATTGCATTATTGTGCGGGACCATTAAACTCATTAAATTTTGACACTGGCCATGGACGTCGACTCGTGTCGGGGGAATTTTTAAATTTTACTTTCTACACGTTTTACAATGAAAACATTCAGTTTATTTTGGTACTCCTATTGAATTATTTCTTCTGCTGCAATTTCAGCTAAAAAGCTCATCAAAATTTACCTTCATTTTGCATAAAATAAAGTGTCAATTACAGTATAACAACTACTACTGACTTAACGCCAATTTCTTAGTTTTAAAATGCATTTTTTGCTAGATTTTTTAAAGTTTTAAATTATGAATAACATTACATTATTTTAAAAAGCTTTTTACTTGTATTACGATCAAGTATCCCACTTGGAGCGCTCCTAGATAGCATATGAAATTTGATTGTGCTGGCAATTGCTGGCGAAAGAGTTGCAAAATGGCTGACTGTTTACCGGAAGTGGCTGTTACGGAAGTGCCACTAAGAGCATTCGTCGAATGTTTGTCGTTGGCAATCTGTAAATATGAACTCTGTGCTATATTTAGTATTTCCAAACGAGGGCGATAAGCGTTTAATGTAAATTGTTTGCAGGAATCACACACACACACACGTAGAACAGCTGACATTGGTCGAATGTCTGCTTTTGTCTTAACCATCAACGGATGTCCTGTCGTGACTGCCATCTGTGTCGTTAACAAGAAAAGGATGTGCTTCTTCTTCTACTACTTCTACAACAAATTTCCATAAGAGCCAACAAACAATTTGTTTTTTCCCTAGGAAGTCACGTAAGCGCTCAACTTTCACCGGCCTCTCTGAGTTGGGTTTAATTCCTATACAGTTTCATCTTTTTGCCTACAGTTGACTTTGATTTGCTCATCATGATCTGCTCTAAAATGTAAGCTAAAGTACTTTATCATTACGTTAATTTAATCCAAACCATTTTAATATTCATAAGATTTTCAAATAGAGTCTTTTAATCAAGCCAAATGGTCTTTGTCTTGACATTCCAAGAGTTTTCCAAGTAAGTGTCAAAATTTGTCATATATTTCTTAAAAATAATTTATTATATGAAAAAGGTTGCTAATTCACTAAATTAGTTTTTTCACAGAATATTTAAAGCTATATTTAATTTAAAATAAGAAAAACAATCAAGCAGTTCGTTTTTATTAGCGTATACGTAATATTTAATACAAATTAATAAGCAACTAAGCTTCAAATACTTTCGAGATTTCAGTTCAATTTGTTTCAGATGCAGTTTGAATTGTATTAGCTCATCAAAACTAATCAACTAGATGTTCAACCAATCATGTTTTCAAATTAATGCAGGTCATGGCTATCGAAAGGATAAGGTAATGAAAATTCACAAGAGTGTACAGATGTAAGAAGTGGGTATCATATACGTATGATTAACATTTATTAGTGGTTCATGGGAAGAAATAAGAGAAGTAAACTAACCCAACATACATTCAATAGCAAAAGGTCCTTATTATATTTCTTTGACCCAGGCTAATTGTAAAGGATGTTCTCTGACTGAAGACTGGACATTTAATTCAAGCGCTGCCCTGTTGGAAACGAATTTAATACATGTCATAATAATCAACTTAACTACAACATGAATTCCACTCATATGAAACGTTAATAACATTTCTTACACAAATATTTTGATTAGCCAAACCCCACCACAACATAGTTAAGATAAGCATATTAATTGGATTGAAAATACTAGCTCAAAATATTTATTAAAATTGTTTGTGGCTAAGTATATTAATGCCAAATATGTGAAACATACATATGACTTTAAGAAGATATTACACAGATTACACGGTTGGAACGAGAATTCAAATTTACACACAGACTTTACTGCTCAAACCATTCAATTATATTTCCACAATTGCTCACGTCTCTACAACCACAAAGGGAAATATAATTTTTCCGACAGTCTGTCCTGTCCGCTTGTCAATGATTCCTGATTCGTATTTTATTTATCTGAGCAAAATAAAACCAGAAAATTGATGCTTGTTGTGCATAATTTCCTTTTGATTCTCTTTACACAAGTTGCCCAAGTATTGGGCTTCACAAGAGGGTTTTTTTTTATGGTTATTGACTGTGAAGCTGATTGACATTGAATACCAATTTGTTGCCACCTTTTGTTAGATTACTATTACCATGGCAGCTGCCATGCATATCAACCAGGCTTATCAACAAGTTAAGAGCAACAAAATCAATACGAATAAGAAAATAAAACTATCATATTATTTAATGTGTCGAGTTCACAGATTATAATTGGTTATCCAAATGTTTCATGAGGAAAGACTGCTGCATCACGTATACGCCGTGTGTCAACCTTTTGGAAACACTAATAAAGTGTGCAAAATATTGGCACTAACTCAGAAATACTGTTGCCATAATTTTGACGTACGATATGCTTCCATTCTTAGTTCTCCTCTTTACGCATGAGTTGACGCAGTGCCAAGAACTTTACTCCTGACAGTCAGGCAAGCAAATACAACACATGGATTCGTTTGCCAAAGCAAAACAAAAGTAGCATATGTGATGATGGTACCAGTAAGTTCTTTGGTTAGTTCAAGGGACTTCCAGCAAATATGCTAACTTAGGAAATGTGATTAAATCTTAAAGGTGAAACCAAATTTTGGTGCATCTAAGCTTCGTTTCTTGGTCTTCAGGCTAAAAATGCTACTTAAACTTATCCTTTTTTAGCATTTTGCTGATTACTGTTTCTCTCTACTCTAAATACATTTCATTTATAATTGCCAATTTAAAGCTTTATTTAACGCATTGAATAAAAACATATACATAATGTAAATATATCTTTGCAGAAGGAATTCCTCAAGCCTAAGACTTAAACGTTCTATCCTTTAATGCACACATAAAGCCATGATGCTATGGAGCTGTGCCGTTGTTTTACTTTCAAAATATACAAAATGGTATCCTTACACGCAACGCGGCGTATGCGCAATACCGCATCCTGCTCGGTAATTCAGCTGGCTTTTTACAAAAGCCCATGTGTGGGTGGCAGCTTCTCAGTTATTAGCATATTCTCAACTTGCTCAGCTACTTAATGATGCAGAAATGTTGAAAAAAAAAGAAATAGAAAGAGAGGGAAGTCGTACAAGTTGCCAAAATCTAGAATCCGTTCCAGTTTCAAACCATTGATTATGCTTATGCAGCAAACGTAAAATTGGAACAAAGTAGATTGCTTACTATGAATTTTTGTATCTTGACAAGCACATTGTTTTAGGTTGACAAAATTAAGTGTTCAGGGGAATCCCTTTTTTTAAATTTAAGTAGATGAGTTTCATAAATGAAGCACAATTTAAACCCGAATATTGTTTATAAAACAGAATGGTAAATTATATAATATGAGACCATAAAAAAAGGATTAAAGAGAAGCCATTCCAATTATTCTAAATCCCTGGCCATAACGAGTTGCCCATAATCGTTCGGCTTTAAAATACCTAAATTATGCCTTAAACCCGATGTCATTTGGTAAGCAGAGTTAAAGTATACTGACTAAACTAGTTTAGAAATCTGTAATATTCAACTTTTTATGACATTTAGTTTCTTATTGAAGATGCTTTTTAAACCGGGAATTCAAGCAAAACACAAAAACCGGAAATTAATTAGTGACTAATAAATAACAATGCTTTTCGGTATTGAACAACAAAATAGTTAACAATAAATTCTCAAATTGTAACTGCAAAAACAATTTCGATACAAGGCCAAGAACTTGCGTTAAAACAGCTGTTAGCCGTACCACAATTTTCATCTGTGGTTGAAAGTCATAAATCAAATAAAGAGCAACAAAGTTTACTTTAATGCTGCAGTTGTGCAACATTTCTGTGCATGATTCTCTTAACTTACTTTATATCAAACCAATTAAAAGCAAACAAAAGAAATTATTTGGCATTTAATGAGATAATACTCCGGCTAACTGTATATTTATATACCAACTGACACTTAAGCTTTTTCTATTTTTAACTTAGAATTAGCTAAGGTTTTTTATTTGTTCGCTTGTGTAATTTTGTGGAAAAAATCGCTTATAGACGTCGCTTTTCCATTTTAGTTTATGTGATGTGGGTTGAGTTTGCAACCAAAACCACACCACCTGAATAAATTGTGGTGGAACTTGTTGGGGACGCACATAGTAGCATAGGTTATAAAGTTCACAGCTATCTAGGGACTTCGCGGCATTCATTAGCATGCAAATTTGAAAGTTTATCAGCCAACGGTTGAGGTCCTATTTGGGTTTTTTGTGTTGTAAAATTTCTAGACAGATTCGGGTAAAGTTTGACACACGAATTATGCACGGACAGTAACAGTGTTAGAAAAAATTTTGTTGAATCTGAGATACGGAACTTCACTTCAACTTTAAGGGAAATCATGGAACTAAACATATTGTTGAACAAATTTTTATTAATTAAATTTAAAACTAGTTTTTTAACAACTTTTAGTTTAGTTATTGTTGTAAATTCTATTAAAAATAAATTAAATTTAAAGCATTTTTTAAACAATAATTTGTGCTCTCGAACAACGGGTTTTGACTCTGCTATTATTTACTTTTGTGAACAATTTCACTCAGATACACATTTGTGAAGTTCTCGACACACATTCGAAGCAAACTTTTAAAAGAGCCAACTGTGAAATTACTTTGCTGACCTCAGGCAGTTGCTCTTGGTTCTGGTCTTGGTCAGAAGGATGGCCCAGACAGGTGAATGATGATGGTCAGCTCACCTATCTGTCAGATCTGTCTCTATTTATCTTAGACCTGCTCATATTTACACAGCCAAACTATTGCCATGTGGAAAGAAAATAAATGTGGCCACAAGACTGGAATCCAATAAATGAAAGCAAAAAAGACAGTTGAGCTTACAGTCTTTGGTTGTGACCACATTCAACTGTCTGTCTGACTGACATTCCGGCTGTCGTCTGTCTGTCAGTATGTCCCCTGCAGAATTTCCTAGAACTAGTTTCAACCTTTTTAACAGCAGAAACCATTTAACTCACTTCACTTACTGTTTTAAATTTAAGTTTAAGGTGCCAATGAATTTTAACAAATACCTTCAAACAGAAACAGAAGGAAGGATTCATGAAAGCTTGGTTTGTTTTCTTTAAAAAATAATAAAAAAAAAAGCCCAGATTTCGTGCAAAAAGTTTGCTTGACTTATCACCTTGTAGCTTGTTTTCTGCTGCTTTCTGTTATCTTTGCGTCTTTCTCAGAAAAAAACTTAAACAAAGCTTTTTTTCCTGAGGCTGTGTTCCTCTCTTTGTTTCTTCACCCTTTAGAAAATTTTTAATTTACCTAGAAGAAAATTAGACAGTAGTCTGTAAATTATATTTGATTTGTGAAGATAACTAAAATTCTTTTTGTGTCTCTGAGTTTTCTGCATTATTACATGTTTTGTTTTCATTAAGTGCACTGCATTCTTTGCTAACTAAAATGTCCCGCTGCCGCATTTAATTAGCATGACTAATTTTATTAGCCAAGCAAACTCAGAGCTAGTTTACTGTACAATCCAACAACAAAGTTAACCCTGACTGTGTTGAGGTCATTTAGGTTAACTAAATTGCACTTAATTAAGTACGAGTACAGTTGGTTGCTATGACTAAAAGGGTCAGTTTGAGTAGAGTGATTATGTGAAGTCTGCTAGTGAAATACTGATATGTTACCAGACTGAGAGTTCTATGGAAAAACTAACAAATAGTAGCTTCCACTGAACTAAATTGTTAGCTTTAAAAAAAAAGTAAGATAAAATATTTGTGAGACTTTCAGCTTGGCTACACATAATAAAGCATTTTTTTATAAGTAAACCATTTAATCGATAATGAAATAATGACACAAGAAGCGTAAAAGACTTTGAAAATAGTTGAGCTTTTTAATTCGTTCGATATTAAACATGAGAGGATAAAAATATTTATTTGCTAGCATATGGCAGTTTTTGCTCATTTTTATTTTTCCCATCCTTTAAATATTTTCTCGCAGGATCTGCCTATCTAAGCCTTCGAGCATCTTTAATGGCTTCTTGCTTTGAGCACTTTTATCCTTACCTATTTATGGTCTGACTAAATTATTATGTTGGCAACATGGCTGTCACCATCAACACAATTTACGATTTCTGCTTCAACGAAGGAATAGTATCTCCAATACACACGAATCAATTTTATGATTTTTTTGCTTGATTTATTATTATTGCCTGATGCATAATAGTGCTTATTTGTAGTGCATAATTGTAAACAAATATTGTATTATATATAATTTAAATAATTTCACACGATTATATTGAATTACAATTTTAAAATGCACTTCAAAGCTTATCAGAAAAACGTTATTTACATTTTTTTAACTATCTAGTTTTTTATCTTTAATGAATACTTTAATATTTATCTGTAAATAATGTAAATTTTTGAAGCAGATGAAGTTAATATTGTTGATATTACTGTCACGTAGTTACGCACTAATGAAACCTCATTAAAAGCCACTTATCTGAGATTTTCCGAGTAAATAAACCATTTGCCCCGTGTCCTGTCGAAGGGGAAACGACGTTCAATTAATTCTGCTGAAAGGACGAATTTCAGACAAACGTGAAATTCAAAAAGGCTTATAACATATATACGTATTAATGTGTGTTTGTAAGTATTTATGCGTATGATTGATGATGCCGATGACAGTTTATTATTATACCCTAGAAAAACAATTACACAGATCAAGCGGGTATAATAAAACTGTATTAAAGTGAGTAAAAAAAACAAATTAAACGAAGTTAAATCTTAAAAATCATTTATTCAAACTACCAAAATTTATTTTAATACATAAAGTTTATTTATGTATGGAATTTGAGCCATTAATTGTCTTTTAACTAGATCAATTGATGTCAGCTCGAAAACAATTATTGTCTGGCAACGTCAGTTTTTTAATTAAAATCTACGATGAGATTACGACCACATATTAAGAGGCATTAAAAACATTGACAGATTAAATATGTCACTCACAAATATGAACACATCATTCAAAGGACACTGCAGTAGAAGTCGGCAGATCTACTGACAAGCAAATTTCAGCGCAAATTTCAACACATTTACATGGAAACATAAATCAGCAGAAATATATATGTATATAAGTTTAATTTGAATGTTTGTTGTGTATATTTTGAGCAGAAAAACTTTGACAACTGCCTTAATGATGGCTCACCTTTGTGGCACTTATGTGGTAGTAAATGTGTGTGATTAAGAAGTTTAATTTACTGACGATTACAGCAATCTAAGAAGCTTTTAAAATTATTCAAAAAAAGCAGATTGTAATAAGTAACTAAAGCCACTTACACATAAAATTTATTTATAAAATAAATTACTTAGGAAATGCACTTTATCGTTTTGACAAGTGCACACATTTTTGAACTTTATGTACGTTTTGGGAACAATAAAAATATTAAACTAGATTCCAGCATTATAAAATATTGATATAAAACAAATTGCGGTCTCAAATATCTCCAGATGATAATGCTAAATTTGAGCGAAGTATTCAATCTCAATGCTTAAATTGCTTGGGTCATGCATACAGCGGATTTTGTAGCCGAAGATTGATGATGTCGACGATAGCTGATGGCTTGAGTTTACTTTGGCGTCTGTCACGGTGATTTGTTGCCCTTTTATAGCTTCCCGTAAAATAATACAACATTTGAGCTAAGAAAATTTACATAGATTTACATTTTTATATTCTATCTATTGCTGCAACAAATGATGTGATAAAGAACTTTTAAGTTGTCAGATGGAAAACCATAAAAAGTCATTCTAAATCATTCAATATTTTATTATGGCTACGGGGTAGATTAAATTTTAAAATATAATTTTATTTGTGCAAGTTTTTTATTGTAATTTAACTAACAGTTTTTTTTTTGTTTATATTTATAAAGCGTTAAATTCCAACTGAAATGGAAATACGAAATTGTTTACTTTTATAAATGGGAGCAGAAATTTTCTATCTACAATTGCAATAAGAAAATAAAGAAGAGGGGAAATCTGTTGGCACAACCGCAATTGATTTTAGATCCTTCACATAAAACTGCACAATTGAAGCAAAGTGATGGCAAACAAGTTGCAATCCGATAAATGAAAAATTTTTCAAAAATAAATAAAGTAAAGTGCAATAATTGTAAACAAGTCAGTAGGGCAACAGTTAAGTACACGCGACAGCATTCTACCCTACAAAATGTGTTTTAAACTTTACATTAAAGCTGTAGTTAATCATATTTTACTTAGAATTCTTTGTTTCTATGAGCAAACATGGTAAAAAAAAAAGAAATTTGTACAAAGCTATGAACTTTTAAGTTTAAATGGCTACCAGAATTTTATAAGCCACTTGGTTAGATTACCGTCGTATTTTATGCTCAAGTACTGTGGGCATATGCTGCGTATGAGTTATTTATCGTATGTAGACATAAATTGCCGCATTTTAGGAGTTTTAAGACAAATAATAAAAGTGTTAAGGAGTTCTTCATGGGGGTTTTTACTCGACGTAAAAGAAATTTCAAAATTTCAAGACAATTATTAACTTTGATATGAAAATCAGGATTTACTAGTCAGATTAAAGGTGTCTTTAAACAATTTCATTTCTGAGAAACAATGTAACACTAAGATTAAATGCTTCTGCAAGCGAAAAACACACTTTTCATAAAGAGAAAACATTTTAAAAATATATCACTTAGCATAAAATTTTTTCTACTTTTTAGATATTTATGTCAAGCTTATGAATAGAGAAGAAAAATTGAAAATTAAATTTAAAAACAATGTCAACGGAAACTATTTTTATTTTTTATCTCTTTTATGTTCCTCCTATTGTCGCTTTTAAAGAGAGAATGGAAACCGAGAACCACAAACATTTAGCAAAGTATGTGTGGGAGAATAATCGACTTTGTTGGTGCTCAAAGAAAAATAGTGAGATGTTTGTATGTGTGTTTGATTTGTGTGCATTTTCACTCGTTTGTTTTTCTGCGTGGTCTGCATAAATGGAAAACGTTTGACAATTTATTCCGCCAACTGCTACAATATAGAATGCAATTATATAGTCTTTTTTTGATCGTCTCTTCCTTTGTGGTTTCCATATAAATTCAAGCTGTGATACATACCGATCGATTGAAAAAACATTATTTTTATGTTTTATTAGTGTTGTTAGCTATCTCTTAGTTTCTTTCGATTGCTATCATATATGAAATGGGCCACACTTTGCATTTTAATAGATACATTTCCATTTCACTTAATCCATTAAATGATAGCAATTTATTTGCATTGAACTTGTCGTTTTAATGAGTTGATAAATGAGAAACTCAATTATGTGTGGATGGTTTTTGGTGCATATAATTGGCTATGTCTTTAAAAATTTGAATCCCAGCCTACTTTTAAAGAATTATTTTTATTTCTATATTTTTCTGAAAAGAATAATTTAATTACGTATCAAAAAACGCAAAATAAATGTTTTTGAACATGCTTAGCCAATATTAATGTGACCAGAAATTAGTCAACTGTTAGTTAAATCCACAACTTAAACACATTTACATTTAGTACAACGTACTAATCTTTAAAAAAAATATTTTGTATTGTAGAATGTAAGTGAGTGCAGGATAAATGTGCCTTTTCCCAAAAGTAAATATTGTACAGACAAAACACAACAAAATAGCACATAAGATTGTTCTCTGTCTAAAGAACATTTGTTTGCATTTGCCTCGATTCGCTCGTTGACAATCCTTGTTTTTGTTGTAGTTTTCCAATTTTTTTTTTTAAGTTCTTTTTGGGTTTTGTGGAAAGCCGAGAGAAAAGCCTGTCAACACGAACAACGCATTGCCCAAAAATGTTCATTAAAATGTCATTGAAGTTTGACGTGAATTCAATTACTTTATGCCACGTGAGAGCAGACAAGAACACAAAAGTGTGCAACATTTGCAGGATGTACCCTCTGTTCCACTAGGGAATGTCGAAAATGACTGTTAACTTTTTGGCAGCACAACTTGACTTTTTTCTACAAGTATTCAAAATTCCATTGGAGCGGCTAGAAAACTTTCAAATTTTTACATGAACTGAATATAGTCTCACTGTTCATATTTATTTCTTTTCTTTACTTCTGCAACAGATTGCGAACGCACTCTGCTGTTAGAGTTGCTAAAGTGACATTTTTGGCACTGACGAGTTCATTAGAACTGGCGGATGCTTCCATACACACATTGATCAATAAAAATTGTGATGCAGTTCCGGTATGTGCCATTCAGCTGTAAGATCCATTAACTTAAAGCTACGTGCTCACTAAAAATTCAAGGCTTACCTTAAAAAAATATGCTACAAATTTTTAAAATAATTAGCAGTGTCTAACTTTAAGATTTAATAGCTTCGAAGCATCTAAAATAAATTCTGTAAAAATTTTGCATTTCAAATTGAAATTTAAGCCGTGCTCCAGTTAATTCTAAGCTTTTGAGTAAAAGGTCAATCGAAAGCGTCTTGAGTTTCATCAAGGAAAATATTTTCTTACTTTGCTTCAGACCGTAAAGTGTCAGGAAACTTTTTTACGTGACGGGCATTGTCAAATTGAAGGTTACTGAGTAGCTTAACAGCAGTTTTAAATGCTCCACTTTAAAGAGCAGAAAAAAAAGACATTGAAATGTCCTGAATTGTGATTTAGTATAAAACAAAGTCTGGTCTAAGATTGCCTAAATAAAAAGGCCTATCAGCCAAAAGCAGACACCTATATATAATTATGCATGTTTAAGATTTCGGTTAGAGGTTGCTCCTTTATAAACAAAACAGACATCTAATCCTCAGGGCAGCATTTGTAAGATTCCCTGCATATTATGCGACAACATTACGAAAACCTCGAAAAGTCGACAATTTGTTAATGTATATACCTAGTCAAATGAAGGGGTAAGTAAGGCAAAAGTGGGTCGAGAAAGGGTTAAAAAGGGTTTAATGTAAGTTACAAGTTTGCTAAATATAATTAATGTCAAGTTTTCTAGCAGTCCCAGTTACCAGTTAGCAAACTGCCTACCAGATTTGGTTTTATGTTTAATAATTTATTTTTATTTGCAGGTACAACAACAGTCCTCAGTCAACAGTGTGTGTGTGGGTGTGTGCGGCAGCTACAAATGTTCTAAATGTTTGCCATCGAACCTGCAACATGTTGCAAACAGAGCTGCTAATGTGGATTGTGTTTGACAGAGTAAGAGTCGACAACAGAGCAATGTTAAAGTGTTAAAACAATTTTTAATTAAAGAACTGTTAATAAATAAATAAATAAAATTAAAGTTCGAATTAAAAAAAAATGGTTTAAATCCTTTTGTACTTTTTAAACCCTATTTTAATTGTTTTACTTTAGTTTGTCTTTCGTTTCCTCCAGCTAGAATTATGTGGGCTTTAAAATAATATTTTTACTTTGTGTCGCCTTAATCTCATATTTTTTACACCAACTCGGTTAATAAATCATGTTTTTTGCTCATTTCGATTGCTGGTAGCCACAAAAAACTTGCAGCAAACAGAATTACCAATCCAAAAAATAAACAGCGACTGCGGCAACAGCATGACTTGAGTATTATGCAATACAATAGGATTAATCTAAGACACAAGACTGAGTAGGTCAGGGACTCACTCCATCCCACATGCACACTATGTATGTGAGAGTGTGTGTGTGTGTGTGTAGATTAGATAAATAAGCTATTTGGACGGCAAGCTGAAGGTTGTCAGCGATTTGTATAACAGAATAATGAATTCAGTAAGGCATCTTTAATATGGCTTAAGTAATCTAAAGTAAAAACACTTAAACAAGGCACAAATTAATTTTCAAGTGCTTATTCTCTTAAAAGATTAAATTGTAAATTAGCAAAATATTGGTTTACTTAAGAGTTTAAACAACAGACAGTAATATATCAAAAGTCGGTTGATTCTAAAGTTCAATGAATCATCGAATGAGGAGTACAAAGGAAGCTTTGCTGGGAAAGCAGGAATCACATGGATTAAGTGGCAGTTAGACGGGCTCGCTCTCAATAATAGTCACATTGGCTAACCAGGCTGACAGCCATTGTGAGTTCCGCAGCTTAATTGACATTTGATTAACGCTCAGTTCGACTATCCGATTGGTGAGGGAACCAAAACCAGGAACGTTAATCACATCAGCAAGTGGACAGCAGTCAGACAGACGGACTGTGGAGGTGAACAGTTCCACTGTGCAGTGTATAGTGTCCAGTGTTGAGCTTTCTGTGTGTTCTGCGTTCCGTGTTCACATTTGACAACCAGGGACAATGTCAAATTTAATGAGTTTAATGGCCCCAAGAGAATAAACCAATAAAAATTACACAAAATGGTATTTTAATGGCTGCAAATGTATTTTAATTGCATTTATGTCACCGTGTTCCCTTTTATTGCATTACAAAATTTAAATTATATTTGAAATTATAAATGTGCACAAAAATAAACAAATTACTTTAAGAATTGCTGCCGACATTGTTAAATTCCAATTAAAGAATAACAAAATTTTTTTCTTTTATTAGTGTAGTTAAATTTTTATTACACTCAATAAAAAGTATCGTTTACTTATCCCCAAGTCAAAGCATTTGAATATATTGAATAATTAAGTAAATAAATAACTGGCAGCAATATTTTGATCCATAAACAAATAATAAAACTCGTTTATTGCTTATACAGTTATGGATTTTCTTGAATTATTTATTTTAAATTTGCATAAAGCATAAAAAGTTAAAACAGTTATATGCCATGCTTTTACTGAATCAGCATTTTCAATGCATAGCATAAAAGTGAAAAGAAAATTGTTGTGAGGGCGGTTTACTTGCAATATTTAAGATTTATTTAACTCCAATTTATTTATGCAAGAAAATAAGTTTACAGGTTTAACATTAAAGAAATTCATTTATTATATACCTTCAATATGAAAAACATTCATTTTTTTTTTTAAATAATATAAAAAAGATGTAAAAAATTTAAAAAGTATTTAAAATTAATCGAAATAAATTACAGCTCACCTTTATTACATTTCATTCGATTCGCTCCATCTACAGACACACAAATCGAAAGAAATTTTTCTTTAATTTAATTAACACTCTGTTCGTTTTGGCCACAGTAACTCGAGCGGCGTAAAAGCAGTTAAGACAGAAGCCAGACCAAATAAAAGCAGCGGAAAAATACTCATGGGTAAAATGCCTAACGGAACGAGTCTCAATAGGAACAAAGACAATAAAAGTCTTTTTATTCGTTTTATGGTTGTTTTAAATGCTTTCGCGCAAAGACATTAAAAAGTCCTCAAGTATGGCAAAGTTGTTGTTTGTTTGCTTGTTTTTTTCACAGTCTTCCGTCGACGGTTTCCAAAAGTCCTTGAAAGCGATAAGTAAAAGGAAATCATGATGAACCATTATGAACATAATTGTGAAATTAGCTACGCCTTAACTAAACAAAAGCACAAAAATACTATATAAATTATTTGCGGGTGCAGTGAACTTTCACATTTACAAACATTTTTGGACGGTCAATTGCATTAGGAATTCCAAAAAGGTCATCACTTTGCTTCCTAAGGAGTGGATGAAATTTGTGACATTTCTTCAACTTTTTACGCAGCCTTACAAAAGAAAATTGTGAAAGTTTTCGCAGCTCTTTGCTTATTCAAACAAATTTACACATTTGTGAGCAAGTTTTCGTTTAATATATATTTATATATATATATTTTATTCAAATATTTTGAATGCCCATTTTGGGCTCATACCTAACTCAATTTGTTTGCTTTTTGTTGAATATCTCAAGGCGAGAAATGCACATCAAATCAGTTAATGTGTGGTCTGCCTGTTGGGAATATTTAAATGGATCTGATTTTATATTCACAGCCAGGGGAAAACAAATAATTCACAGACACTTTGGGTCACTAAATTGGCATGAAATATGTAAGTAATTTAAATAAATTTAAATTTAATTTGCTATTAATTAGTTTTTTTTTTTGCTGTAAAACAATTTAAAGCGCAATTGATGAATGAGTGACAGGCAGGTTTTCGCTCTCAATATCAATTCTTAGCTTAATTGTTTTTAAGTGTTAGCGAATGCTTTTACCGTGCTCGACTTCTGATTTCTGTCTTTGTTACTGTCATTGTGTTGGCTATATCGCTCTTAGCCTCAATGAGGCGTTGGCCATCCGCCTGATAAAATGCACACAAATCTCCTTGTTGTTGGTTGCATAAAAAACTGTGATAAATTTTCGCTACATCCGCATTTCCGTTGGTGGACGAGTGTTTTGCAATTGAGCGTGAAATAACAGTTTGCATCTAACTTTTTACTCTGTCTTTCATGAATGCAATTCTTTTGTGCTTCGTCCACTGCTTTTCCTCGCTTTTCCAATACTTAAATTACTTTCAACCATTGCAAAATTTAAGCAACAAAGTCAAGAGAAAAACTGTTGTTGCCTGTTTAACTATTGAATCATTTAAATTAATAAATGAGTATATCCAATCCTAAACTGCTCCCTAAAAATAAGTGTGCTAAAAATTTAATATTATTTGATGATTTTACAGAGTAAAAATAATAAAGTTGCCTTGCTCAATTGTGCTTATTAAATGGAAGAATGGTCAGTAATCTATTTCCTGATTCCTCTACCAAGACAATCAGACCTACGGCTTTTATGGATGAATTGATTTGAAAACAAACAAAAATTGAGAGAAAGAAAATAATAAAAAATAAATTTAGTCAAAAAGATATTTCGTACTCTAAATCATTATTAAATTATTTTAATTAAAAGTAGGTTACGGAAAAGGTTTACTTTTACTCCAAGCGAAATTTTATTTGAAAACACTTAAACTACAATAAAATTGAATGTTTTAATAAATATTTCTGCCCGCAGGCAGCACAGTTTCCACAATATGTTAAGAGTAAAAAATCAATATTATTGAAACTTCATGTACATCGACGGAAAAACACGTGTATTTGATTTTAAAAAAAAATTGAAATTGGCAATTTGTTGTTCGTTTGCTTTTATGTGTTTGCGACATGTGCAGTTTATTAAAATCAGACAATGTTTCCAAAGCGATCACCAACACTTTAATACTGATAGAGTTTCTGTGTGGAAAAACACGCTTAAACAAAGCCAACTTTAATATAATATAATGAAAGTTGAAATATATAATCTTTGATCCTGTTAATTCTGTCAATTTTGAATTTATTTTCAGTCAAAATTTACTAATTGTCACAACTAATTGGAAAAATATCAATTTGGCGAACTCAAACCAAATATTTGCAATACATATTCTATACTAACTATCTATAATTAGATGGTTGGCTAACAGGCAAGCTGTCAAATATTAATTAAGTTGAGATTGATATCAGATTTCAACAGGCATTATACACAGCACAGAACAAATAACTTAAGCAATGCAGGAGCTACATGATATCACACTAGTGCCCCAGCAAATATTCTATGGATCCAATGCTCTGCATGCTTTGGGCGTTTCAGATACCAAACAAAGGTGTGGTATGGAATTTAATACGGAACTACTGAATAGCCTGTGATTTGCAGCCAATAATTAATACAAACCTAAGACAACTAAGTCATTAATTTCCTTCCTTTGTCTTTTCAGTTTTGCTTCAAGACTATACTCACAAAATTGCACAAAATTTAACTCGCCTATTAAATTTATAACCATTTGTTTTTAAGTTATTAAAGCCCAAAAATTGTAAAAATATGGAAATTGTCGTGAGCTGGAGACGCCTTATGAATTTGAAGCAACTATGTTGTGGGAAAATAAGTGTTAAAGCATAAAAATTCAATTACTTGATGCGCTAGCCCATAAAAGTATGCAACATTGTGTTTTCCTCATTTTTATCACATGGCACAAAACGCGATAATTTCTGGATTTTAAATTTTTTGGCCAGGTGACAGCAGTCGGCTTTACGACTTTGGGGATCTCCTTAAGCTGCTTTCTTATTTCTTGACTTTCCATTTACTCAGTCTTTGCCCAACTCCTGTCCCTACTTAACACCATGCACGTTCGCTGTCCTGTCCTACTTAGTAACCCCAAAAACTTTGTTATGTCTCAGTTCTTGGCATGTGTCCCTGGCACGTGCTTTTGCGGTGTGTGGTCACCTGTTATCCTTGGATTTTTAAACTCGAATGTCAACTAACCAAAATAAACCTCAGGACACAATGTTGAACCAAAAATCAAGTTCGATCTTTTACCAATTAATGTGGAATAAAAAAAAAAGGAAATTTTGAGAACCCCAAGTTAATACAATCCGCACATATTTTGTGCCAGCCATTAGCATAAAGATTTCAGTGAGCTGGTGAGAATTTTTTATGTTGTTAAGTTGCACAACAAGAAAATGTTCTGTACTTGACAGCTGCTTCCAGTTTTACGTGTTGTTATCACAAAAAATGCCATAACAAAAACAAACAAAATAGACTCACACTTTTTTGTCTGGACGTGTTTCCCAACTCCCAATAAGAGATTGCTGCTACGCCAGGGATTGGCACAACTGATGGAAATTGTCGAGTGTAGAGACAAATAAATTATGATATTGTTGTGATTGTTATGCGAGTACTACTATACCAATGTGAGCACAAAGTTTTAATGAATTGAGGTTGAGCAACTGTAGTATCCACAGCATATTTCACTGTATGTAATTTAAAAGAATATGATGAGATTTTTAACAAACTTCTTATACAAAATCCAAGCCAATAGTTTATAATTTCTTACGCTATGCAGCTTAATTATAAAGTTTTGTTGGTTTCTTATGTTTTAATAGTCGTATACGCTATTTTAGTTTACTTTACTTTACACATGTAAGAACATGTAAATTAGCAATGCAAAAATTGTGAATTGTATAACGATAAGGCAATATAAAATTCTCTTTTAAAATGTAGCCAGATGAATAATAACTTTGCTGTTAATCTTGTTGAGAATAAACTGCTGAGAATATGCACGCACATAAAAGAAATAGGTCGCTTTTAGCAACGTCCTCGGCTACAAAGTGCCAAAAGTGTAATTTAATTTTCTCTTTACACACAAATACACACACACATACACTCCAGACGGTCTTTTTCTCACTTTTCACATGTGAAACTTAAAAATGTATTAAAAACAAATTGCCGACTGCCCTATAAACAGCAGCAAAGTCATTAAGTGGCAAGGAAAAAACAACTTTATGCTGTCTGTAAGGGAATTTTATGCAAATCAGAAAATTACCAGAATGGAGAATGCTTCAAAGATATGGGATGAAAAAGAATAATTCTAGTGGAAAGGGAGCTTTTAATCTTTATAGGAATTTATATTCATCGAGTTTAATTATCATCTTTTCGTTTAAGCATAACAAAGGAAACCAAAATTATAATAAAATTTAACCCATAGTAAACATCATAAACTACTTGACTAATTTTTAGTTAAATAAATGTCTTTGACACACTGTCAGCTTGTTTTGTTCAAAGGAGCATATTAAAATGTAAAACATTTTTGATTGCAGTTACTTTAAAGCACAGATCTACCAACAAACATTTAAATTCTTAAACATTCCGAGCCCAATTTGGAATTGCAACTAGATACATTGACAGCTCTAAGAGAAATGGGGGCTGCCTGTATAATTGAATGGAAAATTTAAGCATTCCAAGTGCCATGAACCAAAGTGCCAAATGACAAACCCATCAAAGCCAGACTTCAGCTAACTTCTGACAAAGTGCCAGTCACGGTGGATTAAGCAATTGAAATTGGATAAGACCCTCACATGTATTCTCAAATAACTACTTGAATTTGATTTCCATGTACTTTTATTTCACATTCAAGGCAATACCAAGAATTAGACTAAGTGAGAATGTGATGTGTGAAATGATTAAATATCTGCAAGACTTACAAATTACTGCACTTTAGTGTTGTTACGAAAATCCAAGACCGAGACTGGTCTCGGCTAAATAAATGAATCCAGCTCTTTTGTCGGAAAGTGTTAAATAAATCATAGCCAAGTGTAACAACAAACCAATATTTCGACTGAAAGCATGAATTTGTCAATGTACATGTCCCACATGACGTATGATTTATTTGCAGAGCACAGACAAATAGAAAATACAAAAATAGAAAACTTTACTCAAACTAAGTGAGTCTAGTTTAGATTGGTATTCAACTTTGTAGCAACAATTAAACTTGTTCCGAATTTCTTTACAAAATCGAGCTGAAAATATTGTAAAATAGCTCACATATTTTGTTAAAAATTCAGGAGAAAACTCCACAGGCTGTTCACACCCACATATATAAATTAATTCAAACTTATTGAAGTATAAACAAAATAAGTTTTGGTATTTGAAAAATGAATTAAATTTCTGCTTTGAGTGTGAATAATAAAACCTGCAAAAAGAAGTTGATATAAAATTAAAGCTACTGCTTCAAACTTTTGCCTTTCTGCCAAAAGACAAAGTTCAGCCAATTCCCCACTGACCTTACAACATGTTTGCCCTAAAGCTCTTTGTGTGACTGTCTGTGTGCGTTTGTGTGCGTGTTAAATGCTTTTGACCCAAAGCCAAATTCGACTTGAATCTCAAATTGATTTGTGGCAACTTTTGTGGCCCAGACATTTTTAGCATTTAAATATAGATTTAGTAACAGAACAAGGCTAATTTGCTAGTCACAACTTTTAACCTCAATTTGGCACAAACGATCGCATGACCAACAAGCTCTAATATTTCCAAATATATACATTTCAAAGCACGTATTGAGGGTTCAGTTGGAACTGGAAAGTTATCTTGCATAACTTTTGAGATTTCTAAATTATTTTTTTTAAGACGTGATGATGGAAAATACCTGTAAATGTAACCTATGTTGTTGCCAATGGCACAAGACAGTACTGCATATTAAATTTTAATTTAGTAGAAAATTGATTTGTAATCGTTTCTGTTCCTTTTCTTTTTACCTCATAGTAAAACAACTGTCAGATTTTCTATAATAGAACAGTCTGATCTGTCTACTGCAGAAATAATTCCAACACTTACGAACTTTGTTTTCCATTTGAAGAGAGCGCTGCTAATTAAATTTAGTTCAACACTTTAGTGGCAACAAGCACTTAATATGCACAAATCTCTTATAGAAACTGGTCAAGCTTATTGGCTTCTGCACTGCAGGTGAGTTTGAAATACAAAATTAATTAAGACTAGCAAATGCTCTTCGATTTTTAACTTATTAACCATTATACTTTCCTTAACATATATGAATTTTATCATTTTAAATTTATTTATAAAAGAAAATTTGTTTTACGTCACGATAGGGTTACTTAAGTAGCATATAACCTCTCGAACACAGTTGGAACTCTGCTGGAAAGCATGATGTGTGCCTTTGCATAAATTACACATCACACACACTCATTCACACACACGAGGATATGCAATTAAAGTGATGACAAGCAGCTTCATTAACAATGCTGCCTTCGTGTACCTCATTCCGTTTTAACAACAATTTGTTTCTGCACTCAGGAAAGTGCAAAAAAAAGAAGAGAAAAGCAAGGGAAAGGAAAGCCAACTGGAAAATGGAAAATGGTAACAAGCTACTATATCTGTAGCTGGCCAACAACAGGGATATCCAGATTCCAAAAGAATCTCACAGCACGTCTGCCTCTGTTTGCCAGCTTTGGGACGAAAGATGCTGCAGGTAAGGATGTTATAGCCACGTCTCGATTCAGTATGTGCGACAGTATATGTGCGACATACGTCCGGTGGATGGTGTATGGTGGACCAGGTCAGTCATGCTCAACCCCGAGTTAAACGAGGCGAATGAATCCTTAGACCCTGTGGATTGAATTAAAATTTCCCAACATGTTAAATATACAGAACGTGTGCTCTGCTTGGCCCATGACTCATGTGACATCTGCATAATCAAATAGTACAGAGTTTTACATATGAGTATAATTTGTAGCTCTGTCTTCTTCACTCATGTTTCGACAGTTTGATAGTTAGCCAAGTAATTGGCTCGTTCAAGAATCTGGACAACTTATGTGCTCTGATTAGTGAACTGTGAAACGATTTACACTTGATTGATATTCCGGTTTTCAATCTAGACAAAATTCCACTCGAGAATCGAATAATATAATAAATTAGCACAATCCCGACTTTAATTTTTTTCAACTCACTTCAAAATATCTTAAGCAGCGTATCAGCTTTTTCATATCCTTAGATAATCTATAAAATTCTTCCATGACTTCCTTTTAGAAATTTTCTTGTTTCCTGTCCACAATTATTTGCTTAGCATTTGCGCAGCTTTGCATAAGAATGTTAAACATTTGTAAAGCAAAAATAAAGCACAAGAAATTAAATTGTTTTCATTATTTTAGCTAACAAATGCGCTTCCTCTGTAGCTTATTTCTTGTTATTTAAAACATTGTTTACTTTGTGACAATTGTTCACACTAAAGTTTTGTTAAACTTGAACTGCGAAATTGGTAAGCAAATTATTAAAAGCCATTTCTGTGCTCTGCACGTAATTTGTCTACGAAACTTTAGTCAACTTAATTTACATATTTCTTGGAATGTTCATTCTGTATATCCTCGTTGAACATAGACATGATAGTTGTGGCTGGGGACATGACTTTACTACTTATACAACTATTGTCTGCACATTTGTTGTGTTAGTACCTCGTAGTTTAGACACAAGACAGGGTATCTTTTGAAGAGAAAAGTCACATAAATTAATTTAAATAAAATGCAATGCAATGTTCGGCTTCTATTATTATATAACTCATCAAAAATGCATGAGCCAATCTATTGTTAAGATTGAATTAAATGTGTGCACCAAAAAACTCTCATGCTTTGACCTAAAATCCTAAAAACCAATGTAGTAAAATGAAATTGAGGTTTAAAATCACCTATTGGTGAGTGGAAAGCAGCTGGTAATTGATTGTATTTCTGTACGATATCCTAATTAGAATCTTATCTTAGATAAAGCCAAATGTCACGCCATAAAAGTCGATGGAAAGCTTCAGAGCAAATTACAGACATAAAACTGGCACACACACAAAGATAACCATAAACTTTTACAACGCCCCAAAACAAGTCACAAATAACAACAAATGAAACCAAATAAAGATTATTTGATGTTTGATAGGAAGACATAGAAATATATATAAATTCTGGTATATAAGTGTGTGTGTGTGTATGTAATCAGACTGTTCATTTATGTATTTACACTTGATTAAAGTGTAACAGATTGCAAGTGACTTGTCAACAATTGAAGTGCATGCAAGGACATGTCGAGGGACAAAACTCTTCAAAGCTCGTGCACTGTTAGACGGGCTAAGACAACCTTAGCCAAAACGGAAAAGTCATCATTATGACCATCATTATTGTGTCCTTCTCATTCGCTATCAAAGACATTGCTCGCTCAGTTGGCATAACAGGCACTTCCGGTTTGCATGCAACTCGAACATCAATGGGGTCCTTCACTTTACTCGACGTTGCCTGTGGCAAACATCAACAACAACAACGACCACAGCAACAACAACAACAACAACAGCAAATGCAGTTTGATTCGTTATACGTGTGTGTGCTTTGTGGCATTGACAACTGTGCATTTCTTCAACCACATCGTATAATTGATTTAACATGGTTTACGGATCGTATGATTAATATTAAGTATATGTTAAAATATCTACCGCTCTCAGATAGTCTTTCAACACTAAACATACTCTATAAACTAATAAATTTACTTAATTTATGTATATTAAGACATTAATTAATTTATTTAAAATTATGCATGCAGAAAATTCAATCAATTTATTACATGTATCACAGATAAACTTGCCTTCACCAATTAGTTTTAACCTGTTAGACAAATATGCAAAATACTTAAGTCAAATAAGCCAAGTCTCACTTGACATGGCAGCCACAAAGCCAAACGGACTGTGGAATTTCACACTACAATCTAAGGGCTTAGAATGTAACCAATTTGTAACTCGACATTTGTTGTTTCAATTGTGCTCATTAGTGTGTGTCTGTGTGTGTGTGTATGTGTGTGCTTAGCCAGGCCCACCTGATATCTAATGCCAAACATGAACCAATAATTAATTTAGCATTTCAATGTCGAATAATAAATGTTATTCAGTTTAAATTATAATCATTATAAACATTTATTTGTGGAGTAAGCGAAAAACATTAATTTTATTTCATTTAACATATATTCGTAATCATTCGAATAAACATTTAAAATTTACAATAAGCGGAATATTAAATTACAATTTTGTTTAGATTTGGATATTTAAAACGTTAATATTTAAACAAGTGTATAACTATTGGGTTTTCATGTCGTTAACAAACACGACCGGGTGTCTAAGTGTCTATATGTCTTTTGACTTGAAATACTTGATTACTATTTGGACGGTTTGGGGTGTTTACGTCTCGGAGGACGTACCACTTGTCGAAATGGTGAATCCTCACAGTCTCCCATGCTAGAGGAGCTCTCTCTACCCAACATTTGCTTCAACAGTTGCTTCTGTTCCTCGAACTCATTAAAGAGCACTTGAAACTGATCTGATATATTTAAAAAATACTTCAATTAGATCAAGTTTTATTAAGTGTGGTGCAGCTTTACCCGATAAAATGGCCATTTCCTGTCTCATCGTGTCTAAAATTGGTAAATTGAATTTAATCAGAAGTCCAGAAATTGATGTGCTAGCACATACCTCTTATATGCGCCAACAATTTCTCGTTATCCATGCAGGAATCGCAGTAAACACTTGTTTTTGTGCTATCTCCTACCATATCTCTTAAAGATATTTAATAAAAATGTAATATTAGTGCAAATAAAAGACAAATAAATATATAGAGATGTAAATAAATTTGTGAATTCCTATAAAATTTATTATTTCATTATTATTCGTGAGCTTTTCATTGCGTAATTTATAAAATTATAAATATATTAAATTATACTTTTTAAAGACATTTTTTGTGTTTCGTTATAGTTCTTATGCATTACAAATATTTATACAAACTTTTATTGATATTGGTCTTGTGATTGCTTAATATAAAATTAAATACTTATTAAATATTGTTAGCTTTGGTTTGTTAGTAAAAATACTTGCACTTTGTTGAGTTAAAAAATCCAAACAGCAAAGCGCTTGGCACCTAAAATCCTGAAGGAGAGAATAAAATTTAACAACTCAAAAATTAAGCTCCCCTCAGAGAAAAAATAATGCAAATTTCCGTAGAATTCCTCTGAACCTGAATTATGGGTGTGCATAAATACAGGTTCTTACGACTTAATACTACTAATGTTTTTTAATATTTACAAATATTCATATAATATTTATAAATAAAGCGCCGCTCGCATTTGCTCCCGATCAGTCTAGTCAGATCGGTACCCAGGGAACACCACGGGAAGGCCATTACAATTGTAATGGGGTCACTTTTCTGGGTGACCTACGAGTCGACTTGAGCTGTTTCAAAAGCAGCTCCCAAGTTCCCCAATACTTAATGAATTTAATGAATATAAAAATAAATTGCGCATCACGTGCCAAATAGTGATGTCAAGTTTGAATAATGTCTATCCAAAAGATTGAATAGAAAAGTTTATAATAAGCCAAAAATTATGATTTCTTTTAATTTTCATTTGCTTGCAAATTCTTTAAATTAATGTATGTGTAATTTTTCTGCATATTTCTAACTATTATATATATATGTAGCTGAATAATGCCAGCACTTATGCCAAGACAAATAGTGTATTATAGACAGCATTGAAACGTTTGCGGCTAATAATAATCTGCTGCACTTTTGTGAAATCTAGGGATATTAAGTGCTTTGCACTTTTTTTTGGCTTTCTGATACAATTAATTTGGCAATTTGGCACAGGTAAAATTACAGTTACGGTGAGTATTCACTAAGAAAAACTTTTGCAAATAAAAATGAAGCAACAAGCTGAACATTATGAAATAAGAAGCACTAAAATATTATTTAGTTAGTTAGTAAATAAAAAGAAAATGAAAAATTATATAATTATGAATTTTCATGCGTAAAAAATCGAAGCACTGGCTTTTTTTTATCACAATATGCACTGCAAATCCAAAACACACACGAATTTTTAAAAGCGTTTAGTAGCTTTTAATTAAAAACAATTAATTTTAGTTATTTCTAACAAAAATTTGTATAAATGCACTGCATAAATTTGCAACTGTTCGATTGAAACGCACGAAACGAATTAAAAGATTTAATTTGGGGATAAATAGACTAGATCAAATGTATAGCGATAAAGAGAGAGAGTCCGAATACAAGAGAGAGTGAGAGAGAGAGAGCACAGTACACAAAGAAAGGGCTCTTACACCATTATCACACCTTCACTTACATGTGGCAAAGCACTCGTTGTGAATTTGCCGCAACTTGCACGTTCTGCTTCTGCTTCTGCATCCCACTATTCGGCTTTGTGGGAAATTTTACGCTGAGTACCTTCGCAGAGCATAACAATAAACAAAACAAAGCAGAATTTGCCGCTTGGAGCGCTTAATAAACTTCCACAATGGTGAGTTTTGTGTGGTGTGGAATGTAGAGAGAGATGGGGTAAAACTTGGCTAAGCTGAGAGCTACACGCTCGGGTCGCTTGGTGCGCTATAAGCCCACAATAGACCCAAGTGGAATAGTTCCAATTTTCAACGCAAAGAGCGCTTTTAGTTAATTCTTATACCATGGTGGTCGTCCATGCTAACACATATCCATATTTATTTTGAATAAAGAAGGGCAATGTGCACCAGACCCAGACACGCCTCGTTTTACACGCCTTCTTTGCTACTGATATGAAAAGCTTCTATTAACATTGTAAAGTTCTTTCTAGCCTTAACTATTGCATGTGTCTCATACTAAGACGGTGATGAGTTTTCCGCCTTTGAATGGAAACGGAAATATTTCCCTCTTAAATTGGCCTATGTGCCTTAACCAATTCTGTCATGCTGTCATTTGTTCTTACCACGTTTTTGATTGAAAGTTTATCTTACGTGACAAAATGTCACGCCCCAAGACTTGAGACTTGTTTGCATAGCGAAAAGGGATATGTTTAAACATATTGAGGCTATTATCTGTATGGTTTTAAATAAATATCTAATTTCCAATATTCACTTTACTTTCAACACTTTTTAGTCAACCCAATAAATACTTTTCCCACGTCTTCAGCACATTTTTCATACGGATTTTCCTGTGACAGCTTGACAACTTAGAATCTGGCAACAACAAAAAGTTTGTCAGCAAAGAGTAATTTAATACACATATTAAGCAACGTTTTGAGAAGAAAATAAAACAAAACTGTGCAAAAACAAACGTTTGAAAACGTCAAATTTTTTGTGAAAGTGGAAGCAATAACCATAGAACTATGTGTCCCACGGTAAGTGGTGGACGTCTATCATACGATATAGCAATTAAATATGCTGAAATGTTATTTAATTCAACATTGATTATCTACCAATTATTGTGTCAAGTCAAGTAAATATGTCCACGTTATCTACATTATCTTTATAGCCTAGAAATGATAGTAAGCATACCTAATCTAATAACTACATCCATTAAATAAATCAATTAAATCGATATTAATATACATATTATTTGTTAGGCAAATAATTATATATTAAAAGAGAAAAATGCTCAAATTTAAATTTTTTATTCTCAATCTGTGAAAGTGAAACTCGTCTTGTCTCAGTTTTCCATTTGCTAAATTAGTCTTCATTCTACTACGTTTTATTTTCTCCACAAAGCATCACGTATTTTCAAATGTTATTCAATCTGTCGATATCCAAAATTAAACACAACTGAAGTGTGAAAAAATCATATAACAAATTTGACACAATATTGTCTACAGAATGGTTTTAGCATGTAATCAAATTACTCATATTAATTAGTCTAATCAACATCAAAGCGTTGTCACTTCCCCCTTTTGTGCACTTGATTCGTAGGCGATAAAACAATTAACATACAAATAAAACTCAGACATGGCAAGTGACATGTAACATAAACTGCAAACAAGCTGCAACAACAACAACGAAATCAAAAACAATAGTAATAACAACAGCAAATATGAAAATGGATATTAAAACAAAATGCAAGTCAAGTAAAAAAAAAATGAATAACTGCAAAAAGTTGGAGACAAAACAACTTTATATGTTGACAACGAGTAAGCTCGACATATAAATGCTCAGTAGACAGTCATGTGATTAATGTAGCCATTAACTGACATACATTAAGGATTTTAATGCTGATTGAGCCTATTTTGCAAATTAAATACAGAACTCTATAAAGAATCTTTAAGATAACGTAAATTTTCAAAATTTAAAGTGGCTTTCTTCTCTGTTTCTTCTGGTTTTTACCAAACTCCCGCTGGTTTAGTGTTTAAGCCTGCTTAATATACTTAAACAAATCTGTACTCCTCTCAACTTATTTACAATTTGAACCGACTGTAATTGGTAAATAAAATATATTTCTTCTACTTACTCTAAAAGATTTTTGTTGCCCACCTCAATACATTACAAACAGTCCCATCTGTCTATACTACCCCACATCGATTATGACGTATAAAAAAACTGTAATAAAATTAAAGAAACTTAGCGGTCACGTAGCGAAACGAAAGCGAAGACCAAACAGTTGGACAGTTGGACAGTCAGACAGACGAATGAGCAGAGACGTTCTAATGAGAAAGCTGACCAGAAACTCTGATTTTTTGGCAGCCAAAAAAGGGGGTGTGGAACTAAAAGGGGCGTTGGGGGAGTAGAGGGTGGTAGCGTCGTCTCAATTGCCCGAAAGTGAGAGCCACTATTCGAGCTGCATTCGAACTGCATGCGAAGTGCACAGCATTCGGTATCTGACAGATACGTGTGGGCTGGCTGTGCACAAAACAAAAGCCAAACGCTGACCGAGCAGTGGCAACATTTCCATGGAAAGTGCCAAACCGCCAACATCATCATCATCGATGCTGCTGCCAATTTTGTACCTCTGTTTACTGCATTGCGGTCCAAGCATTGGGTAAGTTTTCCCAAGAAAATTCTTACGGAAAATTAAAGTAGAAAATCTATAAATTTACAGCTCTCCGATGGCCAATCGTGAGCTGCAAATGTTGGAAATGATGCGGAATATACTCGGAGTGGATAGTCCAGATTTGAGTGGACGTAGTCAACGTTCGAGTCCCATGATGTTTGCCGCCTCCGTGCCCTGCGAAGACAGTCTGCCGGAAGACTCCAGTGACAGTCTCAACTTCTTCGACGAGGATTTGGATGACAGCGAAGAGTGTAGCGACTTTGGAAGACCCTGTGATGGCGCAAAGGAAGCACCAAGCGAACTGGAACCCTGCCCACGTCCGCTGGTGCCAATGGATCATCCGTGTTTCGTACGTGTAATTGTCTTACGTACGCCACTGCTACGTCACGATCCCTGCACAAATTTTACCTTGGCCGGGCAATCACAAAACTCGACGGATGCGACGCCGAATCCGAAGCCGAGGACTAGAAAGTGTAAGCCAAAAGTGAAGAAAGCCAAGCCCAAACCGCAGCTCCGACTGGCCAACGACATCGAGAGCGAAAACGATAACAGCACGAGTACAGCAACAAGTACAGTGAGCACTACACAAACGGACCCAGAGACTACAGCAATACTGACAACAACCACAGCAGAGCCTGAGATGAGCACCACAACCGAAGAGCCGTCAACAACAATGGAGTTAACAACCACAGAGCCACTTACAACAACCACCACCACGACAACTACAACGACTACAGAGGAACCTCTGCCACCACCTCTTTATAGAATTAGAAATCAACTCAAGTCCCTCAGTGGCAGACGTCGTAAGAAAGGCAAGAGACGTCCAAGTGTTCCAGACACTCCCAAAATCAAATTGGACGGTGCCATGCAGTCCAGTGTTGCACTTCCGGTGTTTCACAGCACTGCAGTCGCTGAGTTAAAATCGCGACCGGAAACCTCAACAAAAGCAAATGTTATAGAAACAACAACAACAGAATCGAGTGATTGTGTGGAAGATACAAATGAAGTAGAAAGCGATAGTAGAGCAAACGCTGACAATGAAACTGAAGGTAAGAGACCAAAACATTAAAAGACACCAAAAATTGTTGAAGCTGCAAATTGGGCTCAACACAGTCGAGCAATCGCCTGCCTGTTCGTCTACTCACCATATTTTCTGCCCAACAGAATTATCATCAGATAGCGAAGACTGCGACGACGCAGAGGATCAGGATACGAATTTATGCCCACAATTTTCACCACCCGAGGAGCCAGGTAAATTTTAACTCAAGACATAACAGTTAGTATCTTGGTTAATTTATGTTTTCAGCTAACATGAGACTTGCCCCTGCCACACGTTATCGCAAAACGGTTAAGAACTACGTGGAACCGATACTGTATGAAGGACAGTTTGCCAAGCCGAGACAAAGGATCGGCATGTTGCCACCTCAAAGACGGGATTATTATGTGAGTAACAAGCAGATAATGCCACGCCCTAGACCCAAGTACCGAGAGCCGTTGCCCCACTCGATCTACATGAACAACATCGTGAGAGGCGTAAAGTGCAGCGACGAAGTGGATGGACACGGCCATCCACATGCCCATTCTCGTTCCCATCCTCACACGCAGCCCCATCCGCTTCCACATGCCAATCCTCATGCCCACTCGTATCCTCAACCACATCCAGTGCAACCGAGACGCTATCGAAATGGCAAACCAACTGCACCACAACGTATCTGGATGGGCAGACGTACTGGTCCGGGATACATAGCAGTTCCCGGTTCACAGCCTCCAAGTCATGCTCACGCACGTGGACAGGGTAATCCACTTTATGGACTTAGCTCAGGGGAGGATTTGGACTCCTTTGAACATGACAGCGATCAATACTACGATGATGGTTCAGCTGAACGCCTGCCCTGGTCACGTGAACAGCACTCGCAGGCACTGTCACCCACGGTAGATCCCTGCCAGGCTGAACACCGCCAGGAGCGAGAAAGGGAAAGAGCTAGAGAAAGAGAAAGGGAGAGGCAGCGTGAGAGAGAATTGGAGCACGGCAGCGACAGAGACGGGGAGCATCCACTTGATTATCCACAAAGTTCAGCTCAGCGTTTCTTTACCTAGTTTAAAGCCAGCGTAGGCAAATGGCGCTATCTCGCACCCCAGTAGGAACACAATAAGCAACTGCACCACTTAGTTAAGCAAACAAATTAATTACAGGGTATTAAATGTAGAGCAATATAACAAACTAATAAATAAAATTGTAAAATCAAAAGGTATCTCAACTTCTACCTCTACTTTCTTAACAAATCTGATTACTAATTGTGGGTCAAAAACGTCAACAGTCAACAGAGAATTCAATTGGTTTATAAGCAGCATTTGAACAGCTCAATAAATGAGCCTTTCCAAAAAAAAGATACGCACTTGTACGTTCAATGGGAGTCAGACACGCGCACGTAATGAGCATTCATGTCAAAATCACACTAACTGGGCGGTCACCTGATTATTTAGCCATCAACTGCTACCAGACACTTGTAGCAAATTGTTGAGACAGTCCCGCTGAGCACAAAGTCAACGAAATTCCGTGGCCTAATGATATGAGCTAGCTTGTGATTGATGAGTTCAACCACAACTGCTCATTACGAGGAAACTTTAAGTGATTTTACACGCTCATGTCTCATGCAATATGGTAAAAAGTAAATTATTATTTTGAAGAGTTTCGCATAGAATAGTATTTAATTAAGAGTTGAAGTTTCTATTCTAATTGTTTATATTTTTTGCTACTAATTTTTGTAACTTAATTCAAACTTTTGTTTAAAAGTTTATGTATAAAAAGGTTTTCTGTTTTGAATATTTTTCTTTGTTTTGCTTTTCTGTTATTGAAGCTTTTTTGGTATGTTATAAAATTGTTTACTTTATTTTTTATACCGCTAAATAGTAGTGACCATTGTACTGAAGTGTTTGTGTGCCGTACACCCCATTGTTTACGAGTAGGAGCTAACATATGACTCGCCAATCGTGCAACAAAAACATTCATTCACATCACTAAAAAATCAAAAGAGCGCGTCCCAAAGGAGTAACACACGAAAAGAACAAAATGATAACAAATTACAACTTCCCACACACACAGAACATAACTGCTCACTAACACTGTAACGCTCACACTCTCTCTTTTATGCACTGCTCCCACGCTCTCTCCGCCATTACATATGTCAACTGTTAAAGCAGGACGCCGTCTGCTAGCTGCGACGGCGCAAGAGAGAGAGCGCGTGCAGAGAGCAAGTAAGCAGAAGAGTGGGGGAGAGAGAGAGCGAAAGCCAAGCCGAGTCTAGGCCTATGGTGGAATGTGTACTGATTTTCAGGTTCTCCTGACTCGTGGCACAGTGCGGACGTGTTGTCAGTTTGTTGGGAAAAACCTGCACGTTGCAAAGAAAAACCGTTCACAAAAACAACAATAAAAACAACAGCAATAACACAAATAACAACAACGATATAGAAAAAGTCAATCAATTAAAAAATATAACCAACATGCAATACAGCCAAATAAATGAAATATTTTTAAGCTAAAAATCTGTGTAAAGTTTCAGTGCATAAAAAAGTGTCTAAAGTTATTAACCCCAACTAGCCAAACAAATAAAAGTTAAAACAGCTAAACCTTAACCCAACAAACAAAACCGTAACCTTTTCAAAAAGTGCATTTAAATTCCACTTAGAATCTTTTTACCAAAGACCAAACCCATATTTATGGTTTGTGTGTGTATTGGGCATTTATGTTAACAAGAGGTGTTAACCAACAGCGGCAACAGCGAAAGCAAAAGCAAGAAAATCGATAAATTTATAAAAATAACATACAGCATCAGCATAGACCATATTACCTATTACCTATGGCCAATACCCTTCAAGTAATTTCTGTTCTGGAGATTTCGTAATTTTCCTTAATTGAAAAACAAAACACTGCCACATAACGAGCTTAGATTTAACTCGATTCCAAGCCAAACCACCGACCGTTTCGACCATCTTCAACTAAAGATAAATACCAAATGAGCAGCATTTAACAAGGAGAAAGAGCAGCAGTAGCAGCAGCAGTAACACTAACTAACTGGGTCAGTAAACGGCAGCTATTGTTGCCAACTTTTCTACTCCTCCCATTTGGCTGGGGCTTCCTGCCAAACACGGTAAGTTCACAGTTCACTGTCAAGTCGAGTACCAAGCAAACTTTTCACTTTTACTCGACAATTGCTCTTTCCATTTTTTTATTCTTTTTTATTCTTCTCATTGTTATTATTTCTCATTGTTATAGCCGCAACTTGAGTTGTCCGAAAGCGTAGTTTGTCTTCACTCGAGAACAGAAACTTTAGTAGCATTCTATAAAAATTTTAAATTTAAACTTGTGACTTTTCAGCCAAGCAACAGTTTTGTTTGAAGGTCAAAAGTTGAATGAAGAAAAACATTGTATCAAAAGAAAGCTGAAAATATCTTAAAATTTAATATAAAAATTTTGTGGGACATCAAAGAGTTTTAAAACCTATCAGGAAAAAGTTTTCTAGTAAATTTTGTATGCAAATAAGGACAATGCAAGGTATCGTTTGCTCAAGGTACCCCAAAAATAATACGAATTATTGAGGAAAACAAATCACCACAGTATTGAATTACCAAGGTTCGAACTGTATCTGTTTTTGATACACAAAAAATAATTTGAAGAATATAATCTAATAATATATTTAAATTGCTTAAATTTTGAAACACTTCTTTCAAAAAGTTTATAAAAAATACTTAAAATTCTACAGAAATCCATAACTTAAATGACTGATTTCTGTTACTAAAGCAAATATATAAATTATATCTTATATGTAAGTACATATCTAACAAAACTAATTACTTTTATTGTGCAAAGAACTGTAATTAAACTATAAATAAAAGTCTGTTTTCCCTGCAATTTGTTTAGTCATAAATTCCATTTCAAGAAATGAATTTAATTCCGATTTTCTGCTTCTTTTCGCCCACTGTACATTAAACACTGGCGCCAAGCGCTTAAATAGCTTCTTACATTTTGATTAATTTGCAATTTTTAGCTGAAAAAAAACGTAAATAAAGTAAACAAGTTAATGACGAGCATATCTACATATTTATCAGCATTTCAAGCTGCAAGAAATGCGAAACTGCCCGAAAGGTAATCAATGCCAACGACTATCGACTAATGAGCAGAGAAAATTCATGGAATTTACATTGTTTTGCTGTTGTTATTGCCACCTGATACGATTTGTGCAAGAGGAAGTGTATCGGAAGGGGGCAAACAACTGCTGCCTGAATGTCTGGCAAAGCTTTGTTAATAAGATCTTTGTTTCGAACTGGGTACCGAAACATTCGCAGATTTTTCATTCAGCAAATTAGATTTGATTTTTCTTTTTTACTAGCTGTTTCTCTGCTGGGCACCACTGTCAAACTGTCGATGGTTTACTCCAATTTGTAGATAGCCAAATACTTGCTGGCATTCAAGACTTGCCAAGTATTAACAGCCACAGGGCTTGTGTGATCACTTGCCAACTTAAATTTTGAATTGAGAGTAGGGGAATCTAAACTTACATTAGCTTTATTAAATGTAAATCAGATTCATTTCACTTTAAAATGAGCTCAAAATATACTTTTAAATCTAATAAAAATAAAAATTTGTTTAAAGTATTTTTAGCTTAAATTTTTTTGGCCTATTTAGTACCCAAAAATACAAACGTGACTACATAAAGTATTGCTGTAAATGAAAAAAGCACACAAACCCAACCCATTCAGTTGTTCCCCCTTAACGATCCGACCACACAAACAATAACAATTTAAATAGTTAATTTATGAATTGTATTTTTGTTTTTATTTTCTTAGTGCTAACAATAGTTCGATTAGGAAACCTAATACGCCGATATATCCCCCGTAGAACATTGCGTAACTTCAAGGTTTTGACAAACACACTCGGCGTAAGTCAAATAAGTTGAGCTTTAGTTGCTGTCATTAAACAAATAGAGCTTTTCATTCGTTAAACTTCGCTCATGTGTGTTGGCAAATAGGGCTAAAGTTCTGACACATGAAATGTCGATAAAGCCTTGGGGACAAGGACATTAACGGAGAGTATGTCACATATGAAACTGTCAACGCCAAAATGTTGACTCCAATCGATGGTTATTTTTACAGGGCCTGAAAGCCGAAAGCCACTCAGATTTGCCCACTGAGTCCACCCTCTCGTTTGAGTCACATTAAGAATTCATTGCTGTAATTGGAATGTGGCTAAGAATTTCGATTCCTGTCACTCACCAAACAAACTTGACACTGTTTTTGTATGCAGATGTTCAAAATAAAAGTAAATATATAAAGCAAACTTAAACCAACGAACAAGTCCTTCTAAAATTAGCACGTGTGTGTGTAATTAGCCTACAAGCTAGTCATGTCAAGTGACAGCGTGTGTAAGTAATAAGTACAACTACTTACACCAGACTAACCTGCTTAGAGTTATGTGTCTGCCATAAATCTAACGACTAAAAAATACACTCAAAAAAAAAATACTTTTGAAAGTAGTAACAGAATAAAATTAGGCAATTAAGTTAAATGACTGTTAAGCTCATGTTAGTCAGTTTAAATGCTGTTAAGTTACTCCCAATTCTCTGTTAAGCCACTGTTAGACAGCTGTTGCGGTTTATTGAGCTATTTGGTCATTTTACATTTCGATTTCATTTAAGATTTTAAATGCAAAACGTGCCTTATGAAAGACTCAACTTTATTTGTCGTTAAACCGAGAGAGTTAACCTTGTTTTTTGAGCTGCTGTCATGCAAGTTGATCCTTGGTTATATTTAGCCGCAGTAGATTTAATGGCTATGTCGCCTGCTGCTGCTCCTCCTTGAGTGGTGGCTGTAAAGTGCGTTGCGGGGCGCGTGTCAGGCAAGTGACTAAATCTAAAAAAGCTGAAAGTGCCTCCACCGATTTCCTCAGATTATGACACGTGTACACTGAGAGAAAAAGTTTGGAAAATAAATAATATTACATGCTTTTGCTATAAACTAGTTTAAAATTCGAAACTTTCGAGAATGAAATATTATTACAAAACTGTCTGAAAAGCTAAAACTTTTCAACTGTGCTTTAAGTTTTCTCTCAGTGCATCGTGTGTTACATTGTTGGGTTGTTGTCTGTGGCTTACATGACGTGTTGTTGCTTTTGTTGTTACTGTTGTTGCGTCTCATAATCATCGTATTTCGTAACACTTTCAAACGCGACCTTAGAACGCTAACTAACAAGCTTCAATGCCTTGGCTCTGGGCACCGTGTGTAATCACATACATGTACACACAATACCTACACCCTCGTAACCATACAATTTGTGTGTGTAAATGAAAAAAAAATCAATACGTACAAAGTTTTCCTTTCATTTTGCTGATTTAAGCACACGCTGCGAAATTGAAAATTTCATTTAGACTTGACATAGGCAGAAACGAGCCAAACAAACACCCCCAACCCCTCTGCACACCCTTCACCTTACTTTTCTGCAATTGTTCAATTGCCTTGCCATTCGCACGTTTTATGGTCGTTCTACTTTTCCAATAGACCAGCTTTTATTCATTGGATACAATTTTTATATCCGTTATGTGTCCGCCCAGAAAAGGAAGATGAAAACGAACCAAAAATGTCAAGTTAAATTATATAATTACAAGCATTGCGCGAATGACATGAGCATGTGTGTGCATGGGGGCGGAACGGGGCGTGGCATATGAAAAAACCATATGCAAATAATATACAGAAAACCGTAAAAGAACTCTGCAGATTTTTAACGAATTCAGTGCGGTGAAAAGAGAACCCAATTAAAATCATATTTTTATTTATTTTATTTCTGTAAGGTATATTTATTTACTGGGCAGCGCATATACTTAAAAATCGCTTCTGGGCACTTTAGTAATTTATAAAAATACGATGTAAAGAAACTTTAAGTCAATTAGTTCTTAACAATTAATTTTTTTTTAAATAAAACTAAGCTCTGCTTAAATTTACACAACAAAATTTGAAATTTATTAAATAAATTACTTATTCAGCAGGTCTATTAAATATTTATAAATACCTCTTCTGTCTATGAGCTTCTTTGTCCTTGAGTAGCACAAATAAAGTGCATTGTGGCCATGCAAAACAGCTCTAAAAACTGTCATTCAATGGCTAAGCAAATTTAATTAAATTAAATTGTACTGCTATTACAGGAAAATCAACATGAAAACCTCTAACCACAAAGCCACAAACACACACAGACCACACACGTACTTACGCACACATGCACACACACTTGCCACAATGTGTTCCTTTGGCCGGTTTCCGTTTGGCAAAGTCATCAAATGAGCCAACTTGCAACGTGTTCATAACGCAATAATTATGTGCGAAGCCGTTAAGTAAACACATTAATGCAATCAAAAGTAAGAGAGTTAAATGCAACTCAAAGAGAGAGAGCGAGAGAGAGGGTGCTCTCTCACCCCTTGCAACCAGTGCACAATAAAACTCTATGCAATAATTGCAGACAGAAACGAAGAGAGTAAAAGAGCAAGCTTGTTAGAAAAAGAGTAGCACTGAGAGAGAGCCGCACGCAGAATGCAGCGGCGTAAAACAGCTGAGCTTGAGACGAGTGAGAGCGAGAGAGATAAACTCTGGCGAGGTGTAAACTTCGCTAGTTTTAACCCGGTCGGATTAGTCTGGCGCGCGACTCAATGCAATGAGGGTTCGGTTGCTGTTACCGTTAGCCGGAAAAGTGCCGGAAAAGTCTCGGAAAAGTGCTTAAAGTGATGCCTAAATCGACAGCCATTTCATTTATAATGCAGATCGCAAACTAATCAAAGCTTAAGTTCTTCAATTAAATTAATTGAAATCGTTTCGTTGACCCAACACCGCATTTGCTTACCAGCATTCACTTTGGACCAAACTCCTTTTAGCCAATTTGTTGCTTGTGTTTTTCTTTGTGTCTGCAACAAACGCAGTCGACGGCGCTGCAAGTCGAGTCAATAACCGCGCCGCGTCTTTGTCTTCACCACAAACAACGGACATTTGGAATTTGTTAATTTTGCAAATATTTTAGCTGCTGTCAGACCTTAACACAAATAAAGAAGGTAAAGTGTTGCAGTGGTTGACAGAATGCCGCAACAAGCCCAAGCCCAGGCTCAAATCAAACATGTCCACGCAAATGGCAGATTACCAAAGGTGATAATAGCAGATAGCAGCAGGTAATTAACAGTTTAGATAAGAACAATAACGTTTATAGATAATAAACCATTTTAAAACGTGATTTAATAGCGGCAACAGGGCGTATGAAATAAAGGCTGGAAAAGATTCAACAATGCGTATGAGGAATGTATTGGTGCAAATAGTTGAGTAGAAGTTGAAATTCAAAATAAAAAAATTATTTAAATGTGTCTGAATTTAATAGAATTCTAATCAATGATCAATCAATTTAAGCTCAGCTAGTGAAATTCTATTTAAACAATTTCCAAAGTTTTATCAAAAGAAATCAGTTCTTCTAATGATGAATTACACTGTCAACACCTGTAAAACTTTTCAACAATTTAGCGCTAATAAAAAACAGAAACAGCAACTAAAAAACAGCTGTCTCAACAGAAAGATCTAGTTGGAAAATGCCGGAAACTTAGTCATTGTTTTGATTTTAAATAACTATGTTTAAAAAAAATCAATTGCGTCTTTAGTAAACTGCAAATTTTATTTTTAAATAGTAACTAATAATAATAACTGTTATTTATGTGCCCCAGACTCGTACACAATGCCAAATTGTGATGGAAATTAGCAGTAAATAAAAACTACAAAACTCAGACAAGAATTTCAAGCACAATAGCTTTTCTATATTGCTCGTATTACTTTTAGACGTAGTGCCCCCAATTAAGTGACAATAGAAACTTCCGCGACACGCACATCTAGCACAGAATGGAATCAACTTCTAGTATAGCTACAATCATTTTGGTCAACAAATTTATGATTTGGAAGCATTTGGTTGAACTGGCACGATATAATAGCCAGTACAACTACGAGTAATGTCATTAAAGTGCGATTAGGCCATAAATAAAACGTGATGGCGTCTAATTGAAAGCGTATAACAATCTGACAGGCCCAAAAGTCTTTAACCGTATCTCAAATAACGTCGAGTGCCAGCTGACGGAAACTTGTACAACGATAAAATAAAATAAGATGGAAGAGTTATTACTGACACTACAAAGATTTAATGCCGATTAGAGTCTGCCAAAAGTAAACACTGGAAATACTATTGAACTTAAAGCAGAGTTATAGTGCCTGAAAGCAAAGCTTAGGTGATAAATTTCTCTATAGGTAATATAGCAGAACCCATTAAAACTATTAATCATAAATGAAGGCTAGAGATAACTCAAACAAATCGACAGATGCATTCACAATCAGCTTTCATCAGTTTTGAAATACAAAATTAAGTATACGCCATGTCTGCTATTGTACGTTACATAGCTTCCACCAAAACTAAAACACTCTGTGCGTACATTTCTTAAGAAAACTTTTCACAAAAGAATTGCAACTGTCGCCTTTGTTGAACTTTTCGGAAAACTTGTGCTTACTTTCCGTTTTACTTGAGATAAACGCATGTGTGTAACTAGAGTGTGTGTGTGGCTGGCTGTACTACTGTGTGTGTGCGAGTGTGGGTGTAACTGCTATTGTTGCCAGCTGCAGTGGGTCAATAACATGGCAAGTGCAGATGGTTATTGTCTGTGGCGCTGTCTGGTTGCTTGATGATAAGCGCCAGTGGCAGGAAACATTCGATAAGCGAGTAATAAACTTGCAACAACGAGTTGCTGTAGCTGCAAATTTCTGCAAGGTGTCTCTCTTGTGCTCACTACCCGTCAACACACTGTCACTCTCTCTCTGTCTCTCTTTGTGTGCTTCTCTCTGCTGCTTTACTGCTAGTTGGCATTTCTGTTTTGCTTGCCTAGTTCTCCGCTGAGCAATTTGCAAGCGGGGACATTGATCCCATTTGCCTGGCTGAGTTCCCTGTGTGCACCCCTCTTTGCCCACCTCTTTCTTCCACCCTTTCCGCTCACCCATCCCTAGTGTATCGTATGTATGTCATTTCCGCCATGCGACGTCTGTTCTGCCTCAAGCGGCACGTGCCTTTTTAAAGACCTTTTAGCACATTTTATCCCATATCTGTTACTATTTGTACTTGTGCAACTGTAACAATAAATATATTATATTATTTAGCATTATTTATGGCTTAATTGTCGCTCTGTTAATTGTTAAATAAGTTAACCGCAAAACACACTCATTAAGTGCAAATTGTGTTTTCGCCTAATGCGTGAAATTTATTGTTTGCCTGCGATTTCATTTTGAATTTACTACATTTCATTTCGTTTATTTTCATAGAATTTTATTCTCTTTCTAATTTGCCTGTCATGTGCAGGACTCTGGTTGTCCTTGCAGCTGACGCCTCAAATGGCGTCCCTCAAAGACAATAAAAACTGGTAGCAAATGCCAGACAATGACATCAGCGCATAATATATATGGAGCATAGAACATTTTTAGCACGACTTAATATATGGATCTTTTGACGGCTCCCAAGGCAAGCGTCGAATGTTTAACCCAATAAGAGTGGCAATAAGAAAAGCCAAAACCATCAAATGTTGGCCCTGAGCTCATAACATTTGTAATATTAACTGACCTTCGTAGTGACACAAGACTTGGTTCATTTTGTGCTTAGAAGTGGGGGAAACTAGAGAAAGAGGGGTAGTGACGAGAGCAGTAGACCCTTAGATACCCTTTGATGAGGCAACTTTTTAGTCTGCAATGAAGAGACTTCCTTTTCTCTATTAAATAAATCTATTATACCCTCACTACAAGCTTTAAAATGTATAGTTAACACTAAGAACTAAAACTTTTCATTGATTTAGATGAACAAAAATTAGTTTTTAACAACAAATAAAATATATTAAAATGAATTTCAGGTTGTGAATCAAGTAAAATCATTTCTTTACGACACATAACTGTAGATTTAAGTAAAAACCACAAATCTAAAGTAACTTTATTGTATTAAGACTTAATTTTATATCTCTTAACGGAATTTACAGGCCTATAAAAAATTGTTATGGCTTTAACTGGATGAAATGTATTCTTTTATAGCTCTGCTAATATTATAATCATTGCATGCACTGTTTTATTGATTTGTTTATTAATTTTTATAGCCTTAGTCAAAACAACAGCTGTATACACACATGTATATAATACATATATCCACAAATGCTCCTTTCATATACACAATATTGTCTTTAACTTAATATTGAAGCACTTGTCTATTAAATGACATTTTTAACAATGAAATTCTGCTATCAAAATTTCGAGTTATACTTAAAAAGTGGTGCTAATATAATTTGCTTTTTCCTAAAAATAAAATGCTAGAAATTCCAAGCTAAATTTTCGAGCCTGTTTCAACTGGCGTTAAACTGGTTATTTTGACCATATCTTCATTAATACCAGTTAAAAACACATTAGAACTAAAATCGCTTCCGAATTTGTGAATTTCAACAAAATCATAAACCTATCAAAACCGAGCAAAGTCATATATATAAAGGTAAAGTGAAATCAAAATGATAAGCTAAAATTAAAAACAAAATAAGCGTTATCAAATGGTTTCACAAGTGGTTAAAGCAATGACGCGTCTGAACAACTTTGATAATCATCTCAATTGTGGAGCATGTCACGTTTATTAAACAATTTAGTTACCAAGTATACACACTCAACAGCCAACGATAAGTTTAGGGGCACAGAAAAAACAGAAATAATAAATGATTTCAATAACTTTGTCAAATAGAACTGAATCTGGGAGTTAATGAAATGACGTGTGTTTTATCTTGATTGTAATCAAGTATTTGGCGATTTGACGTCAATGCGGCTAAGATCTATAGCTTTCTTCCGACTAAATTTAGTCACAATTGAAATTGCACTTAGCTGAGAGAGCAGACTTAGTGCAAAGTTTAAGTCCTCTACCTGAATTTAATCAAGTTTTTAACCCAGCACGTGTGATTCAAAGCAAACCTGGATTCATTAATGTCTTGTGCTTTAATTAGCCGAGTGTTAATTATTAGTAATTCGTAGAAAATGAATTTATTAATAAGTAATAAACAAATTTTGTTGCCGAGCAGCTTAAACGAACTAAATAATGACACATTTTAAGCGGAAATCAATAAATAAATGCAAGTCAAATAAACAACTTTATTGTCATTTAGTTAAAATGGTAAGAGTTATAAAGATCCCCGTACTTAACAGACGTCAGTAGAAACAATATCGTCTCAGTCTTGATCTCGTAGCTCAGTCTTTAATCTCAGTCTGTCATTCAATCAGTCATTCAGTCAGTTTGTAAGTTCATTCAAGTCTGTGTTAAGGTGTTACTAATTATTATTTATTTTCTGAGGCTGAAAAACTCGACGCGGTTGCCGCTTTCTAGTTTAAGCCGGTAAAATGCTGCCTTGCAGTCTGCGCCGCAGCCGACGTAGCCGCTGACAGCGCAGTCGAGGGCAGGCAACAACTAGTTGCAAATTAAATTTAAATAAATACTAACAGGCATTAGAAAATCAACACAGCACGTTTTAAATACATGCAAAAAGCACTTAAATTTGTTTAATTTCTTAGTTTTCTTAGACTTTCGGTTTCGTTTTCCATTGATTTAGCCAATCCACACAGCTGTTTTCCGATTTAGAGCGGTAATTCCGAATATATATGTATATGTCTATCTAAAAAATGTATACACACACTTTTATTTAAGACATTTCGTGGGCATTCCGTTAGTAGCCGGAAAGTGTCGCGCCAGACAAAAGGGGAACACATTGAAAAAAAAAAAAAAAAAAAAACAAAACTCAGAGATTTTTTTAATCGTTTCGTTTGTGTGTGGACACACAGATACCAGTTCGATGCGGTGAAAAGAAGTGACATTTCTTCAATCTGGATATATTCAAATTTATTTCAAGTTTTTTTTGAAAAGTTAACACCGCCTTACAAAACAAATCGAATCAATTAACATTACAGGTCAATCACCAGTGTTAACTTACAATAACTAAACATAAAACCGTTTGGTATACTAACCCACAAAAAAAGTCCCTCCCTCTGAAAATCGTAAACAAAAATAGAAACAAGGTTCAAAACAAATGAAAAGAAAAATATAAACAAATCTATATAATGCTGGCTGATAAATTTATTATCTGCTTTGTTTCGTACTCGTAGAGTTTTACATATATTTAAATAAATACATATGCATGAGGTATAACAAAGAGACGATTAAATAAGTAAATTTTATTTGGCCACATGTTTGAGTAAACAACACACGCTATAATTAAATGCAAACGAAAACATAAATATAATACTAATATTTTCAAATGGGCCAAACAAAATTGTCAAACATTGGCAGCAGTCAACTGCCAACTAATCGTAATTTGGTTAGGTTTCTCCTCTAACAATTTTTTGGTATAGGGCAGTTGTAACCAGTTCTCATAATATCAATGAATGCAATCACAGCAAAACAATGGCATACAAAACAAAGCAACACAGTAGTGAATATATTGCACTCGGAAAAACACAAAAAAAAGAAAGAGGAGGAGGAGGAGGAGGAGGAGGAGGAAAAATACTACTTCTTAATTGCAAGTTGAGTAAACAACTTGTAACAAAAACTAACTGATAAGAGGCCAATCAAAGCAATTTTCGAACGGACTACAACGATAAGAGAAGTAAGAAACAAAAGGCGAATTTCGATAAAGACAAAAAAAAATACAAGCAGAAGGAGAAGAAGAATATAATCAACACACACTTTATTACAATTCAAAGTAATGTGTATCTACAAGAACATATATTATAAAAAATTCTCTTCTCACACTGTCAACCGCACAGTGTCACTAGATTTATGGCCACTTAGCAGGTATTAAAAACAAAGCTGCTCAATTAAAAACAAAAGTAAATAACTAGATTTAAAAACCATAAATTTGTATACATTTGGTTTTTAATAACTGCATTTAATAACAGTATTATTTGTTGTTTAAATTTATAATTAAATGAAGGCTTTTTAGCTGGTAGCTTAAGTGGAAGTTTAATTGTGCTCAGTAGACGGGAAATATCAATAAATATTTAATGTTGACACAATTATTTATATGCAGGTTAATTTTGATTGTGTTTTGTCTACCATTGTGCTATTTTTAGTTTTTGCATTAATAATTTATAAATAATAAAATAGTACTTCAAATTATTTTCATTTGATAATTTACATAATTTAATTAAAAAGTATTCACTAGTTGTCATTTTATTAAATTTATAATTTGTTTATAAAAATGCAGTAATTAAAAAGTTTTAATCAGTAATTATTATATATATTAATATAAATCATGCGGCAAGTGTTTCACTCAAGTTTACATTGACTTCTAACCACTGTGCTAGCACGACGTCGCTGTCGCCGCTAATCGCAGCGCTGCTGACAGCGGCAGCGGGTTAAGCGCCAACGCTGCTTCGCTTTGAAGATCGGCCAGTTAGCAGTTAGTCTGCAATCGTCCGGGCTTGCAGCGAGTCGATAGAATCGAGCGCGGGAGCAGAGTACAAATACCAATACGCATAACACACACACACACACACACACACATATACAGTATAGAACTTGTAGTGTCGCTGTCGCCTTTATTGTTGTTGTTGTTAACAACTTTTGCTTTGTGCCTATCTTCGCCTATCGCACACACTTCGCTTTTCTTTAATCGCCTGCCGACGCCAAGTGATAAACAAATCGAACGCGAACGCGCAATTCAAACAAACGAAACGCGTTCGATTCTGCTGATTTTTTGGTGATTTAAATTCGAGTTTTTGAGCCAAATATTATGGCTCACAAAAATGAAGACGAAACGTAAGTAAACAAGTTTCAAAAACTTAGACTGGAATACTGACACACATAAAAATATCTCAAACTCAAAGTCAAGTGTTTGTTCAGAACCATTTATGAAGTGTCATCGTGTTATTGACAGGTTTATCTTAAAAGCGATAAAAATACGTCTTAAAGAACCACAAGGACAAGGACTTTTACTTATCAGCACTTGATACTCAAAGAATATTAAGTCTTTTCGTTAACATTGCCAATAAAGTTTATCCAAACACTTGTATTGTAAAAAAAAAATATGATTGTGTCGCTCCATTTATTTTTATAAGTCTTTTTACAATAAAGCTTTATATATGTGAGTCACCAGATAATGAAATCGGGAGTGTGGAAAGTGGTTTTAATGCCAACATTCTGTAGGACTTGGTTCGACCCAGTTTATACCGGCACTTGACAGATTGTCTGGAGGGTTTTGTCTATCAGTTTTGGAGGTGCTTACTACATATACTTTGAGTATATTCATTTATGCATACATACAGCATATAGATAAGCCTTCTAGATTGTTGATAACGCTGTCGTTCACTTTCAAAGATGTTAAGCTGTTTTATTAAAATCATTTATAGTCTGTACATAACATTTGTGATGTGTGTTTTATAGAAGTCTGGTAACGTATGTGTCATCTATATAGATAAGATCGCAAATTTTTTGGCACTTCGTTAGGCCTAAATAAATCTTATAAACAAATATTTGAAAGTAATTCAGTTGTTGAATTTGTAATAAAGTCACAGCTGCCATTAATTCGTAATAAAATGTAAAAAGCGGCATTTTAATTTATACGATGATGTATTAAACAATAAAATTTCAAAAAAAAAATGATTATAAAAGCAAAACAAATTTGCCAAACATAAACAACAAGTCAAAAAAAATATATATTTATTCAAAAATACCAAACAAGCTGTACAAATAAAGTGGAAGAATGATCAAGAATACTCGAATATTAAACACTCTGTCCGAGAGACTATCACTTTAAGCCTTTAAATTCTGCTTAAAAAGAGTTACCAATAGCGGATAGAATACGAACATAAATTTACCAAAGTTATTGCCATTTTTATAACAAACTGTAACGATAATACCCTACAAAATATAATATTATTATATATATTTTTTAAACTCGCTCATCATATAATTTATGAAGCTCTTACGTAAATATTTAAATAACAAAGAATCACTGTAACAGACAGTATGAAGCAATTTAGAATATGTCAGCTACTAGCTGATTACAGGGTATTTTAATCTATCGAGTAACTAGAGCTTAATGAGTACCACAACAATTTGTTAGTCGCGTGTGAAATGGAGACAAAACAAATGTAAACTTTGGAATGACAGTGACACAAGATAAATAAAATTTTGTACAAAATTGTTTTATTATTTTCAAGATGTGAGACATGACAAGTTGCCTTATTTGGTAATTGGGAACCGGACTGCAAGTGTGACTGAGACTGAGACAGTGACGGCGACAGTTACAGTCACTGTAAACGTGAACTCTTCAAGTATTTTGAAAAACAAATTTAATGGCAGCGTCAAATATTCTTTTTTTGTTGTTGTTTGCTTAATTTGAAGTCGGCGGTCAGTTATATGGCGGCATTAATGGCGCATTTTAATTACAAAATTGCATTTCGAACACTGATTTGAACGCCTTTGTTTGTTGCCCTTGTATTCTGGTTTATTTGAACTTTTTTTCAGGGTGCGGCTAAACTGTTTGTATCAATTAACGCAGAGTGTTAAATTTTTTATTCATAAGCTTCACTCTGTTAAACTTTTATCAAGGTTAAGAACCCTTCGATCAACTAATTTTATGTTCAAATCTTTTTTCTTTACAGGCCCTGGAATATGAACTCTTCGAGTGGTGATGATGAGGCGCCTAAGGATCCGCGCACAGGCGGCGAGGACTTTACTCAGCAATTTACAGAAAACGATTTCGAGGGTAAGCCAAAATGAAAGGTCATTAAAGCGCACAACGCGGCGTATACGCAATGCATTTACTTGACACCGAGGTTGAGTAAAATGATTCTAGGCACGTTCGCGTAGCTAAAGATTTAAATTTCAAAATGGAGTTTTAGGCGGAATAAATTTAACTAATGACTCCGCACTAAATGAATAGCTGAAAATGTAAAAACCCGTAATTAAACTATAAAAATTTGATACTTTTAGCAAACTGACAACCGAAAGCTCCATTTTGTTGGCTTTCTAAAATACTAATACACAACTTGTATGTGTGTTTTGTACTGTCATTGTTATGTAAAAATAATAATGAGTTCATTATTGTGTTAACAGAGCATTAAAAAATTTGAATAGCTGGCAGAAAACGTGATGGGCATAAATGCCATAATTAATATTGAATATTCAGAGTAACGAAAAATTCAAGAGCACTCAATGCGTAATATATAAATAAAATAAATTCCCTATTATTTTTTGGTCGTGTTCTCTCAATGAGTTATCTTAAATTTGAGTTTAACTACAAAGTTGCGGGTTTATCATCGATTTAAAAAAATATAAAAAATAGATTTTTGTTACTATTACTATTTTTGTTTGAATTTAATTATTTTATTCTTTAACTTACTAACTTATTAATTCATCTTTTATAATATGATTATGTCATACATCAACACCATCCCACCCTCATTATTTTCTTTACATTATTTCCACATAATACCAGCTAAAACTGCTCTCCACTCTACGTTTTATCGGATATATCAGATTGCCTTACCCAATGTTTCCTCTTAGCTATCTCCACTTGATTCGCTCACAAATTAAATGCATTAATACGCCCACTAGACCTTGCGGCGTTTATACTACTCGTATTTGTGTTATACTATACTTTGCATGTGTTCAGGAAAACTTAAAGCACGAGATCGGTAAAGAGATGAAAAACAAAAACGCTACTCATAATTAATTTAAATGGTGATCAAGTGAAGATACAACTGCAAGTACCTAAATCAGATGATATCACAATTAGTCGTCGGAACGACTTTGACTTTGACAAAATCTAAAATGAAAATTGTCACAGGGCTTGAGCATTACAAGTCAGTGAAATTAGTGATGTACATACAAATATAAGTACATTAACTTATCCACTGCATGTGAGCAAACTATTAAATTCTAATTAAGCAAGTCTGACAGACTGACAGCGGCGTTGTCAGTCGATGAGTCAACCAGTGACTTGTTATGATTGAAGGCAGGTCAAACTGAAACCTCTATAATTGTACACTGATACAAAATGAGCTTACTTCAATTAAGATTTTTTTTAAAAAACAAAGAGTTTATGTTTAATAAATTTGTAGACATTAAGCTAATTTTAAAGGAAAAAAATGGCAAAAAACTTCAAATTCATTCATTTTTAATAAACTATTAATTTTTCTCATGACAAAAATTGTACCAAATTATTTTAATTTTTAACCCAATTGTGTTTTTCAACAAAAATAATTCAGAAATATATTTATACCAAGAAACCATTTTTATTTTGTGAAAAAGTCATACTTTTTTAAAGTGTTTATTTTTATTAAATTAAAGATTACTGATCTTAAGGTCTTTTGTTTAAGAAACACTTATAAATTCCAGACCATTTTCAAGGCAAACTTTTATGCTTGTTTACAAAATCTCTTTCGTTTTTATCAGTGTAGTCAGCTCTTATCAGCCCTACGCTGCTGACCATGACAATCACAGCTGACCGACTTTTCCAGCTCAGTCGTAGGAGAAATGCATGTGTATTTATTTTGTTTGCTTTTTGATTTTGTTGATTCGTTTTACGTTAATCACAATTTAATCAATACCGACATGCATTCAATTTCAATATCTACGCATGCAGGACACCGAGCACACACCGTCTATGTGGGTGTCCATGTGCCCGGAGGACGACGACATTCGCAGCGACGACGCAAACATCATCACAGTGGCACTGGAGTTGCAACTGCAGCGGGGGCTGCAAATGTTGTGGGTGGCAGTGCCACTGGCTCGGCCAGAGATAGCATCAGCGATAAGCAACAGGAAGTGGAGCGTCCAGGTGGGTGTGTCCCCTCCAAGGTGTCTATCTAGCTGCTGGAGAAGGTCAGGGATGACAGACAAGGTCACAGCAGTCAAAGTGATTGCAAATTATAGGATGTGTAGATACAAACAGTAGAATATGGCAGAAAATTCAAATTATAGGCATCGGTTTAATCAAAGTTGTTTGTCAAAAAGCGTAGTGACAGAAAGGAAGCAGTAGTTAGCTATAAGTCGGACAAATTTAAAGTATAATATAATAGGAATAGGTCAGTAGAACATTTCCTACCAGTTTAGATTCCAAACAATTTTAAAATATATATATATTAATATAATTAAAGGCTTTACAAAATAAATAATTACTCAGTCCTCAGCTATTTTCTGCATGGAAAACGATAGCAAAATATTTTAAGATAACCAAATTACTGGAATTTTGCATGAAATCTTTAAAGCTTGAGATTTTTGTGTCTTTATTTAAAGTCCATTTAAAGTAAAGACGTTGCTTGTCTACAAAAAAAAAATGACTAAGCTGTGTTTTTTAATAGCTGCAGTAAGGCAAGATAAGATATTAAATTCTTTAGAAATCAATTGGTAGAAAATTATCATAAGACTGCCAATTTGAGCTAGAACTACTTCTATAACTCGTTCAAAAACTGATCCAAAATTAGAGAAATATTTAAAAATTATACATTTTTAGAAAGTATTTAAAGTATTTATTCCTTAAATGCAGCAAAGAAATTACTAAGCAATCGCCTGAGCTCATTTATATGCGATAAGTAGGGTCAACATGGCAAAAGAGCAGGTCAAAAGGTTAGGCTACTTACACTCTCATTTCACCACACACACACTCACACACCAAGTAACCAACTAACTAAACTAATCAGCAACTAAACGGCCATATGGTCAAAAGCAATTCCCGAACGCATCGGCCCAAATTATGGTGGCAATTAAGCCGGATTATGCTTTGGACCTTGAGCGACGCAACATTGACTCCATGAGTGCCATATATGTTTATTGAACTAATCTGGATATATTTTTTTCTGAACTCCTTCTATAGCAACGCCACCCGCACAACGTGTACAGTTTATATTGGGCGAAGATGTCGATGTGGATGGGTCACATGTGTCGCATCCGCTCTTCTCTGAGATGGGAATGCTGGTGAAGGAGGGCGATGAGATTGAATGGAAGGAGACGGCACGTTGGATTAAATTCGAGGAGGATGTCGAGGAGGGTGGTAATCGTTGGTCCAAGCCACACGTGGCAACACTCTCGTTGCACTCACTGTTCGAGCTGCGTGGGCTGCTGGCCAATGGCACTGTTATGCTCGACATGGAGGCCAATAATCTGGAGGTAGTAGCCGATTTGGTTTGCGATCAGATGGTAAGCAGTGGTGTGCTGCCCACCGGCGTCAAGGATAAGGTAAAGGATGCATTGCTGCGACGACATCGTCATCAGCATGAGTATGCCAAGAAGACACGATTGCCCATTATACGATCTCTGGCCGATATGCGTAATCAGTCATCATCCAAAAGTGAGTAGTTCTGAGAGTTATACATACTTATAATTCAGTTTATTCTAAGCTCATCTCGTTCGTTTGTTGCGCATCGTCATCATCATGAGTTGACTCTTGTCCATTCGTTACTAAACCTTCATATTGTCTACTAAAAAAAAAATATACCAAATGGGGTTGTTTAGACCCAAGCGGGCAATCATTGTTGCATGCCACATCGCCGAGTTACGGTTTGGATGGATGCCATACACCCGTGACGCCGATCTATGTGTCCAGTAAGGATCAGCGTGGTTGTTATCTCGCTGTTCCCACAGGTATAGAGACTCACCTATGCACCACCAAATGCTCCAGTACCACACCAGCTGTATAGAGAGCACCCAACACCCAACGTATTTTAAGTCCAATCATTTCAAAAGCAGAATTCGAATTCTGCTCAGGAAAAGTCACTTAAATTTCTAATCGTAAGCCAGCTCATTTACCGCATTCACATCAGCAAATTCATTTCGCTTTCATTAACAAATTAATCACACGCTACTTTAGTTAAGTATGCCACAAACCAGTGTTGTACAACGTCTGTGAGAAGCATTTGCTAACGGGAATTCTAACCATCGCTCGCTCTTGCTCTCTGCTCTTGCCTCCCACTCTTTCTCTCTCTTTGACTCTCCCTCTCATTCGCTCGTTATTTGGTAAAAATAAGCCGACATGGGCGCTATTGGCGTTACCACCTGGTTCCATGCGGGCGCATCGCCCTCGCATCAAGGACAATCATCGCATCAGTTGCCAAGTAAACTAAAGTCTAAACTAGAACTATTCCAAAATTCTTTATATGGTTTACTACTTTGCGTAAAGTGTATCTACCAAAAAGCACGTTATGTAACTAGTTTGACTATCCCTCTCTCTCTCTCTTTCTCTATTTCTATCTCATTCTAAGTCTGTCTCTATCTAAGTATTACTCCTAGCTTTTTTGCATAAGCTCCCGAGTTTTGCCCAATACTTTTCTAATATCCCTTTGCCTATAAATTTTGAACTATTTCTGAAGTCTACACAAATTCCTTGAGATTAGAGTGTTACCAGATTGCTGATAAAATATATACGTGGTATAGGTGCCGCAGCCAACTTAACGCGAGATACTTAGACAACATATTTTGTTATTATATTATTTGGAAAAGTTTTTAAGCAATATGTTTAGTTCTATAACGCTACACCCATAAAAATTTACAGTTGAGGAACAGTCTGGCAACGCTTTAACAGTTACCACGCCGCTATCGTTAACCGCCAGCGAACCCGGACCACCTGGCAATACCAATGGCAGTTCCAATGCTCTGGGAATGAGCGTGGGCATGGGAATGGGACGTTTTCTAACGGTGCCCGGCAAACCCAGCAATCGAACGCTTGGTAAAGAACTGACTTCAAGCAAACCCAAAACTAGCAAGCAACAAAAGTTATCGTTATCGTTATCGTTACTGTTATTTTTTGTTTTTCCAACCAAGTTTAGCGGCACTTAGTTTTATCTGTTTCATAGTAATAAAAAAAAATAATTATATAAATAAAGTTTAGCTGAAAGTTTAACAAATTTGCATGTGAATTGATGGAAGCATAAAAATTGGAACCTGAACTAGTAAGACAACAGTTTTCAGAACTTCAAAGCGATTATTTTTCCCATAGTTTAGAGAGGTGCAAAAAAATCGAAGAAACTTTTGATAGATAAAATAATTTAAGGAATTTCTTTACCCTATAAATAGACCTACTTACGGTAGTAAGCAGATACTATCAAAATGCACTGTCGATATTTTTGCAGCTTTATGACACACACTTACTAATCCACACACACATGTGCACGCTTACTGATCAAACTTTAATATACTTATAATCTTATCTCTGCATGACAAACTTTCATTTCTTCATTTCTGTTTTCATCCTTTAATAAATTTTTAAACTAAACTTTTTTGCACTTTTTTTATACTTTTTCTTTTTGGATTTATATAATTTATATTGTTGTTGTCGTTGCTGTTGTTGTAATGCCAAAAATCCAATAATTACCACACAACACCAAAACAACCCGCACGTCAACCCAAAACTGAAACCCAACCCGAAAAACACCTGAAACACCAATCGAATACCGAATTCGACTAATGTAGAGAAAAAATCAAATTCTAAAAAACTGCGGCCTGCACAAAATCTGCCCGTGATCACAGAGGATATGGTTAAAAGTCCCAGCAGTCAGTCCATGGCCAGACAGACAAGCGGCACGGAATTGGCCGAGCAACAACACAAGGGAAATACGCATTTTATGCGTAAAATCCCCCCGGGTGCCGAGGCCAGTAACATTCTAGTAGGCGAGGTGGACTTCCTGGAGCGACAACTCTCCTGTTTCATACGCCTCAGCCAGGCGACGGTTATGGGCGATTTAACCGAGGTCCCAGTACCCACAAGGTAAGTGTCATTACTTTGTACTTAAGTGGGTTGAGTTTAGTTTTTCAAGTGGTAGTCATTTAAAGTCCTTTAGGGAGAACTGAAACCCTCCGACCTTCGCAGGAAATTAAAGAGGAAAAGATTTTTTTAAAGTGAAATAAATACGAGAGGATAAATAAATAATAAATTCGTCTGCTTCCCACAGATTTATCTTCATACTCTTGGGCCCACCGGGCAGTCAGAGTAATTTCCATGAGATTGGCAGAGCCATGGCCACACTAATGTCGGATGAGATCTTCCATGAGGTGGCGTATCGCGCAAGAAAGCGAGATCACTTGCTCGCCGGCGTTGATGAGTTTTTGGATGCAGTAACAGTATTACCACCAGGCGAATGGGATCCAACCATACGTATTGAGCCACCAGCAGCAATTCCCTCGCAGGAGATACGCAAGCGACCGCCCGAGTTGCCCAAGGAGGAAATCGATGAGGAGGAACAGGAGCAGCGTCTGCGTGAAGAATCGGGATTGTCGAGAACAGGTCGCCTTTTCGGTGGTCTAATTAATGATTACAAACGCAAGGCTCCCTGGTATTGGAGTGATTTCCGTGATGCACTGTCAATGCAGTGTGTTGCCTCATGGATTTTCTTGTACTTCGCTTGCTTGTCACCGATTATCACCTTTGGTGGTCTGTTATCGGCAGCAACGGGTAAAAATATGGCAGCTATGGAATCATTGGTCTCCGGGTTTGTTTGCGGCATGGGTTATGGCTTCTTTTCCGGTCAGCCGTTAACAATTTTGGGTTCCACCGGTCCAGTGCTGGTATTTGAGTCAATTGTCTATGAGTTCTCAATATCTCAAGGATGGGATTATATGACTTTCCGGTTCTGGATCGGCATGTGGGTCGCAGTCATTTGTATCGTCCTGACCGCAATCGATGCCAGTGCTTTAGTTTGTTATATCACACGCTTCACCGAGGAGAATTTTGCCACACTTATTGCCATTATCTTTGTTTACAAGGCCATCGAAAATGTTGTTGTTATTGGCACCAACTTCCCGGTGAATCAAGGTGTCTACAATTGTGTCTGTACGCCGCCCAATGGCAGTGATATCCCCTTCTTGGAGATGGCCAAATACAAGTGGGACACGTGTAAGGTGTGTAAACGAATTTTAAATTCTTCCATATCAGAATTCCTCCTTTTCCTAAAAGACTGATCAACGTAGAAAAATGTCTGCTTCTACAAAAACTCATATTTTAATCAAATTTTCTATCCTCCAGCCCAACGGTGGCATCCTAATCGGCACCGATTGCGACACTCCACCCACCGAGAATGTCTTCCTTATGTCCGTGGTCTTGTGTGCTGGCACCTTCATCTTTTCTACCATTCTCAAGGAGTTCAAGAACGCTCTCTTCTTCCCCTCGATTGTGCGACAATATATTAGTGACTTCTCCGTGCTGATTGTCATCTTTGCCATGACCTTCTTTGATTACTCGTTGGGTGTGCCCACCCAGAAGCTAGAGGTACCCGGTGAACTGAAGCCCACATTGAGCACACGTGGTTGGCTTATTCCTCCCTTCAGTGAGAAGAATCCCTGGTGGACACCGATCATTGCCGTATTCCCTGCGCTGTTGGGCACTATTCTTATCTTTATGGATCAACAGATTACGGCTGTGATTGTCAATCGCAAGGAGAATAAGTTGAAGAAGGGTTGCGGCTATCACTTGGATTTGTTTGTGCTCTCTGGATTGATTGCGCTTTGCAGTATGATGGGATTACCTTGGTGAGTAGCGGTTTATTTTGGGCAGAAATTTAATGGGTAGTGAAATGGGGTCTAGAAAGTAGAGCCTTAAATTCAAGATCATCCTAGAGTCACAACCCTTTTTTGTAGGACACTTTTACTCATACCCGAAAGAACTCTGGGGATATTTTTAGGAAAAGGCTACCGAACTTTTATTTCAACCCTTTGCTCATTTCTCCTCCTCCAGGTTTGTGGCCGCTACCGTGCTGAGCATTAATCACGTGAACTCACTGAAACTAGAATCGGAGTGCAGTGCCCCTGGTGAGAAGCCACAGTTCTTGGGTGTGCGCGAGCAGCGAGTGACACACATTATGATCTTCCTGACAATTGGTGTTTCTGTGCTGCTGACACCGCTGCTCGGACACATACCGATGCCAGTGCTATTTGGCGTCTTCTTATATATGGGCGTGGCATCGCTCAAGGGTCTGCAGTTCTTCGATCGTATTCTGATCATGTTCATGCCAGCAAAATACCAGCCAGACTACATGTTCCTGCGACAGGTGAGTGAAGAAATTCTTGAAGTCCGTAGAGAAAGGAATTCTATTAAACTTTTTGCTTACTTCCTACAGGTGCCCATCAAACGCGTTCATCTGTTTACGCTTATACAGTTGGCCTGTCTGATCATCTTGTGGCTGATTAAGAGCTTCACACAGACCTCCATCTTGTTCCCACTGATGTTGGTGGTCATGATTGGCATACGCAAGTCCTTGGACTTTGTTTTCACACGTAGAGAGTTGAAAATTCTGGATGATATCATGCCGGAGATGACAAAACGTGCAGCGGCAGATGATCTGCATCAATTGGACGCTGAGGTGGGCTTTTGTCAGAAATATTTACCCTGTTTCGGGGGGCGTGGCAAGCGCGAACCGAAGGGCAGCCTCGATGGTGGTTTGGATGGCAACGGTGTCGGCTCCAATGCCGTTGCTCTCATCAAGTGCAATACCTCAAATGCAAATGAGAAGGAATTCGAGGCACAAAGTAGTTTACTCAAAAAGTGAACACACACACAAACACACACAACGGACACCAGACACGCTCTGCACACCCATACAAGCACACACAACACAAACGAATTTCGAACTGAGAGCAAGTAAAACGGTCACACTTGTACACTGATAAGTGCTGCCCATTTCGTTTGCGTTTGCAGTGCTGCACAATCCACCACAAAACAATTATTTGTGTCAATGTTGTTTTTGGTATTTCTTCTAACTACTATAATAGAAATTATTTTTAGAGATTTTTTTAAAATAATGAGTTTTGTTTTTTCAAAAACTCAATCTTGTTTTAAACAGTATTCTGTAAATGTTTTTTCCTTAATTTTTATATACATACCTGTAGCATGCAAGTATTTTTTGCATTTTGTTAAACTTACTACGTTTTTGATCTTAATTGTTTTTAAATGAATTGCTTCTTTTTGCTATATTTTCTTAATTATTCAAAAAAATATAATGCTCAATATTATTATAATTATTACCATACGAAACTGGCCCATTTTGTACCATACGCTATCTGAAATTCTGTTAATTTTTCTAGTGCATATTGTTCAATTATGAAATGTGTTATCTCTACTTACTCTATATATACATACGCTATTCCTACGATACTATATTGTATTTGTATTTATATCTACATATATAGTATATATATATATATAAATGTTAAAAAAACAAAACGATTTAAAAAAAAAAACATTAGCTTAAGTAGTTTGCGCAATCGTTTACAAACACTTAGTAAAAGTACTAAATGTACATGTTAAATAATTTTATAGTCAACAACAAAATCATAGTACAAGTAACTAACAAACAAAATACAAAATTTAGTAAAAAAAAATTGGCAAATTAAAAAAATAAAAAAATTTGTAGCGATATTGATGTAAATTTAAAGGCCAACACCAAAAACAAAAAAATAAAACAATTATTTGGCAAAACAAAAAAAAAAGACAAAAGAAATTTTACAACACTACACCCAATTGGCTGGTAGCACGTGCTCTCTCACTTACACTTGCAGTTTGTCACGCTAGTGTGCTCTCTTTCTTTCTCTCTCTTTTTTCTACACTTACTCTCCTCACCACTATATATATACCTCTTTCTAACTTGTATACTCTTGTGGGTTGTGAGAAAGAAAAGAAAACAAACTATGCTATGCTATGTCTTCTATATTGAAGGACAATCATCATCAGCATCAACATCAAGCGCCCCGCACGAATGCTGCCTACAATTCCAGTAATTCTGGTGCTGGTACCGGTACTGGTTCCGGTTCGGGTGCTACAACCATACATATACCGTTATCGGGCAATAAGTTGGGAAATAACGGTACGAGCAATGTGCCCACGGATGTTAATCGCACGGCTGTTTGGCAACAGATCAACAAGGACGGCATTTCCGAGCAACTGATCATACCCGTGACCGTTAAAGTTCGTCAAATCAATGGCAATCAGTAAGTGTTACCGATGCTAGTTGAGTCCTACCTCTATGCGGCTAGGCGAGAACCAATTTGAACCATCGTCACACTCTCATGAGATCTATATACTCGCTCTTTAAATAAAATTATGTATAAAGCTCACTTACTTGACGTTGTCATAACCTCAAAAAGCATAAACTCAGTTTTCTTAAGAGTTTTAATGCTGAAATTTTTGCAAAATGTACAGCAATTTATAAAAAATTACACTGCTTTAAAAATTGCAGTAAAAAATTAGGTTTCTTAGAAAAATATATATCAAAAGTGAGGTTATGACAGTTTTTAAAGTAAATGAGCTATAGTCTGTAAATATCATTCATTTGCATTCGACCATTCGCTTCTCAGTTCCTCGACAAATGCTGCCCTCTCGCCACGCCTATCGCCCATGCACGAGGCCGATGAGTATAACGAATCGTGCAACAAGATGGCGACTACAGCAACAACAACCGTACAGCAGAGCAACAACTGTAAGGACTCCTCTGGCAAATTGGATGCCACACAGAACCCAGCCCATATAACACCGGTCTAAATGGGTCCCAACAGGCATCCAAAACTTTCAAGAATTACCAAACTACCTAAAACTAGAACGTCGTATAGGAAACGAGTGCACAAAATTTAGTATATCGTTCTCTGAAATGGAACTCTAAGATATACAAAAGAAAACCAAACATTTAGAAATGTGAATGTCGAATAAACATACCAGTATCATAACTATATAATACCTATACACATACATATATATATATACAAATCAACCTAATCGTAGTGGTTTTTGACAAAGTTTAGCTGTGCCAGTAGTAGCATTTACCTAAATGCCTAAATAGTTGTCGATTAAAAGCAAAGAAAAAGAAACTTTTTGGGCTCGGGTACATATTTTACAAGTATTATTTTATACCATCTGAATGTTCGAATATATATAAATGTATATGTATATGCATTCCAAAAGACAAATACCGATAAATGTATACAAGTTTTTTAATGGAATTTTATATAAATACGTAATGATCCATTGTCAATTCGATGCTACCAAAACTCTCCCTATATGACTAAGTATCTGAAACTGTTTTATGAATTTTGTTTATATTTAATTTCGATTTTCGTTTGCTTTCTTTTGTAATATTGGAATGGGTTGGATAAGCTGTGATCTTGTAGTAGTGTGAGGGATATTATTTATAAATTTTGGTTTAGAACGCGTTGGGAATTAGAAGCAAAGCCGTCTTAGATAATCTAGCCATGCATATGAAATATACCAAAACTGTAAACAAATGTATTATAATTTATACATTATGCTAAGTTCACAAACACACACACACACACATACATACATATTTAAATTAAATATACCTGCATATAAATATTGAATAAAATTAAACTAAATATACCAAAGTTTTCCTTATTTGTGCCCAACTAGTTTTAGTCTCTCTGTCTGTCTTTCTCTCTGTTTCTCTGTTCTTTTCAGTGTATTTTGAGTGTGGCACATTGTACATACATACATATAAATAGCACAAAAATCGATTCGGCATATGCCTGCTCCCATCAAGCATCTATCAATCAGTCAATCAACCATTTCAAATAATGTTAACTCATCTGCATCGTGTTGATGTCTAATTACCACGTAGATATAAATTGCTATCGCTCGTTATCAAAATTTAAGTGTATGTATACTGGCAGATCTAGAATCCCTATGGGAGTCAGTATATAATAATTAATAGTCTCTAATTTCGTTTTTACAGAACCCAAAACTTGATACGTCGAAGCAATTGTGGCGTGGATATCTTACATCAACAGAAACATCCGTTTGAATCGATGATTTAGTTGTAATTTAAGTTATATAATTCTTATATGTCTATATACACACTCTATATATATGTGTTAATGTACAAAACCACCGTTAACGTCGCCGTCCCTAACAAATTCAGTGCGTTTTACGGCACAAAATGGCAAACAACACAAACACACACACATGTACAGACCAACCAATAATTCTAATATTGCGACGTGAACATATGATGACAGAAAGTTAAAAACCTCCAATTTATCAGCTCCTGGAATTTATTATGAATAAATGTTTCAAATGTGTGTTTTCATTTTTGGCCATTTGAATTGCGCGCGCAACAACAATCGATAGTTTCCATGTTGTTATCGCTGTTAAGCCAAACAGCTGTTTTGCGTCGCTATCGATAGCAGAAACTTGTGGAGGTATTTGCTATCGCCGCTTTACAACACTCTCTTTCCTAACAGCTGTTCGCCGTTGCAGCAACTAGCGCGTGTTTTTAATAAAATTTATTATATTTTCTATTAAAAAGCAACTAAAATGTCGCTTTTAACGCGTGTGCTCAATGGCAACTTGCCGCTGCGCATGAATGCCATCAATTCATTGCGCCAGGTGTGTATTTTAACAGCGGATACGCTCTTTTCGCCAACATGCTCGAGCGGCACATTATGTAATTTGCACTAATCCCGAATTTCTTGCAGCTGCAGTGCGGCTACAGCTCACATGCCAAGTTTGCGGAGCACAAGGCCATCGAACGTATAAGAAACATTGGTATTTCCGCGCACATAGACAGCGGTAAGACTACTTTAACGGAGCGAATACTCTTCTACACCGGCCGCATTGCGGAGATGCACGAGGTGCGTGGCAAAGATAATGTGGGTGCAACGATGGACAGCATGGAGCTGGAACGTCAGCGTGGTATAACCATTCAATCCGCTGCCACCTACACGCTGTGGAAGGATACGAATATTAATATCATTGATACTCCCGGTCACGTGGACTTCACGGTGGAAGTGGAACGTGCCTTGCGTGTTCTGGACGGTGCTGTTCTGGTGCTCTGCGCCGTAGGTGGTGTTCAGAGTCAAACGTTGACTGTCAACCGACAAATGAAGCGTTACAATGTGCCCTGCCTGGCGTTTATCAACAAACTGGATCGCACGGGCTCGAATCCGTATCGAGTGCTGTCCCAGATGCGCTCCAAGATGAATCACAATGCTGCCTTCATACAGCTGCCCATTGGTGTGGAGAGTAATTGCAAGGGTATTGTGGATCTAGTGCAGGAACGTGCCATTTACTTCGAAGGCGAACACGGCATGGACATTCGTCTGGACGAGATACCCAAAGACATGCGCGTGGAGAGTCAAGAGCGGCGTCAGGAGCTCATTGAGCATCTGTGCAATGCTGACGAAACTCTGGGAGAACTCTTCCTCGAAGAGAAGCCTTTTACGGAGACGGACATCAAGGCAGCATTGAGACGCACCTGCATTAAGCGCACCTTTACGCCTGTACTCGTAGGCACGGCGCTGAAGAACAAAGGCGTACAACCACTGCTAGATGCCGTCATTGACTATCTGCCCAACCCAGGTGAGGTGGAGAATCTCGCGTATATTGAGGAGGAGGGCAAGGAGAAGCAACAGATTGTACTCAACCCGGCGAGAGATGGCAAAGATCCGTTCATGGGATTGGCATTTAAGCTAGAAGCAGGACGTTTTGGCCAATTGACCTATCTGCGTTGTTATCAGGGAGTCCTGCGCAAGGGCGACAACATCTTCAATGCCAGAACCAACAAAAAGGTGAGAATTGCTCGCTTGGTTCGTCTGCACTCCAACCAAATGGAAGATGTGAGCGAGGTGTATGCCGGCGACATCTTTGCGCTGTTTGGCGTGGACTGTGCCTCCGGTGACACCTTCACCACCAATCCTAAGAATAATATGGCTATGGAATCGATATTTGTTCCGGAACCCGTTGTGTCCATGGCCATTAAGCCAAATAATACCAAGGATCGTGATAATTTCTCCAAAGCCATTGCTCGCTTCACCAAAGAGGATCCCACCTTCCATTTCTACTTCGACAACGATGTAAAGGAAACACTCGTCTCGGGCATGGGTGAATTACATCTGGAAATCTATGCCCAGCGCATGGAACGTGAATACGGTTGTCCCGTGACGCTAGGCAAGCCAAAGGTGGCCTTCCGGGAGACTCTTGTGGCACCCTGTGAGTTCGACTATTTGCACAAGAAGCAATCGGGCGGATCGGGTCAATATGCTCGTATTATTGGCGTTATGGAGCCACTGCCTCCAAATCAGAATACACTGCTGGAGTTTGTGGACGAAACGGTGGGCACCAATGTGCCCAAGCAGTTTGTGCCCGGCGTGGAGAAAGGCTACCGCGAGATGTCCGAGCGTGGCATGTTATCCGGCCACAAGCTGTCCGGTATTCGCTTCCGTCTGCAGGACGGTGGTCATCACATTGTGGACTCCAGTGAACTGGCATTTATGTTGGCTGCCCACGGTGCTATTAAGGAGGTCTTCCAGAACGGTGCCTGGCAAATCCTCGAGCCCATCATGTTGGTCGAGGTTACCGCCCCCGAGGAGTTCCAGGGCGCCGTCATGGGACATTTGAGCAAGCGACATGGCATCATCACTGGCACTGAAGGCACTGAGGGTTGGTTCACCGTCTATGCCGAGGTGCCACTCAACGACATGTTTGGCTATGCCAGTGAATTGCGGTAAATTACTTTACTTTCTTTATTTATTTATTAAATTAATGATTTGTTTCTCTTGTTACAGCTCAAGTACCCAAGGCAAAGGTGAATTCACCATGGAGTATTCGAGGTATTCGCCTTGTCTGCCCGACATTCAGGACCAAATTGTACGTCAATATCAGGAATCCCAGGGATTGTCCCAGCCCGAGAAGAAAAAAAAGAAAAACTAAGTTGTTTAGCTTAAATCCTAGTGTTAAAGTCGAATGTTTTCTTAATAGTTTAATTTTTAATTCATACATCATTCTTTAGTTTTTACTGTGATAACATAAAACAATGACGATTTGTACAGATCTTTTCGTAAAAATAAAATCAATTCAACGCAAAGAATTTAATATTCTTAATTACTTTAAGCAGTAAGATAATTATAACTCTCCAAGAATTCATTTCAAACTGCGCGCCTAGCGAATAAAGCACATACGAATATTCTAGTATTTTATGACTTAACATAACTGCTGGTCACACAACACTTTTCACTGTTCATTAACAGTGCCACTTTGAGCTTAACATTTGCCTTAAAGCTGTTATGTTAGCTTCGCCGTTGTTGTTGTTTTGACGTCGAGCCAACGAGATGTACGTCGCGCGTGAAGTTAAAAGAAAATAATAAATATTAAGCAAACCATTGACGTTGCGTGTGGTTTTTGGTTGCGAAAAAAAAATGCACAAGTGTCGAATACAAACGAAATGCCATCGATACGAAATTAAATGGTTGCGAAAACTAATTAAGAAACGAATTTAGTTTTCCCGGACGCGAAATGGAAATCTAATCAACAAGGAACTAAAACGGAAAACGAGAAAAGTCAGACAACAAACAAATTGAATCGACAACAAAAAGTGTGAAATGGAAACGGTGTGCTTCTTCTTCAGCTATTGTTGTAGGCGTAGTGTAGGTTATTATTGCTTAAAAAGTGTGCATAGGAAAATTGCTGACAGATCGTAAAAGGCGCGCGCGGCGTGGCAAAGAAATTTGGAAAATTCAATACAAAACTGCGCGACAATAACAAAAACAAAAAAGGAAGAGAAGAAAAAAAAAGTAGATAAATATTCGCACAGACGAAAGTGAGAAAGCAAAGGCAAAGCAGCTGTCTTTCAATGTGTGCGTGCATGTGTGTGCGCAATTCTCTGTGTGTGTGTGCGTGTGAGTAAGTGAGTGAGTGAGCGCGACTGAAGACAACAACAAGAAGTGAAAATCAAAGCGAATTACAAAACAACAATAAGTACAACAAAAGGCAACAACAACAAGATCCAACGGTAATCAACAACAACTTCCTCTTTGGGCATTTGCAAACGCATTTAAGCACACACACTACTTACCTCTGTGACAATTACAACTACAACAACACATAGAACGGCAGCATCATCAACGCAGCAGCTGACAACCTCTCTATCTCGCTCTAGCGCCTTCTCTGCTTGTACAATTAATGAACGCCTACGCTGACGTTGACGTCGTGGTCGACGTTTGTGACATCGCTGCCGCCATCAAATAATGCAAAACGCCCAAAAGATAAAAATAGCAACAATAATAATAACAGGAACTACAGAAACAACTACTTCCAGTCGTTTTCTTCGCAACTAGTCAAAGCACCCGCACATCTCTCTCACTCCCTCTTCCACTTTGCACAAACGAACGAAAGGAGCAAAGCAAGAAGCAGATAAAAGGGAAACAAGCAAAAACATATCCGTCAAATTAAGTACAGTTTATAAGGCTCGAGTTAATATTGTTATAAACATAATACACTAGTAAAATGGATTGGATTATCAGCGATGAACTGGGACTCACCGTGGGTCACCTGGTCGTCTGGGGCGCCGCCTCAGCAATGGTCATCGGCGGCGTGATACCCTATGTGCCGCAGTATGTGGAGATTAAGCGAACCCAAGATGCCGAGGGGTTCTCCCTCTACGTCTGTCTAGCGCTACTGGTGGCCAACTCATTGAGGATACTCTTTTGGTAAGCAGCGAATTTTTATTTAAAACAAGTTTTAAACTCGTTTTGTTAATTATTTAAACTTGTTTAGTCAAATTTTTTATTATTATGGAATTTTTTGTAATCCAAAACAAAATCGAATCACCTGCGTGTTATCTGCATTCACTCGGTGCTCAAAAACCCAGTGGGCTTATCAGTTTATCAGTGGGTTAGGTTATCGGACAACGTTTATAGCACGTTTATGGCTCATATGATCTCATGGCATGTGTGTGCCTAGCCATGTCATGATTCTTAGCCGATTTCTTAGCTCATTCCTTAGATTGTGCGAGTTTATTACATTGTCCAAGGACCAGCATAATAACGTATGTTTATGACTGAGTCCGCTTGATATAGGGTGTTATCGTTGCTTGTTCGATTTTGCTACATCATCAAAAATAATACGTTTTTTTAGGCCAACAATACAATGACGCAAAGTTATACTGTATAATATAATTATATTTTTTTATAATTTACTTGGAGATTATAACAAAAGTGTAATATTTGCAAAAAATATGTGCTTAGTTCGTGTTTTGGCTCAAATCACATGTAATTTTCATGATTTCTACACTGCAATGATAACGATGACACATTTAATTGCCTTTTTGGGCTTGAATCATCGTTTACGCAAATGAATCAAAGGCAGCAAATATTAATTCAATTTGAATAATTGTGCAAATTTCTATCAATGTCAGGGTTCCCTGCGAGCAAACCAGTTTAAATCAGCGTACACTGTAAACAATTTGGGAACTAATTGAAACGAAAGTCACAAACAAAAAGTCAATTTATTGTTTACTACTTCTTAAAATTCTTAGTTTCTTATTTTATATTTTGGCTTATTTAAATTATTACTTTCTTTAAAATGTTACCATTTATTTTGTGCAGTGTACAAAATTTTCTTTTCAATTTAATACTAGTTCCGAACTAGTTTATACACTGCAAAATTTTATGTCTGCTGAAAATGCTTAAAAATGTTCGTTTATTTTTAGAGTCTTTAGAAATTTTATTGTTTTAAGTTCAAAGAACTTAATCAAATTTATTTGGCATAACACTTTGCACTGCCTGCACTTGTTTACCAAAATTTATAACAAAAAAAAAGAGTTCCAAACGCATTTGTTGTTTCAACTGGAGGTAAACGACTGTCAGAGTTTTAAAATCGTGTATTTTATGTGCATTCAGGGCCAGCAACTTTCAGCTGCCGATTTGAGTGTGAATATCGCTTTTTATTCAGCATTTTAAAGCTACTTCCGAACAGCCGAGAAACGTTTATAAATTTTTAATAAATACGTTTAACAATCAGACAGAAGAGAGCATAAAAAAGAGAGCGGAGAGAGCGCAGTGAGTGGCAGGTTGAATCAACTGGTGGCAAGTCGTCAAATTGTCTGCCACAACAATCAATAATTTAATTGCTTTAGCCGCAGTCAAGTCAAACTTTGGTACTCGCTGTTTGCCAAGTGAATCAGCTGTTTTCAAATACCTTTTTCAATGCCACACACATATTTATACCCTGTATTTTGTGTGTATGTGAAGGTGGTAAGCCCCCCAAGTAAGCGTATTTATAGCGTGACTCTGCGGGTGGCAAGTGTGTGTCACGCGATTGAGTTAGGGCCAACAAGGCGCCCCCATTTGTAGGGACATCGTTCCGCATGTGCCACAAACGCTTGATTAACAAATTGTGAAACAAACAACATTTTAAATAAAAAATACAAAATATATATTTTTAAAAAATAGCTATTATTTGCTTATAAATAACAACGAGCCTAAAATAATTTCCATTCAGATCTCAAGTTCATTTTTGAAAGGAAAGTTCATGAGGCCGTGAAGGTCTTTCTGTTTTATTGCGCCCTTGGGACTAAGAAACTTACGATAACTAAATCGTAATAAAGTAATTATTTTGTATGTGATTTTATTATCTAAAAACACACATTTTTTATTTTATATGACTAAGAGAAACTCGTGTATTTGCAGCTGTAGCAAAAAGGCTAAAAATACTTCCAAGTTTTTAAGTAAATTGAGTCACAAGTACTTTATAAACTTTCTTAGAAATTTCTTTGTTTTCTCCCACAATTTGTTTAATTTTTGCTTAAATTATAACTTTTAATTCTTATCATTGTCTTTACAAATACTTTGTTGTTTTAGCCTTTTATTTGCATTTTAGAATACAAATTAACCCTGTGCCAAATGTAAAACACACTGACAACTTAATTATCATTATTCTGTCTAATCGTCGTCGCACCGTAAAACGCCCCTTTTCCCTCACCAGCACACAAATTGCAGTTGCCGGAACAATTTGTGGAAAACACACAAACATCAAACAGTTGATAAAAAGTCGTAAATTGTGTGGCAGACGAAACCAGCAGAGCACAGTGTACGTTGATCAGGCAGAGGGGTGGCACATGTGCAACAATAACAAGTGCAACCCATTAAAAGCGTATTAAAAAAATTAAGCAAAAAAAAAATTAGATGTTAATTACCAGATCAAATGCGTCTTTTTAACTGAGTAATTAAAATGCTCACGAAACTTTTGTTTGCTGGAAATTCTTTTCAGAGATTTGGATTTTTGTTGGCAGCCTATTAAAAGTACCATATTTTACAGATATAAATATATATATGTGTATATATATTTGTAGTTCACACCCACAAATTGGCATATAGCTGGGATCCAACTGTTTGACTGGTCGTCGGGTTGAATGATCTCATCGATGCATGCACATATTAATCATCACAAGTAAAACAAGATATAATAGCCACAGAAAGTCCCTTACGGCATACCCTGTAATTTATTTGGAATGCCTTTAAGCTTGATTAATCTAAAATTAAACTACAAATTTAACATAATCTTCTAGTTTAGGCCAAACCACTGTAGATTGCTACACTGATTGACATAATAGGAACTATAGTTTACTATATAAAATATATGAACCATAATACTCCCATAAATCATAGCTGGGCCAAGCTATAGTTTGGTATTTGAATATTTGCTTGGCTACAACAAAGGGGCGTCAGATTTCCAATTGGGAATCCAGACAAATGCCAAACCCAAAAGGCCCAAGAAAAGAAAAAAAAACTTCACACTTTGTGTGTGTGTGTGTGTATAGAGGTGTGTGTTTGTGTGGTTCTGCGGTCTGTTTCTACGGGCGTGACTAAACAAGTAGCCCACAATCAATTTGATTGCAATAAAAATAAATTTGAATTTGAAATCAAGTTAACAATAAGTAAATGTAAAGCAATTTGAATCATTTCCAAATAGTGGCATTAGTGAGCAATTTTAAAGTCTCTATTTGTAGCTCTCACATTTGTGTAAATATTTGAACAAATTGTCAGCGGAAACCGCTAAAAAGTCAATGGACGAGTGATTAGCAGGCAAATACCCTGGCTGAAAAAAAAAAGAATTTTAATTTTAAAATATATTTACTGGTTAGCTAAATTCAATTTATTTAAATTGTTTACATAGCACGTTTATGCCCCTTTCTCCGCTTAAATACAGGGTATCAGTAACAACTAATACTCGCTCGCAAATGTTATTAAAGTGCCCCGACGTCTGTAATTATTTAAACACACACACACAGCTGTATATATACACTTGTATATACTTGTATTTATAATAAGTGTGTATGGCATGAATTTAATTTTTAAGTACACGAGTCACCACTTAAATTTTTTGAGTGCAGTTTGGCAATTGTTTGTTGGAAAGTTAAAAGCCGCTTTAGTTGGGAATAGGCCAAAAGAGGGCACACAATTTGCCAACTTTTCATATAACAGCAATTTCCGTGAGCGTTACGTTGTGGATTAGGGGGGGAGGTTAGAGGGGGCAGTGGGCGAGCACACGAGAATCAAGATTCATGTGGAAGTACTTAAAATTTCTGCTGCCTCAAGTTTGCTATTGGAATTGTTGTTAAGATATTAAATAGAAGAAAAATGTTATATTAAATTTTAAATTGTTAGGAAAAAAAGAATTTAAAAATAGAAGAATTTTAATAGCTTTGCTAAAAGTACTCAGATAAAAATTAAACAAACTTTGATTTTGTAATGGAAATTGGATTTTCTTATGCTTAGAAACTTACATTTTAATTTTTAGATATTTGACTATGAAACAAACATTTAATGATCATTAGAAATCGTTTTAAAATAATTTTTTCTGCTTTTTTTTCTGTATAAATTCCATTTTCATTACTTGCACTGTGGTCACAACATGCGATCGTTTTAATCAAACGTTGACTTCTCGAGTTTCAGCAAAAGAAACCACTCAAATATTTATAGATTATTTTTTTGAAACTGAAACTGTTATACGATTCCATTATGCGCTTCCTGAACAGATAAGCTGCTCTTCGAGAGACTCTTCGAGCTGTCTCTACACACAAATAAGTGTAGAGCGAGACAAGAAAGACAACAACAAATACAAGAAAACACCATAATAATTATTAACAATTCACTGCTTATCGCACCCCCTCATAAAACCGTACACTCCATAAAGTAGCGTAGATAAGTAAAGTCCCATATGACAATTAATTTATTTACGTAAAACTTATCAAACTAACTGACAAAGAAGCTACCAAACTGAATCTATTCAAATAATGCTAATGGCTTATAGTCTGATATATAAGTACGAGGTATTAATGTACACATAAACATGGATATCAAATTAAATGGAACAATTAGGAATTGTCAATTGAGCAACGGAAGTTTCATTAAGCGCACAACTTGAGCTAAATCGTTTTAATTTAGTTATACTATAGACTAAAATTTATATTTACTGGAATTAATAGACTTTTTAAGTAATTTCTGTGTATTTTTTTACAAAATTAAAAGTGTTTTTGCGTAATGCTAACATGAAAATGTGTGGCACGCTTTGCTTATCGCTCCATGAATTATATAGTCTTAATAACAATGCCAGACAATCTTATCAGACTTATAAACGGAACTCAATGGAATATTCAGAAAAAAGAAACAGAGTAAAATATAATAGGAGTAAAATGTTATACTTTTATTTATTATGCACACTTTTGACCCACTTTAAGTTGGTTTATTTATTTTTAATACGACAAATGTTATTAAAAAGTTAACAAAATGGCTTGGAATCGTTGGGGAGTCGGTAGGGCCAATCCAATTAAATTTTGCTTTTGTTGCGTACCCAAAAAAAAATGTAAAAAAAACGTTGCCAAAATTTGATGCCTTTCGCTGCTGCCGTTGGCATACAAATGAGTCTTAAAAAGAACATTTCTAACCGGTTGTCATACTGATAATAATGACGTTGATGGAAGCTGCTTTAAATATATACATTTTTATATATATATTGTATACTAATGGTGTTTGTTTTTTAGCCTACATTGACTCAGAGTTGTGGGCTGTTTTCTTAGATTTCTTTGTTAGAAAAGTTTGCTATACTTTCAAGATTATAATTGCACAATAAGCTATAGCAAATTATCGATTGTTTATGCCATAAACTAAAGAAGCAACTATAAAGTTTATAATGATTAGCTAAGAAGGCAAAGTTATGCAATCCAGACAAGAATTTCGTGCTGGAAAAGCATTTTCTTCTAGCTAAACAATTCTCTGATTTAATCAGCGTTTAGTCAGAAGTCTTACAAATTCGCAACTAATTCGTAATCTTAAACGGACTCTGAAACTGTTAAATGTGACCTGCTTTTACGAGTACTTGGGGTTATCTGAGTTAAGTGTTTCGAGCTTTCAAGCCGTCGTTTCTAGGTGCGGTCAGTTGGCCTAACCCGTAAGGTCAAATTAGAGGGTATCGCAAACGCACTTATCTACAGCTCTGCTTTCGTTTAGGGCTCAAGATTTTGTCGTAATTAAAAAGCTAAAAATAATGAAATAAAAGTTAGCTAAATGGAAGGAAAAGCGTAAGGCACGCACCGAAATAAAACACGTCATGTTTCGTGCTTGGTAACAATCCTTGCTGAAAAACCTCAGAAGGTAAGGCTCAGCGAAAATTTTGGCCAAGACGCTTTTCTAATTGAATTTTAATGCTGCTGGGCTTTGTTGTTGTTCCTATGTTGCCCGCTTCTATCATCTCCCTAGAGCCTAATGCTTAAAGGTCTTCTCCCAGGTTGGTCTTAAGCGTGTAACGACTTTAAGCTCTCAACTGATTTCGTTTGCCAAATGCAAACGCAAAACCAGACGTCGACCCATAAAACTAATCGAAAAGTCAAACAACAACAAGGGGGAATAGGAATACAACTTTGTAGATACAGCAACATCAGCAATAACAAATATGCACATCAATCGTATTGTTTTTTCTGGCTTTTCGTTCTATTTGTAATCATTTTCAGTGCTTACAGACCATAGCTGTGTTTTTTGGAATACTTGCCATATTTATGCGTATTTTCTCTGTACTTCTACTGCCACATGTTCAAAATGTTCGGCAAATGTTTGCTTAGAACAACAAAGCTTTCAATTTGGCAAACAAAGATTTAACTTTTCTTTTATTGGTTTTGACTGCTTGCAGGTGGGTTTATTTGTACTCTATTAAGCACTGTAATGGGTAGTTACTGACTGCGTGTCTAATAATATACCTGTATAACAGTTTAGCACAGTCGTATAACAGTTTTTTAAACTTGTTTTTTGCTCGTTTTGATTTCTTTGGCCACAGTTAGCGTGTATAACAGTTTACCTGCAACGTATAACAGTTAATAAATTTGTATTTCTTTGCACGCACATGATTTGTTTTATTATTTCACTTAAGCTACTTGGTATTACACCTTGTCAATGTGTACGTTTAGAGCTCTTAAGCAGTTTATCGCTCACAAACCTATTCAAATTCGAGCCACGGGCTTTTGTCTTGCGGCAAATCGGATTCCGTTAACCTTTACTCAGAAATACAACTAAAATGTGCACGAAAAGGAGCAGGAGAAGAGTTTTATTGAAGTATCTTTTGAGATTGCCAGGCCTTATCTATGGCACATGATTCATGTGGGGCGTAGGCAAGTACTAAAGTATGCGTATATATATACAAACATATATATGTATCTGCTAACCATATCTGGCATTGAGTTACCAACAGTATAGTGCCCCTACATATATGCAAATCACAGTTGACTTTCGCTTGATTCTTTTTGTTTTTGCCACAGCTTCCAATTGGCAACAATTGCGGCATTGGGGTTTATTTTGCGCAGCGTCGATACCCTGTGGGAAGGGTATTATAAAGCAGGGAACTGCTGAAAATTTGTATTACACTTTGACTATTAAATTGCTAAAGAGTTAAGAGACCATAAGGATTAATTATTTGAGTATTGTAGTGTCAGAACACTGCGTATCTTGTAGCCTATCATACTCAACCGACAGCATGCTGTATTCTTTCTTTGTGCTTTCTTATGTTTTCGGCCTTTGTTTGTCAACTGTTCACCGACTCTTCCGTTATCGCCTACGTCCTCAGCTGCCGCATCGTAAATTGAAGTGTCGAACTGTTCCACGTAGTCCGGACGACTGTTTGTCTTCCTGTTGATGCTCGGCTTAGCGCCATGTGGGGCCTCTTGACGCTTGTCGCATGTGCATATTAATTTTCATTGAGCAAATCAGCCAACATAATGAAATGCTTATTGTTATTGTGTATTTCAATTTATCATTAAAGCAAACATAAGAGCAACTAAACTAAAGTTAAACAGTCACTACGACAGACTATATAACAGTTTGTTTATAGGTTAAGCTGTCTAAATGACAGACTTAGAGTGACTTTGCTTAAGAAATGATTGAAATAACAGTTCATATTTCAAGTTAAGCAAAATTATAAAAGTATAACAGTTTTGTGTGTGTGCTAAAGCGAGTTTAATAGTACATGTATTGAAATAGAAGTTTTGCTTTAGGTCTGCTGTCTTAATTCAGTTCTATTAGCTCTTTGTTAACTTAACTTCGAGCGTATAACAGTTTTGGTGTCCGTATAACAGTTTGTATAACAGCCTTAATAACTTTTGCCGAAATACAAGCTTGGTCATTTGCCATTTAAAGCAAGAAAGCAACACAATCAATTCGACCCAGTTCAGTTTACTTCATTCATTCATTCATTGCCTCATTACCGAGCCAAGTCGGTCGAGTCTTTCAATTTCACTCAACGCTGCTATTCAAGGATAATTACGGGTATATGCAGTGCGCCTCATCATTATCGCCATATTTACACAAAATCTTGACGGTCAGGCGAGCACAGACGTACAGACGCGACTTGAGTTGAAGGCATATAGAATAAAGTGTATATAGCCGCTAAATAAGCGCATTCAATGGCTGCATATAACAGTTTTTGTATTTTCCTTCTTTGGTCTTGTGTTTAGGCTTTTACTTTTAGTCGGACAAGTGTCGCATTTTGGAAGTGAATGTGAATGTAGACATTCAGTTCGTTAGAAGAGCCCTTAAACACGGCGATGATGACACGCTCTCAATTGGTTTGAGTGCTCCTTCTCCACCAGCTGCTGGCCAACAATAAGTGTAGCCTACATCCAGGCAAATTAAATTTCTACATGTGTGTGTCTGTGTGTGTTTACGAGCAAACAAAATGCCGCCGCACACACTTGAGCAAACACACTGGCACAGTTTTAATTATATGTATACACACATACGACTGCGTATAACAGACGGACATCCTGCTAGGCAAAAGGAAAGCAAAGAGCGGAAAGCAACACACACACAGACAAATTGCCTAAACAGCAAATTGCTGCGACTTCATTTACTCAGCCAGCGGAATAAAGCAATACCAAGCTCAAAATTTAATACATAAAAGTTTCATCAACACTAAGTGACATTTATTTTTTATATTTTTTGGTTTTTCCTCCCTTTTTAGGCTCGCAAATTCGCTTTTACAAGCGATTTCATCAAATTGTTGCGGCTATTTGCACAAATTGACATTATAAATGCGCCTGAATGTGCCGCAAATTCATGTGTTAGGAGTGGAAAGGAGTGCAAAACACAGGCGTAGTGTGTGTGAGGGTGTGTGTGTGAGTGTGTGGCATGCATAAATGAAATTGTTTACATTATATTGGGGGGGTCCAAGTGGAAATATTTCATTTTGCAGTTCAGCCGACTGCTGTTTGCAATTTTATCGATTTTTTACGACACACGCAGACACCCACACATACACACACACTTTAGTGGGGTGTGTGTTCTTTCATGTTAGTTTATTTTTACCAATTTAAAAGGCAGCGGCAAAACTATTAAGTGAAAAATTTAAACGTAAATCAGCATTTAAGATCTTTACAATTTTTTAGCACTTTCTCTTTGTGGTATTTTCTTTTAGCCTGCACTTTTCTTGTCTTTCGTTTTTATCTTTTCTACTTCTAGAATTTTAAAATCTTCAACTATTGTTTATTCGTTTTTAGCAGTTTTTATCTGCCGCTGTGCGGTAATAACGTTTTAAACATTTTTTATAATCGCCTGGCATCGCAAACTAGTCAGAAACTGCTGGAGATGTGGAAAATTGTGTGAGGACGGCTGGAGGGAAGAGAGGGGACGGTATTTGAGCAGCTGGAATTGAGTTATGACTGTAAATGTCAACAGAGTTGCGCGCTGCAGTTGTTGAGCAAGTGTAAAATTTGATTAAAGCGTAGAGCAAATAATAAAACTGTTATACAAAGTAATGAGACTTTTTTGCAAAGAACAAATGACCGAAAATGGGCATGGTGTGGCAACAAGTGTGATTTCCTTTGTTATAAACAATAGTTAAACTATTAAAACAATTAGTAAAACTAATTAACACAAGTTTCAGCTATTGTTATACGCTTTGTTTCCTTTGTTTGAGTAACTGTTTATAACTAGATGTAGCTAAAAGCACTGTTATACAAAGGAAAACATTTAAGTTTAAGAGTATTTTAGTTTCTAATAAGGATTTCTGTACTACTATGGAACTAGAGTGGCTTTTGTCTGTTGTAAATTAAAATTAAACTGTTATACCATATATCATATTGGGCATTGTTTTAGCAAGTATGATTTCCTTTGTTATAAACAATAGTTAAACTATTAAAACAATTAGTACAACTGATTCACACAAGTTTCAGTTATTGTTATACGCTTTGTTTGAGTAACTGTTTATAACTAACTGTAGCTAAAAGCACTGTTATACAAAGGAAAACATTTAAGTTTAAAAGTATTTTGGTTTCTAATAAGGATTTCTATACTACTATGGAACCACAGTGGCTTTTGTCTGTTGTAAATTAAAATTAAACTGTTATACCATATATCATATGGCATATTTGTTATATTTAAGCACGGTTTCCTGCGTGTTCTACGCGCATTATAAACTCTATTTGCTCATTATTATTTATTTGACTCCGTTGTTAATCAATTGTAAACAGTTCTACAACAATGAGCGTAGTAAATGATTCATTGATTCCATTATGCGCAAAGTATCAACTGTTATACAAAGCGATAAGTATGTGTGTGTTGCTCGCAACTACCCACTAAAAATAATATCTCAGTCGCAATCTGGGCAACAATAACAACAACATAGCGACAATTTGCAAATATATGAATATTTGCCTTTGTTGGCCATTTGTGCATGTCATTTGTAGCCAACTGTGTTGCCAATTTGCGTGGGCTTGGCCCGCAAAAATTGGAACGCCACTAAATGGCAGAAAGCAGCAAGAGCAGAGCTTGTAATTCAATTTCGGTCTGTGAATGACAGAAATGAGGGGAGAAATAAAGCAGGAAAACTAAAATGAAAATGAAAACTAAAATGGCAAAAACTTGTTATCGCTGTGATGGAAAGTGTAGCATACTTTTGGGGTGCCTCATATTTTATATTTACATTTACGCAGGCAGCAAAGATTCTAATGAAGTGCGACTGGGGGCAAGTGGGGTACTTATCACACACAGCAAAGCAGAACACAGAAAAAGAGCCCTCCCCCTCTCCACTGCACCACAAAAAACATTTAGGGAGCTTTTAATGGCACTTCCCAATCGACACAAACAAATCCCCAACTAATGCGTTGTCTTTTTGGCTTTTTGGCCTAGTTTATGTGGTTTGGGTCTTTGCCAAATGCTCAACACGTTCCAGCTCTTCCCTTATTGTTGTTGCAATCAAACCCAACACTTGGCCCGTCTGTCAGAATTTATGACAGTTTCGCTTGACACTCCCGCACAAAGAAATAAAACGAATAAACCTTTGGCTAGAGGTTAAAAATACATTTTTAATATAGTCTATCGATTTTTAGTCCTTTAATCATAATTTACTCAACATGATTTGAAAATTTATTGTGTTTAGCACACCATGAGCATAATGGCTAAATAATTAATCATTGTGATTAGTGTAGTACACACAATGATCCATTATAAATCGTTTACGGTGTCATTTAACAAAATGTCAAGTGCTAAACATTTTCAAATTGTTGGCGGCGCTTTGAAAGTGCAAATCAGTTGTTTAAAGAACAGCGGAAAGTTTAAAAAAGTTAAAATATTTTAAGTGGTTTGAGTGAGTGTTTATTTTGAGAATAAGTTAGCCCAAAAGATGCTCTTTGTATTGAAAATTAATAGTTATAAACTTTAGTAGTAAATTTAATTTTTAAACCAGAAGATTACCACACTTCCTGCTCTGAAAATATAGAACTAAATTATTAAAACTTTTTTTAAACTATTCTATAAATCAATTTAACATATTTACTGCTCTATTTGGCGTGTTACGAGTTTAATTATAAAGTTAATACACTCATTTAAAGAGCATACAAATGAGAGTTTTATTAAACTATTTTCTGCAACTTCTGCTCTAAAATCTAAGTTAATTCTCTACGATTTTGTGACACTGTGCAGCTTATTCCAGTCTCGAATCGATGTCAATTATAATGTGATTTATTTGTAAGACTTATAAGTATTAAAGGCTAACCTTTGACCTCTATCACTTGCAGGTTCTCCAAGCGCTACGAGTATCCACTGCTGGTGCAGAGTGTTGTCATGAACATCACCATGTTCCTGATGATTCACCTCTGTGTGCGGGTGAAGCGACTGAATGCGAATACGCGAGAGCACGCGCTAAGGAGTAAGTTGTAAACTAAAACTCCCAATAGTTACTCAAATATTAAACAAATTTTTATGTATTAATTTTATTTTTTTAGGTGACGAGCTGCAGTTGCCAAAAGTGATGACGGACACGGACACGGGCGCCTCAGTTTCAACGGATGTGGGCATGTTGAAACGTGCACGTTCCCGTCACTATCTGAACGGTAAGAAAACTTATGCCACACACACACACACACACATTTTGGGTCGTGACAGCGCGACAGTTGATGGCTTTTTCCGTCACAATCCCGCGTTAACGTAGAAACTTCCTGACATCCCTATAGCTCCGATAGTACAGTAAAACCCGTAAAGTACACACCCAGTTTCAATTTCGTCTTTCAGTTTTATGTAGCTCCTTATTTTCTATCTGTTTCTTTATGCACCATTTGACTGTATTTTGTGCATTTAGCCGTTAACGTCAGCGCTTATCAAATCCTTATCGAACGACCCTCGCAAACACGAGAACACAATAAAACTGGGTTAGAGGAGGCGGAAATGGAGGGCCATAAATTGATCAATGAGCAGGCGAAACGTTGGGCTAATTATATATATAGAGGGGCACGCCTTGGGCTTCTTCGATATCTTGGTTTGCATGGGCTAATGTTTTCTCTGTCAGTCTGTGTGTGAGTGTGAGTGTGGGTGTGTGTGCTTGTGTTTGTGTTGTGCGCTTAAAAGTAGGCAACAATAAGAAGGATTGATTTTCAAACAAGTTAAAAGTTTGATATGCCGGCAACCATTTTAGAATAGCGTGACTTTGGCGCTGTATAACAGTGCCAGCTGTTACGTATAACACTCGTTAAAATGGCTTAACTTTTTTTGAGTTAATTTGTAGAACAAGTGCTGCTTTCTTCAAATATTTAACTTTTTGTAGAATAACTGTACGTATTTGTGTTGTAATAAGTGTATAACAGTTGTAAGTGTTGCCAATTTAATATATGATGATAACAGAGGGTTGTATAACAGTTACTGACCATTAGTTACATGTTTTTTTAATTTTATACATTATATACCACTTGTTTATAACAGTTTAGTTGTGTATAACAGTTGTAGTATTACAGTTTTCACAATTCGAACTGTGCGACAATAATAAAAAAAAGTTCTCATTGTGCAATACAAATTTTTTGCTCTAATTTTACTTAATCACAGACTGTATAACAGTTTAACAAAGTATTTTAAATAACTTTTTATAACAAATGAGGATAAAACGTTTCGAATTTAAGTCTAAATAGGTGTGGTTATGCCAAAAAATAAAATACTTCACTGTATAACAGTTTCAGCTAAATTCTTATACTAGTTATATGTATAACAGTGCGCTGTGGAGTGTATAAAAGTTGGTTTTAGCCCATTTAAAAACAATTCTTTTACAAACTTAGCTTTGATAATTCATTTAATAGATATTTCTCTTATTTCAGATCTGGATCTCAAATACTTTTGGAACTGGACCGACTTTCAGTCGTATCTCGACGTTATGTTGGTCGTCTGGGCAGTGGGAGCTGCCGTCACATACATAATGCTGCCAGTACAGTGGTTCATGGAGGCCATGGGCTTTGTGGCCGTCTTCACGGAGGCCATGCTGGGTAAGGTATATAGATATATATGCAGGTATCTGAACTAATCAGTGTGCTATATGTTTCTGTAGGTGCACCGCAGTTTCTGCGCAACTTTAAGAACAAATCCACATACGGCATGAGCATACACATGGTCATCATGTGGACGCTTGGTGATATGTTCAAGACTGGTTACTTTGTTGCCAGAAGTGCGCCGTCGCAGTTCTGGATTTGTGGCACGCTGCAGGTGAGTACTACCAAGTACTTGTTACTACAAAAAGTATTAACCTTTAAACGTACTTTAGGTCAGCTTGGATTTGGCCATATTGCTGCAGGTGTGGATCTATCGCAACAATACGAAGCCTAGGGATTTGAGACGCGGCGATTAGCAGTTTGCCCCCGAAGAACAACAACAACAGCAGCAACAACAACACAATCTAGAACAACAACCACACGATTTGCAAATTTCGCATTCCGAGGAGCGACAATTATCGCAGCCGATTACGTTGAGCAGCAGCGGAGATGATCATTTGCTGACAGCTCGTGCCGACGATGAGCATTTCAAGGTGCTGGACTTTGATCAGTGCCACGACAATCGCGCCTTTCAGTATCACCATCATCACCACAACAACAACAACAGCAATAATAACAATAACAAATTGTTGCCACGCCCTGGAGGCAGTGGCAAGAGTCAAAGTCACAGTCGGCATGATAGCAATGCAACCGCCGCTGTCGCTGTGGCACTCGATGCCCTCGAGGTGGTCATTGTCCATAAGCCAAACACGTCCATGCTGCTGCCCAATGGCACTAAGGGACACAATCCCTGCTGTTGCCATCGCCGCAAGCGACACAATGCCACACAGACATCGCTGGAGCGTTGCTGTTGCCTAAGCAGTTGCCATTGCCCAACGGCCACAACTCATCATCATCACTGTCATCATCATTGCCATCATCATCATCACTATGCGACAAAGCGGCGAAGACATCGCCGACAGCACCAGCAGCAGCACAGGCAGTCACAGCAATCACAGCCTACAAACACACGCAGTCCGCTTCCAGTTCACCAAAACAAGCAAAACAAGCGACATAAACTGAAACACAACAAGTCTTCCCTGGACAACACCAGCGATGAGCAGCTGCATCCACAGCAACGGCTGCACTCAGCAGCGATTGCCATTGAGATTGATGCAGCCACCGGCACGGAGAACAACAGCAGCACGGCTACCTCGAATTTTCCGTATAAAGTGGCCAGCGAGGGCGGTGGCGCGCCCATAAATTTGCGTCCACTAGGCGAACAGCATCGTCAGCTGCGACGCGGTTCACTCAACTCCAATACCACCATCGATACGGATGAATTGTCGCAAGATGACGACGACGATGAGGATGATGATGACGATGTACAGCTGGGCTTGCAGCCAGAGGATGAGATGCAGCTGACGCCGTCTCTGGGCGGCGTAGGTGGCAGCAGCTCGAGCAGCACAGCACGTGCTTTCGCTGGTGCGGCACCAGCACGCAACGAGTGTGTGAGGATTAAGCGCAAGCGTTTTGTACCCGATGCCATGCAGGATTACTGCAGCAGCTGTTCACGCTGCTCAAGCTGCAGCTGCGATCAGGCGCGCACCAGCTCCTGCAGCAGCCTGGACGAGGATTTGGGCCATGAGCTAACCGTTTCTGCCGAGCTGCATCGCTGTGGTGCACACAGCAGCAGTCGTCGCAGCAGCAGCATGAAAAGCTTTTGTTCTTGCCACACGAACACGTGTTGCTGCAATCAGCGTGGAGATCACGAGGAGGACGATGATGACGACGGGGAATATGCAGGTGATGACGACGACGAGGATGAGGATGATGACGATACAACTGGACAGCGTGAATCCTACTGCACGGCAGCAGATCACACGATTGTGAGCACGCCCACGCAGGAGGATATGCACAGTAGCACGTTGACACCGGAGGAGCACACAATGCGCACCGATGACGAGAATGGAGGAGGTGCAGGAGGCCTCACAGATGCCGATGCCTCGTCGCTAAGTCAATCCGCCGAGTACTTTTCGCTGTCATCCACAGTGGCTGGCAAGGATGCCGAGCAGGAACAGCAGCAGCCGCAGTGCAGCAGCAGTGCCGCTACTTGCACAGGTGCCAACAAGGACAACAAACACTGGAGCAAGCACATAAGACTCAAGCGCAGCTCATCGCCGCTGGACTCGCATTTATGACGAAGTGTCTCGCTGGTCTCCTGGCCAGCCATCGATGTGAACGCGCTGCTGCAGCAAACCATACGCAAGACGTCGGTGCTGCAGGAGCGTGAGACCACAACACCAACTACGCCCCTGCGGCGTAATCAGCTGCCAGTGCGTGCCACGCCCCGTTCAGCTGCAATGGGCAGCAATGATAGCTCCACCGTGACACTAACACCCAGCGTCATCACTGTGGCCAAGCAACCACTGACCCTAACCGCAGTAACAAGTCGCAATGGTGTGACCAACATGACCACCACAAAGTCCATTGTGGCTGATCCGCTGCAGCGACGATCCACAGAGATTATACTTTAAATTGGCCTAAGAAAGATGAAAACTATACCTCTTAGTTGGCTGTGTGTGTGTTAAATCGAAGAAAACTCTATACTAAACTCAAAAATCTTTTCGAAAACCAAACCAAGATTGTACGAAGCTGAAAAAAACCATTTTGTTGTTATTCGGGGGTGCCCACTACACCTACACCTACACCAACACCTCCACTAAAACCAAAATCCCTATGTAAATTATTATCTTTATTTGTCAAATTTTGTTTACTTTTAGCAATAACTATATATTTTCCATATAACTATATATATATCTAGTATATGTAACTGTATTTTTTGTGTGTAATATTAATTTAATGCGTGAATTTACTGCTTCCGTTGCGAATTTCCCCCTCGTGAGTTTCAGTTTGCCAAAAAACAAACAGTTTATGCGATCAGCGAGACATATCCACTAAAATTAATTATATTTTCTATAGTTTACACTGTTTAATTTTTTGGCAAAAACTGTAGGATCGGGGGTCGGGTCTTTCAAGGCGCAGCTACGAATTGTTTTCAATAATTTCGTACAACTGTTCTTAGTCAATTCCTTTAAGTTAAGTAAGTTAGTTAAAACAAACACTAATCTCGATATTAAACAAAGTAAAAAAAAATATGTAAATTTTATGATTTTATAGCGGAATTTATTAGCTAAGTCTTCAAATCTAAACTTAAATAAAAACTAAAAACAAACGACAAACAAAATTATTATTTTCTTTTTATTTATTTCACACACAGACACACACACACCTACATATATATCAGATTATTTAGCTACTTATATAGCCGCAAGTTTCATAAGTCTAAGCCAATTACATATATATAATAATTAATTAATTAATGATAATTAATTAAATTTAAAACGAAACGCAGCCAAAAATCTTCCTTGCAATGTTGAGATTCCGTTGAAAATGCTACACACAATTAAACATAAATATCTAATTTATATTTAAGCAAAACTTTAATTCAAGTGCTTGATAAAATATTTATAAAATATTCAAAAAACAAAATTTAAAAAAAATTACCTAAGCAATTACAATTTTTAAGTCTACAGTAAAAAAATATATGTTGAAAATTTTGCCTAAAATAAATTTGTTGATTAGTGGTTAGTAGAAATCTTGTTTGCATACATATAGTATATATACTATCTTAAGTAACGGTATGAAAAGAAAAACAAAAATTTGTTGGCAATTTATTTTGAATATATCTCCAATTGTAACTAATTACTTATAATCAATTATCATATCTCATAAACTATACATAACTGTCTAACTAAAATACTTTTCGACTAATATCTAAATTGAACGCATTTCAAAGTAGAACTAATTATCGTCTTGGAAAATTGGAAACGACATATTATACTATTTAATACAAATATTCGTATATTACTAAGTATATTAAAGAAAAGCAATATTTGCATACAACATGAATTAAATCAATTATGACAAATACAAGTAATTAGCACTGTGTTTTCTTAACAAAGAACTAACTCTTTTCAGGTAATACTCTTCTGTTTTGAAAGTAACCGCCAACATTCAAATTTTCCAACAGCTGTGCTTCTTTTGCAACACTGTTATGTAGAGCTGCCATGTTTTCAAACATAAGCTGTTAAGTCTGTAGGTAACAGCAACATTGGCAAGAACTAACATTAAAATATTAATAACTGATTGTATGACAATTAAAACTAACTAGTTAATAATAATACTCCCAGGCTTTAAATTTAATTCGCTGCATTGTTAAGATATCCATTAAATAAACAAATACTGGTGGCGCTTAAAATACTGGGACCAAAAATACCAGCAGCTGTCTTAACATAGGCAATTGCATCGATATATCGATAGGTAAGTAACATCTGTTTACCGCCGCTAACATTAATCGGTAGTGCTACGCTCGGGCTCAAAACAAAAAAAGTTACAATCCCTTCGCCTGCTCTTTTTTCGTGAGTGTAGCAGCAAAGTTCTGCTAGCGGTTAAAAGTTGTTCAATAATTAGTACTTATTATAAATAAATAAAAGCGACTCCAAGTGCTACGAGCGTAATAAACTGCTATTGATTTATAAATTAATTCATGCAAAGCTAAGCAAAAATGTTAAACACTCAATAGCAGCAGAAAAACCAAAGGAGACACAATTAGTTAATATTACAGTGGGACAAGCTGATAACAGCAGTGTGACGGAGAGACGGAGCGAACGTAGAAAGAGAGCAATAAAAAAAATTGCAATTACAATTGCGCTTGGTAAGTGTAACACAACAGCAGCGCTAAGCAAATACTATAAATAAATAGCTGTGTGTATATGTATATAGATAGATGTGTGTGTTTGAGTGTGCGTGAGAATGCCGTTATCTATCCCTTTGTTGGCGCTCTGTGCTCTTTTGGCCTACGATTGTAACAATTGTCAGCATCAATTTGCCAATTATAAGCTTTCAACCCACCCCTGCCCCTGACAGTGTTCTTCAACTCTTCTTTGATTTTGTTTTCAATTTATTATTCGTATTCTATTATTTGCAATAGAGACGACGAAAACAATATCTGCTCTTCATATCACATACGTATGTGTGTGTGTATGTAACTGTGTTGTCTGCTGTCATTGACAAGCAGCTTCCTCACACCATCTCGCTGCCTGTGTGTGTTTGTGTGTGAGTTCTTGTCTGTGCAGTGCATGCATGCTTGTGTATGTGTGTTTTTGTCTATGCATTGCACTTTAGCTTTTGACATTGCTTTTTGCAGCAATATTTTGAGCGCTTTAAAAGCTGCCCTGTGCTCAGTATGTGCTGGGGTGGGTTAGGGAGGTCGTTCATTCAATGTCAGCTTTGCATTGAACTTGATACTAAATATTTTAAGTGGAATTTTCGTACAGAGCTATAGGCTTAAATCAGGGTCAAGGCTCAGAGCAGCTCACTGTGCATATCAAACTTAATATCAAATATTCTGTTATCTATTATCTGTTATTCCCAACAACCTTGGCCCAAATAGAAAGTAAACAAAGTTGGTGCACTCATTATTATTTGATTACTTTTGTAACAAACAACTTATGCAAGACCCGACATGGGGCTATATAGTAAGGCTGTTCCAGTTTTATTATCAGTAGACAAATATTAACAAATTGTATATGGATTTGTTATACACACACATAAATATAAATCATTATTATGACCTAATTTGGAGTTAGTAAAACTTTAGCTGAAATTTGTTTAATTATGCCCTCATTTCAAAATACAATAGAATTTATGATGAACATTTTCGCTCTTCGGATTCATTTTAAAGCTAATTTTATAGTGATCAAGTATTTACATAGTGTATTTATCGGGTTTTGCCAGAAATGTAAGCCTTCAAATAGTAAGCTTAATAAAAAAAAAAAAGTATTATTTAAACAAAATCTATGCGACCAACATATCTTATATAATTTGATTTTTAATAAACATTTATGAAATAAATAAATATAGCATTTTCTGGCTATAAAAAGCTAAACTGACAACACTTGTACCACAAACCACTTTAAATTGAATTAATTATAATAAAATGTAAAGTACAGAGTCCTACTCAGTCTGGTTAACCCACCAGCACTTGTTTTGCAAATCAATCATGCCATAAAAGCTAGATACAATTAATTCGAAATACTTGAATAAAAAGCTTGTTCTGAAAAGCACTTAATTGTCATTTATTTTTGTTGTTCGGAGCCTGCAAATGATTTTCCGGTTAAAACACTAAAACAAAAACCAAAAGGAGCATGAAAAAGTAAGGGAAACACAGAGAGAGAGAGAGAGAGAGAGAGGGAGAAGCAAAAGTCACGAAATGTGCCAATTTTATTTACTGCTGACATCTCGACGCCCACACGCGACGCGGCAGCGACGCCAAGAAGCCAAAGTTCGTTCAATTGTATGCGTGTATGTATTTGTGTTTGTATGTTATTCATGAATGGAATCGAATGCGTCCCAAAAAAAAAAAGAGGAATGCGGAAGTGGGAGCGAGTGGGAACAAGACGGCAGACAGTGTAAAGTAAAGTTGTGTAGTCAGCAAGCTATCTCTGTCGAACTTTTGCAAACTCAACACAAAGAAGACAGTACGCTAACTGTCTGAGCTGTTGTTGTGTTCGTTACACTTAAGTCAGCAACTAGACCAAACGGGAGAGGGAGAGCGTGTGTGAGTAGTGGTGGGGGAATTCTCTCTTTACATGCTGTGCATTTAAAGCGCACTTGATCAGCTGTTGAGCTTTAAGCTTTCATAGAAACTGAACATTTACATAGTCGTAAATTGATTATGCATGGAGCAATCATCGTCTTATCCTTTTATGCCGCACATTTTTTCCCCTCTAATGGGTGTATGGGTGTGAGTGCAAATGCGTTTGTGTGTGTGAGGACTATAAATAGCAAAGAGTTTGCGTCGATTAGATGAATCCACTGAATTTATGAATATTGCATGAGGAACAACAACAGTTGAATGCGTCTAGGTGATAAACAATTTCTACCAACAAGAGCCATATGTCAGCCAGGTGGCTTCAAGTGCCCTGTAGTTGTTGTTATTCCTCCTAGCTTGCTTCCTTCTTGCACACACCTACTACTCCTCATTCCCCTCTCTCTCCTACGCATACTTTGTGCCGTGACCCATTGACGTCAGAGCTTGCGGCTCCCAAGTGGCACCAGCGCCAACGAGTTGTTATTAGTTAAGGCTTAAACAAAAGGTTAAGTTGCTTGAACTGAGCAGGAAACTAAAAAGAGTTTTGTTAACAACTTTTCTATATAACAACTAGAGCTCTTTTTATAGTTATGAAATGGGTTTATCTGGGTGCAAAAAAAAAATTCTACTTTTTAGCTGTTTTTTGGCTAACGTTTCTTAAATTAAAAATTTAGATTTAAGCGCAAATTTCTCATTTGCATTTCTGCTATGAAAATAACTTTTTCAACAGCTTTTTTCTTGGGCCAAATACTTTTTTTATGTATATTATTCCTACTCTAAAATTTAAGGAATTTCCAACTTCTTGACAGTTGCAGCTTTTCCTTAATGAAAAAGTTTTCTTTCGACTTCTTGACTCCTTGAATTTTTAATGCCAGTTTCAAAAATAATCAAATTGCATAAATTAAGTTAAAGTTATTTTATTTGTTTATCTCAAACTCCTTGAAATCGTGTGCTTGAAGTGATTTAAGAAGTGTTAAGGGCATGATAACACCTCTTCTCTGACTTCTTCTACAACTTCTCCCACACCTTGAATCGTTTGCAGCTCATCTTGGCTTTAATGGCCCTACAGACGACACCCAATCGAGCTGACATACCACTTCACATCTGACACGGGCCATAATCATCGAACCGCTAACTAACCCAGCGGACCATTGTCGTCATCCTATGATATGAAACACGCGTCAGCGTCAGCGTCTGCTTGACGCCCAAGTCGGAGTCATTGTTGGCATTTTAGCTGCTTTAAAGCTAAAGTTTTTTAGAAATTCAAAAGCTTATAAACTACAAAAAAGCTAAAATTTAAGCAAATTTCATTTAAAATTCCTTCTGTTTAGCTGTTTTTAGCTTTAATTTTATTTGCATAATCTAGCTACTTTAGCCCCTGAAACTCTGGCAACACTGGTTCAAGTATCTTTTATAGGGTTATTGCTGTTGTTGCCTCTCGTTGAAAGCAATTTCATAAATGGCTTCCGTTTGCACAACACACGCACAACGGGGCCATCGAAAGAGACGGGTAGTCTGGGTGAGAGAGTGACGGAGAGGCAGACAGGCCCAACGCATCCTTTTCTCGCAGCAAAATTTGATGATGAGACACAGACAAGATAAAAGATAAAAGGCATATTGTGTTTTTGTGGTCTGCTTTCGGGCGTTGCGGCTTCTCTCTACGCCGAACGTGTCCAAAAGCAAATTCAAATAATATAAACATAAATGTAATGTCTCTGCTGGGATATTGTGGGCGGTGTTTGAGTAGAACGGGGCGTGTGCCAACTTCAGTTATGGCGCCACATATGAAACTGATAAATAAACAGAGACATATCAAGGTCAAAGTTGAGCATACTCTGCCCACCGAGTATTTAAATGCGGTCATCCAGTGTGTATGATTTTTGCAATAAAAATTTAAATTAAAATGGGATTAAATAGAACTTAAAGATATTATGTTAAGCGCAGTTACCACAATTGATTTAATATTATATATTACATATCTGATTAATCTGATTCATCTGCGGCTAACAGATCTTCATTATTTCCCCATTAGTCAGCTCAGTCAACGAACTTGAATTCGAATTTGGTTAGCACAAAAACCAGGAAGTACTACCAGAGTGAGATCGTCAAGGAGTTGATTAATGCGAGTGCGAAAGCACATTTTAAACCCAGCTTAATTCAATTAGCTTGCATTAACCAGCACAAAGTACCGTTAATAAAAGAACAAAAGCTGCAACAAGAGCAGCGCACCGCAGCAGCCAATGAGCAATGACCAATGACCAAGTGAAACAAAGAAAAAGCAAACACAACAACAAAAAAGTACAAAACTTCACAAACGCATACGCACGCACACAACTGCAGGCGCCGGGAGAGCACGGAAGCTCTCGCAACAATGGGCTCGTGTCAATAGAAACAACAACAACAAGAGGAGAAGAGTAGAAGAGTAGAAGCAGCAGCCGCAGCAGCAGATTGTCATGACAGGCGCAAAGTGCAACGCGTAGCAGCGAGAAAAAAAAAAAGACGGCAAAACAACAATGAAACTGTTGAGTCTCTGTGCTCTCACACCTCACGCGCTCGCTCTCTTCCTCGTTTACGCTGTCTACCTGCACTCGCTCTTCGCAGCTCTGCCCATCCCCTCTTCTTTTTTGCTGCAAGTCCAGTGCTTTTAATAACTAACTTTGCTTTAAAAACTTTTTCACTTGGCGCCAGTGTTGATTAATGACGCGCATATGCAACAAATTTGCATATCATTTTAAATGCAATTAAAACAGCCATTAAAATCGATAGTCTGTGCAAAATACTTGCGTGTAGAGAAAGTTGTGCGCTGCTTTTAAAATGGGAAATCGGCATTTTAAATGTTTATCTAATGATAACAAATTCGTTCTTTGACCTTTATTATTTGGAAAATTCTTTTTGTTTAGATTCAAAATATTTTTAAACATTTTGAGCACGCAGTAATTAAAATGTATATATTTGTTGAGTTTTTATTTATTTTATCATTTTAATATGCATAACATTTAAAATGGAATAGATTTGTTAAATATAAAACTCTTAAACCTTAAAAAAAAAAAAAAAAAACAATTGATTTGCATCACAAAATTTTGACTGCAAGTAAATGAATTCTTTATTCAAATTGTATGCAAGAAATTAAAAACATGTCAAACTTTGCTGCATTTTAAAAGTAATAAATATTCCAATTAAGCTACGTTGACTGAAAACCGTAAAAAAAAAAACTTTTTATTTTTTTTTTTAGATTTTTGAGTTGTGTTTTCGTTTCGTTTCATTTCGTGTTCGCCTGCAGGTTTCATTATGACGTTTCGTGTTTACGCTTCTGATTTGCATGCAACAACAAGAACAGACCGGAATGTGCATGTCAGCTCGACAACAATAAACGTTGTTTATTCCAGTTAAAACAGATATAGATACCTGTATACATATCATATATATATAGGTGTATGGGTTTTTTTTTTTTGCATGAGTTGAAACAATTTTGTTAATTGTGCTGCTGTTGAAGTGTGACGATTTTCCCATGCCCAGTGTTGTAAGACACGTCAATAAGTTGACGAGGCGTATACACAATCAGTCAGACACTTGTTCTCTAAAGGGTTATAGATAATTAATTTTAATTATAATGGCATATATTCACCTCACGAGTGAGAAGCGCACCCTGTATTTGTGTTCAATGTCACTGCAAATTGAACTCAATTAAATGATTATTTAACTATAGTATTGCTTTTAACCCGCTCCCACTTGGCCATTAGATTCCGCCTTTAAATTGCAACTGATTTTCCCCCTGCAATCTGAAAGGTCTGGATCTAAAATTAACCTTTATTTGCCAGGGTTGTTATTTATAATCGTATATGTTGAACAAATGCCAGGATAGGTCAGTTTGTGGTGGGGGCTTTATCGATTTTCATGGCGCCAGATAAGATTAGATATCTAGGGAAAATAAAAAACAGAGAGTTACAGCTCATATTACCAACTCTTGTGCCAATTTGTCGTGCTCTCATATAAATTCCAAGAATTCCTCAGTATTTTATATACGAAACGGATGTGTAAATATTTGATTTAACTAAATGAAAAACTTGTGCAATTTTTTAGTCGAGTTGTTGAGGCTGTTGCCAAAAAGGCAAAGGCCAAAATGGATGGGTAAACAACTCAACTCGGTCTCTGTTAAGGGAGTGGGGCTGCTGTTGTTTTCACACTTGTTTTCTACTCAAAAAAGAGGAAATAAATTAAGTAAAAATATTCAATAGGCAAATTGCTTCGAAATCTGAATCAAATCGACCTTTCCTATTATTTAATAGCCCTTAGTAGATTTTCTGCTCTATTTTTAGTCTGTCTGCTGTGGATAAGCAGTCTGACAGTCAATCAATACATCAATCTGTCAATTCAGCATTGTTAATATCTAAGTCAGACGCGGTTTATTTTGGCATTCCCAATAATTTGGCTTTAAGCGAGTTTATTTACTAGTTTTCTAACGTTAAAATAAAGTTAAATGACATAAAAGTGCTTGAGTAACTGAATAATTCGAATTTAAGTATATTATACTCAAGGTTTAATCAACTTTAAGCTTACTTTTTTAGGAAATCAAGCTTTAATCAACTTTTAGATTAATCCAAACAACTAGCTAACAGAATGGACAAATAACTGCTTCAGAATTGCGAAGCTTTACTCAATCTTTCGAATACTTCAAACTTAAAGCAGTCCTGAGCTTTAATTAGCTAGAGCTTATAACAATTTCTCCCTTAGAAAAAGTAAAGGATTAAAACTGAGCGCTCACTGTGACAAACGATTCTATTGAAGCCAAGGATAATACCTTTTTTTCTTCAAAAAGACCTCGTCAAAAAGGCAACAAATCCCCGAAGAGACAACAAAAAGTATGCAAATTAAAATTGCACACACTTTCGCAGCATATTTTAAATTAAAATTAATAATTCGCTGGCCACATTTAATTCATTAGGCATTTTGAGTGTCCGGAATTTGTCCACTTTTCACACTTTCCAAGCAGGAGCAGGAAATCTTCTTGGGACTTAGAGTTTGCTTACATTTCGCCCACTTTATAATAAGTATGAATAATAATCATAAATATGAAGGCAGAACCCTTTGGGCTTTTGGCTTTGTCTTTGGCTTCGGCTCTGGGCCGGGTTAACTGGCTGGCTGTCTGGGTTGTGGCTTAAAGGCAATTATGGGCAAGGGCAAGAACGATTTAGGCCCCATGGTCAGACAGCAAAGCTTTGGCACCCACACGTGCCTGAATAAATTCCACACCAAAGCCCACACAGCATCCACTATGACTCGGCTGCAGCAGGAGAAGCAGAATAAAAAGCAGACTAAGAAGGAGGCAAAACTTTTGCCATAAAATGCTGTAGAGATCCCCCTTCCCCCCAACACAGCTCTCTTCACTCTTCCTCACCCCTTTCACTTCGTTTTGCCTAGCAACTGTTGTGTTGGCTGCGTCGCAATAAGTTTTTATATATTTCGTTGTTTGTCGCTATTTTCCTGTGCTCTCTTGTTCTTAACGAGCATTGTTGTTGTTGCGTTTTGTTTTTGTTGGCTGCGAGTATTTAACATATTTTTTTCTTGCTCTTCTTCTTGTTGTGCTGTTGTTTTTATAAGCTTGAAAATGTTGTCAAGGATTCCGTCGAGAACGATGCTGTGTATTTATAACCCAGTTTGAAGAGTTTTTATGGCATGCATACCCTGTAAAAAGAGCTGAAGCAAATGGAATTATAGTTATGTTAATATTAAACTTTTTATATATAGAAAATTTTATTGTTTACCTAAGCTTTTGCTTACAGGGTATGCAACTAGTCCACCTGTGCATGCTAAGACAATTTACATTAACATTTTTGCTAAGATATTTCCACTAGCAAGGTCACTTGGCGCATTCCCTGTAATTATAATATGAGCGTAGGTCAAGGACACTTTAATATGCCCATAAAATGGCTAAATGTAAACAATAAACAACAGGTTTAAACTAAAATGCCTAGAAGTTATAGCATCCACATACGATCCACATGCATTCCACACTAAATTTCTACTCTCTGCTCTCTTTGCAGCACCACGAACAAAATATAAAAAGACTGAGAATTACGCACCACACAGAATTTAGATAAAAGAAAAGAAGAATAAGAGGAAGAAGTAGCAGAAGAAAACACTTCAAAGATGTCATCACGTTCCAAAGAGAGAGTAGTCACCGCATTTCGCAAAATCTTCCACAAGTCCAGCAATAATAATAATAATAACAACAATAACCATAGCAACACCCACAATAACAACAACAATAATAATAACAACAACAACGATAGAAGCTGCGATAAAGTCGACAACGCCGAGCACAGCACAAGCAGCAGCAACAACAACAACAATAACAGCTTTGAAGCTGCAGCTGCGTCGACAGCAGCAGGCGCAGCAGCTAACGACGCCGCAGCAGCAGCGGCGGGAGCAGCGCAGCCAAGCTCTAAGAATGCCGTTGTACGCGTCGCTGCCGAACAGGCTGTGTGCGATTCACCAGGCAAACGACGCCGCCAGGATCACAAGTGAGTAGAGAGTGTACAAAAATTAATTTATTAGCTAATAAAATATTAAATTTAGTTACGTTTATTAAAAAAAATGCTATGCTTTCTGCCGTTTTCCAGAGTGGCACCGTCAAATGGACGTCCGTTGGTGACAGCCCCCGATCAGACCATAAGATCGCGTCGCCTGATGAAGGAATACCGTGAAATGGAACGCCTGCAAAGCAAGAACGATGCCGTCTTTACAGTAATATTAATTACCACTTAATTAATAAAAAGTAATTACTAAAAAAAATAATTACAGGTGGATCTGGTGAACGACAGTCTGTTTGAGTGGCACGTGCGATTGCATGTTATTGATCCGGATTCACCGTTAGCCCGCGACATGCTTGAGATGGGCGTAACGGCCATTTTGTTGCATTTGAGTTTTCCCGACAATTTTCCCTTTGCACCGCCCTTCATGCGTGTGGTGGAGCCACGCATCGAGAAGGGCTACGTGATGGAGGGTGGTGCCATCTGTATGGAGCTGCTGACTCCCAGGGGCTGGGCCAGTGCCTACACTGTGGAGGCGGTCATTATGCAGTTTGCAGCCAGTGTTGTAAAGGGCCAGGGTCGCATAGCGCGCAAACCGAAAAGTACAAAGGAGTTTAGCCGGTGAGTGAGCAAAGTTTTAGCTACTTTTTGGCTAGTTTTTTACTCTACTTTTTACAGCCGCCAAGCGGAGGAGTCGTTCCGTTCGCTGGTGAAAACACACGAGAAATATGGCTGGGTTACGCCAGCCCTGGCTGATGGTTAATCAAAATCGATGCAGTCCCGCCGCTCAGAGCAGCTCTTTGCGTTTGCCAACATAGTCAACTCAAAACTATAAATACAAATCGATTTCCATTTACATAAAAAAAGAAAAAGAAAAAGAAAACGCCGCTCATTAATATATATATTTACTACAAAATAGTTGTAGGTTGCTTTTTCCTGAATACTCTGATTTGATTTATCCTTAAATGTAGTCAAGGTAATACTTATGTAAACGATTTCAATTTTCGCAAATGAAAACCATCCAAAAAGTGTGAGGGAAGAGTTAAAACCGGCGTCAACTAACAAAAGAAACTTAGCTTAAAATGTAATTTAGCTGTAGTCATCAATGGAAATTACGCAAACAAAAAAGCAGATAAAAATCAACAAAAAACAAAATTAATTAATACGAGTATTATGTAATAAATTCAGTAAGTCCGAAACTATTTAAGTTCCATACACACCCACACATATTTAATATATTTATTTAAAATTTAGATTAGTTTATTTGCAAAACTAAAAACATATTCAAACTGTGTTATTATAAATTCGTTGTGATTTTTGTGTTATGTTAAACGAATCGAATTACAACTCCAACTTACATAACAAATATATATGTATGTATAATAATAATTTTTCTTAAGTTTCGCATATAGTCAATAAATACAATATATTTCTCTGTGTGTCTCTGCATTGCATTTTCAATTCCCGACTTTTTCTTCTACTAACACGCGTAGTTTTGAATTGCGCGCGCTAACAGTGTTGCACAGCGTCACAGTAAACGGCCATTGTGGTCAAGCATAGCAGTGCGACTCTACAGCGGCCGTCGATTAAATTCTCGCCACGCGTTTTGGCAACAAGCGTTTTACAGCAGAAACGCTTGCACTTCCATTTTGGCAGTTTATTGTGGATCAATTTAATACTTAAATTAAAGTAAGTATTCATTGCGTTTAGTTTGGCAGCGTTGTTTAATTGAATGCTTGCGCTGCTTTTGATCGAAAGTCTGAACGTGCCAGGGCAACGTGCAGCGGTCGCTTTCCAACACTAGGAAAAAACTAAAACGGGCTGCAGAAAATTTATAATCACAGGACATAACTTTGTAAGTAAATTAAAGCATTTAGATAAGTTGCACTACCATGTAAGTTGTATTAAAAGCTACCGCAAACTGTTGCACTACTAAATTCTGCACAATTTGCCTGCGCTGAGTGTAAATAAGCGGCAGAAAATGACAGTAACAGCGCACGCAGTTTGGCTGGCACCAAGAAAAAAATGATTGACTGAGAGAGACGGTGACGCCAACGGCAGCAGCGGCAGCGTCGACAGCGGCGCAGCTACATCAGAGCAAACTGCAGATTTGGCGGCTGTCGTCTGCATGAGAATGTTTGCTATGAAATGCTAACTGGGGAGCTGCAAATAAACTGCGCCACATGCATAGTATTGAGCGCTGGCTGCCCAAATGAACTGAACGAACCCAAAACACACAAAAAAAAAAAAAACTGAACCAGCGCCAGCTGAGCGCGCGTGTGTGTGAGCGAGCCAGAACAGCAATGTATGTGCGCTGTTCTTGTCGTGTTGTTGTTGTTTTTATTGTGAGCTGTATGTGTGTGTGAGTTGACAGGCAGCGACAGAGGTAGAGCACTAGCAACAACAACTGCAAACCCACAAAAGCATAAAAATACCCACATAGGCATAGTGAAAAGAAAAGCAAAAAGAAATAATAGTAAAACACAACGTTTATTTATAGAAAAACACACGAAATCAATGGATACAAACGCAGCCAGCAGCGGCAGCAATGGCAGCAACGATGAGCCAGGCAGCAAGACGCCAGCAGAGGCAGAGACAACAGCGTCTGTGCCAATGGACACCCTAGAGCCACCTAGCGGCAGTTCCAAGACACTAAAGCGTTGCCTCAGCGTACCCATCATACGCACGCTGCCGGGCAAACCGACGCCCACGCCGACACCGATGACAACACGCGCCGCCGCAGCGGCTGCAGCTGCGGCCCGGGAGCATGAGCAGACACCAAAGAAGAAGGAGCAACAGCAACCACAACAACAACCCCCACCACAACATCAACTGCGCTGTGATACAAGCAATTGCTTCGGCAAGAATATACACATAAGATCACAGCCAAACTCACGGGAAGTTTCTCCCGCTCCCATGTTCAATCCGTTTACGCCACGTGCGCGTCGCTACTCCGCCAGCTACAGTCCCGGCTTGGGTGGTGCCGTTGGCGCTGCTGGGTCCGCTGTGGGCTCCCCGCTCTGCCTCACTCCACGCGTCTCGCAGCTGCGTCAGGAGGAGTGTGCGGATTTGAACAGTCGCGAGCAGAATCACGAGCGTGAAGTGCATCGGGAGATACAAATCTCACAGAGCTGGGAGGATCTCACATTGGTTGCCGAGAACTGGTCCTGCAAATCGGATGAGTTCTCCAATCCAGTGCAGATGGTTCTGCCGCCACTTCAGGTCGGGAGCAGCAATAGCACCAGCTGCTCCAGTCCCAGTCCCACCAATAATCGCGCGGGCATTCGTCTGCCCTATTCACCTTCCCCGACGCGACGCACGTTTACCTCGCGGCGATCCATGTCGCCGATTGCCATGCGTCCCTCGTCGTTGGGTCCTGTGAAGCGCAAGTTCGAGCTCGATGACAATAATCCCGGCGCCAGTAACTGGAGCGTCTACTCCCCACCGCCGCTCAAGAAGATCTTTACAGATAGGTGAGTGATAAATATAAGACGGAACCAGTAGGATGGGTTAATTTTCGCTTAGGGATTGGGGACTTTTCATAAAGCTACCATAGGAACTATCGGCTAAAATAGATTACAGGGTCTTCCTTTGAAATCTCTGATATATCAAGTCCTCATGTATTGCTTTCTTGCCTCTTGCAGTCGCGGCTCCTCGCCCGTGTGCCAATCGCCGTCGTCAGTGTGTCCCAGTCCCGACTCGGGCACCTACGATGGACGCATAACACCCAAGTTGTTTATATCGAAGCTCTGCACCAATAACAATGGTTCCGGCAACAACAACAACAGCAGCAGCAGCGGCTGCCCCTCGCCAGTATCGGCCTCGCCGAGCAGCGTGTTAACCGGCAACGGTTTGGATGCCATGTGTCTGGCGGGAAATAGTCAGAGCCAGAGCATCGATGAGGGCATTTCGATACCGGAGAGTGAGACGAACACTTGTCGCAGTCGCACCTCCTCCATATTGTCGACGGCTTCGTCACTGGGTGGTCCCCAGTTGCTGGTTAACGATATGGTTGATGATGCCACATTGATGGATGATGCCAAGAGTGAGACATCATCCATTGGCGGTTGTTCCACCATCAGCATTGAATCCTCCTCCTGCGACAGTGGCGCCCGTACGGCAGCCACATTCCTCAATCGTCTTGCCGTCGATGATGGCGCCGCCTCACCGTTGGCCCAGAAGAGTTTCTACATCAATAAACAGGGATTCTCGGGGGCCAAGAAGTTCATTGTGAACCACGAGAAGCTCGGCACGTCGTTGGACACGAGCAGCAAGCCAAATAAATTGGATGTGCAGCAAAAGCTTTAAGTGATCTAGTGATCACATTGTACCATAGATAATAACATATATATATTCAGCTCCAATCTGCTGTTAACCGGATAATTATAGACGTAGTTCTTATGATTGCACCACTTCAATTCAAATCCAAAAGATTCAAATCAAATGTAATCCAATTCAAGCGTTACTTTAATCCAGCACCCACCCAATGTCCCGAGCTTCAATCAGTTCGTCCTAGTTCGTAAGTCTCGTTTGTAAATAGTTTAGTTGTTTCTTTATATAGAGTTTTGCATATCAACATTAACTTCTATCCTTCATTCCTGCACCCCCCAAAATTCGCCAATTCTCTCTCTATATATTCTTTTTTTTTTAATTTGTTTATCGATCTATTTTTGTGTAAATGTCCCAAATTGAGTCGACGATCGATATAAATTCTTATGAGGGATTAATCACCAATTTTATGTAGTCTATATAGCTCTATTTACACGGTACACTTAGTTCTTAGACCGCTTAGATATATAGTACCAATCCAACTTTGCCAAATATGTTTCTTACATATATACTTCTATATATAGATATACATGTACTTTATGCCACGTTTTCAGTGCGTTCGATTTATGGAAACAAAAGAAGATAAACAATATTGGATATCTGCGTATATCCCCAGAAAAATAACTGAATACTTTGCCCCAAAAAGAAAGAAATCCAACTGTGCATCGTATGCGAATTTAACAAGAAACAAGAAAAATTTAGCTTCAAAAAATGTATTTTTTTTTTAGAATGAATGCGAAAATACATGCGTAATCAAAAATGTTTTTTTCAATAGATTATATGACAAGTGTGTGTTATTTTTAATCTATTTAAAAGTCAATTTTGGCCAAGTTTTATGGGATTATCTTATCTGAAAGGCTATAGGTGATAGACGTACCAATTTTGGTAAAAGTACTGAAAATAGATCAGAATTTTAGGTCTTTTTGTACTTAAAATTTATTAAATTGGGAAGCAAAAGCTTTGAAAATGAGTCTGAAAGTGTCACAAGGGATTAAGTCACGGCAAAGTTTGTTTTAATGACGTCACAGAGTTCCTATAGGACGTAAGCGGATCATGTTCAGGAATTGGGCACAAAACAGTCGAGGAACTCAGCTGTAGAGCTGTAGAATTATGGCCAAAAAGGGGATTGCTCTAAGCTTTGCTACCTAAGTCTCCGATCTGAACAATATATAGCAAAAATGAATATATTCTTTAAGAGATCGTGATTTCATGATTTCCACAAGCCTTAAACGATTGAGTACGGCACAAAGCAAAAGTTCGAACACCTGGCCTGGGAGCGCCGAGCATTGCTCTGCCTTCTCTACAGTGGTGGAGAAGGGGGTACAGGTAAGGTAGACAGACAGACACTCAGCTCGTACTTGCATACACATAAGATTCCCAGCCTGGCTGAGTGGGCGTTGAAACTAAAACAAGTTTCATAGTCGATTTTAGTAGTTGCAGTCACGATCGCAACGAGTGTAGGGGCTCTGGGGGTAAAGAGAAAGAACAAGAGGCAAGGCGAGTTGCTCCGATATGGTGTGATATGGCATTTGGCATACACTGCATACTACAGTAATCAGTTTAGATTCCATCCACCCACATTAAATGCATACAAATGAGCAATTGGCAGAGTCCCCCCGTTTTGTGCTGTATGTGTTGCCCAACACTGACTGGCAAGGCTGACGCAGCTACGCTAGGCACGCAGCTTTTGCTGTCAACGCCAACGTCGACGTCAGCGCTCAAACAATAAAACGAACGTATGCATATACATACATACATACACACAGTCAGCTCAACACAGCAACAACAATAAACGAAGCAAAAAAGGAAAAAGATCAACAAGCAACCGTTGTGCACGGAGCTTACGCTGCTCGGCAGCAGCTTCTGCTAAAGTTGTTGTTGTTGTTGTTGTTGCTATTACTGCTTTTGCTATTTGCTGCTGCTGCTTTTGGTGTTGTTTTTGTTGTTGTTGTTGTTGGGACCACGACGATTCGCTTCGCTTCGATCGTGCTTTAATGGAGCTTGCCTTCGTCTTTCGCCCCGCACTCTTCGGCTCTGTCGTCGTCTGCTGCTTCAGTGCTCTGCTCCTCTGCTTCGCTGCTCGAAGTAATCTTGAAAATCGTGAGTCGAGTCGAGTTGAGTTGAGTTTCGCGCTCGTTGGTTTCTTCATTTATTTTTTTTTCTGCTTCTTCTTTTTGCTCTCACTTGTAACTGTGTTGCTGCTGCTGTTGTTGTTGTCTTTTGGTTTGCCCTGCGCATTTTCTTTGTTTTTCGTTTTGGTGCCTGAAGAAAAATCAAGTTAACAGCCAACGCACGCAACGGTACAGAGTGTGGGCAGCGGGCAGGCACAGCGTCAGAGGCAGCGACGGCGACAGTGGCAGCGAGGAGCAGCTTGCCGGGTCGCTCCATGTTCGTTTCGTTTTTCTTTTTCTTTTTCTTTCGCTTTTATTTTTTTTTTGTTTCTGTGGTTCAATATGCGCGTGCATTAAAAATAAAAAGCCTGGAGCGCAGACGTCAGCGCCAACGTCGACGTCAACGTCAACTTCGCTGCTTTGTTGCTTTTGTATAGCGGTGTGTGCTATGTGTTGTTGTTGCTTCGCTTCGCTGATTCAGACTGCGCAGCGGCAGACGGCAGTGACTGCGAACTGCGCGCCGACTGCAAACTCGACTTTTGGCGTTTGTCGAGGTTGCTGAGCCCGGGCGAACGAGCCGCGAATCCAGTTTCTTCTTCACTCGGCCTCGGCTAACAACGCGAAACGGCCACGGCAAAAGCAATAACAAAAAAAACGCAAACGTTAAAAAAGAGAGAAGCAAATCAGTTAAGTCGATTGCTTTGTTTTTTCCGCGAATTATTTTTGGCGATTGTGGATGTACTGCGGCAAGGTTGGTTGTGATTGCTGTTCATTGCGCAAGGATGCAAATGTGACAGTTGCAATTAGCTTAACAAGCGTAGCATATGCACAGGCGCACAAGCAAAAGCTCTCTCTTACGCTCTCTTCTTGCTTGACTCTCTTTTCATTGTTAGAGCATGGAGCTTGCGTCTGCTGGCTGCGCTGACTGCTGCAGCGACTGCGTTCCCGCTGCTGGCGTTGCTTGTTGCGACGCTGCCTGCTGTGAAGCGAGTTGCCAGCTGCTGCCGCCAGATGCCGCCATCAGCTATGAATACCATGAGCCAGAGGAGAATTTTGTTTCGATAGATGATGCCAAGATTAAGAGCTTGCTGCTCAAGATTGGCCAACAGCAGCAGGAACTGCAGCGTCAGCAGCAACAGCAAAAGCAACAACAGCAAAGACAACAACAACAACAAGAGCAACTGCAGATTATTGAGCTTTTGGATGATGATGAGGCGGAAATTACGGAACAGTCACGTAGCTTGAAGAAAGTAATGCGTTCTTCACCTGATATACAACTGATACCCAAGCCCATGGAGCCACAACGCATTGTGGCTCAAATAGAGCTGAGTGACAGCGAAGCGGAGCAGGAGGAAGCAAAGACCAGAGACTTACCCTTAACCGCTGTTAGCTGTGAACTGACTGAATCCACACCGATTATAGTGCTGCAGTCGGATGACGATGATCAGTTGTTGGTAGAACAACAGCCCACAGCGAAGTTGGGCAACAAAAAGCGACCCACGAGGCCGTATATAAAGCGTCGTGGGCGTCACTTCTATCAGTGCCAGGCGTGTGGCAAGAAGGTTCAATCCAACTACAATCTGAGGCGCCACATGATGATACACACAGGTGAGTTAGAGTGGGGAGAATAGGGGTGTGTAGGAGAGTTAGAAGAGGGAACGGGTTGATTCAGCTCCAGTTGCTCAAGAGGCGTGTCTCGACACACGAATTTTAACTCTATCTTAAGCAATAATCTTTTAAAACGAATTTACCTGAGTTATATATATATATATCTTATATATACGACTAACTGAATACTCTTACGAGAAATTCAAGCTGTAGGGCTGGGTCTGAACTAGTTTAGGACTTACGGTATGAGCTTCGTGAGCTTTTAAAGCTTGTCTTAGAAGCCTACTCCAAATCATCTTGAGCTTTTTAAATATATCCGAAAGTGAAGGTCTTATGCTACCGATCTTGCCTTAATATATGTAGCGAAGAAACGTTCTATAAGTTCCACAGCAAGTCCTTTCCTTAGACGCTTTTTGAAGCCCCAAAAACTCCTTTCAAACTTTTTTCTTCACAGGAGAGCGTCCCTTTCCTTGTGATTTGTGCGATCGTCGCTTTCGCGAGTTCAGTGACCTCAAGAAGCATCGACGACGTCACATGCACGATCCACGCTATATCTGCATGATCTGCAGGCTCTGTCCGCCCATGGAGCAGGACTCCACGCGCTGTGTGGAATGCGAGGGCAAGAATCTGCTGCTTAATCCGCAGGACTGCGACGAGAGGACTGAAAAGGAGAAAGAGGACATGCAGCAGGAGCTGGAGGAAGGTCAGGAGCAGCAGCAGGATGAGGATACAGATCAAGAACTCGAAGCGGAGGAGGAGACCGAGGTGCAGGAAGTAGTTATGTCACCGCCAGTGGCGCCACCGCCTGCTCCTTCACCGCCCATTTTGCTGGTGACTTTGGTTCCTCCGCTTATCACGCCCCCACAGCCAGTACTCCCGCCACTTGTGATACCCGCACCGCCTTCACGCCCACCTATGCCACGCAGCTGCAGCAGCGCCAACTCTTCCTCCTCGCTAAGCAACGATGGAATGCCTAGACTCAAGGCCAAGACCAATCGCAGTCGTCGCTCCTATCCCTGCCCCCTGTGCCATCGTCCCTTTGGCACACGACACAATCTCAAGCGTCACTACATGATCCACACCGGGGAGAAGCCCTTTAGCTGCAGCAAGTGCCGCAAACCCTTCCGCGAGTGCTCCACCCTCAAGAAGCATATGGTCACCCATGTGCGTGATCGCTGGTACAAGTGTTTGCGTTGTCCCGCCAAATTCCAGGACTACTTGCATTACACGGAGCACAAGGATAGCCACGGCGCGGATTTACCGCTGGAGACGGACTCAATAACTGTGCAGCGTTTGCGTTCCTCTGAGAGCGAAGACGGAGACAGCTCTCTGGAGGATTGGCTGGAGTGTTGCGAGTGCCAGCGGCGTTTTACTCAACTGGACGCATACACGGCGCATCTCAAGCAGCACGACTTGGAGCTGTACGGCATGAGTGTCGACGATGTGGACGTCGAGGAACAGGAAACGGAGGTGGATGTGGCTTAGCTAAGGCACTGATTGAGCGTGTCAAACATTCCAGGCAACAAACTGTGGAGCAGTTTGAACAGAACGAACAGGTTTCATTTTAGGATTCCATCCAGGACTTAAGTTTCCTAAGGAAAACGTAATTAACATCCTACAGAAGTTCTTTAAAAAGATCCTATAAACATCCTGAAAAAGTACCTATAGAAATATTCTAAAAGATTGTATAGAAACCCTTAAAAAAGATCCTAAAGATATCCTCTGAAAGTTCCTACAGAAGTCCTGAAATAGATCCTATAGAAACCCCGCAAAAAATCCTACTGAAGTTCTCAAAAGGATCTTTCAAGAATCCTTAAAAAGCTCCTATATAAAACTTAGTTTTCTTGATGAACCCCCCAAAAAGACTTAACCCTTTATATGGCATAAAGACCAATTTTGACGCGGTTTTTTTTATTATATAGAAGAGTTAAAATAAAAAATATACTTTTCTTTCATTTTCTTAAATTTTTGATTTTTAACGCTTTTATGAAGGATAAAGGATATTTTGGACAAACCTGCAACATGACGATACACAAGAACTACTCGCAATGCAGAACAGTAAACACAAAAATTTGATTACACACACATTATAGTTATTGTTACCTTTGCTATGAACTTACTTTGTTTTTCAAATAAAAAAATATCTTTATAAAAAAAATTTGTAATTTCAAAATTGGTGTAGATACATTTGCCCGTTTCACAAAATTGGCGGAAAATCACTAAATTTGTATTGCAAAACTCAATGAGTAGTGTAACCAACTACAAAATTCAAAGAAACTTATATTTCTCCTCAACATCCAAAATAAACAAGCCACTTTCATGCCATTCATTGCGAAATAATTTCATTTAAACGGTATGTTGCAGATATGCAACGCGGCCATATAAAGGGTTAAAATACCTTTAAGATTTATAGTTTCTCCTATAAAAATGCTTAAAAAAGATTCTACACTTTAAGGACCTAAATTTCCTACTAAAATCCCAAAAGCTCCTACATCACTAGACTTAAATACAAAGCAATAAATTGTATTATGTTACCTTTAAGTATAAAACTCTTCCCCTGACTGATCAAAGTGCAGTGCAAAGCTTAAGCCTATCGGCGATATCGAGTTTAAGTCCCTTAAGTCCTCAGACCCCAAAAGTCTTAACGCTTAGTTCTATGATTAATATAAATACAAGTATATTTTATAAACGTATTAAGTGCACAAGAGTTGTTTAAAAAACGTGTTAAATATACATAAAAAATTCATTTCAAAAACAACAACATATCGCATAATTTCAGTACAATCAATTGAGCAGCTTTAAATAGGTTTAAATAGTTCTAAATAGCTCAACAACTGTACAGTGAATTAAGCCCACTGAGTGCTGTTCAAATTGGACTAAACTAGAAGCTTTAACTAGGCATAAATAGAAGCAAGCGTAAGAAAAAATGACTAAAGGAAGCGCTTTGAGTTGTGGTCAACAAACGAGAGAATTCACCAGTAATAAAACCCCCTATTTATATATCCAATAAAACGGGTTTGGTTTCCTTGGCACATTTGAAGACCGAACGCATCATTTTGAGGAAACCCGTGTCCTTGGGCTTCTCCAGGCCACGCTGCACGCGATTCTTCATGACCGAAATGAATTCCTTGTTGCTCAGCTGATTGTCATCTAAAATAGGAAGTAGAAACAGTTTATAAGAAGACCTAAAACATGGCTTAGTACAAGTACTAACTGTTCTCATCGAATATGGTAAAGACGACATCTACTACGTGATCGGAGAGATTAACAACAGCCACAGTTTTGGCCACATGTTGCAGCGTTTGCTGATCAATCGAAGCACCCGCAATGTGATAGAAAGTCAGCGCAGTGTCCACATCATTAATGTTGTTCAGAAAGTGAAAGAAGTCGAGGTAATCCTGCTTGGATATACCCGTGCCGTGATCACGAAAACGTCGCTTAACTCGCTTGAGTTTCTTCTGCTTCTTCTTGGACGGATAACCCGCATAGGCCAAGAGCAGCTCAGCAAAATCCGCTTCAGTTATTTTACCCTCCTCATTGGGTTCCTTGCGTTCAAATTCCAGGGAGAGTATTTCCCGTTGCAGTTGCTCCTGGAAGTCCAGAAACTTTTCTATGGTCAGCTTTTCGTCCATGTTGGGTCCAAAAAAGTACGTAATCAAAGCCGAATTAACGCCCTAAGTAAGTTATAAGAAAATCTACTTTAAATCGAATCAGATACGATATATAATGCATATAAATGAGAGACGTGCTGTGGTTTAGTGCAATTATTCAAATGATAGCAGAGTTTTGGGTGAGTTTTGTGGTGGGTGTTAGGTTAAAAGCGTTTTTTTTTTTTGGTTTTGTTGGTTATACACAAAAGTACCTTCAAGGACTGTTTTAGTAGTCAACAAAAAGGAAGTGAAGTATTTTTTATATACACAGTTACGACACGCGTTTACAACAGAGGAATGAAGCCAAGAGTAATACATATATAGAGAATATACAAATATACAGATATTAAACATGATTTAGTACAAAACTCTCTCTTAAATTAGTTAGTATAGATTGGATTACTTTTTCAGAGAGAGCTCAGGTTCATTGACACCTGTTTTACCTTGAAAGTATTGCCAGTATTGGCATGATCGCGATGACGTGTGCCGATGCTTGTCTGCTGACGCACCAGAGTTGCCACCATCTCAAATTCCTCGCAATCCACATCGCCATCGCCGTTTAAATCGAACATGCGGAAAGCAATCTCAAAGTGCCGACGAGAAACTGGAAGATTAAAGAGAATTTAAGGTTTTAAATGGGCTGTAAAAATTTTAAACTGCTTAAAAGTTGTATATTTTGGTAGTAAGACTTACTGGACAACACTGTAAGCAGAAATATGTAGTCTGAGAAGGTAATAAGTCCATAGGAACCAAGTTTATAGAAAATGCTGTTCTTCTCCAGTTGAAGATTGAGTTGCTCTCCCACCGACTGCAAAGAGAGTAGTTAGAAAACTGGTAATAAGTATAAGTACAGGGTATTTATTTGTTTATATAAATTGTATAATAATAAACTAAATTCCATTTTAAACTCAATCGATTTTTGACACCAGCATATTTTCTTCAATATTTCCCGCATTTCAAAATTATGTGTATAAGGTCGAGTTGAAAACAGAGTCTAATGTTATTAAAACATAAAACTACTCACCTTGGGATCATAGCGACGATACTGATCCAAGCCCAAACCTAGAAAGACAAAAATAAATTTATCTTAGCTGCAAAAAGTGTTAGTTTGTTAGTTTCCAACTATCGGCAAATGGGAATGATTTGGAGAAGAGGACAGTATAGTACTACAGACCACATACCATCTGGTTGCTTCATGCCTGGCGTCATGCTAGTCAAAAAATCGGTCGGTGTCATGTAGACCTCGTGTCGATCATCGGCGATTGGCACTTGGATGGTGGCAAAATAGCGAAATACTTTATCTGGCGTTGAGAATTGCCTGATGCGATTCTCATACTCAATGATCTAAGCGAAGGCAGTTTGGAACAAACAGTTACTTCAATTACTTGTCAAAAATTAAGTTAAGCATTTTGAAAACTCAGGCAGTGAAACAAAAGTTGAGAGAATTAAAGAAATTAAGGCAAAAATGTGATACGCAGTTAATGAGCAGGAGTTTGGTATACTCGTGTTAGTATTTACAGGGTATAAACTAAGTCTATATAACTAAATTACCATCTGGCTGCTTCATGCCCGGATAAATGGAGCGTAAAAAGTCCTCGGGTGTCATGCAAACAATTGTCTGTGTTGCATCCGTTAAACGCACCGTGGCAAAATATCGAAAGATTTTATCGGGTGTCGAGAATTGTCTGATTCGATTTTCATATTCAATAATCTGGTGATTAGATCGTTTGAGGGTGTGTTGTGTGTGTGTTGGTTGTGTGATGGCAACAGAAAATGTGGCAGGCAAACATAAAGAGAAATTATAGACAGAAGAGAAACTTAATTGATTGAAATAAATTAGGTTTATAAAGTAAATTTAAAGATTTACATATTTACACTGAAATAGTATAAGAATTTATATTTTGGTGCAATTTAAACTGCTTGCAAATTTCCCATTATTTCAACATACTTTGCGCTCGCGAAAACCGACTTTTTCCTTGACCTTCTTTCCATCCGTCAAATTGAGACGCGCTTCGTCCTCCTCGTCTGATTCATCGCTGTCGCTATCGGAGCTGCTGTCGCCGTTGACGCCGGCAGCATCAGAGGGACGTTGGCCCGCATCGGCGTCCACTTTCGGTATTAGCAAGCGTTTTACTCTAAAAATAGACGCATTAAATTTATTTTAATTTCTTAGTTACACACACACACACTGCACACTTACTTGCCCCAGTCCAGCACGGAGATAATAAACAAACTCATCACCATTAGGTGAAAATATTTGGTGACTTTGGGTGTCTTCTCTTCGCCATGGCCAAAACGCTTGTGGTCGCGAGTTTGCTGCAATTGCGTTTGATAATTTGTTATTGTTGTTGTTGTTGCCGAGCTCGAGCTTGTTTTGTTGTTGTTTGTCAGGCCTGTGAATGTGCGACAGTTTTGCAAAGTTGGCAGTACGTTGGTACGCCTTGTTAATGCCGCCAGAGCCTGTCGCGTTACCAAAAACCGTAACACAGACATTTTTACAATGTTTTTATTGCCGTTTATTGCGTTTTTCGCACTCTTATTTTATCCATGCATTCGCATTCGCTGATGAACTAGTTAAATATGCTATGAACCAGTGATGCCAGATTCTTCCAAGCTAAAATTGCTAGATTTGGGGGAAAAAGTTGCTAAAAAATGCTACAAATTTTCTGAAAATTGCCAGAAAAATTGCTAAGCCATTAAAATGTTAATTTTCAAAAAAAAAAATACATGTTTATTCAAAGAAACGTAAAAATTAGTACTGACAACACTTAAATTAAAGCAAATTAATCAACTCAATTTAGCTGTGCGCCTATTGAGGATTTTCAATAGGCACAATAAGCACGTGTTGGATCAGTGCAATCCTTACGAATCCCTTGCTTGAACTCTTGAAAATTTTGCTTTTAAATTTTTGGAATTTTGATCGCTTTACCATCACCAAACAAATTAAAAGATTTGTTAAACGCTACAAGTTGTTCATATTATAGAACTACTGAATTAAAAACATGTTCCGATATCTGTGATATCAATCGTAATTTGTACAATCGATGACAAAAAGTTTAGAAAATTCAAAAACTCTGAAGAAAAACATAAAATTTGCATTTTTATAACAAAATTGCTAAAATTGCTAAGAAAAAATAAAAAGTTGCTAGATTTGTTGCTAATAGCATTTTGAAAAGAAAAGTTGCAAATTTTTTCAAAAGTTGCCAGATCTAGCAACTTAATTGCTAAACTGGTAGCACTGCTATGAACGAAACGAGTTCTATTTGACAGCAGCTGTTTTGCAACACTGAGCAGTGACAGCTGTTTTCTCAGCTCACGCAATTATGAGTTTAAAGAATGTAGCTTAAGTGAAAATATACATTTATTATCTATAAAATTTTTAATTAAACGTTGTTTTATTGATGCAGTAAAAGTATTCCATTTTATAACAAACTGATGGGCAGTGTCCATTTTGAGTAACTTTTTTCCAACGATGTGGCAACGCTGTGAGAGAACATAAGCGCCAATACGAAGTTAACGGTTAAAGTGAAAAGTGAAGAAAAGATCAAATTGTGCGAGTTTGAATAATTTGCTGCTCGCTGCAGATTGTGACCGCGGTATACATGATTGCTTTTTATTGCGTGACACCCGCGCGTCATCGTGACACACTTCGGCATATCAATCACTCAACTCAAGACATTGCGCTGCACTTGCACACACACACACAGACACAAACACGTGACGCGTCGCTGTATGGGCGTCTTACAAATTGAAATGCTGATTGCATGCAATGTCCAGCGAGGCACACGATACACACACTCACACACACACACACATACAAGCGGCAAAGGTGAAATTTCATTTTGATTAATGTAACACACGCCTCAATTGGCGCTTGGTGATGTATTTATCGGGCGCTCTTTATTTATTGCACTGCATAACGCTAATAATAATGTTAACTCCGGTTGTTGTGGTGGGCGTGACAGGCGTTAGAATTGGGCAAACGGAAACATTTCGCCTGCCAATTGGCGTACTATTAATGACCAGTACGCTGAGCGCGCAAATTTATTTTGCTCAGCAGCAGCGCTTGATTGATTAATGTTATCGTTATCGATAACAATGGAAAACGCTTAGTTCTTAGTTTAAAAGTTATCGTGCAAAGATTTCTTGTTGGACAATTGAAAGTTTTAATTGGCATCAAGGTCGCTTTGTTGTGATTTTATTTTTTGTTTTTTTTTTTTTTAAGTGGTAATTACGATTGTAGCTGACCAATTGGGACAATTAATTTTGCATTAGTTACGCTCGCATGCGGAGACACCTGGGAAACTCAAAATTCGGATTTATGCACAGATCGCCTGACGCAAACAGAGACAGATACATTTCGACTTGTGTATTTAGCATTTGTGCAAATTAATTTCTCATTAGCTGCGATTTCGCATAATTGGAAATGCAAACGCATTGACTGCGTAACATTGTAAGCCATGTGAGCCATGCGAACCGGAGCAGCGCATTCAAGTTTGTTGACTTGAACGGGTTTTTTTGTTGTTGTATTAACGTCTCATCACAGCACAGGCAGTGCACAGTGGGACGAGGGACAACGGACAGTGGACAGCGCACAAGCGTGGCTTTTATCAGCTGTCGCCTGTTGTATGTGTGCTTGTCTCTGTGTGTGTGTTGTTTGCCTTCATGGCGCATTGCCTGCCGCCTTTAAAGGGCCTGTTAAATCAGCACAATTAATGTCACTTCCTCTGCATTTAATGTCTATGTTTTGTAATCGACTCTGGCGCCAATGCCATGACCACTGCCCATGGAGCTGATCAATTTAAGCCTGCGCTTGGCATTATAACCAGTTTGGAGTCACTTCTAAACGCTAATTTAGGGCGTTGGAAACTTGGCTAATGGAAAATTGTTAGCTAATTGATGCTGGGTAAGTATTAGAAATGAAAACTCACATTTTTTAATATTTTTAACAATTTAAATGAAATAAAGAAAGGTTCTAAAATGTAGTTAGCCAAATTAAACAGATTTCAGCTTTCTTACCACCAATTTGTTGACAATTTCATCTAGAACCAGTTGGGAATTCTAGAGTTTACGTTCAAAGTGATTGTTTTTCTAGCCTTTATTGGTTAAATTTAATTGTCGATCTTCAGCTATAACTTCTAGACTGAGTTCTAGTTTTTTCGCCGAAATATTTATGTGTTTTCGGCTTTCAAACTCCTGTAAATCTAATGGAATCTGCTTTAAATTTTAAATGCTTCAATGAAAGTTATTTTGGGCTTCACCTGCTCCCAGTTTCGTATTATAGATTACAGAAATTCCCAAATAAATCAGCCAATTTCTCTTAGAAGTTTTTTTTCCTTGATTTTTTTTAGTACTTATCCATTAGGTAACAAACATCTGGTAAATTTGATGCCCGATTCCGTGTCGGTTCCTGTCGAAATGTTTATTGGATTTGAGCTTTTTCTTAAGCTGTTTTTGGCAGCAATTTCGATGGCCAAGTGCTGTTAACTTTTATGAGGCACTGTTGTTGTTGGATTCGCTGGCTCATTTGCGTTTTAATTGGCCATTTATCGGATGGTCGCGGCGTCTGTTGAAATGAGTTTTTAGTGGATGCCCAAACAGCTGTTCACACGTTAATGGCCAAGTTCACAATCAAGTGCAAGTCCACGGCAATTGTTAGCCAAGTCAGAATGGCAAACAATGTAATTGGCTGCCTTTTGAAGCGTTTGGGAAGCCTTTGGGAGCCTTTTACAATTAGCTCTGTTCTGCTCTGCCACTGCATTCAGAAGTGTTCGGAGTCCTTTTGTAGTCCTTGAACCTCGGTCACACAAAAGTTCATGATGCCACGCTGGTGCCTATACTAACAGCAGGCAAATGCAATGCAATACGAAGCTGGCAATGGATCCTTTGCCTAGGCAAGCATTTGATTTCCGCCTAGTTGAGCAAATTCACTTTGCCTGCTGGCAAAAGAAGCCCAAACCGAAGCTCAAATGGCATTGAATGGGAGTAAAGTGTGTATACACCCACAAGCACACACATACACCCATATAGTAGCACTCACACACACACACACATACAAATTGGCACACATAATGCGTATGGCTTAAATGACATTTTCGGTTAGCATGTTTTGTGTGGAGCTCGTCAAGAGTTTGCTCCGCAATTGCAGTGCCAAGTCGAAGGATACGCTGAGGGAGAGAGAGAAAAGATAAGAGAGAGAAAGTGAGAGAGAGAGAGAGAGCGACACAGCCAAGTCTCTTTTCGAAACGGCTTTTAATTAATCAAGAGGCAATCCACTTTGGCGTTTGAAAACTTCAGTCAATATGCCATTGCCAATTGCCATGCTGTTAACCCTGGTTCTTAGCCCTCCCTGGTTTTCCCCATAGCTTATCGCAATCTCAACTCAATTCTTTCTATACGCAATTTCCTATTTTTCTCTCCTTTCTCTTTGCACACTTGCAATTTTCTTGTTTTCAGCTCTTTTGTTGCTTTTTCTTTTATGCTTTTTTTGGTCGCTTTTTTTGATTTCGAGTGGCTGCTGTGGGTTATTTGCCAGTGTGTGTGGGTGTGCCTGTGTGTTTGGGTGTGTTTGTGTGTGTGTTACATTTTAATAAAATTGTTTTTTCATGCATTTTCCTTAAAAATTCATTTACATTTCCAGCGGCTGCTTCTAATCCTTTACTTTCTTGCTCATTATGCTTTGAGTTTCATTTCTGTTTACACAAAATATAAACAGACTTACTACTACTTTCGTTATTTGCATAAATTTATGCAATAAATGTTTTTAATTATTTAAATTTTTAACAAATTAAATGAGCAATGCTTAAGTGTTGTTTAAATGATTGGATTCTTAGAGTTTTTTTTAATTGGAGTTTTTCAATGTGATTATTTGGAGTGCTAATATCATAGAGTGTTTATTTAATTAAATGTTTGTTGTGCACTTGAATTTTTTAAGACTATATCACTATCTATTATAGTTAGTCAGAATTATCAAATTAAATTATTGAAAATTATCGTAGTTCGTTCAAATCAGTGACGTCACTGCACTGCCTAAGGGGCAGCCAATGAACTTTGGCTGCTTTAAGGCGTGACGGATCTATCAGTGATAAGGGAATCAATCTGATTGCAGTGGAACCAATCAAGTTACGCTTTATATTTAATCATATCATATTGGTATAGTTGGGGGAGAAGTCTTTGTTGCTGTACTACATACATTTCCGCACCTGAGGGAACGTGAGTCAGGTGCTATCGATTTGATGGGGTCTTTCCACTAACCAGTGAGGTAGTTAGCATCTCCTACCGGAAGTAGGCAGGCAAAATTACAGCAGTTGCAGATTCAAAGAGGAAATTAAACGTAAATTCTATCGGAAACTATCTGTGAATTACGGTAACTTTATGTTTCCTCTACACTTCAACACTACAGAAAAATGACAGAGTTTTCCATTTAGCTGTCGCGAGTTTTGCCGCAAAAACCTTTAATTATTTAGCACTGGCAAAAAGTCGCGTGAAAAGTTACTGAAAAACCCGCGTTTTTGTGTCTTCCGGCACGAATTATACAAAACAACAGAAAATTTGTTTTAATTTGTATTTACTTGACACAGGAACTGCAAATTGCTGAAAGAGTTTAAAAAGCCATTCGTGCAGAAGCAAGAAAATGTGCGAAAATGGTGGAGAAGCGTGGAAAATGCGTTAAAGAACGCTTGCCACACGCGGCATGTGTAAATATTTTGAGTTAATTAGTTCAAGTGACTTTGCAGGGGGTGCTCCAAAAGTTTTTTTTGGGAAAATGAGGGAAAGGTCTCAAAATGTGCTTAAAAGCGCGTAAAAAGTGCGAAGCTCATTTTGTAAAATAAACAAATTAATTGTATTACACTCAAGCACAGAAGAATACCAAAAAAGTTAGGTTAAACCCTTAAGCTGGACTAAAAGATATCGCTTAAAAATAATAAACTTATTTTTGAGCTGCTTTAGGCTGCATTAAGGTTTTATTTATTTTTTTTGCAGAGCAGTTTCTAGTCGTGTTTGCGCTTCCCCACTTGCTTAACAGTATTGCGCTTTATTGCACAGGCACAAACATGCATGTGCAGGCAAACAAACTGAGTTTGCAGAGTTCAATTTCCGGTTTGAAGTTCATATGATGAAAGAACCCATAAATTTGATTTAAATCGATTATAAAATCTTTAATTTTATTGAAGTGATTATGCTTTTTAATGCCATCAATTGGGTATTGAAAAGTTTAAGAGCAGGAAGTCAACTAAATATAAATACTACCCAACTAAAAGATACTCTGTAAACATGCTTTTAAACTCTATTTAGCTGTTTAAGGCTTAAACTTATGGCTATTTCAGCTTAAGAATTTTGCTACTCAAAATTGCTAAACTTAACGATACCCTCTACTCGCTATGAATAGAGAAATGCAATCATGTTGAAAATATTTGCATATGCTGTGCCCCGAACCGGAAACGGAAGTAAACAATGGCCGGGACGAGTTCAATACCAAAGTACACACGCAGCACACAAAAGGCAGTAACTTCAACTGAATGGCATCAAAAAGCGTTCCAATAAACTGCACAAAAAAAGAAGAAAGGAACATTTTTATACTCTCTGCAAGAGTATATTGGGTTTGTGCAAATGTATGTAACAGGCAGAAGGAGGCGTGGCAGACCCCATAAAGTATATATATTCTTGATCAGCGTCACAAGCCGAGTCGATATAACCATGTCCGTCTGTCCGTCTGTCCGTCTGTCCGTCTGTCTGTCCGTCTGTCCGTCTGTCCGTCTGTCTGTCTGTCTGTCCGTATGAACAAACAGATTTCAGAGATGGTAAGAGCTACAAGTTTGAATTTGGTCTCTATCGACTCGATATTTAGTCAGTCAATACAAGAATCTTTTTTTTTTTCGATGCCACGCCCCATTCGCCCACAATGAGCAAAAAACTAGACATACCTCGGAAAAAATAGATGTTTTCGGTTAATATCTCAGTAACTATGGCACTTAGGAATACCAATTTTGGTACACGTGTTCCTAAAGGACGCATAAATCCAATGACATCAAAAGTTTTGGGCTGCCACGCCCCCTTTTTCCGCAAGAAATTAAAGTAAATTTCAAACTTGCATGCCGTTTTTAAAGCATTTATTCTTATCGTACAGTGTTGTTATTTATGATTCGTTTGCAGACGTATCATGTCAAACTCTCCAGAAAGTTTCATAAGAATCCGACCATAAACAAGAAAGCAATGCAGCAACCAAGATTTTATTCTAAAGCAATGAGCGCGAGAGAGACAGCGCTAGTCGTGCCGACCAATAGTATTCATACACACATATGTATGTGCATACATTTAACGTCAAACGAATTTGTATGTACATACAGACAAACACATGTATGCTTGATTATGCTTATCTTTTTTTTGTTTTAACGTATTCTAATACAAGAACTATCTATTGTAATGTCTGAATACCGATTTAAGTATTATAATTGGGAATAAACGCAGAGAGTATTATACGGTCGGGCGTGTTCGACTGTACTTTTCTTTCTTGTTTTTTTCTGGGACAGTTTGCAATGAAATAATATTCAAAAATGGATTCGTTACGATTCGTTGCAGTTACTTCAGTGACTTCATTGTGCTAAAAGCTTGAACTCTGTAGAAAAAATATTAAATCACAGAAATGAAATGCCAAAAATCGAATTCTTTTGTTGTTTGCGTCAAAGTCAAACGATAAAAGCACAACGTTTTATGGGAAATCAATTTAAAGTTAAACAAAAAGTGCTCAAACGGTTATTGCCATTGATTAAATTTGTAATTTCAACCAAATTTTGTGCTATATTTTAAGGTCTCTGTAATTAAGTTATTCAAACTACAATATTTGGCATTACCATAGATAAAATCAGCAGGAATTATGTCTCCATTAAATGCCAACTGACACAAGATACAATATCTCACGTTAGCCACAACTGTTATTTAGACAATTAACAGAATTTATTAAATAATTTGCATAGCCATAGCCACGTTACTTGCAACACATGAGGTGTGCAAATGTTGCACTTAACCCGAGGCTAGCCACAAGAGAATGGTAGCAAAATTATTATGGCCATAACTTGAAAACTGTTTGCTTAGCCAGCTACTGTGTCATAGATACTTAAAGCCAGATAAGCAGCAAATGGGAAGTTTTGCAATGTTCATTAGAAAACGGCATACTGTTCAGGTTATCAAGATATGTTTAGATATGATATGACAGCGATGTGTCTGAGAATTTTTATTTTATTAAAAAATATATTTTTGTATTTAATGTTCAACTGAATTCTATGCTCAAATCAACAGAAAATATTCCCCAATTTAAATTTAAATATTTATAAATTTAATAACAAAACTTTGGACTACTGGAAAAGAGTTAGAAAGTAAAATAAAATACGTAAAACATGGCATTTAAAATAGATTATAATTTTGTTAGTTTAGGCCTGATATTTTTTAAATTATTAACAACTTTTTGATGGCTCATTTTGGCATATAAACTTTAGAAATGTTTACTTTATTTTAATAATTTTAAGTTCACTTTAAATTACCTACTAGTTACTTAAATTTATTTTACTTAAATTAAATCTTGCGTAGGTGCACTTTGAGTTTCCACAAGATATCACAATTAGGTGCTGAGATATATGGCCATGACCATATGCTGACTTAGATGATGGATGCATCAAGAGCAGACGTTGCCTGTCCCTTCATTATAAACTCAAACAGCTGCTGCTTGGTCTTCTGGACTTGACTTTGCCTCTGACTCTGCCACTGGCTCTGACTTTGCCTCTGAATCTGCCTCTGACTTTGGCTATCGTTGTTGCCATATCGCATCCATCAAAAGCTAACCGAGCTACTGGAACAATGGGGGCCCCCACAAAAGGGAGACTGCATTAAAGTTTCAGTCCTTGAGCATTATGACAGCCACTGGGCAAGCTGTGTGAGGTAAACATGATCAAAAGCCGCCTTTTGTTGTGATTTATTTTGATAGAACGCAAAAGCGGAGGCTTCACATCATCGACTATTGGTGCACTTGACTGTAATGAATTGGGAATTTTTGCAGACTCCACTCGATACTCGATTCGGAGTCGACTGAAGTCGACGTGCCATCAATTTACTGGTATTGTTGTGTTTTTCACGCCGTAAAGCAACCAGAGCTGGTTTATCTGCTGCGAAGACATTTTGTGCCAAGAGACTAGAAACACCCGATGTTTCGGTTCGTTGGATTTGGTTAGCATTGTCTGCAGTTCACTCGGATAGAGGACATAGGGTTTTAGGTCTGTGATGGAAATGTTGCTGCGCTTGGAGAGCAATCCAGTAACGAGTACATCGTCCAGTCGAAAAAACCTCGAACGCTGTGCTGCCCAGTAGAGGCGCTTCGCCACATCCGTGGAGTAGACAATGGCGAATCCGGGACAAAATGGTGGATAAAATCGTTCGGCATATTCGCTGAAACTGACACGCCATTTCGAGGAATAGGAACGTAAAACACGGTCCTGTTTCTTTAGGGCACACAACAGTAATTGCTCTTGTTGTTGCAACAGCCTGGCAAGTGCATCGTGTGGCAGCTGCAAGTGCGGCAATAACAATGGCGTATTCAGATAGATATCGTCATCAACTTTGACCAACCGATGTGCCCCAATGCAGTGATTGTTAAACCATTTGAGGGCCATCACATGTTTGTATGTCAGATTGAAGTAGGCATCCAGAAAGCTGCCCTGTAATAGATCACCATGGAGTGCGTGTTCCTGCTGCAGTGTTGACTGCACATTGCTGTCCTTTACGGCGCCAAAGAGAAACATGAGCCGTAGCGTAGAATTCACGTAGATTACGGACTCTCCGCCCCAAGTTTCACGTATAACACGGCGTTTTTCATAGTTCGAGGGACTTGAGTGTATCATAATTAAAGTATAAACATTTGAATCGCATTTCGGTTGGGCGATTATATAGTTAAAGTCATGCAAATCGATTAATTGTTGTGGATTTTCTTTATAATCACTGTTTAGATCCAAGGTAGTGAGTTCAGGGTGCACTAGTCGCGGCTTGTCTGGCAGAATTAGGTAGATTATCAGACACATATTTAGCCAAAGTAGCAAACAATTTAGTAAATAAAGTTTTTTCATCTTCATTTTATTACACAATTTTATTAAAATATTTTTTATATTTTTTCTTTGATCTGTCCAATTCGCGTGCTGACCAAAAACTGTTACAACTCAGCTATTCATTTTCAATTACAGCAGTCAATCAATACACTGATAACACTCAAATATGAACTGATAAGAGCTGCTTGTTTAGGTGTCAAATTACCATACATGCATAACTCTTATCTCTATGGGTTAACGCCCATGAAATTGAGTCTCCTTTTAAGACAGTTGATAGCTTCGTGACTTTCAGTTTTTAGTTTTATTTTAGAAAGTCTCGCAATTCAGCTAAAAAGAGTTATTTTTCACTGGTTTTTCGCAGCATATTAAATGCTAGTTACGACAATTTTGATTTGGCTTGACCACACAATTTGCTGAAACTTTGTGTTTGATTGCTGCTGTAATAACAATTAAAGTGTGTCAAAAATATAGTTATCAAGTGGTGTATTTTCCGTCTTGAGTTTTTTAAAAATATGAAAACGAAAGCTGAATTTATGATGAGTTAATGGCGTTAACTGTTGGTGTTGTCGTAATAATATAGACTAGAAAAGCTACTTTTTATTAAAAAGTATTAAAAATTAAATTGTGTTAAAACTCTAATCAAATTCCAACTCCTTAACTCAGTTTTCTTATTTTTAAACCTAAATAAACATCCTGAAACTTATGTTGTCTGCTCTCGTTGACCTTAAGCTACTCACTGCTTACTAATCGATAGTTGCTCATTGATTGCTTGATGGAAATATTACCTTATAAGTGTTTACCAACGCATATTTTCAAGGGTCATTCAAGCGTAAATGTCAATTACCAATTAAAAAACATTTATGCTCCATTTCCGCATATGCAAATGACCCAAAAAACATCGTTTACTTCCCACGTCCGACTCGGAGCTAATAATGAAATATGCTCTGCATAAGGGGAATGCTCCAAATATTCAAATTAACGCAATTTGTCAGCTCGTGAGTTGTAAATTGTGAATTGACCTTCAGTTTGGTGTTTTACAAGACACTCTGACTCACCGAGAAGTCTATTGACACCTACTCCCCCTCAAAAAAAAAAATAAAAAATACTCAATGAACGACTGTTCCAATAAACGCAGTCGAAACAGGTTTGCTGCTCATTTTAATTACTTTTTTTCTTGATGCTCCAATGACATTGAAATTTTTGTTCCATGGCCCCGAAGAATTCCCCAATGCACAACAAGTTTCTTCAGATGAGACGATAATTTTAATTGGGTAGCCGATTGTGGTTGTGTCGCTCTGTAATTTGTAAGCTTTATCAATTTATCAAGATGCGGGCCTCATGCATGTTTGTGCATGTCATTAAAGACCGTCTTCATCATTTTCTTTCTTTTGTTTCAAGTCTGGCTTTTGTCTCAACTTGTTTTGGCAGCTGCTGTCAAAATATTGTTGCAATCAAGAAGTACTTGTTTTGGTAGAATTTTCACTGGAATTTCTTGATAAGCAAAGAAAGGGATTTTTAAATTTAACTTTAACTGACCTTAGATGACCTCAACTTGGTCTAAAACATTTCAAATTGGCTTTGATTATTTGCAACTAATTGCGTTTATTTATAAAGCACTTTGTTGTAGTTACGTTAACTCTTTCATTTACCATTTACCATTTGAATGTGGCCAAAAACAGACAAAAATTCTTCAAACGCTTTTATCAATTGCGCTTATCGCATTTGCCTGCAAATTTTCTTTAATTGCCGTTAATTTTCTTCTCTTTTTTTTGGTTTTTTGTGCACTGCCAACAATTGGCAATTGCAATCTTCATTATGTTTATCTTTTGCATTTGGTTTATGCGGCCTTTCATATTGGCCGCGACTTGCCAACAGCAGCAGCAACTGCAGTGATTGTTGGCCAGGTTAATGCCGCTGATTTGTTGTTGGCTTTTTCTGCATAGTTTTGATTTGAATAAACCCGAGGCTAGATCTCCGCCAACCCCAAACAGATTTTAGCCATTTCCTCTATACTTTTTTTGGGTTTATTCGATTATACATTTTTAATGGCCAGCACACAAGTTTGCCTAGATAATTTTTAGCAAAAAGTCGAGTGTTATGTAATTTGGACAATTGAAGCTTGTCACTCTAGTGGACTCCACATGACACTTGAAGCTACTACTCACCGTTCATCACTTAATCAACTGTTTGCAGTCAGTGAATGATGTCATTGTCTGTCAGTTTAGTTTATTTTGCATACCCTGTAAATGGAAATAGAAGCTGAGCAGAAGACACTTAAAAAGGGGAAGAAATTAATATTTTGAGTAGAGAATTTATAAAGAACATTTAAAGCTGAAAACAGAAATAGTTTTAAAAATATTTAAGAATAATGAGAATAATATAATATTTATGTAAAATTAAATTTCTACATAAAACGTAAAGTAAATGAACGCAAATAGTGCTATATTCACTAATATTTTATAGTTTTTATTTATAACTAAATATTACTTATTTTTTTTCTTCAAGAAACACTTTTATTTGTCTTTAATAGTTTTAACTGAATCATCACTCAGTTTTATTTATACTTAACTTGGCAACTTTCTTACTTTATAAACCGCTTACAGGGTATTTCTTGGCTCACACTTTAATACCCCTTTACTCTTACCGCTCAGCTGCATTTTTTTTGTTTCTTTGGCTGTTTTCCCCCTTTTATTTGTCTATCTGTCTTTCGATTTTGTAGCAGCTTTTTGCTATTTACTTTGCATATTTGCCACATGCTCTGAGCTCACTTAACTCTTAGCCAAGTTAAGCCCTCACTGACAGAAAAGTGAGCAGCTGTAGGCCAAGTACAGGTAAGTGCTTGAATGCAACTCAAATGTTTGCATTTTCTGCCTTTTGCATTTGTTTTGGCCAAAAAATGATGTTAGTTTTGAAGTGGCCAGAAGCGTTTTGTGGGTCAACTAACTTCAATGTTGATCAGATGCTGTGCGTGTTATGCAAATTAACTGCAAATTGCTAAAAGCCATTCACATTCAATAACAGCATTTAGTTAAATAAAAATGGTATTAGCACACAAAAAGAAAATAAATTTGTAATTTTATTTATTTATTTACATAAATTACATGCCAAAAGGGAGAAATATATTATTAAATTAATATTCAAACTTTGCTATAAATATCAAATAATATTTGCTAAGAAGCTTTACAAATTGGAGCAAATAAACAGCAATTACAAAAGCAGAAAACAATAAAATATTTTAAGTAGTTTTTGTTTTCAGCTTTAACAAAATATTGCTATTGAAAAAAGGCTTAAATATTGAACGTATATAAATATTGATAAACAAACTGTTTGAAAGAAATGAAAATGAAATTCAAACTGAATTGAATTTGGGCAAAAAAACAAAATACAAAAGTGCAACGAAATTAAATGTAATGAAATTTTATTTGCGAAGCGAATAAAAATTTTAAAAGCAGAATTAAAATGTGAACGTCACATTGAATAGTAAATAAAGCGAATTGAAATAAATGTCAATTGGCATTTGAACGTTAAATTGCTGTGCTAGAAAAAAGAGGGCTAAAATGAACAGTTTAAATGAAGGTTAGCAAAGGACAGAAAATAAAGGTAGAGAGGAAGGCAGAGAGAATGGTTAAAATGCGTAAATAAAACTAGCATAAAAACAAGAACAGAAAAGGAACCCAACACAACACAAAAACCATTGGCAGACGCTGTCAAATCTGGCCAACTGACAATGACAGCCAAAACGAGGAAGGGAAAACAACAAGGCAAAAAGAGAGAGCGAATGAAGGGATGTAACAGAGCTAAATAAATTGTTTTCGTTACACAATTTTTTGGTGTTATGCGCGCCACTTGACTTGTAAATGGGCAACGGCAGGCAAACTGCAGGGGAGTGGCTGTGCGGCAAGGAAAACTCCCATTGTTGACCCAGTTATGAGCCACAAAACAGTCAACAAACAAATAAAGCGCTGGAATGCTCGCTAATGACAGCTGCTCAGCTGCTCAACTACGTAACTCCATAACTTCTCGGTTTTGCCCCGGCCACAAGTGTTGAGAGTTTTCCTTGACGCTGAAAAGTATGCTATGGCAAATATGCTGACATCAGAAGACATAGACGCATAAAAATTAAAGATATATGTAACAAATGCTGACCATAAACTGACGGCAACACAACTACCACCACCACAACAACAGCAATAAGAACCACCGCAATTTAGAGCCAGCGTGACGCCAACTTAAGTTTCTCTTCGAGGAAAATGGAAAACTTTGCTGGTCTCACCGGAAAAACTCCAAGTCGTTGGTCGTACTCGTATTCGTCCTATTCGTGTGTATATATATTTTGCAATAAAAGCTTTTAAGCAACGAACTTGGCTGATGCCACCGATAAGTATACTTTGGGCATTCATAAGTATGACTTACTTTCTGAGGTCCTTAAATCCATTTCCACGGAAGTGGAATGCATTAAACACAACAGGATTAGGCTAAGTGAGTGTATAAAGGCAAAGACAGAAAATATGACATATTTTTTTAGATTAATCTTGAGTATTTTAATAATGGTAAAGAACTGACAGGGAGTTGGATTGCACAAATGTACATAAATTAAATTGTGCCAATATTTGCTTTGTTTACAGATACTTAAACACATTTTCACAGAAGAGTACTTTGGCTTGAACAGATTTAATTTAAATTATATGTGCCTCAAATCAGAGTAAAATACTTAACTAAACTTTCTAGAAAATACTATGTTTAATTCCAATTATTTGTTTAATAAATATTAGATAAACTCGTGCTAAAGTAATGCCATTTTTCAGACTGTTTTGCAATTCATTAACTAGGGTATTCGTGCCATCGATTAATTTATTTTAAAGCTATCTGAAATCCACGTGCCTAAAAAGGTTGTTCCAAATACTTTTCTATACACTTTGGCAGTAAATTGCCGCCGGTTGGTAAATATTTGCCATCATTAACAAACAAATTAATACAAATTTTCGACTAAACGCAGTGCTTAGGATTCCCTTCAAGGCTTATTCCCTACCTAACCTCCATTTTAGATCTCTGAGCGGCTTAGCTGCCACATTGAGTGCCTCTTCTGTCTATTTGTCTAGTAATTAAAAAGTATAAAACCAGCAAATTAAACGCACCAACTGTTGAGAAAGTTTATTTTTTTCTTCTTCGTCTTTTTGTTGTTGTTTTTTTGCTTTTGTTGTTGGCTGGTACTTTTGGCTCTGTCGCTGGCGCTTTGCGCAAACTTTTTGCACAAACAAACAGGCGTCGCGTCGCCGCACTTAATTAAATTAGAAAGCGCACAGCGCGCACAGTGGAACCATACCAATAGTATGCGAAAAGTCACGCTAACAAACCAAGTTCAAGTTACAATTATTCTGACGGGGACGTCTAAAGCTGAATACTCTGATAGTTGTGTTTAGAGTTTGAGAATAATACTTTATATAAGACATAAAATATATGTGAATAATACATCTTATTAAACTATCGACTGAGATAAAGCTGTTAAGAATAACTATTTAATTTCTTTTTGAATTTTTTTACTATAGATTTCAAAATACATTCCTATAATTTATTAATATTTTTTTAGCTTTTAATTTTCGAAGTATTGCCTTCAAATCTAATCCAATTTTTCCCACTAAACTCTTCGAATTCTACCAACATAATTAAACCGCTAACTATGCAGCTAAAGTTAAATAGTTTTGGGTAGAGTATTTTTAAAAACAGACGTCTATGTCGAAGTCGCCGGAAATCAGCAAAACTAATGCCAAAACTTTTCGAGGTGGAGCGGGAGGCGTGACAGCTGTTCTGTGTGGTCTTGTAAGCCATGGGGCGTGGGACGTTTAAGAGGCATACAGCGGAGTAGATGGGAGCCTGGGAGTAGGGTGACGGTTAGGGAGACTCCCAGAGTTGTCGTGTGTTCACAGTGTTCACTGTGGCGTAAAATGGCCGACGACTTTGTCTGCCAAACGAAATCTACGAGATTTTTTTTATTCTTTTCTATTTTCCTTTCCGTGTTGCAGTCTTTTATTTTGGCGGGGGGCATTAGGTGGGCGCGTGCTCGTTTAGGGGCGTGTCAGGCAAAGTTTATCAACTTAATTAGAAGCTTGATTACGTTAGATGGCGTTCATCTCTATCGTCGTGAACGATGAGCATTAAAATTAAATGCTGGAAGCGCACAGATTGTGGCCAACTCTGTGACATTTTAAAGCCGACATCAACAGTGGCCTTCAGTCGGGTCTTATCGTCTGCACGTCTCCTTTGTCCAGGACAGTCAGTCAGTGTCCCCCCCCCCCCGCCCCCTTATTCTCCATCTCTCTCAGTTTGTTATCAGCTTATGGCTCCCATTTGGTTAGCAGCCCTTTAACTGCTGGCCATTTATCGTAGATTTGATTTATGGCGCAATTAAAAATTTGCACGACCACCAAAGAGAGTGAGAGATAGAGAAAGAGAGGAAATCTAAAGAGGGAGCAGCAAGCGGATTGCCTAGTTGAGCTATGGGCGTTTTTTGTAGGCGTGGCAACTCACACGATCTCCACATCGATGCAAAATTTATGGCAGCGCATTTATTGCCAAACCGCGCGAAAAAATTTAAATGGAAGCTTCCTTCCGCTTGACGTCGCCTTAAACGGGCAAAGCGTCGAGCAGACGACCCCAGTGGGACCCTGCCGAGGACACCACATGAGAATAAACATCTCGTTTCGAATGCAAAACCCCAAAAAGGCACTCGTTAAAGTGCAAGTTTTTAGTGTGCTCTTAACGCGAGGGGGGTTTGATTAATTTTAGAAGAAGTAAGGATTTTTATAAGGAAAATATGTTGAGAAGTGTAGAAATCTAGGAGTATAGCTAAATCTAGCTTTATTTATCATAGAAGTACATTATTTCTTCATATATATTTTTTTAAACTCTTTAATCGACTCTCGCAATCATTTGAGTATCTCCATTGTCAGCTCCTGCAGGGATACTTTTGCCCTCAACTGGCAGCTGTTTGGGCTGCACTTTGAGTTATAGCTGCCTTATGGCGGCTTTTCCACTTGGACTTGTGTCAAACTACCAAACACACATACAAGTATATGTATTACTATATATGTATATGTATATATATATATATCTGTATATGTGTAATCCATGTCATTTTGTTGGCATCGTCAGTGCAACATGTTGCCCGGGCCATGAAATGTATATAAATTTCTTATGCGGCCTGGCATGTCGTAAAACAGGAGGTTAATGTGGTAAACGTTGTCGAGACTTCTAGCCAGGGAGTGGAAGTAGAAGGAGAAGAAGAGTTTAGGCGTTGAAGGTTGTCCAGAGGGTGTCAACGGATTGAGGAGCATTGAAGCAAAGTGGGTTAGTTCGCATATATTGTTGCCATGGCGAAACTATTAGGGATAGTAAGTGGCATTTAATGTTGTGGCACATTGTTGTAGTAGCCTCCAACCCACAGCTAAGACTTAATATCTCGGTTCTGCTGGTCCAAAACAATTATACAGATTTGAAATGAGCATAAAGCAAAGCTTTAAAGCTTAAATAAAACTACTAACCACAACTAATTGAGTTGTTTAAATATTTTATTTAATTATAATTCCCAACAATTGACACATTGTTATGTTTCCTCACCACTAGCTGCACTCTTTACTCATTTAATTTAGCCATCAATTTGGTTGCACTTGAAGTGCCTTTAAAGTCTGTTTTAATAATGCGGTTTTACTGTGGCTTTTACGCTGATTTTGTGCAGCAAAATACACAAACAGTTGAAGGGGTTAAAAAAGGAAAACATTAAGTATACGCAGTTAACCCTTTAATGCCGCGAAATATTTGTTTTACGACTGCCACACTAATTATTATAAGCTGACAAATCTTTGTGGCGCTTATCACCAGTCAGGCAGCCAAAAGGCAACACAGACCAAAAATCCTAAGCCAAGTTAGTCTCAAATAAACTGCCAGAGCTCAACTCCCATTCCATGGCCAACACCCCTCAACTACGCCCACTTTCACCCTTGCTCCTCTTGCGCTGCTGTCTATTTGATTAACATGCGCACACAAATTCAGTTTAACTTTTTTGGGCCGGAGTGGAGCTGGTGGGAGAAATTAATTTGGGGCGCTCTACATAAACTTCTAATTGGCAGCACATTCCGCATAACGTCGGCCGCGTTGGTCCTCATCGACAACAACAACAACTAGAACAACTACAACAACATTGTTGCCATTTTACCATTTTGTTGTGCTGCGCACAAAGTTTGACGTTCGTTCTGTGTGCCAAAAAGTTCTAATAGATTTTTAGTTTTTGCTCATTTAGTTGATTTTGTTTTTATATGTTTTTTTGTCTTTTTTTTGGGGGTATTTCTGAAATATATTTTTAGAGTTTTCGCTCGCAATTTTTCAACCTGTTTTTCCTTTCATTTTCCACATTTATACAATGTTTTGACTCAACCTCTGAGACCGTAAAACTAATCATTTGTAGTTATGACAAAAGTTGGTTTTAAAACAATGTCGGAGAGTGTTTCTATGTGTGTGTGGGTGGGTGTTGGTGTGCCTGTGTGTGTTTTTAATTTGTAAAAGATACTTCGTTTGCTATTTTAAAGTTTTTTGCATTTTGACAAACTATAAAATTGTGTTTATTTTAACAGTTGTCATTTCATTTTATTACTTTAATTGTTGTTTGTATTTTAAAACGATTTTTTCTACGTAAACATTGAAATAGTTATATTGCAGTTTGGTTTCACACTGACAAATTTGTTGAAGAATTATTAAAATTTATCAGAACTTTTTTTTTTAAAATGATAACAAATAAATTTGATTTTCAGTGACTTGTATTTGCTTTTAATTAATTTTAACTTACTTCAATTCTATTTAAAATGTTTCCTCTTTATATTAAATTTAACCATTACCTCTTTAAGCACATTCCTCCACTCAAGTGTCTATATTTTTAAACGACTTAAGCATGTCTATAACATTTTGATGAGCTGTTGTAAATTTCATTGATAAAATATTGAGTTGGTCAAACGGAAATTGTATTTAACGATTTCGGTCAATGGCCAATGCCAGGGTTGCCACAGCTACACAACTTTTACAGCTGTCAACAGTGCCACGCCTCTAATGGCTACACTTTTATGGTATACATTTGGCCTTCGGGATGATGTCAAACGTTGGCAAATTTCTATTCGATTTGTCTAACGAGTTTTCTATAAACATTTTGCTTTAAAAGTTAGCAGCTGCCAGTTGTACACTGTTCAAAATTGGAATTTACTTTCAGGAAGAGAAGAGTCGTTGAAACTTGAGATAATTTTAAAGTTTTAATTAAAATTCTTGGAATTTTTGGTCTTAAGGTTGATGCTGCGTTGAGTGCTCAATTTGGTAGCTATTATTTTTTAGTAGTGTAGTTGAGAGCACACAATGAAAACACACACACTCACACTCTTACACATACGTACGGATTGTAGTTCCATTTACTTTTATAGCATTGCATTGCAGTTTGCTGAACTGGACTTTGGTTTTCGTTTGGGTTTTGGACATGTCCAAATGCGTTTTACAGTTGTTTGTCTGCACGGTCATGACAGTGGCGCAATCCTGGCAGCTCATTTCGACAAATGGCCGACAGGAAGTGCACTTTTCCAGCTGACGTTTCCATTGCCACAACTTGCAACTCGTAAACTTGCAACTGTGACGCCATTTTCTGATGTTGACGCTGACGTTGACATTAAGCGGCAACTTAAAGCCATTGGTTAAAGCCACAAGTTGTCGGCTTCACTTGTCGCCGCCATACATATTCTCAGCTTTGTCTTATGCCCCAGTCACGTACTCATCAACTTTATGGACTCGAATACAAAAAATTGTTTATTATTCTTATCGTTTCGACTGTAAGTTGTTCAAGCTGCTGAAATTGATTGAGTTGGTCAGTTGGTCAGCGTTAGCCTATATTGACACTTTCATTGAATTATGCCCTGATATGAAATATGCCCTAACACAACATTATCAATCCAAAAACATAAAACACTACACTTCAGGTTTATTCAACTGTGGCTGACCACTGCTCTCGCATAAATCAACTTCGATTTTGGTTTTGGTTTTGGTTTCGGCCACAGACTTGTACCGGGACTAGGTCTCGAATTCATTAGTCTCCACACACTTTGAGTATTTACAGGCAATTTTCAAGCAAATATTATTTTTACTATCCATTGTCGACATCCATTTTCACCCTCGTATCGTTCTCCTTCTGCTCATTGAACTAAAGCACGGAAGCGTGACCCAAATATTTGTTTGATTTATTAGCTGCTTTTTATGTGCTATAGAAAAAGTTGTTGATTTGCCTTTGCAAACAATTTTTATTGGGTATTACCAGTTGGTTAAGGTGTTTGTAACGCCCTCAGGAATACTATTTTATTTGGCCATAAAAAAAGTTTCAAACGCTTTATATTAGCTGGGAAATTGGTTTTGAGCTTAGAGTGGCTTAAGTTAAGTAAAAACTTTAATAAAAAACTTTTTTAAGGTGTTTTAAGTGGAGTTTTTTTTTAGTGGATTAGAAAATTTTAAGTTAGATTTTAAGGCTGATAAAAATATATAAATGCATTTAGTACGGCTCAAAAAAAAACTAAATAAATTATAAGAATTAAGTTCAATTTTAAATGTAGAATTAAACTTAATGAAGAAAATAATTTATTAAAACGTATCTTTAATTTAATTATAGTCTTTATTTGAAATATTAAATTATAATTGAAATTTTTAAAAGACTTTTTAAACTTATTTAAAAATAACTAATCGAAATATTTCCAATTATTCACTAAGAATAAACCTTTATAGACACTCAAATTCATAACTTGCTGTTAAATTTCCAAATATAACTAATAATTCTAGGGTATGCAGCCATCTATATGCTGTCTTCCAAACTTTCTTTTAGTGCATTTTTCCGTTTTCAATTTTCAATTTTTTTCTCGCATTCTTTAAAACGATGTGCGACAGTTCAGGCAACTTCAGAACTGCAACTGACAGATACAAAACAATGTTCCCACAGATTCCCCCAAAAACAGTGTACAAATCCTCACCTCATTTTTGGCAGTCGGTATTTAAAGTTACCTTTAAACAACAACAACATTAATACGAGAAGAGCAATAATTAAATGAAGTGCTTTGCAATGAGGAAGCGCAGCAAACAGTAAAGTGTCGAAGTGTATCTTTAAGATACGCGCACGTGCAACTGCATCTCTTTGGCAGTTGTTTGTTTTGTAGCCTGTTGTTGTTTATTTAGCTTGTTAGTTGGGACTGTGTAAAATCCGTAGTGGCAAGTGCAAGTGCCTCTTAAAAGTTTTTACGGGCCGCACGTTACGTAAGTTCTTTTTATGCTTTTGGACCCGACTTGGTAACTTCAAATTGAATAGAATTCAATTGGCCAAAACTGCTGCAATTGTTTGACTTGTTTTCAAGCCAATTGAATGTAACCCGATTCAATTGTCAATTGTTTTAGCCCAACGAAATGCCAAAATCTTTTATTTTACCGAAATTTATAACCTTTTTTGACTTTTGTTGAAATTTGATTGGATTCCGATTTGGCCATAAACACAAACAATTTGTCACGCTTTGCTTCGAGTCGAAGCAATAGTCGTAGCAATGTCAAAGCAATCGACGCCCCGCAATTTGGCCTAGAGGCAATCCAGAACCGATTGACCACACTTTTGGGCCAGCAATTTGAGCTTTTGGGTTTCCGGTTTTCTTATCTCTGTGATATGCCCACACTTCAATTATTCATATGCCTGAATAAGCCAAGTGCTGGCCAAACTGGCCACAAATCTTTGGTATCTTTAATTTGCCATTCCATCTCAGGTTTTTGCTTCATTTGCATTGGTAACAGACTGCATTTATTTGCCTTGGCTTCAACTCATTGCTGCTTGTGGCAGGTTCAAACCAGCCAAATGATTCTGATTGCTTTTTAGCTCTTGGCATGTAACATAAAACTGCGCACTAATAGCAGCTAATGGAAGTACAGTTGAATGCCTCAAGACATGACGGCATATCGGCACATTGGTATATCGAATAGTCGCTAGATGGATGAGTCAGGGGTTAAATGTCTGGCATGTAACTGACCCCTCAATTGATTGTGCTGAAACTTAATGCAAAATTACTTGAGTATTTTATTTATTTTGACTCCATTTCCGCTTACAGTCGGTAAACATTTTTAAATTTATCTTGATTATTTAATATATATTTAATGTCTTCATTTGATATCTACAGTCACTTTGCAGTTCCAGTTATTTTTTAATTCGTTTTTAATGCTTTAATCCATTTGCCACCTCCATTACCAACTCAGTTAATCTGCAGTAATTAAAATAAATTTAAAACTTAAACCACTTTCTCAAAAATCAAATTTTACTGAAATCAACAGCAGTCATTATTACAGAAAATAAACATTAATTGTCCGTTTTATGCACTATGTAGATTAATTGCGGGTTTTCTTGACATTTCACTCTGGATCTCCCCTAATTGCAAACCGTTTTGCGATTGAGATGGAGACAAATTGGCAACTGCTTTATCATGGCCTCAAATGAAAGCAACTGAGAGCACCTTATGCCACAGTTTGACAACTGGCTGTTGGGTATTTCAATCAGTGTTTGCCAGAGCTACAACTGTTGCAATTGGTCTTTCTGAGGCAGATGACGATGTCTTCATTGCTAATCACTTGACTGCTCCATTTGCAGCATGCAGCTGCCAGCAGCCTTGGCGAGAAGTCTTTGGCGAAAACGCTAGCAAATGAGTTTGATTTTGATTTTGATTTATGCAACTGCAATTGCATACACTACCGACTCTCTATGCTCTATTTCTAATAACTGGACTGGCTGAGGCACACATAAATCAGTTGACTGTTGCCTGTTGCCAGTTGCCAGTTGCCGCCTGTCAACGTTGGCGGGCCCAAAACGCAAAACGTGTCTACCGTCTAATCACTGGCATCAACGGACTCTCAGGCCGTTCCAGATGCTGTCACCTTCCGCAAACTGCCAGGAGGTAACGGTAGAAATGTGAGCCACTTTGAGATACCCTTTAGGAATTTTTTGAGGAGTGCTAGACCAACTGACAGGCTACTTAAGTATCACTTCAATTCTGTTTGTTTACCAATTATTTCCTGTAATGTTTTAAGTCCTTTAAACGACCTTAACTTAATTATATGCTTTGCCCAAAAATAAAGCGTTTTTAAATCACTTTCCCCTCAACTCATTTCTTTAATATCTTAACCCACTTTCAGCCATATTATACCCGTTTAATTTAACTTACTTTAAGCCACAACTTTGCATCTTCAGGATGTGGAAACTGAAACAGAAACAGAAACAGGAGCAGAAGCAGAAACTTTATAATGAAATGGCTGCCAAGAGATGCATTTTCATAAAGCACACACACAACAGTGGAAGCAGGCCATCTACATAATACTATCTCAATATACAGTACGTATCTGTATCTGTATCTGTTACTGTATCTGCATATGCAACTGTAGCTGTATCTGTATCTGTTGCTGTAACGTTATGTGGACACGGACACTTCTCTTCTACCGCCGCTGGTTTTATTTTTCTTTTATTTTCCAGCGGAGGCTTTTTGCCAACATTCGCATGCAAATTTGATGCAAAAATATGTGAAATTTTCGATTTTAAACGACACCGTGAATGTTACAGTTGCCATAGTTGTTGCTGCTGTTGCTGCGTTTTCTGTGCTCAGCTGATGCTTCAGTTTCTACTGCTGCTGCTGCTGCTGCTTACAAACTGTGGCTGCCTCACAAAAATTTATGGCTTTTCCATGTCTGAATTTATCTGCTTGTTTCACATGCAAATGCAGCGGAGTTTCAGCTCGTAATGTTGATAAAAATGAAAACATTTTACAGTCGTCCAGCGTCGTTGCTGAAGCAGCAGCAACAGCAACAACATTTCACCGCCGCAACAGAATATTGCCAAAGAGCAGCGCATGTAAAAGTGCCTTTAACTGATTTCGGTTCTAGCCCGTTTAAACGAAACCATGTCAGACTATGACCAGCAACAAGAGTAGCAACAGCAACAACAACTGTAGAAGTAGCAGCATCAGGTAGCATTTAAGCTACAATGGTTGTCATTGTTCATATTGTGCTCAAATCTAGACAATACACACGCAGCTGCTATTAATAATTTTCCAGTCGAGTTGTATATTTATTCCGCTCAATTTCCATATTGATTTCCAGCTGTGATTTATCATAATTTTCCTCTGCGTTTTGCGTTTTGTTTTATTTTGAATCAATGAAATTTGTATAGGTACTTTCATTTGATCATTCTAGGTTTAATTGTTAATATACTCTTGTTTTATTTTATTTCACTGAGTAAATTTATTATAAAATTTATTTTACTCGATACTTTTAGCCCATTGTAGCATTTGTGGCTTTTGCATTTTCATCATACGTGTTCATTCATAAAAATTGTATATTTATTTGCATACACACACACTTACACACCCCAATACACACACACTTGTATACATATGCAAACAGGCAAAGAGCCCACCAATAAATGGACAGAAAAACCAACGTTCGCAGTTGGATTACCAGTTGTTTCTGTGTGTATTCTGACCTTGAGCTATACGTGCCAGCTGAGCCAGGCAATCCCTGAATGAAAGACAGAGAAAGAGATAGAAAGAGAGGGTGAGGAAGTGGCAGCTAGTAGGAGTAACCTGCCAGTTGGTGCCTCTGTACTTTTGCAACTGTTTTAATATGCCTTTAAGAGCTTGAACCTTTGCCAAAGATGACGACTCTGCACTGAACGTCAAGGAAATTTGTTTTTAATTCTTAGAGCTCAAAATAACAGAAATTTAAGGACCAAGAATTATTATATTTATAGAACTTTCTAGGGAAAAAAACTGCGCGGGCAAACTGAACATATAAAAAAGGTAAAGGTCGTTAAATTAAGTTTTCTATTTAAATCAACATTTTAAAAATATTTTATATAACTTTAAAATGTTTCTTTATCACTTATGAGAATTTTAAATCCAAGCATACATTTTTTAAATTGGTCTTTAAATAAAAAACTGTATTTAATGTCTGCTAACATTTTTTAACAGTGTTTTTACCAGCGGCAGAATATCACTGAGCATTTTTTTCATTTTTTTTGCTCATGCTTTTCGATTTACCGGGTATTACATAGCTGGCAGATATTTGCTGCCACCTACGTGACTGCCTCTGACTTTGATCTGGACGCGGGACTCAGTACTCGGGACTTTGGACACTGGTCTTTATAACGTTGCCGTGGCTACAAAACTGTTGCTGCTGCTGCTGCCTCGCGTAGTGGCATTGACTTTGGGGCCTCCAACTCAAACAGTATTCGAGTTGCAAGTTTTTTTCGGCTTAAAAGCTTCAAATTGACAAAGGCCAGAAGCAAGGCTGGCTGTCAGGGGCTCGTGGGCGTCCACTGATGGGCTTCAAAGGCGGCAAGTTCTTAAAATTTTGTTACAGTAACTGAAAGATTCAACAAACTTTGTTTTATATACTAAAATTTCTCAATATATTTGTATTTTGTTGTTGCATGTTTAGTTCGCATTAAGATTTGTAATCTTTTGCATCAAATTGAGTTCTAGTTGGCATCCAAGTCAAGTTTATTCAGTTGACAACACTTTAGAGTTAAGGTGGCTAAACTTTCTCATGACTCTGTAACAAGTTTAGAGTTTTATTTTTTACTTTTTGTATTTGCTCCCTCCCAAAATACTTGCTAGTTGCAACCTGTTTGTTGCCCGAGACGCCAGCACTTCCGCAATAACGTCTGCATGAATGCGTTGCATTGTCGTTGTGGTGCCACATGATGATGATGATGACAATCATCTGCATGATGATGATGTTTTGTTTTGTTTTATTTTAAGTAGACTCCAATTTACTTCCTGCTACATTAAAATTTTTACTGTGTAAAAGCTACAAGACACTGAAACACACACACGCACACACACAAAACTCAACACATAACAAGTGTTGTCTTTGAAGGCAACGAAAAGGGAGTTAGAAGAAGGTAAAAGCAAAAAAAAAAAAAAAATAAAACGCGTTCAACATTTTCGCACAGACACCGACACAGACAGCAATGTGTTGGCCAGGCCAGGAGCATACGTAAGGACAGAAGAGGACGAGGAAGCAGAAGAAGAATAGAAAGACGGAAGGTGATGGAACAGCGGAAGCTGTCGCCTTCTAGTGCTGTTAACAAGACACAGCCCAAAGTCAAAGGGACAAGGAAATTGTAACCCGACAGATAGCGAGACGCGTATAATGGAAGCACAGCCATATTTTTTAGATTTTAACGAGGCCAACAACGAAGACAACGCAATGACAACAACAACAAGAGTGAGGACAACAACGATGATGATGATGTGGCGAACTAGAAGCATAGCATCAATGGCAAAACATTTGTCTCCTGACAGTCCTGCGGAATGTTTCTCTTATCGTTGTTGTTGCTTTTGTCCAGTTAGTGGATTGAGGGCGTGTCAGTAGCTCAGAGTGCAACATTGTCTAAGGTTGCATGTGTCATAAAAGTGGGCAACAAAGTGTGCCAGGTAAAAGTGCGTTTTGTTCAGGACACAACTCTTAGGACGCAGCTCAACAACAATTGTGGAATGGAAAAAGTAAATGGAGTTCAAACAACTTGAGTTTAGCTTTTATTAAGTTTAGTTTTTATTTCTAGCTTCGAGCATTTGATAACAAGTTAGAGAGAGCAGCTTGATATTGTTTAAAAAATAAATGTTGTAGACAATGCCCTTTGTAGACCCACAGATTATCAAGAATTGGAACGTTAAAATTATTATTTAATAAATTCATTCTCTTTCACTTTCGCAGCAAGGATTGTTATCTTTAGACTTGTGTTAAAAATATTCAAACTATTGTTCTACTTTTGTTTAATTTTACTAAAACACAACTGGTTAGTTAAGACATTCCCACGTTGAACAAACAGCGTCAGGTAAGTGCAGCCACACAATGAGTCTGACTCAACTAAATAGAATACATATTAAAGCTAGACAAAAACAAACAGAGAAAAGCTCAGATAAGGAGAGGGAAGAGTATAAAATACTAAAGCAAAGAGAGCACCAAAATAAATGCAAAGAAAAAGAGAAAAACAAAAGCCAAGCTGAATGTCATAATTTTTATCATCCTCTGGTAACTTGTTTACAGTTCTTGACTTTTGATGTTGCCAGTTGCCAGTTGTTGTCTGTTGTCTATTGCCTGTTGCCTGCTTTTGATAGATTGCCATTTATCAGCAGAGTTGCCACAGTCAATTAAAAATGCTAATTGATGTCGGTTCTTTTGACTCGAGTTTATCAAAGCAAAATTTATTCTTCAAATGCGGGCATCTAATTAGCCGCAAAAACTCACCAAATTTTCATTTGCACTGACAGTTTTTGTTGGAAAAGGTTGAAGTTTAGGACTGTAGAGAAGTAAAAATTAAGCAAGTAACGCCTTATTTAATTACGCATTTCTAAGAATTTTTAATTCTGTAGAGTATCATAAATTTATGTTTTTTGTAATTAGTAGAGTTACTTTATACATTTCTTTATTGTATTAAAAGAGTTGCAAAATATATTTTTAATAAATATTTTTTTTTTCTACTACTCTTACAGGTCAACGCTCCGTCATTATCCTGTTAGTATTTCTGCTTTAATTGCATTTATTGTTTTGCTTTGTTTGCGAATCTGTGTTAAATGTCAGTTTAAATATTTATTTACCTATCAGCGGATATTTTGCAGTTCGCTCATTAAAGCAATTAAAATTTGTTATTGTTTTTTCTGGCTGCTTTTGTTTTTGTTGTTGATGATGCATAAACTTTGCTGTTGTGTGCAATTATTTACTTTGGAGCTTGTCATTTATGGGCGTGCCACTATTAGATAGTTTAAACGTATAAATAAAAGTTTGGCTAAAGTTTCGATTTTTTTTTTAATTTTTGGTAAACGGAGCTTTGAAAAAATGTCGTAAGTTTGGCACAGAGTTGCCAGCTATTGGCAAAGTTTACAGTTTGCCCAGTAGAACAGGAGGAGGAGAGGAAGGGAGTGAACTTTTCAGTCAACTTAATTAGCAAGTTGATTATTTTGAACGCCTAATCGAGCACAAGCCATGATTTCATTAGTTTGCCGATTTTGTTGCAACATCCAAACTCATCTCAAGTGTTGCCATGAGGTTAGAATTTTGCAACTTGCAGCGGAAAGTGCGCTATGAATATTTAATTGCCACTAGGTTTAGGATGAGGTAACAGAAACTTTGTGGGAGGGAAAACAGCAGCACTTTTCCTAGAGAGTCATTGAAAAGTTGTAAATGTTACAAATTAGTTGGCATACGGTAAATGGCAGACAGTTTGAATACCAAATGACACTTGCAGTTGTAGTTCTCTCTAAACGTTTTGAAAGAATATAAAAATTATAAAGTTCGAAAGTGTCAACGACATTTGAAGGGGAAAACATGGCTGAAAACTTGTAGAGGGGCTTAAAATGTTTTTTCTAAAAGTTCCTTAATATTATCTGTCAATTTTTAGTAAATAGTTTAATAAATAATGTAAAGCATCATATTTAAATTACAGTTTTAATAAGATAACCTTTGCTTTAAATTGCAGCAAATAAAGGCAGTTCGTGCTCTTCAATTTTCTATAATTCCCAACCGGTTCTAGGGCCGGTTTGCATGCGGCTCGACGCCAAGAAGAATTCTTTGTTTCTGTTGCATTATATTAAAGCTAAGAAGTGCAATATTACTTAGTAGATAGTTGCGCTAATTACCAATTTAGCTCTTAGATTATGCATTTAGTCATGATGTATGTTAATTTTATCTTAATTTCTTGACAGTTGTCGTTTTTGGCTCATTTGTTGTCTCATTTAAGGCATGCAGTGTCTCAAATGAAGCGTTAAATTCTCAACACATAATATAAGTTTTATGACCTAAGCGCATAGCTTTATAGCTTCATGGACCTACCTACCTTCTTCTCCCCTGCCTTCTCTCCTATGCTCCACCCTCCACGCCTCTGTGTAGTAGGTACATATATAATCGCTCTGTCCATATCTTTTAGACCAAAGGCAACGCAACTAACTTGTTTGCCTTTGAGCTTACAGCAATCAAACAACGTTTAACCGAAAACAGAGAATAGAGAATGGAGAACTGTGAGAACAATGGACATAAAGTGAGAACCTAGCGATGCTTGGGTCGTGTGCTTATATGTTCAGATAAATATTGTATGTGCTACTATAAAGAGGGTTTGATATCAGGGCTCGTTATAAGGAGCCGTTTGTCTACCTATGCATTTAGTAAGAAATATTTGATAGTTTGACAAATCCTATTTGCACGCTTCGCAGGAAAATCAATTTTCCGTTCAGCCTTTTGTGTGTCTTTATTTTCCTTGCCCCCCTGTTTCCACTTGCTTTTCATGTGTCATAAAAAACATTCTTTTTTTTTAACTTCATTTGGGTTTGTCTGTGGCTATGCAACCCTTTTATCATTGATCATGCTTACCGACTGCGACTGCGACTATGACTCCGATTTTTATGGACTTGCTAAGAAGCATTCGCGCTTCCTGCTGTCCTCCATAAAATAGTCTAAAACGAGAAGATGAACGAAGAGATTCAGTCTCTGAGTCATTGCCTGATGGCAGCGCTTAATGGCAATTAGTTGGAAAATTTGTTGAGGCTTCCGTATGATGGTGGTCGATTTCCTAGTTCCATTGAAATCACACCCGAAAAGAACTGAGTGTTGTCTGTGGTTAGGGCGCAAGTTCTACTTGGGCAACTTTAATGGCCACATACGATATTGCCACAGCATGATTATGTAATTTAGTATGTTTTTTTCTTTTTCTATTTGTTTTTTTTATTATTTTGGTTTTCTTTACTTTTTTGCTGCCCACATAGAGCTAGTTTTCGAGTGGAGGCAGCAGCAACAGCGGCAACTACCATTGACAGCCATGTAGAAGGAAGCGTTGAATGTTGTCGTTGTCGTTGGCGTTTCTTGAAGATGTTGTTCTCATTGGTTTTGTTGGCTTTGCTTTGCTTAGGTTTGTTTTGGTCATGTGGGCGTTCTGTTGCCACTTCTGGCCGTGCCCCACCATCATCAATCATACACTGTGCATCCAATTTCCAATTGCCAATTGTCGAGCACCAAAATGCAACTGTTAAAAAAAACATTAAAGAAATACTTACGTACTTGGCATAAAAACAAACGCCGGCAGCAGTTCGAACATGTTCGATTGAGTTCGATGGAAATATGTTGCTTGTGTAAGTGCCTAGACAACATGTTGCATGACGTGATTGCTCTCTTTAGCATTTCAAAACAAATGCCGGCACTGCAGTCTGAAATGTTGCTAACCAGCATGCGCTCAATGCTGCGCCGCCGCCGCCGCTCTCTCTCTTCCACTCGCGCTCTCTCTCTCAGTTTTAGTTGTTGCTCGCAACATGTTGCTTGTGTAACTGCCTAGACATGTTGCGCTCTCTCAGTTACATTGAAAATATCAACTAAAATTAAACAAATCAAATAAATTGAAATTAAATTATATTAAAAATTAATTAAAGTAGCCTAAATTGTTGTTAACACTTAACCCATTTTGTATATTAAAAAGCTGCCTCTTTCTGCCTCTTGCTGGCTGGCCAATAGTGCGTTTCTCTCAGTGTATGTGTGTGCTGTGCTCTCAACATTGCGGCGCATCAGTTCAGATTCAGTTTGGCCGTTTCACAAACTTCAGATTCAGTTGTTATCTGTAAGTCGCTTCGTGTCGTCACGTGTGCGGGTTAAAACGCGTCTGTTTAAACAAAATTCTTTCATGATTCTTTCCACTCGAGGTAAACAAAATAAAGTCGTGCATATTGCGTAAAAAACAACAAAGCAAAAAAATAACAATGCAATCAAAATATTTAAAAGTGCGTAGAGGCAACTTTTGAAATAAATTTATATGTGACTTAAAAATACTGCACTAATTAAAAATTAAAATAAAAAACTTTCAAAAGTGCAAATTTGTGAGCATATCAAAAAAATCATTTATAAAAAATTGTTTAAAAATTTTTAAAACATAAGTGAACATCGAAATTTATAACTATATTAAAAAAGTGTTTAAAAAATTAATCCATCTTCTTTATTAATATATTAATTGCAATTCCTTAAAGTGTTTTTCTGGAATGTTATGTGAAGTGTCTGAGTGATAAGCCTCTCAGTGTTTGATTTATGGCTGAATGAAAAAAATGCATTAACAAAAGGAAAATGCTTTAAACAAATAAGAAAAAGAGGCGCATAAACGGGCAGCAACAAAGAAAAACGCGAGCGAGTAAAGAACAACAATAAAAAGAAAATATACATACAAATATCAGAAACGAGAAGGCAATTTCATCACAAAAGTGTAAAGAACAAAAAAAAAACAAGACAGGAAAAAATACGCAATCAGATACAGTTGAGGAACGCTAATTAGAAGCGCTTAAAGAATAAGAAGCGAAATGGCTTTGCCTCCAATTCGAGGCATGGGAATCTTCCCATTGATGCTGATGGTGTTGCTGCTGCTCCTAATGGCAGGATTGAGCTACACCGAGGAGCATGCACATCGTCATGCACATAATTCAACAACAAGTGCACCACCCCTCGCTGCAGCTGCTGCTGCCAGGCTGCATCGCAATCAGCAGCGTTTGCAGCAGTTGCAACAGGCACAGAATGGCAATGACATTGTCCTTGACATTGGCAGTGCTTATGAAAATGGAAATGGAAATGTGAATGAAAATCGTAATCATCATCATCATTATCATCACTTGCGACATGAGCAACATTTGCGCGCTGAATTAGTGGGTAATACCAACCGACAGCCACCGACGGTTGTAAAGCAGCCAACGGAATTGGAATTGGAACAGTTGGCCATGTTGCCGGGACCTGGTCAACAGCATCATTTGCGTCATCATAATCGTCATCATGCTGCCTGGGAGCAACGTGTGTTTCCCGCCATGCGTCATCCGCAACATCGCATGTCGCTGCCAACAGCCATGCCAACAACAACAACAGTCGTGGCAGCAACAGCAAGCACACCTGCAACACTGATTTCGACAACAACAACAACTACAGATGGTCCAATGCTTCATTCATTAGGCAATGCCAGCAGATACTTTGATCGTGAGGGAATCTATCCCTCTTGGATGCAGACACGTTCTACACGTGCCCCCAATTGGCAACAGCTGGACAGCTATGAAGAAGATGATGATGATGACGACGACGATGATGATGATTACGATGTCGATGAGGATGCGGATAATTCAGAGGATTATACAGATAATGTTAATCGTGCTGCAGCCGCTGAGTTGGCCAAACAAATGCCACGCTATTCGCTTTTTAGCCAAAAATTGCCAACAATTAGTTCCGATGAGCAAGATTATGACTCATACGATCAATCAGATGTGCAGTCCATATCGGTTAACAGCAATAACAACAAGCATCCAAGCATCTCAGCTGGACATTCAAAGTCGGCTGCCAAACGCAATGTCTTCGATTGGATTTTCAAGCGGGAAAAGGAAAAGCGAAAAACAGTGCGCGCACAGCCGCCGCCAAGAAAAGTGGAGACCACAACAGAGAAACCGAAAAGCTTTTTGGATGACAGTTTAAACGATGATGAGGATAACGACGACAACGTTGAAGTCTTTTCCAACGAACAGTGGAATAAAATTGAGCATGAGCATCATTTGAAGCAACAGAAACATCAGCGAGAACTGCAGATGTTGAGAGAGCGTAACAGATACGCGCCACTGATAAGAGGAGGATCACGGAGAGGCGGCATTGATACTGAGGTAAATTTGGCATTGCGCCCATTTAACGCTGTTTGTTATTGTCGATCAATGATGTCATTAGGCATTGTTACGAATTCAACGCCTCAAATGCAAACTGATAAGTCCGAGAGCAGCGAAATAGGCCACAAATTGAATTGGTTTATTGCCCACTGGTCAACCGCAAAGGCACACAAACATGGATAGAGAGAGAGAGAGAGAGAGAGAGAGAGAGAGAGAGGGGCAAAGTAGAGTAGAGCGAGAGTGTGGCAGACAAACATTTACACTGAGCGAAAGAAGTGTTGCGTAAGTTATGACGCGTTGCGAAACACGCTCGAGAACTTTTTATGAGTCATAGCATTTGTCTAGCATCATTTCTCGCCTCTGCAAGAATTTAAAATTAAATAGACCTAGACCTGAGACAGTTTTTCATAAAGTATAAAATTATAATTGGAAATAGAATTTTGTTTTAGCTATTTAGGCGGTAAAAAAATAAAAAATAATTAAGTTTCAAGGTATAGTAAAATAATTTACTCTTAGTGCTCAAAAAAATAAGCAGAAAATTAATTTTGCTATGTTTATAGAGCACTGCAAATATTTTAATTAATTTATTTAATTATTTATTACACTTTTAACAGCTATCAGCTGCAATTGATTTGCTACAGTTCTCAGAGTGTGCTATAAATAAATGGGCACACGTATGTTGTTTATACACACCGTATATTTGGGTACTGACCATGGCTAATACCATTTGTGTTTTGGTTTTCCCCCACGCGTCATAGCAACCGAATTACAGACAGACAGATAGCAAAGAACAACAACAATGGCAATACAATTAAATATTGCTCTATTCCATTCTATTTGTTAAAATGTTTACTGAATTTCGTTAAAGGGTCAACGCTGATTTTCGTAACCAGCGTTGTCCAAAATTGTTTGTCCAGCTTGTCCGACCATTGCGGTTGGCTAATTGAAACTCTGCTGCAGCTGTACAGGCTACAGTTTACACCAACAAAGCAACACCAACACAGCACACCAAACCATGAGTATAATAAAAGCTACAACATTTTGTTGCATTTAATTTGTAGGGCTTGAAATGCTTTTGTTTTGTCAGCATTTAATTGCATTTTGTGTTGTAATTCGTTCACTTTTCGTTCTCATTTCTATTTGATACATTTTCCGTTACGCTTCTCCTCAAGTTCCTTTTTCGCGCACCTTAACCTAATTGCAAGGGGCAAATTTAATTAACACAAAACAAACAACTGACCAGTTAGCTGAGAGAGAGAAAGTGCAACTGCAGTAAAGACAAAGTAATCAAGAGAAACACATAAAAAAAGAGGCGAAAAGAAATTCGTTATATTCTTTGCTCTCTTTGCTTATAATAGCTGCTAATTTTGTGTCTTTTTTTGACCTTCCTAGACAGCAAAAAACGAAATAGAACTCCACTTTTATTAAAAAAATGTAGCTTTATTTTAAACTAGGGCAATAAAATTAAACGCTTAATCACTTAAAAGCTGTATTTATTTGATACGAAAAAAAAAAAACACTCAGCTGGTACTTATAGAGATTTATTGCACATGATATATAATTAAAATAAACAAACAATAATTCTAGCAACGGGAAAAAAACTCTGCATGTTAACATTTTCCGTTATTATATTTTCAATGATAACAAAATAATTTTCTTTTTTTATTTTGCATGAATTGATTTGCCATAAATTTTGTATGGCAATAAACATGCATATATTTTTATGATTTCTGCTTAATCCTTTCATAAATCTACTCAACTTTAACCCTTTATATGGCCGCGTTGCATATCTGCAACATACCGTTTAAATGAAATTATTTCGCAATGAATGGCATGAAAGTGGCTTGTTTATTTTGGATGTTGAGGAGAAATATAAGTTTCTTTGAATTTTGTAGTTGGTTACACTACTCATTGAGTTTTGCAATACAAATTTAGTGATTTTCCGCCAATTTTGTGAAACGGGCAAATGTATCTACACCAATTTTGAAATTACAAATTTTTTTTATAAAGATATTTTTTTATTTGAAAAACAAAGTAAGTTCATAGCAAAGGTAACAATAACTATAATGTGTGTGTAATCAAATTTTTGTGTTTACTGTTCTGCATTGCGAGTAGTTCTTGTGTATCGTCATGTTGCAGGTTTGTCCAAAATATCCTTTATCCTTCATAAAAGCGTTAAAAATCAAAAATTTAAGAAAATGAAAGAAAAGTATATTTTTTATTTTAACTCTTCTATATAATAAAAAAAACCGCGTCAAAATTGGTTTTTATGCCATATAAAGGCTGTTGTACAAAGTTTCATTATTAGTTTTTGAAATTTATCAATTGTTTGGGATTAAGTGTTTTTTTTCCTGATCTGTTTTAAGTTGTTTTGATTGTCACTGCTTTAATAATTCTGCTGAAAATTGGTCAATATTTAAAACCCAATTTGATACTGCAATACCCAAAAAGTGTTCATAATTATAATTGCATTTTGTTGCTGTAAAAAGTGAGATAAAAAGTACAAAGGGAGCTACAAAAAATTAACTTGAATGAAGCGTTAAATGGAATGGCATCGTAAATTAAAAAGCACTCGAAAAATATTGTAAAATAGCAAAATAAACAAACAACAACAATAGCATTAACAACAACACTGGCTGAAACAGCTGCAACAATGACAAAAAAAATATGTAACAAGAGTGAAAATTGAGCAGGTGTTTGAGTGTGTGAGGGAGGCTGTGTGTGAGTGTGGGCTAACAAAACAAGCAACTGGATACGCTGCAGGCAGCTATCGACTGTGATATATCCGTAAGCTAAGCTTAAAAGTTGTGTGCTAAAAATATGTTGCATGCTTTATGGTGTTGGCGTTGGTATCAAGCTTTAAACGGCAATATCTTCTACAACTTTCTCTGCTCTAGTCTGCTCTATTATTCAGTTGCTGTGTGATGTTGCTCAGTCATGCCTTTAACATGCTTTTACATACAACCAAACCAATACACCCTAAAGGCAGATTTAACGGGTGTACAAATGCGGCATGAGTCGCCTTTTGCGACAGGTGAAATTGGCGCTCTGCCATTGAAATGAAAATGACAAGGCGCACAGTGGCTGTCCCTTCTTACACCGTCCATTAACTACTCTCCCCCGTGCTCCTTCTCTTTCCCCTCTCTTTTTATAGCGACACACATGCACATTTGTGTGAATTTGAGTGTGTGTGTTTGTGTTTACATATGTCTGCGACTGACGCCGTGGCGTTCTTATTTCCTGCTCTCTCACTGCCACTCGTCATCAACTCAAACCCCAAGAAGCACTCGTAAAATGTATCTCGATGTTTACATAATGCATTATTTGCATGTCGCTACAGTTGTTTTTGTTACTCTTGTTGTTGCTGTAACTGCACTTAATTGCAAAGTTGGTAAAACATTTTTTTAACATTTATTCCATTTGATGTTTTTTATGGTCTTTATTTTGCACTGTTCATTAACGCGCCAAGTGCGGTTAACCAGGCCGTATACGCAATGTTGGCAACCCATACTGTTTTCATTTTTATTTTTATTAAAACAGCGTTCAAAGTGTTGAAATAAATTTTATAAAAAATATGTTAGTGTGTGCTGCAAATTAAAGTTTTAGTTAATTACACGCACACACTCTAATCTGTGTACTAACTTTTAGTTGAGCGCTGCTTTCACTTCGTAATGGAATTCATAAATTAACGACCATCCTCCTGGGCCACTGGCAGCGCAGGATAGTTAGTCAGTGCTACTGTGGAACTTTTGTAATTTGTTTAAATATCTTTCGAAATATTTATTGCTAATTTGCTTACCTGTTACGTGTAAATTAAGGAAGTAAGAAGAAGCGAGAGAGTGAGGGAGTGTGTTTAACACAACATCAAAAAACTGTGGGAGCTAAAACAATTAAATTTGAGACTCTGAACTGCATGAACTTTAACCTAAGCGAATGTGTTTTAACTATTTGACAATTATTTCACTGCAAATAAACATAACTTTGAAACTGTACGAGCTATAAAGTTTTTGTTTTGGTAACGTAAATATAAAAACTTTTCAGACATTACAGCGTTTTCAATTTTCTTTCACGCCGTCTTACGCCTCTAAAAAAACCTTTCAAATACCTTACACAGTATTTTCCTTTACTCAGGTTGTCCCTAAATTTAAGTCCTGTTGATTAGTTTACTTAAACATTTCCAAAACCGACTTAGTAGCAACAAATATACCGCTCTTACCTGTTTAGAGTTTGTGTAAAGCTTAAGCTGCTTTTGAAATGCAAATAAAATTTATGTTTTCCCTTAAAAGTATAAAAAATATTCAAATTTTATTCCCTTTTTTTTTTAAGCTTAAGCTGCATTTGTAGCAGTTGCAATGGATTCTGGTTAATAAGCCTTTAAATCGCTCGGATCAAAACTATTTGCTATTGTTGATGCTACAGTTTGCTGCAATTTTAACACACAGCAAAAATTTGTTGGTTTTTTTGAGGAAAAATATATTTCTATAGCAGACAAAATTAGTTTTACTACAAAAAAAAAAGAAAGTAAAATGTTTTGGTAAGATTGTTGGCGATATGGAATGCAATTTACATTGTTGTTGTTGTTTCTTTATTGCTGTTGCATCCCTGCTGCTGTTGTTTCACTTTTGACCTTTTCAAGAAGCTTCAATTTGACGAACGCATCATTTGGCCAACAGTCCACCCACGGCACATGACACGCCCCTGCTGTGCTGTTGTTCTAGCTGCGGTTGCTCATGTTCCCGTGGCTGTTGTTGTTGGTTTACCAAACCGCATTTGTAGCTCACTCGTATCTCGCTGTGTTCATAAGCTTTTAACTGCCTTTTTGTGCGCATCTTCCTTTTGCTAACGTAACTTTCCTGCTGTGACTACCCCTCGTACATCTTTTGTTGCACTGAGAACAGTAACAATTTCTGCACTTCAAAGCAGCAAAAGCGGCTCAGAGTGAATTGAAAATTCAAACTCGAATCGTCTGTCAGAACGTGCAACACAAAATTGACCTTGAGCTACTCAGTGCAACAGCAAATGCACGCTTACAGCAACAACAGCATCACAAGTTACTAGCAATAATATCTTACCACATATTTGTTGCATGTTGTTTGCACGTTTGCAACGTGTTGTTGCTGCTGCGGTTGCGTGATGTTGCTGCTGTTTTATTGCGCTTTCTGCTGCCATTGATTATCCTTTAGTGGCTCTTCTGCGATTGCATGTTGCTGTCGTGTTAGCTCTTGATGTTGTCATTTTTTCTCAGTCGTTGTGAGTACCTCAATATTCTGCTCGTTGTTGTTGCTGTTGCCGCATTGCGTGTTGCTGTCGTGTAATTTTTCTCTCTCTTTCTCTTTCGTTCTCTGTTTATGCTCTCATGTTGCTGCTGTTGACATTTTCTGCTTATTTTCACCCGCATTCTCTGTACAAATTTATTTGAAGCTGCTGTTATTAAGAATTCCATTTCAATTTGCCAAGCTTTGGCAAATAACTCTTGGCCACAGTTGCAACTGTAAAACAAAATAAAATAAAAATAAATATAATAATAATAACGGCACTCTCGTATGTGATTTCTGACCGTGGTGAGAAAATGAATTTCCCTCATTTTCAATTGCACAACGTTTTGTCTTTTTGTTTGTGTCTCTTCGGTTGAAACTCTTCAAATTGCTCTGCACTCGATGCTCTTGATCTAAAATAATTTTTCTCAATTTTTCCTTTTGGCTTGAGTTGAAATTGGCTCTGGCTTTGGCTTTGGCTCTGGCTCTGGGGTCCCATAATTTATAGCAGCATCTAATATAAATTTCAAGAAATTACTTGCAGCTCTCCGAAAAAAGCAATATAAATTCTCTCAACTAATTGGCAACGTTTTCCACGCTGGCTTGCATTTTTGGCCAGATTGCTCTTGGCGTCTTGTGGGTTGTCTCACTGGGCGCGTTGCCAGTGGCAACGTCTTGAAGCTGCTTAATGACTTTATTAGACAAACAAGTGGATTGTAGCAAAGTTGAGATACTACCTTCTCATACACTGCACCAAAACATGGGGTCAATGACGGTTTTATGACCTAAATTATGGAAGGAGTTTTACATTTTAAATTACTATTTATTGGCTGGCAAAGTAGAACCTAAAATTTAATATTCTTAACACAAGCAATCGACGGTTTTTTCAGTGTAATATGCTTAGTACTTGTCTTGGAGTGTACAACTTCATTGCTTGCATACTGAGTGCCACACATGTTGCATGGAATTCTTGGAATGCCGCAAAATCTTTTGCGAGTCGGCGGCTTCGTCACTTTATAAATCATCGGATGCATATGTCAAGAGGGGGCGTAAGATGGGGTAGGGGGCCACACACAAGCACACACACAAAGTGCGACGACAGTTTGTTAGTTAATCTGACAGAAAACTGTTTGTCAGACAATTGCAAGAGGCAAGAAAATAATATGTATCTTTGTATCTGCGTATCTGCTGAATGCAATCACATTTTGTCAGTTACAGCATTTGTGTCAGTTTTTCAGTTTACGAGTATATTATATACTCCAACTTTCAGTTTAAATCAGAGAAAGAAAAACTTGTATTATCTGCAGTTTGAGATGCCGACTTTGTGATGATGTTTCTGGTTTGATGATGAGCTTCATTGAAATTCAGTGCGTTTTGTGATGGATTGAGGTCAAGGTGGCTTGATGCATTACCCATTATAGCATTATATTACAGTTAGAACCCGATTACGATCAGCGATCACGTGTTAATGTGTTATCAAAAATACCATCACACACAATAAAGTCACATAAATAAAACTTACGTGACTCGCAAGTTGAGAAATCAAAGTGTAAATCATCCAGTGCGTGATGGTCTCGTATTTTTTAGATGAGTTAACTAAGTTCCCTTTTTTTTAAGCTTACTCGTAAAAAGAAAGACTTGTTAGAAAATAAAAGCAAGAACTGGAGCAATCAGGCGTGTTTTAGTCTAACTTAAAATGTGTTTTTTGGAGTAAACGTTGTTGTCTTTTCTGCGCTGTGTACTCTTGAGTACAAACAGCTTTTAGTTTTCTCGCTGTGTACTGCTGAAACTATATAACTTTGTTTGTTAACTTGTCTTACCGCCTTTCCTAATGTAGACAAGCTTGTCCAAATGTTAGTGCAATTTAATTGGAACTAATAAGTTAATTGATTGGTTTAAAATAATATTTAAGTCTAATTTTGTTTAACACAATTATAGTCATGTCTTTTAATTGGCGGCTTAATCAACAAGAAGTTGACCATTAGAGCAGATTAAATATCACAGAAAATACAAAATTGAATTTAAGCAGGAAAACTACTGATAAGAAAACTCTTTAAGTGCATGATTTATTAATCAACAAGTCGATTTAGGCCTTGGTTACATGTTTTGTGATAAATTAACGTCTAATTTAAATGCAAATTATAAAATTACTGATTGATTAAAGCTTTAAAGCGGCTTTAATTTAATTATACATTATTTGTCGCTGAAAACAAATGTGAATCAATTTAAATTGCACATAAGCAGCGTCACTTATGCATTAAATATTAATTAAATTGCTTATGACTTGCGTTAAATAAATGTGAGTTGTAATTGTCTGTGCTCAAAGCAATTTGTTCTTGTCTTAAATTAAGTTTAAAACAATGTGCGACATTTCCAATTGTTGCTCAAGGCCAGTTTGGGTAGATAATAAAGTCTAACACACACACACACACACACACACACACACACACCTTAAAAATGTATGTGCTGTGTGTGTTTTGTAACCCGAAAATTCCTTCCATTTCCACCGCAACACTTTGAAGTGACAAACGACAAAAGCAGAACAACAGAAGTGTTGGCCAAATATAATATGGTTGTCAAAAGAGTCCAACAATAAATCATGACAGCTAACCAAAAGTGAGTGTGTGTGTGTGTCTGTGTGTGCGAGTGTTGTGAGTGTTTTGTTGTTGTTACATGTCGCTGTCCATTTCGCAATCGGCAGCAAAATTCCCCTTCCGCTGTCTATTTCAACTTCCACTCCCATTCCCGTTTCCGCAAAACGTCAAAAAGCAAATATGCACACGAGTTGAGCTCCAAAATTGTAACAGAGATTTTTTTAGACAACAATAACAACAACAATGGCCGTGACCTGCTGTTGTTGTTGTTGCTGTGGGTCAGTTAAAACATTCAACAAATTTAATGAAGCCCAAATAGACACAGAAACCCAACCAAAAGCCGTGCACACAATCGTGCATTCAGCTGGAAACTGTAAACTGTAAACTGTTGCACAGGTGAACTATAAATACCTGTGATTTCATTGTACTTGCTGCATTCTAATTTATCAAGCGCTACGCGTAAATCAAGCTATATAAATAAAACTAAAATATCAATTGTGTTCCCTTTTGTTTATGTTGCTTTTCTAGGGGTAGAAATCGATCAACCTAAACCTTTTCAATGTCACCTGCTGTGGCTGACTTACCTGTCAGCTTGATGGTTAACAACGATGAATTGCACCTGTTTTTGAGTGCTTGATTTTATCTGTACACAACACACAACTCACAGCACACCCACACGGACAACTACACACACACACACATACACTCGGTAAAAAAAGGTCAAAGGTTGCTTTGCAAATGTCTTTATTCAATATTGATGCATTGCCTTTGGGGTGCTGTAAGGTCCATTTCATGTTTAGGGAGTCATTAAAAATTAAACATAAATCTTGCTCTTGCCCACTTGACAGATACATTTAAAAAGGCTGTGAGGCTGTATGTGTATGTAGTTTTTTGTGTGTGAGCATGTGTGTTTGTGTGCGTTTCTGTGTGTTTTCTGTTTCAAAGAGTCACACCAAATTGCGTTGCCATTATATAAAGTAAAAGCCCCGATTAGACGACGACAACAACGTGACACGCCGAATGGGCAAAAATGAGAACCAAACACACACCCAGCTGACAAAGTGTCTAACATGTGTGTGTGTGTGTGTGTGTGTGTGAGCATATGTATGCGTGTGTTTCGCTCTGTGTATGACAAGTGTCACCTAGTTTCATATGTCTGCACAGTGGTCGAAATTGAACTTTTTAGCAATATAAGATTCAGCACAGATGAGAAAGAAAACATTTCTTTTGAACTCGGTTTAATTCTTAATTCGAATTTTTATTCTTAAAATTGTTAGGAAGGGAATTTATTGTAACTTTTATTTCAAAATCATTCCTGCAGAAAAGGAGTAGCAGAGCAAGGAACAAACCTCCTTACCATTTTGTGTAAAATTTACCCCAATAACTACAGCACTAAGTAACTATTAACCTCTTTTCTATACTTTGAAATCAACCCAAAAAATCGCTTTTTTCGAAACTCTTTATTTCTTAAGCTTTTTGTATCGATTGGAGATTAAAAATCCATTCAGGATAATTATTTCTTGAGACAAACGGAAAGTCTAAACTGCAATTTAGGTGCATTAGTTTGACAAGTCGTATAAAAGTACACAACATTTATGTAAATCCATTTCACTTTGGTCACACCCAGCGTAAAGTGTGCCCACTATGCAAACACACACACAAAAACACACTCACACATACACAGTTACAGTTAGACTAGATATGAGAGTGCCGAGTTGTCCCAGCACTCAGGCTTGTTCAGATACATTTCGGATTTTGGACCAAGTGTTATGCAAATGACTGGCAAAAACGCATTTGACAGGTAAATCAATAAACATAACTCTGATACGTGACAAGATCGGCATTGCACTTAGCCAAATTGACGAATGACTACGAATGCAATTTTAAAATTTTGTTTTTGGGATAACTTTGCATACACAAAATTTAAAGTCCAATTTTGTGCATTAATTAATGTTACCTGAATCTGAATATGACTCAATTTGGATTGCAAAGATGAAATGCATTTGATAAAGATTTGATATACGCTGCGATACGTCGGTAGGTCGATTTTGCTGTCAAAAATTTATGACATTCGAAATTCCTCAAGTCAAAATGTGACAGCAAATTGAATGCCAATGCCAGACGGAGTACCATCAATAAATCGTTTAATTGAATTCGATTGACACAACAAATAACAAATGGAAAATATCGAAAAGCCCAGTAGCTCCAAAGAGACCCTCTTCACCCCTACCTACTAGTTGTTGGCCAAGTTAACAAAAGTTAGCTCTGCGCATTTTTGATATGTGTCAGACAAAACCAAGTTGTTAGAAATTATCAACGTCTCGAGTTGCTCTTTTGCATTATGCATGAGAAATCAACAACAAAAGTCGTTGTCTAGTTGTCGTTAACTGCGCTGCTTTTGACATATTCACAATGCATCAGTAAATTTCATCAATATTTCATTTTTTTTGGACATTTTGATTGCCGCGTGTGTGTCGCACGTTGTAAGCATTGTAAGCGCATTTCTTTTATTACACAAATTGATTTAATTGCCAGAAACGAAACACTTTGACACTGAGATATTTCAAAATATTGTCTGACCTCTCACTCTTGATCTCTCTTACTCTAGCTCTCCCTGTGGAACTTTCAAGCTTATAACGGCTGGCGAGTAGTATTTACTTAGACTTTCGCTTTTCCTACTTGACTAAAAAATCTGTAGACTTGTTGTCTATAGCTGAAAATAAGCAGTGGCAAATCAAAGTTCATTTTTACTAATTATGATGATGTAGCAGGCACAGAACCAAGGCCAAGTTTCATCTTTGTTTCGTTGTTAATTAAAAAAAATGAGTGTGTCTTAGAACTAAAGTGAACTATACTGGCAGACATCATATAAATTTAAACTACAAAACTTAAACAGTAATAAATACAGACAAGCAGATAAGATACAGCAAAGCAGCTGCTCTAATCAAACAAATCAAAGTTGTTTATTTGCTAAATAATTTGTTTTTAAGATGCCACAAAGTGATTGTACTGTAGCTCAAGCATTTAAAAACAAAATTATTAAAATTGTTGAGAAATAATTTTATAAGCAAATTACAAAATCTAAGCACTTGCCTCAAAAATCAACAACTTAATCATAATGGCAGATTACAAAGTTAATCAACTGTGTGAAGAGTAAATTTCCATTGATTAACATCAATAAACGTAGAGTTGTTAGTATTTAAATAACCTCTCAGTATGAAAAATTACACTCTAATTCACATAGATAGCCGCAAGGTTAATGAATATTCAATTGAAGCATTTGCCCTTTTCTGTTGATTTATAAAAATTTCAATTTGAATAATTCTGCACCTGCTGAGCTAGAGATAGAGAGAGACAGAGATATGGATATTTGGTGACCTCTGGGCAGCTCATAAACTAAATGATATCAAGAGCCAAAAGCTATGGCAATGTTAATCACTTCATCAACGTCAAATTGCCAAATGCAAAACTTTAACTTAAACCAATCAGTGGATGCAGCCAGCGGCGAATTTTCAGCTTCTAGATACAAGATACAAGTTGAGAAAAAAAGTATAGATACATATGCATAACCATAGTCGACTGGCAGACAAATCTGAGCGGCATCAAACATTTTTGCGGCCTTCGTGAACGCTGGGGGGCAGGCCACATGCTGCAGTTGCCAGTGCAGCTTCAGTTGTAGTTGCAGTTGCAGTTGCAGATGTCGATGTTTATGTTGTTGCTGTGGCACAAACTCTTGGAATTATGATGTGCTCGTGCTCATCGAGATGGCGGTGACTGTTAACTAATCATTGCCTCGACTTGAAGCGGTTTCGAAGGGGGCAAATACTAAATTTGCACAGAGTTGCAAATCATTTGTCTGGCGGCGACTCCCAAGTCACAGTGTCTGTTGACTAGTTATACCCTATAGTTACACAGAAGGGGTGTATCGACATAAAAGCGATGCGTATGTCAGGCTGGGTATAGTAATTCTTATTCATCGAACCGATTTCAGAGACAGCAAAAGTTGCGTAAAATCTAAACTATAAAATTCGCCCTCTAAAAAACTTTCATGTCTAAAATATATAAACATGGCTTAGTAACGGGTATAGCCTAGTCAACCCATGATTTCCACACCTTTGCTAGTTTTATTTTTCTTGTTTTTTTGTTACTTTGTGCATTCCAAGTTTTTGTTTGTTTTGCGCAAAACTTTTGCTGCCTGTCTGATGATGTCATATGCAAATCAACAGCCGTCGAATAGTCGGCCTAATCCGTGCATTGGCCTGGTCTAAAATGACAAAGGTGATGGCAAATACTGAGGTTAAACTACATAATACAACAATTTTACCAATTTATCATAACTTAAGACTAATTTATTTTATTCTTCTCTTTGTCTTTCTCATTGCAGGTAAGTTTACAACTAGAAACATTTGGAAAATGTCAAACTAACGTGAGTCATGTTTTTGTTTAAATACAGTAAGGCTCGGTTAATCAGTGTTTATATAAAATATATATGTGAGTTGACTAAACTTGATTGCCTGTTTTTGTTGAGCTTAGTTTTTCGTACTCTAAATTTCCCAACTGCATCATCATTCGCAGTAACCAATTTGTAGTTGGCCAACTCGAACATGTCCCAAAGGCGCTGCCTACAACCCTATGTTACCACCTCGCCCCCACCCCTTTGGGTCCAGAGCATGCTGTTAACGTATTTTCTCTGTTGGCAGCACACGCCTAACGACTCATTAGTCACGTCAAATGAACACGCAAGACAACGAAATAAGGTCCAGAAAACAATAATGCCAAAGTGATCGTGACCAATTGATGTTGTTGCGCTCCCTCTCTCACTATCTCTCTCCCACTATCTCTGTATCTATCCCTTTCTCTCTGTTGTTGGCCAGCAACCACAACAGGCAACAACAGTTGGCAACAATAACAACTGTAAGAGCCGTCAAAGTCGACGTCTGCAAATGTTTGCCAAGTGTTGACAAACTTGTGGCCCACACTGTACCACAGTTTCTCCCCGCTCCCCGCTCCCTGCTCTCCCTTTCCCTGTTCCTCTTCCACTCTCAATCTTCTATTCTCTGTGCACTCTGTTAACCCCAGATGGCCCTTGAGCCTGACATTTTTGTGTGTGTATGTGTGTGTTCTTCGCCTTTCCCCTTTTGCCCTGTGTTAAGCAAACAGACCAAATGCGCAAACTGTCCATCAACTGACCACAAAATGTCACTCACTTTACGCCTCGACAAAATTACAAAAAATTAGAAAAAAAAAGCGAAAAGAAGCAGGAAATTTCTATAGCAAATTTTATAATTGAGAAAGCAGTTTGTGGTTGCCTAGCAGCTGGGATATGTCAGATATTTGTGCAGGATAATAGAGCATTGATATTTTAGACTTTTGCAAATGATTTATGAGTTTTAAATATGTGCAACGAAAGCTTTAACTGAGTTCAATAACTTAAACGAGTTGCTTTATTATACGTTTTAGAAATTTGCAGGGAAGCTAATAAACCAAAGCTTGTATTTATTATTTTGTAACTGAGCACTGTTATTACTTAGACTTGTGTAGTTTACATATTGTATTCTATAGCCTTTCAATTAAAATTTCACTCGATATGTTCAGTGAGTCAATCCGAAAGATAGAACTGTTTTATATGTAGTTGGTTTTAAAGCTGTTTAAGGCTCACTCAACAGGTATCTACCAGTCTTCTGCTTTAAAAGCTTGAGCAAACTCTAGCATCCTTCCAGCCAACAATTAAATATTGTAATGAAAGGTAAGCTCAGGCGGAAAGGATGCATACATCCCACATGAAGAACGTTCTATACATTTTGCACAACATGATATCATTCTAGTGTGTACGTGAGTGTGTGCGTGTGTGTTTGCCGTTGATTTGAGAATTGAATTTGCATACTTATTAGCATGCGACTAGCATGTAAAAATATTTGGCTATACGAGCATTCACAGTGCTGTGCGCACACATATGGCCAGGCAAATAAACACATTACTGCTGATGGCCGCCACAATAATAACAACAACGACAACGACAACTAGGCAAAAATCCATTTAAGGCACGTTTGTCAGATTCTGCAGCTGGTCTTCTATGTGTCTTCACGGTTCTAGTCCGAACCGAATTCCAGCGCATCGTGTGCAGCTCGCAGAAAAATGAATTTCAAGCAGACTTGCCACAAAAAAAAAAAAAAATAACCAAAAAAAAAAAAATATAAGTGAAGTAGCAAAACTGCAGCTCAACCTCCTTTTGGCCACATCCTCGCATGTTTCATCTCCTTTTTTTTTCACCAACAGTTTTGTGTAGAAACGCGTAGGGTTTATTAAAAATGTTAAGTGGCTTTGTAACGTGTAAATTCATCTAAAATATTCACGGAATTTCGTATTTTTTATAAAGTATAAATATATTTTTAATGTGTATAGAAAATTTAAAGGTTAAGTTGTTTTTGTCAGTTTAGTTTATGAATTCTTTTGAATTTAGAATTAATAAGTCACAAGTCAAAAATGTAGAATTTCTTAACTTTTCATGCTTTTTTCTGCGGTTTATTTCCGTAGTTTTTATAGAGTATTTGACATATTTAAATTGCCATTTCGTCTTGTTTTTTTGTGGTTTGCGGTTTGAAATGCAGCTTTCCTTCGTTTCCCGCTGGCCACAACGTTGAAATGGGTCTAGTGCATGCTCAACATGGCGTCGTCCTTAGTCCTTTACTGCTGTGGAATGTCCTGTGGCCTTCAGTGAGGAAAGCGTCACGACGTTCGCTGCGTTCAGAAGGCAAACAAACAGACAAACTGCGTGCCTCTTCGCGTACTCGAGGGCAGGCTGACAGGAAAGCGTCAGAGGGGATGTGGGAGGGATGGAGAGAGCTGTATGTTTGCTATACGGACTGTGGACTGCCAACTGACTTGCCACATGTTAGAAATTCTCGATGCCATGCGGTGGCAACAGCTGCTCATCCAATGACATTTTTGGCTAAATTGAGTTTTGGCCCACAAATTTAGATTTGTATTTGCATAGCAGCAATTTAAAAGTCAAAGTTATGTACACTCTGAAAATGCAGCATAGCCAATTAATTTTTAAAACCTAAAAGTAAAAATAAATTTTAATTAGTTGAAAGCTTTTAAAAGTGTTACAATTCAAATTAGATTTAGATTCAAGTTAGCACTTTTTTAGATACAATTCTTAAATATTTAAATTAATTTTCATCAGTGTAAATACTTAAAGATCTTGATAACTGATTTAACGCATGCGTCAGCTCAGTGCCTATGGTCAGTGAGCTGTAATATAAGTGTGTATGGATAACTAATGATAGCCAGTCAGGCAGCTTGTTCAGTTGCAGCTGACCGTGTCGTGCTCGTAAGCCTTTTGTGGGAGGCAGCTTATGAGCTGCAAAATCCTCGGAGCTCCTAATCCTACGGCTACGAATGGACCTTGCAGCTAAAGTGTAAATGCCGTCATAATGCTTGTACTACCGACATCAACTTGACAGACCCACAACTCTCCAACACCGAGTCCAAATTCATTCTCTTATCCCCTGTGAGGCTTGGCACGTGCTCACCAGGCGAGGACAAGCTTTTACTGGGCAAAGGCGTGGCAAAATGAGCGGCGGGTGACGGCAAGAGGCGAGAACTCCTTATTAGCCATGCAGTTGAGTGCGTGTCATGTTTCAGTTTGCTTTAATTAATTTCAGACTGTGCAAAGTAATCTGAGTATTCAACATAAATGAAGCGAAGCAGAAAGACGGGAAAAAAGAGAAAGAGAGAGATAGAAATCATTGCATACTTTCTGTAGCTCGTGTTACGTATACGCAATGTGAACTGTATTTATTACGTTGAAATTTGCTTGTAAGCATTACAATCAATTTGGCAGTAATTAAGCAATAATTTTTGCACACAACTATTAGCAAAACATTAAACCTATTACTTAAACTCTCAAAATGTGAAAATTAATTATTATTTAGAGCTGCAAATTAAAAATATGTTCATTTTACCCTTTTTACTTAGATTGGGTTATTTTGTTTCTTCTATAATCTGATTGATTTATGCGAATAATTGATTGACTTAACAGACAGTTATATTAAAATGCTAGCGCTGTTGATGACTGATTCCTAGTCTTCTTGAATGAATTTTCTGCTATCAATTTGAGTGAAATGTTTTCATTTTCTTCAAACTTTTCATTGAGTAAAGATAAATAGTCTCGCAATTGCATTGACTTGTATCTGTTGGAGCACAACTTGAATATATCCGTGCTTCAAAGCGAAAGCTTATGAAGTGTTTTATCTCGTGCAAGCAAAAAAAGCAAACAAATTGCTTCAAAACACTTGCAATCCAACGGATGCCCCGTGATGATGCCCCGTGAAGCACGAAGAAGAGCGAAGCACTTGTGAAGCGCTTTGAAAACGCGTTAGCTGCATTTCCAGTGCAATTTTTGATTACATTTCAATCGCGCCAAAATAAAATAGTGCAGCCAGACGAAGTCGAGGAAAATACGTTAAAAAAAAAAATGAAATGGGGAAATGAAAAGTCTAGTAGAGAGTGAACAAAAAATGGGTCACGTGCCGAGCGAAGAACGCTTGAAAAATGCAAACGCAAACGCAAAACACTTGCAAATAGTTCACAGGCGGTTGTTGTCTGTAGGCGTGGCGCAAAAAGTCACAGTGCACAAAATTCTAAAGCAAAAAAAAATGAAGAGCAGTGCAAAAAATTCGAGTGAAACTGTTGGAAACGCAGCTAGAAAATGCTGAAAAATCAATCAAAATTAAATTTCCATTGCACAGAGATTGAATGAAATCATGTTTGTCGAGGGAACCGTAACTGCAACTGTGACTGCGAACTGGGAAGAGTAACAGTTAGTCCATAGAGCTGTAAGTTGATTTGTGGTACAGATTATTACAGTTGTTGCTGCTGCAACTGCTGTGGCAAATTGTTCTCCCTCTCTCTCAACCACCCTATCTCTTTCTCCCTCTGCGCTCTACGTTTCAATTTGCAACGCGAACAACAGCAGCTTAATTTCGTTTTAGCAGCTTCAACACGCATTTTACTGGAGTGTGTAAATAGAAAATGCGCATACGCCGTGTGGTACGTGCTATTGATATCTAATGAAAGACTGCAAGTCTGCATAGTCTGCCAGTTGCGGTGCTCTAAAAAGAATGTTATTCAATGTAGTGAAATGTGTAAAACTAAGTTGATTAGGTTGCCATAGAAATTTGGCTAGATAATTTACAATTTTCAACTCGTGTTTCTGCTTGTATAGGCAGACTAACTAATTATATTTACTAGTTGCTTATTATGTACTTAAATTGGCTGAACCGAAGCAAAACAAAGTTTTCTGTTTAAAGCTGTAGACAGCTTGAAACTGAGAACACACAAATTTTGTGATATTTATTTAAGTTTTATGAAATTTTTTTGCATTTGAATATTTTTAACAAATTTATGTTTAACAAAGTCTTTGAATTCGCCTTTGAATTGTTTGAGATTTGTTAAACTGCTAATACAACACAATCCAATTTTGAAGCACTTTTTTCTTTCTCTAAATTTTCTAAGCCCGAATGCCTTTTAGTATTATATCCATAGAAATGTTTATCAGTCTAAATCCTGGCTCAGACAACCGCTGCCTAAGGCTGCTTGTCGCCTGCTTTATTCCTTGTCCCTCTTTCTCACTACCCCTGCACTTTCTTTCTGTATTTCTTCATCGCCTTTTGGTCACGTAACAAGCAGCTCATTTCCCCAGTTACCGGTGATAGCTGTGGACAGCACCTTAGCAGTAAATCCTGCAGCTGACTGATTTTTCCTTTAACCGGTTACGTTGCGTCCAAGACAGTTAGCTGTGAGTTGGCTTTTCTCTTATTTTTTTTTTTAGCGTGAATGGCAACCATCGCAGCTCATTAATCAACTGGCGCTGCACAGCGCACAGCGTTGTGTTGACGTTTGCCTCGAAAATTGTCACTTACTGGGCGTGACATTCTACACTCTCGTCTCTACACGAACTTACACACACGCGGGCAGCTTTTGTTTTAGCTTGATTAATTACTTAACTTGCGATAAGTGTTTGGCTTCTATGCTATTTTTCCTTTTTCTCTCCGCTTGGCCAAAAAATCTTGACAGACTTCGATGCCTCAGTTCGTACGCCAATTAAAATGTGAGAAAAAACGTTGAATAACACGCGACCATTGAATGATTTTGGACTCTTTGATGCAGACATTCAATAAATTGCTTTTATGCCCGCAGACAGTGCAGCAATTGGTTGGCTCTTTTGATGCAACTAGATGTGGCAATTGGGGCAACAGGAAGGGGGCCAAGGGTTATGAGGGATCGTCAGTTTGTGTTTCAATATAACTGTCAACACTCGTTATTGCCACTTCAATGATGAGTTCTTCTTGGCACACACAAATACACACAGACACAGACAAGCACTTGAATGCACACACTCAACACTCGCACACACACACCACCACACACATTCAGTTTACAAGTTGTGAGTCTCCATAGACATGAAATCAACTCCCACAAAATTTCACCCATCTAAAGTGCAGCTCACAATTTTTGCTGCTTTTTCTATAGCTTTAAATACCCTGTAAATGGGTAATACAGGGCTACTTAACTATTAAGTAAGCTGAAAATTTAATATGTGCCAAGTTTTTTGAACAAGGCCTTTACTAAAAGAACAATCCATTTATTTTAGCTGTCGTAATTTATAATTCTGTTTTTTTAATGTGATTTTTAGTACCTAAAAGTCTATTTTATTTATAAATTATTCTACTACCTTCACAGTTCACAGGGTATTACTTAGTGACTCATTTTTCTGTTGCAAATCATAAAATTTTTTAGTTGTTCGTTGCGCGCATCATTGAGTTTTGTGCAAGAACAATTCCTCTATATGAGCACAGGGCATATATGGATGTGTATGCGAGTGTTTGTGTGTGTTAGTGGAAATATAGTGTTCTTACATGCGCTTATATCCGTGTGTGTGTGTGTGTGACATTGTTTGAGTGCGTCTGCATGTGACTGCAATGCAAGTTTCCATACTCCGTCATCGTCATCATCATAAATGTCGTTGCTTCTTCTGAACGAGTGTGTTTTCCACATTTTCGTGCAAGCTGCAAAAGCAAAATGAAAATTTTTGTTAGTCACAAAAAATATGTAATATTTCATTTAGCTTTTATTTGATTACATTTAACTTATTTATTTATAATTCTTATCACATTCATGCGGCAATCGAACCACGAAACTTCATTTCCCTCGAAGTTTCATTTTCGCGTGAAAGTTTAGTGTCTATGAAAGTCGATTTTCATTTGGCGGTTTTCTCTTGCATTCAATTCGAACATATTTTATAATTTTCGCTCAGTGTTACTAACGGTCTGTCAAATAATTTCAACACTTTGCGGCATTCTTCCAGCTCTTCTCGAATAAAATAAAATGAAAAGTTTTTCACACAATTAAGTTGCTTATAGACGAGGGAAAAGGTCTTGTTTCCACTCTTTCTCCTTTTCACAGTTTCTGTTTTCTTCTAGTTTTTTTTTTTGCTTTTTGATCTTCTGCCACATGGCAGACTTGACTGTGGCTGTGGCAGCTTCTGTGTTGGCTGCCAACTTTGCCAAAACGAAGGCATAAACAACAATTTAATTTGATTGCCAAATAATTTTACATAAACTTTTATTTAATTTTGAAGTCAAAGTTGAGCTCAGTCAAAATCTACACTGCTGCTGAAAAGTATCTACATGTCGGCTGTGGGCTGCGTTTGTATCTAACACCTGGTGTTCGAATTTTGGCCTAAGCAAATGCCTAAATAGATGTATATTTCTTTAAATTAGAATTCTTTAAATAAATAAATATTTTAATCTGCTAAAAGTCTTTTTAAAACACAACTCTACAAACACAAACTCCTAGCAATTGACTTACTCCCCAAATAGTTTGATAAACATTTGACTTCAACTCGAAATTCAGTTAACTTAACCTTTGATAGACCGAATTTGGCCTATTGAGTTGCAGTCTGGCCACAAGTTGTGGCGAATGTTAATCAAACGATTTAGAAACTTGAAATCGTATGCTTCAAAAATCATTATAATCTTCAGTTGGCTCTTGAACGGATATGCATGTTTTGGCCACAAACAATTTGGCAAATAGTAGTAAGCACGTTGAATATCAATAATTACGATAACGATGGCAACGTGAGTCCAGAATCAACGGCATAAGCCCGGGTATTAAACCATTTTCACCGTTAGTTAAGACCTAGGTCAATACGACAGACGATGCATACAATTATGAGACGAGACGTGTGCTCATTTTATGAGCAAATTGAAACGGCTTCATTGCTGGCCAAGAAAGATAGTTGGACTTACACATAATCCCATTGATGGATGGCCAACATGGGGATTATGGCGAACAATAGATAGAAGATGGTTGCGAGACGAGTGGCATCAGGCTAAAGATCGATTCAACAAACAATGGCCAAAACAATAAACGGCAAAATTGTAGGGTCAAGTCCAGGAAGAAACAAAGAAACAAAATTGATCCAATATGATCCCATTCTGTATCCGATTCGAAACGCTGTCAGGGCCAAGTATAAGGTAAAAACGAGCTGCCCACTCGACTCCTCAGTTTGTTAAAGGCGTGGCAGAAACACACACACGCAAACACACACAGACATTCAGATTGCCGTGCCATTGTTTAACTAATTGGATTAGTTTGATGCCTAACCAAACGTTGCCTGATTCAGTTTCAGCTTGAGAGCTCAGTCCATCTGCCAGCCTGTCGGTCTGTCGGTTTGTGGTCCCTCAGGTAGGAAAGCAACAATTCGCTGACTGTTCGTTTTAGTTGTAAAAATAAACAGGATATTCATGTTCAGCTCAGCAGCATTTCTTGCTGTTGTTGCTGTTGTATCTGCCCAGCAATCAATGTAAACAACCAGCCCACAACAACAGCTCCGAAAAAGAGGTAACAACAACAACAACAAGAACAATTCCAGCAAGTCATTTTATTTGTTGCACCTTTAGATTTTCATTTTATTAGACGATGATTTTTTGTTAACGATAACAAAACGAATTCGATTTGAGTGCATTTTAAGTGAAATTAAATGAAAATTACTTTGCTTTTCATTCGTTTCTTTAATAATGCATCAAACCAAGCACAAAACTCTAGTAATTTCACCAAAAAATCAATTTAAAATACACTTATTTTCAGACCAAAAAGACTGTGAATGAAATGAGTTGATTTAGCCTAAATTTTGATCGAATTAATTGTTTGTTTTTAAAGCTGTTGTAAATATAAATTGCTACAAGTCAGAGTGAAAGGCAGAGGAAGAAAGGGCGAGTGAGAGTAGAAAGAATTTAGAGCCAGAAACTGTTGATGAAATTGAAAACATTTTAAATATTCCTTCAAATCTCTTTGGGCACAGCATGCCAACTTTAATGGCCACCATTGTACGCTATGATCAATACAGTGGCGTACATAAAAGTGGTGCCATCTCTTTTTTTCTTCGATTTGAAGCACTTTTTATTGAATTTTCATAACTGCAACTTCTTCAGTTCAGTTTTATTATGCAACACATCTGCTTGGCAAGTGAAAAGTTGCATAATGCTGACCAATAAAAAAAAAGCTGTCGTTATAAAGTCCATTTTACAGTCTTCTCCGCCGTATGATTTCTTGCACCTCGCGCTGTAAGTCAATCAATGGGAATAGTATGTTTGCAATGCCCCCTTCTAAATTTCTTAAAAGCCAAAAGCATTTCCATTTTTAACCACAAATGCCACAAGTTGTTTGCCACCCCCCCCCCCTTTGCCGCCCCTTACTAACCCGACTAATTGTCGGCGGCCTTTCAACACAACAAATGCCGTTTTAATGGGCTGCCAGAGCTCCTTTAATGAGCCTCCCAGGTGTGGCAGCAACTTCAAATGCAATACAAATTTTTTAGACCATCAACGGGTGGCCACCAACTGTTGCCACAAATTGCTGCAGTTGCAAGTGCAAACTGTGTCATTGGGTCTGGGTTTAAAATAGATTTTAAAATAGTTTTAGTAATTGTTAAAATTACTGTCTACTTACAACATTTTTATATGCCATAATCTTATCTGCCAAGTTTCATTTTCGTTTTACTCATTTGCATATCAACTTGACCTTTGCTTACCAATGTCAACTCTTCTCACTTGGTTTGTACCAAAAACAGCAGGCAAACAGACAAATGCCAAATATTTGTCTGCTGACTCAAGGGAAAACCCTACGCCCCACTACCTATTTGGCCGGAAATTGCGTTGTGCATCCTTTCCTTACATATTTTATTTTTTAAATCATTCTTCTTGGGACACAGACAGATGCTTAGACAGAGAATCAACCCGACAGCTCTGAAGCTGTAGAGCTACTTTATCTTAAGTCAATTTGCTGGCCCTCATCATCATCATCATTATCGTGCTTTGTGTTTCTTACCCTAAACGCTTTAGACGTTTCAAAATATTTCCAACATAATTGGACTGTGGCACAAAAAGTGTCATAGATCAGCGGGAATCTTTGAACCTGCTTGACAGTTTTATTGCCATAGAAACAGGGGTTAAAGCTGATGAGTATAAGAATTTACTTTTTGATTTAGCAACGCATTGACATACGCATTCGTAGCCCAATTAGCAGGAAATGCCAGTAAGTAGTACAGTACTTTTAGGTACACAACAACACCTAGAGGACTTTCTCTTACGGGTCTCCCTCTCACAGTTTTTAGGGGTTGCTAGGGGGTGCCTCTAATGTGATTTCATTAAGCCATTTTCAGACTGCTCTTTTTGTGTGTTCTGTGGCTGCACCTTTTTCTGTGGTTTCGATTTCATCTCATGATATGTCAATTATTTAGCAGTCTTCTCCGTACTCCTCGTAACCCCCGTAGAACTCAAGCTGTGTGTTGTAACCGTCGTCCCTTGGGACGCTTTCAATTTGATTTTTATGATTTTGCGGCGCATTTTGGTTCTGCTTCATTTGCATTTTGTATTGAATTCGAATTCGTATTTCGCATTTGCATTTGTATTTGTAATTCACGTATATTTGTCTGCGGTTGTCTTGTGGCTATGACTGTGGTACTGTGACTGTGGCAGCTGCTGGTGCTGGTGCCCCTCGTCACATCCTCTTTGTCCTCTGTCTCTGGAAATGGCAACTTAGGCAAATTGAAAGCCAAAGGGAGAACAATGGTAACAGGAAAGCTAATGGCAAGTGCTCGGCAGAGGAAGTTAAAGCGATAAGGCCAAGATGAGGCCAAGTTGAGCATTTTACCATGGCCAAGACTTCGCAATCAAATCAGGCAACAAATTTGATTTCCATTTACCATTTTCGATTTCCAATTGAATAAAACTTCTTTTACATTACAATTCCCTCGGCCAGGCACTGGGTCTAATCAAGACTGTTGCTATTCTGACCTTGTCCATAAATATTTATCATCATTATTATTATTATCATTATCGTTATTACTTTGCTGCCGCTAATGGCGATTGAGAAATTCATTTTAATTAGGCACATAATCTAGTTTGCGGCGCTTACAGAGAAAAAACGACAACGTTGCCAGTGACTACATGAAAATCGCCAACGTTGCTACTGGACCAAAAAAAAACGAAGGAAAAAAGAATTCAGTGCTGGCTTTCACCAAAAACAAATTCTCGCATGGGTGGCCCTGTTGTTGCCGCTGCTGCTGCCTTTGCTGCTGCTGTTGTGTGTGCAACATAATAATTTGTAAACATTTATCAATTATGCAGCAACAGTGGCAGGCACAGCAACACAAAAAGAACAACAGCAACTACAGCGGTTGTGAAGCCCCCAAGATGCCCCAAGCGATTCAAGACCGCATCGGCCAACTGGCCACATAAATTTTCCACATAGGCCACCACGCGGCAGGGCGTCCAGTTGCCGCCGTGGTAGTGGCAACTCCACTCTTCTCTCCCCCCCCGCTTCCCTTTTCTCCTTGGTCAAGGCCCCACGAGCAGTGCATTCCAGAGACGTGCGGCAGTTTAAAGTCAGGGCGTTGATTTGCCTGGCCCAACACGCAATTAAGTAGAAGTGAGCAACACCTCATCACAGGCAGCAGGGGGCGATTAATGCCGGTTGCAAGTTGCAGGTTGCACATTACACGTTGCTACTTACACAGGGTAAGGTGCACACTTTAAGGCAGTCGATCAATCATAAAACTGCTGTCTGACAACTTGACAACCGCAAGAATAACAACTTAATTCGAACACAATACAAAAGTTCTGTGCAAACAATGAAAAAAGTTTATTGAAAATCTATTCAAGTGTACCTTAAAGTAAATATAGACAGCGTTGTTTAATTTATAACAAAAAGACACGGTTGCGTCATCAGTTTCAATCGCGAGCGAGTAGATTTTATCTGGACTAGACTTTACTTGAACTGTAAGAAAACGGTATCACTTTGTATAAGCCTCTTAGCGCTAGCGGAAAAGTGCCCAACATATACACAAAATTTCTTTAAATTGCACAAATTCTAATTATCAAAACCAATACCAATACTTTTCGCTCACATAAATTACCAACGCGCTGTTTGAACTGCAAGGCAATGCTTAAACGACCAATCGTGTTTGGAATACTATTTGGATTTTTCTTTGGTCTCCTGGTGGCCAACGCTAATGACCAACAACATGCTGTCCCCACGGAGAAGGTAATGGTGTCCTCCGACTGGTCCGCTGATGAGCACAGAACGGAGCACGACAAAAGCGCAGTGCAGACAGAGCAACCTTTGCTGCTTCAAAATATAGATCAGTCGGCGTGGGAGTTGCTTCGTCATCAGCATAAATCGTAGTCACAGTGCTGTCAAAGTGCAGAACGCCCCAACGTTCCACTGAATATAGTGAGAAATGCTATAGAAAATATCCATGACTGCCACAGTCGCTGAGGAGCAAGAAAAGGCTTTGCAAAAGTGTATATACGGTCGACAAGCTATCGGTAGTTATGAAGTCTATGAGTTTGTATAATTTCAGTTCCCATAAGACCTGCACTTTCGTCTGTGTCTGTCAATTGATGAGTCAGTCAGTGCAGATAGATGAAAAATAAATCAATTGTATTTCTTTCCTCATTAGTATACGCTTAGCATACCCTGTATGCAAGTGTTGGGTTTATTAAATGTCTGCAACTGACAGAAAAAGTCAGCTCCGAGTTCATAAAATATATATAAAATTTTTCGTCATATACGTCTACTTTTCTTTATTTGCACAAATTCACTCTTTATTAAAATTTAATGATTCTCTCGCTGTGCTCTATGTTCAGTGAACTTAAGATCAGCCATCAGATATGCCAAAAATACAGTTCTGGATGATATCACACTTGTTTAAAACACTGTCACCAAAAAATTTAAAGGAAATCTAATGATGGAAAAAAATAAAAGTTAAAGTAAAACGGAATATACTTGAAGGCATTGATTGAGGTAGTCAAGTCAGTACGCTTTAATCTGTTCGAGTGTGTGGACGTTCAATAACCGTAAAAAGTGTTTAATAAATTCGCAAATATTTCCATTATTCGCTTTATTTAATTTCAACAAAAGAATTAATAAATACGCAATGTGTAGGAAAGTAATAGTGTTTGTCATACTCCTCGGATTTTGCTTCTTTATCTTGTTGGCCAACGCCATTGGGAAGCATAACTTGTTCCCTATACCCCAAAATCCTTTTCATTCAACCTCAAGTCTGGTGAGTCTAAAAAGTCGTTGTGGGTGCCACAATTCCAGTTGCCCAGTGGAATACAAATTAATTTGCTGTTATTGAAATTGCGCTGCACGTACCGCTCGGATCTTTTACTATAGATTAGATGATTGTTTGTTTTGTGGCACGCTTTTTATTATTAATTGCCTGGCAGTCAGGCATAATTGTTCAGATTCAATGAAGATTTATGTGGTTATCAAGCAAGCACTAAAAAATATTGAAATAAAGCCAATTTCCATTTCCATTCAAATATTAGCAATTAAAAGCGTATTAAGTGCACATCATATCACACTACAGATTCTCGCAATTCTCTCTTTCTCTCTCTGCACTCTCTAGATTTATAGCTGACTCAGCTGCCGGTAATGTAAAATTTTAAATGCGAGTCTCATATTGAAACTGTATAATCCTTACCAATACCTTGACAATTTTCCACAGAAAGTATTTAAGTTTATAAGTGTGACGATTATTGACTGTAGATAAAGAAGTCGTTTAATTTAAATATTATCCGCATAAAGATTAAAAACTCCTTACTTTTGTTATGCATTTGATTAATATTTCCTTTTTTATTACAAAATTAAACTGTTTTAAAGTTGTATTCACTTAAATTCGCATGCCAATAAAGTTTAGTTTGAGCGATAATTAAATGCCCAATATTATGACATATGTTTATTTTCATATAAACAAAGAATTTGTGTTTTTGTCGGCATTGTTTTCGCACTCGCATATAAAAGTCAGCTGCTTGCCAAAAAGTGTCGGTCTGGGCGTGAGTGTGGCAGGTTGTCAGCCTGTTTGGAAGTGCGAATGTGATTGTGCTTTCAATGTGATGACAGAGGGAATTTATACATATAGCCTGGGTAGAAGTAAGTTTAATTTTTAAACAATAAGTAACTAATGCAATATTTTTAAAAAAGATTTAAAAATCCATTATTATTTATTAAAATGTTGATTAATTAAAAATCTTGCAAGCAGTGAGAGTACAAAAATCCATTGTCTTCTTGTTAAAATTGTTTCAAGACTTATCTCATGTTTATATTTGGCATATATTTCTAGCTTTATGTGCACTCCTCTAATTGGAGTAATTATGAATATGGAAACTCACGTTTTCCACTCTGTTTGTGTACACATTCACACTTTCATCTTTCTAATCGCTTTTCATTATTAACACCACATTTATATCTAGTCGATACCACACATTTCCACTGGTGGGAATGTGGAGGACTGTCTGCCCTTATCGGTTTGGCGCCCCGCCACTCAATTTTATTTGCTGCAAGCAATCGAACCCGACACTTTGCTGTTTGCTCTTTGGCATACCCCCACGAATGTTGCATGTTGCAAGTTCTGCAATCAGTCTATTAGTTGGTTCAGTTTTGGTTGTGCTCTACTCCTCCAGCAAACTCTGGGGGCACTTCAAACATTGCCAGCCGCTTCAAATTTGGCGCGAGTAAACAACAGCAGTTGCAGCTGGAGTGCGGCACAAGTATCAAGCAGTAGAGTGGACCAAAGGGGGTAGTAGAAGGATGGGAGTGGGAGCTGTAAGCTGGCAGTGGAAGTGGAAGGAGCGATTGAGACTGCTGCCATTCAATTAATTCAAAGCATTAAAACAATTAAGCTACTGTGGCTTCATTGACTTGGCACACGCCACCTCTTGGCCGCTATCTCGCTTACTCTCTTTCTCTCGTTCTCTCTCTGCGCTGTTGCCAAATGCACTGCAGTCAGCCAATTGCCGCATCAACACGTCTCTACTGTTGCTCTCATCCCATACCAAGTCTTGACCCAATTTTCACACAAATTAGTGCAGCTAATTTTTAATGATGGTTTTTTTTTCAGTAACGCCACGAGTTAAGATCCACTTCACTTGGCATTTTTCATAATTTCTAATGCCTTCATTTTTAAATACCCGATACGAGTCGAGTAAAGGGTATGTTATGCAGAGCATGCTATGCGCATCAAGAGCCTGTAGAGCTTAGTAAAAAGATTTTGTATTTTATTAGCTGACAAATGATAGCATCCCAAACTGCAGCTAACGGGTATCTTTTAGTCGTGACTCTAATTATTTTTTACTTAAATTTTTCTTTATTTTTACGCAATTTATGAGAACTTTAGCATCGTGTGCTGGTGCGGAGACGCCAAATGCAATTGAAATAAACATGGAAAATGTTGTTTGGTCTTCTATTTTTGGGCGGAGGCTTTTGATGCCACATCACAGCACAGCCACACAGTGCAGCACTGGGCCCTAAGGCGACTGACGCCTTCGTCGGGTCTTTTTCAAGGGTGTTGCTTTTGCTTTCTGGCTACAGACCAGAGCATTGAGCGTGAGATACACGAGCTACGTGAATGTTGACTTCATCTTGCCATCTCCATGCGTTTCCACTCATTTGCACCTAATTGTCATGCACGTAGAGAAGAAATATAGTATACACACATACACACACACACACAGAGTGTATATACCGAGGACTGTATCCCATTTGTATCTGTATCTCTATCTGCATTTGTAGCTGTGTTTTTTTCTGCTTTCTGTTTTTGTGGCTATATAAATTGCAGGAGCGGGAGGAGCACCAGCTGGCAGCCACATTTTTATCATATTCTCTCTTCTTTCTCCAACTCTAGCTCCCTGCTGTCTCCTGCCTCCTCTCTATCTATCTTTCTCAGTTACTCTCTCGTATCTACGTCTTCAGGCAAGTCGTTGACTTAATCTGCATTTTTTTTGCGTTGCCTCGTTTGCCATTTGCTTGCGTATGCACTCCCATTTTTGTGTCCCTGGTCAACAAGAAAGATATTTGCATAGTTTCCGGTTAGAGCTTTTTAATTTGGGTTTAAAACGGAAATCGTCAAACATGCTTTAGCTAATTTTAAGCATAGAAACGTAAGGCAGAAAAACTACTATCGTTTGGAATGTAAACTAATATCAAATAAGCTATAAAAATGGTCCGAAAAGTAAAAAAATGGTTTGGAAATTCTTTACTTAAAACAACACTTTTTAAAGCTTTGAGTCTTTTGACCATTTATATAAATTTTTACATCAAACTGCATCTTTGTAATGGTTTACTTAAATTGCAAAAACTTTGCAGCTCAGGGATGTTACAAAATATGTTCAATTCTGCTGTCTCTTTAGGAATTTTTGCCTCATTCGAAATGTATCTCGTTGTCTCATCTGGATTGCGTTCATTTAGAATTCTCTGGATTGCAAGTGCAGCTAATTCGCTGTCACCTTAAATGCGATAAAGTGCTTGCAGCCAGTGGAAAATACCGTGTCCGAGTCCTTTGTGCCGTCCTTTTGCTTGTCCACGCTTTCGACTAAATGAAAAGCTTGCGCGCTTCTCCTCTGGTCTCAGCTCACAAAAGTATTTTGTCAGCGTGGCGAGTTTTCCGGGCGTTGCTTTTGCGTTGGTTTTTACTATCATTTATGCAGCTCCGTTTTGCATTCACATTTTATTTATACAATTTTCACAATTTACACAATTTTTTTGTTATTTACTTTATTTTTGCATATCAAATTTTTTTTTTGTTTTGTTTTGTTTTAAGTTTTCTTCTGTTTTTTGTGTAGCAACTGCCATTTGTTTTGTCTCCTGTGCATTTTGCATTTTCCGCATTTATTTCGCTAGATTTTGCTTTATCATTTTGGTGAGTCCGAGTATCAATTTTCTATTCGGTTTTTCAGTTTCAATTTTTCCATTTTTCAGTTTTCTTTTCGCTCGTTATTCAAATTCCCGTTGTCGTTTATCGCCTTTTGGGTCCCCTAAGCGTTTTTTATTACCCGCAATTTGCGCATTTTCACTTTTAGTTTTAATTAACTAAAATTTTTCCTACAACAAGCATTCAACGCCCTCGGCAGCGCTACCACCGCCCTACGGCTCCCCTGGGCGCTTTTCTTGCCTTTTTCTTTTCTTTTTTGCACTGTTTTTTATTTTATTTTATTTTGCTTGCATTAACAGCAATTTCTACTATTTTATTTCGGCGCCCTCGTTTTGTGTCCCTGCACAAAAAAATGCTTAATTTTGCCCAAATTTTTTTTTATATTTCGTTTTGTTTTGTGCATACAATTTTCCAGCACATTTTCACAGTTTTCTTCTTTGCTGGCCGCACAATTTTAATTATTTGCAAATGGAAGCCTTTCGGGCGGGTTTCATACCGTTTGTTGTTGTTGTTTATGGCTCGTCCTTTGACAAAGGATCCGAGTTTCAGGCTGCACTCCGGGCGACGTTAAAGACTTGCTCCTGGACACGGCAGAAGGAGGGCAGAGGTGAAGGAGGAAAACAGGCTGACTTTCCAGCTAGGCAGTTTTTCAGCTTTTCCGCTCTTCAACTCTTTTGGGCCGAAGCCAATGAAGGCCAAACTGTTTGGTCTGCGTTCGTGTGCAAAGTTCAAAGTGCAAGCTCTTTTGTTGCCTGGCGGCTTTAATTAAACTCAAACCCAGACACATTTTCCAATGTGCCTGCGGTTGCAACTGCCAAAAGCAACAACAAAAACAACGGCCAAAAACAACAATAATACTTAATAAATACAATAACAATAAGAACGTTGCTTTTGTTCTCCACAAACTAATTAAACATTGGAAAAGAAAAACAAGAACCAAACAACAGTTTCAAAATCCCAAAGCCAACGATTTCCTCACTATTAATTTGTTTTTAAATTGCTTGACTGCTTTTTATTTTATTTTTGGTGTTCTCGTTGTTGTTCTTGTTTTGACTGTTTGGCTAGAACGAATTGTAGCCATGTAGCCGAGGTAGAGAAAGACTTGATTAATGGCCACGTGGACGTAACTTCATTTTGATTGCCTGTCGAATGGGTCGGCACATCATTTGTAGTACAACATAAATACAAACTGTACCAGCGATATCAGCAAACAACAAAAGGCAAAAGTACAAAATGCGATTGGCTTTTCAATTTTCCCAAAAAAAAGAATTTTCTTTCTTCTACAACATTGGCCATTAATCAGTTTCCAGTTGTGTTAGCCTTCTCAGGCTCTTCTCTCTCTCTCTCGTTCACTCTTTTTCCCCTTTCCCTCTTGCGTTTCGTTGTGTGGTCTTGGCCATACAAATTAGCTGAGACGCCTTTTCAATTGCTTCATAAGTGTTTACACGACTCAACATAATCGCTATACGAATTACAACAAACTTTGTTTTTGTGGCCTTCAGTTAATTGCCAAAAGTTCGTTATAGGCCCGGCTAACAAATGCGACATAATTTGGCTGAAAGTATTGAGACATTATTGGTGATTTCACCTACGTCGTGAGGAAAATTGTTATGCGTTTACGTCATTTATTTAATGTTTTTCACAGCCAACAATTTTGTGTCGAAATATAAGTTATTTCATGTCGCAAAGTTTGTTTAAATGAAAGTGAAATGCCTGTAAGTTTGGTAATAAAGCAACGAGTTACAAATTTAATTTAAGCAAAATATATTTTCATTTAAGAAAAACATAAAAATATTTGCTTGTTTTAGCAAATATTGAATTTAGTTCGACATGTTTTATAGTACACATATTTATTTATTACTACCAATATTTAGCCGCAGTCTTTTTATTTTACAAATGCCATATATTTTTTCTGCAATATTTTCTGCTTTGCATTCATTTCTTACTTGACAAAGTTTGTTAAAAACAAATATATTTGCTACTAAGGAAAAATGTAGACCATTTTATCTGCTTTGCTTTCCCAAGGGAACATTTTAGTTGCTGTTTCTAAAAATAAATTAAACACCTTGAATATTTTCCCTTTAATATCAACAATTCCTGGTATATGGCTTTTTATCAGAAAGTCGAATAGCTTTGAGGGTCAATGGCCTGGCCAATGCCACAGTAAGCTTGCCCCTGCTCCACTTCCCCTCTAACACTTCAACCCCTCAGCTCCCTTAGATTTCCCGCGATAACAGCTGCCGAGAGTGCAAGTGGCACTTTTTACTTGTAATAAACAGAGAACAACAACAAGAATAACTTGGTATACAAAAAGTATAAACAAAGCACAATTGCCGCCGGTGGGATAAACAAAAGGCATGCACTAAGTAAGCTGACTACCTTCACCTGTCGTTTGTGCGCACAAAGTAACTAAAAGATTTTCCGGTGTTACCTCTCTCGCTCTGCCTTCTACTTTTGCCTGTTCACTCGACACACTTCTGGCATAGTAGAAACTGTTTTTTTTTTTTTTTTGGCAATCCATTAAATATGCTCGCTCGGTTGAGCGCTTTCTAAGCAAATGTCAAACTGATGCTGCGAAAAACAAAAGTTAATGAAGCTCTAACGCGCATGTCGTGCTGCCAAATGAAGCCAATTGAAATTTTGCGTAGGTTTAGCTCCCTAGCACGCCCTGATCCCTGACTCTTTGAGTCCTTTTTGTTGCAGAGCAAAATTGTGAAAATTCTTGGGAGTGTTTCAAATGCTTAGCAACAAATTCTACAGAAAAAGTAATATTAATGTGTAATGGAAATTAAATTGATGCAGTGAGTGATATAAAGTCTAGTATTTCCGTCTAAAAATATCTTGAAATATAGTAGAATAATTCTACTTCTATTATAAATCAAAATATTATATTCCTCACTCACTTTTTCATCAGAAATCTATTCTTTTCATTTAAAATTTCTAGTTTTTTATAACCCCTATATCACATTACTTATTGACGCTATTAATTCTTTATGTTTACAAGTCAAAATACTATAATTCACCATCAATTAAACGCATTATAAACTGTCATTAATCAACAGTTTGACGTTATATTTTTCAACAATTCCCATTGTTAGTTTTAAGCTCAGAGTTTGGCCAGTTTAACAATTCCAATAGTTGAACTGCCTACGCTGATTGCTGCTATTAAAATTCTGGCCATTTTTAATTGACAACCAAAACGAAAACTGTCAAATCTCAAATAGTCAAACGTAAACTGATTCCATATGCGGGCGGGTGGGAAAGAGCACAAGATAATTGAGAGGGAAAAGAGTCGCTGATCCGCAAACCCGCACCTCCACGAGTAGCTGAAACTATCGAAGTACGCGCGTAATACACTGACAAAAATAGACAACACAACAGAATACAAAATTTTTTATTTTAATTGAAACTATTTCCATTCTACCAGATATTTTTCTAATTGTATGACTGCATAATCTTTTCGACACCAAAAATCTACGTTTTTAGGTCATTAATTTAATTTTAGAACTCTTTTTTTTATCAGTGTGTACTGCATCTATTGCCAAGTGCAGCACGCATTGAATCATTCACAGATTCACAGATCCATGCACTTACTCAGTTAGCAGTCAGCTATTCAGTCAGTCAGTCAGTCAGGCATGCAGTCAATTATACAATGTTGCTGGCAGAACTGCAACTGGGGACGAGTATAAAGATGTGATATCTATTAGATACTTTCGTATGCATCACAGCTAACTGAATTTATGTCAGTTTTTATGTGCGCTCTACAGGCTCTGCGAGGTCTCTCACTGTCTCCCGTCTGGGAAACAATGCTGATCATGATGAAGATGCTCATGATGTTGTTGTGGTTGCTAGTAGCTCATCATGTTGTTGGTTGTTGACGTGCCGCTGACGTTGCATGAACTTTCTGCTCGCGCCTCGGGTTAGACACATGTTGTGGCTTCTACTTGGCTTCTTGGCCATCCATTAGATACTTTTTTTCAGTTTTCAATTTTTATTTTTTTGCTTTTCCTATGAATGAATATTTTTGCAATTCGCTTTGGGCGTTCACTTGCTCGTGCATTTAATTTGCAACATAATTAAATCTTAGACGCACAGATTGCGCTATGAATTACGATTAAATCCGCTTAAACTCTTAAAATCCATGTAAAGTCCAAAGCAATACTTTGACCAAAATTTATGACAGCTGCTGTTTCGATTCAGATACAGATTCAGAGCTAAGTGAAGTCAGCTATAAATTTAGAACTAAATTGCAGACCGAGTGCCAGAAAAAGAGTTCAAACTGACGTCACAAAAGCTTTACAGAAGATTACGTAATATGATAAGTGAGGAAACAAATCGAAAGTATCTGTGAATTGACAAGAAACAAATAGAAAAATGCAACAATACATGTATGTTCTTAGAAATATACGGAAAAAACTGACATTCAATTCCCAAACACACTCAGAGAGCTGCGTACAAGCTCAAGAAATGAAGAAAATGTAAATTACGATTTGCAAATGTTAAAAAGAAAATCAGAAAATGCTCAAAGTCATTATTCTTGTCATGCGAGTTTTCTTTCTCCTTGGAAATGTGAAAGGAAATAAGTAACTTAATGAAAAGCTGTGCCAGAAATAGAAATTCTATACAATTATTTGCAAGGCACTGATTCAATTTAAGTAGAATTTGAATAATTTACTTACTGGTCTTACTGATAAAATTAATTAAAGAAAACAGTTTTCAAAATCGTGTAAATTAAAACCAAAAACGCATGTTTTTGATTGAAGCAGCTATCAATTTGCTCCAGTAATTAGAATTAGGCACAGTTGTCTTTTGTTGTAATCTATCAACCCACATCCGCCACTCATCAAAGACAAGACCCATGAACTTTGATCCCCAAAGTCACGATCACGATCAAGGCGATCATGCACTTGCCATGGCCAGGCAGATTCCACTATAATATAATTCACTATATAATCAAACTACCAATTTGGTTTGGTGAACACGCCCATTCATTAAGCACACGCAAAGCGAAGATTGTCTATAATTTGTTAAAGACATATCCAAAATGCAGCGAGTGACACACTTCAAACTGTCAGCATTTGATGGCTGTGGCATGCCTCAAATTCCTCACTCTGCGTTCCCCAAAAAAAACCCAATTAAGCAATTTGATTTGTATTCGTGTGGTCGTCGTCACATGCCACACACACAATGCCAGTCTGTCTTTCAGTCTGTCTAACTGTCGGCAAAGAAACCTCTTATCTTTTGGTCATAAAAACACCCAAATTTGATGAGACATTTGACACAATCGAAGAGAAAGAGTTTTATGCGCATTTAATGCTTTGAAAAATATTATTAGTATTTTTTTTACTATCGATAATAAAAACAATTTTCACTTTGGGTCGCAGTTATACAGTTGACTTCTGTGTCAGTGTCAGTAAAGTCATGAAAGTGAAGTTTATGATAAGCTTATGGCTTTATACGGTATAAAAACTGAAGACTTGACAACAAGTCATACAACTTAAAGTCAATTGAAGCTCTCAGTTGGTTAGTCAGTCAGTAAGTCACTCGCTTTGTCAATATTTGCGTTAGTTACGCCCTTAAGGTATTTTCTTTCCATAGCGTGTATGACTTTAAGCCGCTTTTACTGTAGCACAAAAGATACTTGTAAATACTCGTAAATAATATAAATAAAAGGAGTGAAAAAAAGTGCCATAAACAGCACTTATTGTAGCTGCTTGAAATGTTAAACAAATATTAACATTCAATAAAAAACGAAAACGTATTCAAATATGGAATTCAAATATGCATAGCCACTTGAAAAATTACGAACGTGTATCCGTAAGATACATTCAATAAATGGTCGTGTAACGAAACCGAAAGTTGCACATAAAAGTGGGCGTTTTTTTCTAATTAGTTTGACTTGTTGCTCTGACCTTTTGTTGTCTTCTTTGTATATGAACAAGATTTATTCACACGTAATCGCTTCAAGTTTTCCACAAATATATTAACCCATTGATGCCCGCTCGCTGCATATTAAGAAAACTTGACAAATTCCAGACTTAAAGAGGGAGAAAGAAAAAAATGTTTGGTCACGCTTTACAGCGTCGGACAACAATAGAAAATTGTAGCTTTGGATTTTGATAAATTGCGGAAGGGGGAAAAATTGAGGAAACTGTGGGGGGAAAACAGTTACTGCATCTGTTATTTGTTAATCGATATTTAAATTGAGTCAATTTGTGGAGCAGCCCCCATGAAACTGTCCAGAATTGTAAACGTTTCGTGATACTCAGCTCTACAGGGAATACACGTTAAACAAATATGCAATGAAATAACTTAAGCTCCATTTAACCTACATTTATGAAGTGGTAGCAAATAAATCTTACTAGTTTCTGCATAAATCGAAGACTCCCCAAGATACTGAAGTCCTTTTCCTGCACTGCAATTGTCGAGTGCAATTTCAGATGAAGTGCATTCAATTCGGATTCGTTTGTAAGCAACAAAAAACTACACATATCTTTTTTTGTAAGTATTTATGGTTTATGAGTTCATAGATCATTGTGTAGAGTTTGTTTTGGTTTGAGTCTATGGAATTTGGTTTTGTGTTTGTAGCTGTAGGAACTGGTCACGCCATCAATGTTGAGTCACAGTTACAGCTACAGATACAGATACACACCCAATGGATTGGACACGAATCGAATGTGCAACTTGAATGCAAGGCTGTGCGTAGCCAAAGTTCAATGCTTTGACACGGCACTTGAAGTTCATGCAGTTGTTGTTTTTTCTACACATTAAGTGTCACGTAAGGGTATGATGTAATCGTTGCTTTGAATGTAACAGAGTGAAGCAGAGATGTAAGTCCAGAGCACTTTTATCTCTTTAGTCTCTCAGTTGAACTTCTTTAGTAGGTATCTGTTAGTCGGGTGTTTACGGTAACGTTCCTACTTGTTTCCCTTTTTTATGTGTGTGTGTGTCTGTCTCTTTGGCTTTTCCTATCTCGAATGCTATCTAAGTTGGGTGGGCATCTGAAACCACTCTGTTGTCAATTGCAGAGCTTGCCAAAGTTACAATTTTTTTGTATTTTCTATCTTCTATTTTTGTTTCCTCTACGTTTTTGTGATTTTTTTCCTTGTAACCTTCATTGCATGCTGCTAAGTGCAGGAGAGCTTGTCAAATGGAAACACAAACGGTATACAAACAAGCAATGAGTACAGTAAAGAGTCCATCCAAAGACTAGCACGAGAATGCTAGTAAATAAATGAAGTTGCACTCAGCACCAAAATGTAGCAAAAAACATAGTTTATTTGTCAAAAAAAAAAAAAGAAAAAAAAACAAATTTCTTTGCAAGTTTATTTATCAAGAGAAAAAATTTCATTGTAAGTTTTCTACTAATAATAGGTCGTTCAGATAGTTAGAAATGAAATCTAATAAAATGTGTACATAAGTTATATGAACACATGTGTATATATATAGAAATATCTGTATTCTATATATATATAGTTTTTGGGGCATTTAAAATACTAGTCGTTTTGAATTGCAGTTATGAAAGCGATTCCATTTTCGCTCTCGTCTATGCTGCCTTTCTTTGAAGAACTTTTCGAAAAGAGCTTTTCTTTCCTCTGGATCTAAATTAGCATTTGGAACTAAATAAGTTCGCTTTTTTCTTGGCTTCCTTTTCTTAAACAGCGGTGGAGGCTCAGCTTTCTCTTTCTTGATTTTAACCGGTTCTGCAACTTCTTTTTTGATGTGTTTCTTGTGTTTGTTTACTTTATTTTTCGCATCCTTAAGAGCTTCCACTGCGTTTTTACGCCTTCTCCGCCTGCGCTTTTTAGACTTTTTGATGGGATCAGGGGTGGTTTCTAGAGGAGCTTCAGGAGAATCTGGAGGAGTTTCCCCAACTGTGGGATTTGCATCTCCGTCCAGTGGCTCCTGCCCTCCAGACTGCCTTGGCATATCTACTGATAGTAAATTGTCTACTGACTGTACTTGAGAGGGACTTTTGACAACCATGGGCGTTATAATACGTTTCCATATGATCATATTCCTTGGCTTGGTTCCACTGTATTGGTAGTGAAGTATGATCGTGTTCTCACCGTTCCATACGCAGACATCCTTTACAGGCTTTTGGCGCAATATCTGAAAGATCTGATCCCTTAGGGGAGTCTTTCTATATGCATCCTCTAGCTCAATATATCCCGAACAGATAATAAGGTCATAGTTATGGACATTATGTTCACGTACGATCAATTTACGCTCACGTCTTGAAATAACAGTCAAACCCAAATGATATTCGGTTTCGATATCATAGCCATGGAGTATATACTCTTCCGACGTTCTACGCTCCGTTGCAGTGGAGGTGATCAGTAGCAAGATCTTATTCAAGTCTCTTACACCAAACATTTTCTTTAAAATTATCTTTGAATTAGGTCCAAAATAGCCATCACTTGTAAACTGAGGTTTTATGAGTCGCTTCGATACTTTAATAGGGAATATGCGATCAATTCTAATAACATTGCGGCCACCAAAGATTAATGCATTTTCCTTATTAAAATCAATCATGCCAGTGTTGAACAACACAGGTAATTCACTTTTATAATTTGTCCATTTATTTATTGTACTATTTGCTGGCACTGCACTGTGAATCATATTCAGTAACTCAAGTGAGCTCTTTTGGTTACGGTTCTGGTATTGGTCATTCATTATCGACAGTATTATAGTTTTCTTAAAAAAATACAATTTATTTTGTAATTTTGTGACCAAAAATTTTGGGAAATATATAAATAACTCATATCAAATTGATATACAATATAAAAATGACAAAATAAACAGAGTTTTTGTTATATAAAAAAAATTTAAAAAAGTTATGGATTTTTAAAGGTAAACACTTGGAATTTATAAGCAATTCTGCTGCTCTTTTTTCCGAATGGATTATGAACAATCAGAGATTGTTTTTCACTTGATGTTGCAACTTCCTTTGCTAAAGAATTCAATTTAAATTCTTATCGCCTGCCATAAATTTGTCACGCTTCATAATCACACACTGTAGAGCACAAGACAACACTTTGCTGCTGTCAAAAGAGTCACCAAATTATGACATAAAAAAAGAAATTCAAAACAACAAAAAACACACACATCAAACAGAAAAATAAAAATATATAAAAAGTCATTATCAATTACGCCACTTAATTATTTTTATTGGAGCATAAAATGCTCCATTTCTCGGCACTGCAGCGACACACAAAACACATTTGAATATATGTTCATGTGGGACAGATTCTGTAGGGAAACGAGACACTTTCCTCACATTTTCCCTTCCCTCTGGAAACATGTGTCAATGATGTGCTAATTGTCGTGTGCTCACTTTTCAGTGACTTTTCGTTTTAGAGGGTTTGGGGTCTGATCTGTTGTGGCCTATAGTGTTACCCACTCCCAATTTTGGGTTCTTGTGGTATTTTGCATAATATTTGATCGTTTGAAATTTCCATTTCCATTTTTACGAAATTGGGAAATGCTGCTAATTTGTTGGCCTACAGTTTGGGCTTGGCCCAGACACTGACACGGACTAAATGTTGTGTTGTTGCAAAACCGAAGGCGTTTCACACTTTCCAATTCAATTTGAACAGTTGTGTCTCTTCAATGTCTTTTTTTTTATTTTTTATACTCTCTGCAAGAGTATATTGGGTTTGTGCAAATTCATGTAACAGGCAGAAGGAGGCGTGGCAGACCCCATAAAGTATATATATTCTTGATCAGCGTCACAAGCCGAGTCGATATAGCCATGTCCGTCTGTCTGTCCGTATGAACAAACAGATTTCAGAGATGGTAAGAGCTACAAGTTTGAATTTGGTCTCTATCGACTCGATATTTAGTCAGTCAATACAAGAATCTTTTTTTTTTTCGATGCCACGCCCCATTCGCCCACAATGAGCAAAAAACTAGACATACCTCGGAAAAAATAGATGTTTTCGGCGAATATCTCAGTAACTATGGCACCTAGGAATACCAATTTTGGTATACGTGTTCCTAGAGACCGCATAAATCCAAAAACATCAAAAGTTTTGGGCTGCCACGCCCCCTTTATCCGCAAGAAATAAAAGAAAATTTCAAACTTGCATGCCGTTTTTAAAGCATTTATTCTTATCGTACAGTGTTGATTTTTATGATTCGTTTGAAGACGTAACATGTCAAACTCTCCTGAAAGGTTCATAAAAATCCGACTATAAACAAGAAAGAAATGAAGCAACAAAGATTTTATTCGAGAGCAATTAGTGCGAGAGAGACAGCGCTAGTCGTGCCGATCAATAGTATTCATACACACATATGTATGTGCATACATTTAACGTCAAACGAATTTGTATGTACATACAGACAAACACATGTATGCTCGATTATGATTAGCTTTTTTTTTTGTTTTAACGTGTTCTAATACAAGAACTATCTATTGTAATATCTGGATACCGATTTAAGCATTATAATTGGGAATAAAAGCAGAGAGTATTAAACGGTCGGGCGTGTTCGACTGTACTTTTCTTTCTTGTTTGTCTTTCTTTTTGTCATTGTGGAACAAATTGTGTAGTAAGGAAATGTGCCAGAAAATTGATGACAAAAACCGGTTAATGGACGGCTCATAAAGCGATGCACGTAACCGCATTTAAGCTTTACAATTGGGGAAAACCTAACTATTAAGACACCTATTAGAAAGCAGAAAACATTGTTGCTTACTTCTGTTCTGGCTGCAATCAATACTATTCACTTTAATGATCATTTTAGCCTTAGTTGAAGTTTCAATGTATTTTTAGCTAAACTTGGCATGCCGTGTCTTAACTCAATGGCGTGATTTTAACAGCAAACTGTACTAATTAAAATGCAAATAAAATATTTATAGTTTGTAATTAATATTGACATTTTACCAGAAATCAATTCACAACAGCAAACACAAAAAAAAAAAAAAAAAAGAATGTAATTAGCGCCGCTGCCATTTTTGGTTGTGTGCAGTTTTTGTGGCAATTAAGAACAGTTTGACTGTCAGCAACAAAAAGCAATCTACAATAAAAGCAACAGTTTGTGCCGCATGTGGCATGCATTGACTCGCACACACATTAATTGCCATTTTTGTGTTTTGATTAAAAAACTATTTTAATTGCTGATTTTTTTTTACCCCTTTGGCTGCGATATAAACCTAGTTTTTGAGAGTGAACTCTTTGGCAATAATTAAATAAAGTCGACAAATTGACACCCACGCGCTAAAGCAAAAATTGGCAAATGTCAAAGTACAATTAAGATAAGTTTGGCAGGGAGTGCACAGCGACAACATACCCTAAGCTTAGAGTTGGTAGTGAACTGACTATTAATATTTAATCAACAGATTTAAAATGTTTTGATAAATACAATGTTAATTAAATTATCGGTAGATATATTTCAGAAAACTCTTTACTCATTACGGGTATGATAGCTTAAAACTATAGCTTTTACCTTTAACTTAATCGGCTTAAAGTATTTTGAATCAAAACTGACTTTCTCACAACATCATTTTATCCTTTTTTGGAGCATGGGTTTAATAAGTGAGTGGAAGCTTGATTATTTCTTCTTTTAATACTTATTAATTCAGCAATTTGTCGCAAATCTTTGCGCATTGTTTGCGTGAAAGCAGGTAAATAAAATGTATATATATATAAGTATATATCCCCACAATTTGGTACCTGGGAATTGCTTGAATTTAATGAAATACATTACATTAAATTGCAATTAAATTCGTAAACGTGGAATGCATTTCACTTGTCAACATTTAACGACGCGTTTAAAAACGCGCCCAACTCGCGGCAACATGTTGCGAGGCAAACGAAGCAATCAAAAGAGATGCGCGCGCCGCGTCGCGTCTGTCTGGCAACAGTGAAAACAACTTGCAACGCACAACAACAACAAGAGAAACAACAGCAACTATTGGTGTCTATTGGATCCGTTTGGGATGTTGATTGATGGGCCATTGGCGAAGTCAGCTTTTGTGCCAGTTGAAGGCCAAACGTTGCATACTAAACGCTGTCATGACTCAACAAGTTGCAACACCCAAAGAAACACACACATACACAACCACACACAACCACACACACCCACACATTTGTGGATTATGGTTGTGGTTGTTGTTACTGTTGTTAAGTGTGCATATCTGCAATGTTTGCATTTTGTACTGTAGTAAACAGACGCTTATGATTATAGGAATTTGCGTAAAAACTTTGAGTGCCAATTGCGGCAGACATGAGGCGAAATATCCTATCAACGATCAAATAGAATATCTTAGTGTGTGTGTGTGTGTGTGTATCATTTAGCTTTTATCTTTGTGGTGATTAGATGAGATTGCAACAAGCTATTTGCACAACATTCATTTAAGGTTACTATGTTGCAATTTCCACATTTTGAATTTTGATTGCTTTTACTAAGCCAAAGAATGTTTAGAGTATGTTATGTTTAGCATGTTCTATGTCTGGGTATAATTTAATCAATTGATTCGCTTTTGCTTACTTATTATAGTGCATAAATTGTATCTTTTAAAAGAAAAGTAAAGGTAAAAGATGTTCAATTAGAGAAACACTACACTTTGCTTTATACTCTGATCGGATTATTAGTACATATTGCAAACTTACATTGATTTTTTAACAAATTAATAACTTTTAAAAGTACACCTCTTGATTTTCTCTTATTGCTTTTTAATAAATTCTGCACAATTTTTCTGCTCTTTCCCACTGTGTGTTTATCGGCAGCTCTGTCGATTTATTGTGCAAAACAAACAACACTCGACCATTAAGTTAAGTTTTACTGAGAAATCGCAATAATTTTGATGTGTGTCGAGAATTGTAGTTACTTCAAGGGCCAAGCAACTGGACTGTACAAATTTGTTGGTCACATTTGTAAGCCATAAAAGAGGCTTCTAACTTTGGCTTTACAACTAACACACTCTCACACTCTCACCATCTCTCTCTGTCTTTTAAATGCTGTTCTTGTCTGTCTCTGTTTACACAGACTATTGCAACTTTGTAAAAGTTTTTAGCAAGTAAGCAAAGTACTTGAACAACAATTCTTATGCTTATTTTTCGCTTCTTTCGATTCAATTGCAGGTAAGTGCAACTGAGACGAACACCGCTGGTCATGTAAGTAATAGGAAAAGTAACCGTAACAAAATAAGACTCAGTTAGAAGTTTAACCACCCACATATCCGTAGCAAAATGCACTTAAAAACAAGAAAGAAAAGTACAGTCGAACACGCCCGACCGTATAATACTCTCTGCGTTTATTCCCAATTATAATACTAAAATCGGTATTCAGACATTACAATAGATAGTTCTTGTATTAGAATACGTTAAAACAAAAAAAAGATAAGCATAATCAAGCATACATGTGTTTGTCTGTATGTACATACAAATTCGTTTGACGTTAAATGTATGCACATACATATGTGTGTATGAATACTATTGGTCGGCACGACTAGCGCTGTCTCTCTCGCGCTCATTGCTTTAGAATAAAATCTTTGTTGCTGCATTGCTTTCTTGTTTATGGTCGGATTCTTATGAAACTTTCTGGAGAGTTTGACATGATACGTCTTCAAACGAATCATAAATAACAACACTGTACGATAAGAATAAATGCTTTAAAAACGGCATGCAAGTTTGAAATTTACTTTTATTTCTTGCGGAAAAAGGGGGCGTGGCAGCCCAAAACTTTTGATGTCATTGGATTTATGCGTCCTTTAGGAACACGTGTACCAAAATTGGTATTCCTAAGTGCCATAGTTACTGAGATATTTGCTTTAAACACCTATTTATTCCGAGGTATGTCTAGTTTTTTGCTCATTGTGGGCGAATGGGGCGTGGCATCGAAAAAAAAAAAGATTCTTGTATTGACTGACTAAATATCGAGTCGATAGAGACCAAATTCGAACTTGTAGCTCTTACCATCTCTGAAATCTGTGTGTTCATACGGACGGACAGACGGACAGACGGTCAGACGGTCAGACGGACAGACGGTCAGACGGACAGACGGACAGACGGACATGGCTATATCGACTCGGCTTGTGATTCTGATCAAGAATATATATACTTTATGGGGTCTGCCACGCCTCCTTCTGCCTGTTACATACATTTGCACAAACCCAATATACTCTTGCAGAGAGTATAAAAAATATTTGTGCTAAGTTTGTAATTTTCAGTCTGTAAGACAGATTTGCTGGAAAACTTCTTAAAAACAAGAAATTCGATTTGTTTTTCTTGCTTGTAAAACAAGTGTTAACTAGAGTTAATTCTTTTTGAGCAGATTAAATAGTTTTAAGACTTAGTGTTGCTGGTTGGTATAATAATTTATAAAGCATTCTATATAAGTCTGTCTACTGACAAACCCCGACAATCATTTAAATGACATTTAAAAAGTGGTTTTAATTAAGTTTTTGTCAGTGCAACTATTGAGCACGTTAGTTTAATTGTGTGTGTGTGGTCTGTGCCATTAAGTGAGCCACTCCTGCGGACTCGTTCGCTGTGCCACTTCCGCTTTGAAATGGCAAAGCATTGAACTTGCAACGCCCCCAACATCTATGAGTAAGTACCAGTTGCACACTATACATGTCGAGGTAGATGAACTCTCAATGATCACACACAGCAGCAGCAGCAGCAAATAAAACTGCAAACAACAACATCAACTGCAACTACAACAACAATAAGCGTCTGTTTAACGATCGTGACCAATTTTGTTGGTCAAGTCAACAACGACATGAGCAAATATTTACATTATATTACGATCGTCTGGCAGTTTCAGACTTGTATCTCCCTCTCTCACTCTCTATCTCTTACTATCTCTTTATATATGTCGTTTTGTCTGTCTAAGCTCTCTCTACAGTTCGTCCCGCTAGAGAATCAATACTCATAGCTGTCTGGTGTTGTTGTCTGTGCTTGGAATATTCAATTGCCCGCATTTAAAACGAATATACTCGATACACTCGTTTATTCATACTTTAGTGAAGGCGCCTCCAGTCTTGTGTAGACGTGACTTTACAGATCTTTCTATAAATGGGCAAATTTAATTTCGCTTGTCTTGCAAATTAATTGAATACTCATATTCGTTAGTTGGCTTTAATTGAATTGTTAACTAGAATTCTTGATTTATTTTAGAAATTTGCGTTACTGAAACTTAAACTTTACTTTAAGCCGGAAACAACAACTAAAGAGAGAGAGATAACCTTTGACCTATTTTGAAAAGTAGCCAAACTTGGCAAAAGAACTATAAAGCTCTTTTCGCCCAGGCTGGCCAAAAAGTTTATGGCTTTCATTTTGTGTGGACTTTGCCACGAAAATGTGGCACAATGTTTATGTTGTTGTTGTGTGTGTGGTTTGCCTTTTTGGCCAACAGACGCCAGCCAAAAATGGCTAACTAGAACAATAACAATAACAATAATAATGGAACAAAAGAGCACATTTATCTGCGGTGCGCCAAACGGCTTAGATATCTTTTTAAAAGGGCTTTAATAATGAAACTTATGTAATCAACATAATAGTGAGATTCAAGCTAAAAGATAGCCAAAGAATCTTTGAATAGTTTTCTTTAATTTTTGAAATTAGAAACAGTGAAATGAAGATTTTCTGGACTTGATTTAAGCTGATTTTGGTTACAAGCTTTAAGGCTAATAAAAATATGATTTATGTTAGGCTCTTACCATTTTTATACCCTGGGATGATTAATAAAAAGCTGTATGAAAATATTTATGTATAAATTGCCATTTTGTGTGACGCAGCGTGAATTTATTTTGCCCAGAACCAATTTTGACTTCTGTCAAATGCAGTCAAATGGCAAACAAAATGCGAAATGTCAACGCAATGCGATAGTCAATGGACAATGAACCATTTTGGCCATAAGGTTGTAAAGTGTGAGTGTGTGTGTGTGGGAAGCGGGGGGCGTGGCCATTAAAATGACCATAAAATGCACACATAGCAGCCATAACAAAGGGGATAATAACAAAAACAGACCAGAACACCAAAAGTAAGCACTTGACTCTTGTATACCCGTTTTTCAAATCTCTGCAGTGTAATAAGCATTGCATACTTTTGGGAAATTTAAGTTCCTTTAAAGTTTAAAGTGGCTATAACTTGCAATCTTGAAGCAATTTGCTGCTACGATTTTAATCTAAATAACTGTGACACTTTGTGATAGCAGCAGAGCATTTGGCTGAGTTTTAAAAACTCTAAAATGTTCTCTGCCTTCGAAGTTATTGCCTTATCGACACAACAGTTCGCCACACCCACGTCCACCTGTTACATCTATTGCAAGAACGGCAACATACCTTTACTCTACTCTTATACGGGTATCACAACCAGAAATAAAACGATTGCAAACATGTTAAACGTCAGCGAAAATATTTAAACAAATATTTGCCGAACAAGCACAAACATGAATCAGGCAGTTGGCAAATTCAATTTGAAGCCCACAAAAGCCGCGTAACGGCTTTGAATTGTTTTGATTACATTTGTTGCCCTAAAACAACACCAAAGGGCAGAGAAGTGTATGGGGGGTAAACCCCTAGGGGTAGCTAAATGGAGCTTATCCAACCGAATGCCCAACACTTCTGACATGACACGTCAACCGAAAATTCAAAATTAACAGAGAGAAATTCTCAATTGAAATATTTAAATATTCAACGTTGCTTTACGTCCTGTCCAATCTCATTTCAGCTTACATTTGCAAATTTTGTACACATATAAATTTAATTTAATGCAAACATTTGTGCAACAAGATTAATTATTAAATTAAATGTGCTGCAATGGTATGCACATTTTAATTACATTTTTTGTCCTTCACTTGTTGAAGAGACGACGCCAATTGAAAATGAGCAGCAACAATTAAAAGTTTACAACCAGAGACATAAGTATAAATATTATTAATTAATCGATTTAAAACTGTGCATATTTTGACACAAGTGTGTAATTAAATTGCGTTCTGCACAAACGTATGAAAAGACAAATATTTTGAATTCAATGGCATTAAATTAATTGATGTTTTATGGAGTGGATGTGTTTCAAAAGTTTGTAAAAGACAGGAAATACACTCAGAAAGATCGGTAGCTTTTTAAAATCATAATTGATTGTAAATTCACGAAGAAATTATTCTGAAGTTACATAAACATTTAAAAACACATTTTTAAATCATAATCTTTGAGGCAAATCTAGAATTCTTGGAATGAAATTGAACTGATGTTTTTTATGACCACACTTGAGTTGGTAATTGAGCTACAAATACAATTGAATATTATCGTGTTTTTACTCCATCTCACAACCCTTTTTCATTAAAACAATTTTCCCTCGATTTCCACAAAAGGATCTTTTGCGCCCAACATAAAACCTAATTAGAATGATGCCAACACAATGTACCCTGCAATCTACCTGACTGCTATATCTATCACACTGAGTTCCCAGTTCATTAGACTCCATTAGAGGCGGCAACAACAATAGACAAGCAGAGCTAGCGAAGGAGGAAGTGAGAGGGGTAAGGAAAATATTCAGAGCTAAGATACAAGCGAGTCTATTCAATTACTTGCCGCTGTGTTGAGCAAACAGCAAAAGGGTATTTGAATTAGAGAAGAGAACACATCGAGTTCAAAGTGCAAGCGACAACAGAGACAGAGAAACACTGAGAGGGAGGGTAGAGACCCAGCGGGAATTAATGAAGATTGCACTTGCAATCGGGTTTAATGCACGATAACGTAATGAAATAGTTTAGACCATGGAAAACCTAACTACACACGTACTTGAAGTACCAACTGATAATCCATTTGACATCAGCTTAAAGGCCACTCAAGAAGCTAATGAGATATTTGGTTGACATGGGGAAACCGTCGGGAAACCGTCGGGGAAATTGATAATTTTAAGCTACGCAAGTCTCAAATACATTGGATTAAAAGTTTTTTAATTAAACTGCAATCAGAAGAGTTCTCTGTCCTCCACCAAGCCCACGAAAACTGAAAATGGGGCACACAAATTCTGTAGCAAAAGAGGCAACTCAACTTTTTGGCCAAAAACTGTAAACTATGCAGACAAGACAAACGACGCCAGCTGCACTTAATTGAAATGATACAGGAATCGGAATTAAGAGAGAGTCGAGGATAAACAGAGCGAATTTAAAGCCAATGAACCCAAATTGATTTGCTTCTTTCACTGCTTGTCTGAGATTGATGAAGGGAATTTCTTAAGAAACCGTCTGCTTGTATTTGAAACCCCAAAATCATTTATTTAAAGCGTCTTTTACTCTGCACAGTCATGGCTTGTGATAAGCAGCTAAAGAAATGATGAAAAATTAAATATATAAAATCGAAATCAATAAATTGCAATGCTTTAAGTCTCAGCTCTCGCTCCCTCTCTTGGCTGAAAATCCCAATAAACTGTCATTAAATATGCGTATTAAATATGAATGAATATATGTACATACATTTATCTGAATTGATGTGCTGGCTGTGTGAGCGTCTGTGTGTTTGCGTGTGCATCGTGTGGCATAAGAAATTATTACCATGAGACGAAAGATAAAAGTATAAATTGCATAAATTATGTTGCTGAAATACTCAAAGCTTTAAAGACTGTGTGCAGAGTACACGCAGCTGAAAAACCCAATTGAAATATGAATATTTAAAAATAAAATTTATTATATCAAGACCTTTGTCTCCGCTGATCAGCAAAGGGTTCGAAAGGGAAGGAGCAGTGACACTACGAAACGAGTTTTCGAACTAAAATTTAAAGATGAAAACTTGAAGCGTAAGTTCAAGACTTTTAAAAAATATGTTTAAAAATCAATAGTCTTGTTTCTAGTGGTTTTGTTACAGTTTGTTCAACAATTTCCATAACAAACTGTAGCTACTCAAAGTTGAAATTCATGTTTATTGCAAATAAATGCGTAAATCTTGTAAGAGCCAGACGCATTTATTTATTTTCAATCAATGTTTGAATCTTCTACAAGTTTTCGCCTTGGCCATCTTCTTTAGCCTTTTCCATTACTGTCTTCAATATGGTTTTCAATGTTGTCGCCTCATTTCGTCTTTTTTTTTTGCCCACACTGAACGACAGAGAGCGCGTGCCTTTGGAATATTTATGAGCTGTGTCCCATTGGCTTTCGACCATGGTCCGAAGCGTTCGCTGACGGAAATCAATGTTGACCCACTTGGCAGTGGCCAGGATGGTAGCAAAACTTCCACCATGAAATGGCCTTCAAGACCCGACTGCAAGTTTCATACGCGGGGGCCAAGTGAAAGTCAGAAAATTAATTTCCCAGCAAGTCATTAATATTAAGTGCAAAACCCAAAAAAACAACAAAAAAAAAAAAAAAAGGCAGAAAAAGGCCATCAGACTTGCACATAATGAGTCTCTTGCTCCAGCAAATGAATTGTCGCAGGTCCTCATTGCTCATTGCTCATTGCTCATTGCTCACTTCTTGCTTCGCACTTCTTAGTTATCGCTTTAATTGCAGCAGCATTCATAATAAATCTGAATCAGAATGTCCAGTTGGAAACTCGAAGTAATCTTAACCCTACAGTTGCCGGCCAGCACTCTACCGAACTGATTTCCGGCTTAAATGGCGTTTTGATTTCCGTTTCCGTAGCGTTTTTTTTTCCATCTCCGCCAAATTGTTGCCATGTTTTGGCTGTCAACTCTTTTGACCCGCCCCACTGCCCGCTATACAAATGTGATTTATTGAACAAAATTACAGCAGCTAAAATCTAAAAAAAAAAATAGAAAAATATTTTACAGCAAAGATAGCCGACTAAAGATACTCTGTAATCAAATATTTTATAATTATATTCACTTTTTTTAACTGTTTTTTAGAGTTAACTGTTAGTTATGTATTTATCGGTAACTTTTTAAGCCGATTTTCATTTGTTTAAAGTTCTCACTAACCTATGCTTCCCCCCATGCTTAAAGTAACAAAGGGCAACGCATATATTATGGCTTGTGGGGTTTTTTCCATAGTTTTTGGTTTACTTTTTGGCTTTATTTCCTTGCAAATCGATAGCAGAAAATTTATGACCAGTGTTGCCATACTAAATGAATTTATAGCTGCTGTTTAGCGCCAGCATGAGGCCAAAACGGAAACGGAGGTTAGGTAAATCTGCTTGCATTTTGTGTTTTTCCAAATATGCGTAACTTTTCCGATTTTCATACATACTTACATACATACGTATAAGTGTGTTGAAGTGCCCGCAGCAACAAGCCCGCAAAAAGTTGCCAACACTGAAAATTCATTTTGGTTTTTTGGCCAATGTAGTTGTGTGTGTGTGTGTGTCGTTTTTTTTCTCGGTGTTTTTCTGTTTTCAGTTTTATTTTGTACAGTGCTAAGGAAAAAGTTTTTGCGGTTTGTGTTTTTCGCCTAAAAGCAGGCTTTAAACTTTGCATAACCCGCGCTGCAGTCAAGTGAGTGAGAGAGTGCATCTACCGTTAGCCTGGACTCCAGTTCGTTTCCCCCACTCAAGTTGCAGTTTTAAATTTTGAGGCGTTCATAAATTTGACACTTTTTGGCTTTACGGCCAGTTGGCCAACACCGTTGCAGCTGTTGGTAGCTGGTTTGCTGCTTTTGACTGCGCTTTTTGGCCACATCCCAAACTAAACTACACTAGATACATACATAGAAGTTGCCAAGAATTTCTGTGGTTTTATCTATGCAAAGTAAACTTTTTGACTGCGGTTTGCGCAAAGCTTTTGAATTGCAAACTAGTTGAGCGTATTATAGAGTAAAGCGGCGTAGAGCGAAGACCAAAAATTCAGAAACTAAAGATATGCGTATGACGTTTCGCTTTTGACCATATAACATGCAAAACACTCTACCACAAGACACGCTTTTCATTTACAAACTGAACTGCACTCACTTATCTGCATTAAATTTGAAGCGGTTACTTATAAGGCAGCTAGAAATTAATCTTATTTTACTTTAATAAACTGCTCAAGAATCTGCATTCCACAATTAATACTGTCGACAAAGTGTTAACTGATAATCTGTGAAGAGTTATGTCTAAAAAGACTTTGAGTGCACTGTAGAAAAGATAGCTTTAAATTAAGAAATAATGAAAATATTTTGATAGCATATTTTGGAAATTAGAAAATCTTATTTTTGCCTGAGAGTTCTCTAGAGTTATTTGTAGATTGCATAGCAAAAACAACAACACAAGTCGAGTGGCAATTTAATTGCTGACATCACTTTGCGCATCTGTTGATGACACTTCCACTTCGTTGCAGCTTCGTTCGCAAATTTATCACCTTTAATATGGAGGCAACTCCTTCACTTGCTGCTGCAGACAGTTTGCTGTCAACTAGCGAGTCTAGGATGCGAGTGTCGAGTGCAAAGCAAAATGGAGAAACTGTCTGTCAGTGTGTCAGTCAGTCAGTCATTGCATTCATCAAGGTTCGCTTATTAAAAGCACTAACTGGAGCTTTTCTGGACTGCTAAAATATGACCAAGGCCAACTGTGTCTACGTTCATCAACTACCCAAAAAAACAAATTGCTTTAACTTGTTATTAGCAGCTTGTGATATAGTGCAAGAGAACTGGCAACTGCTACCAATTCATCATGAAAAAAGAAAATCACGCCGTCAATTTATTGTCTTTTGTTGCATGCAACTTCCCCGTAATCTGAACAATTTGTGGTTTGTTGCCATTGCCTGTCGCATTTACGTTTTGGCATTTGCTGCTGCATGTTGTTGTGGCATGCATCACGTTTGCTGCAGATATTTGCTGCATGCTTTCAGGCGCGCTCTGCTTGTTTTGCATACAAATTGCGCATACGCCATGCATGACAATTGCATATCTATTGTTGTTCTCTTTATCTATTGCTGCTTCTTCTTCTTTATTTTTACCACATATTTTGCATTTGTAGACAAAAAGATAAAAGTTAGTTGCCACAGATAGTTATGCGAATTCTAAAAACTGCAACTAAAACTGTACTGAAAGTGAAACAGAAGTAGAAGCACAAAAAATAGTAAACAGCAGCTATAACTGCAACTAGAGACTAAAACTTGAAACAAAAAAGCAAAATATAAAAGTATTGTCAAAAGCGTTTTGCAAGCGCATCGCTTGGGAAACTTTGACAACAAATAAATCGAAAGGAACAAATATGTAGTGTCTACAAAACGAAGAGAAAACACTCTTATTTGGTATTAAGATTTGATATGCTCTTTTATTTGAGATCTTCCCTATAAAAATAATCTATCTACTCAAAATATATCAACCAAATGTGGTGACTCTCGATAGGACAGTGCAGTTTCCAAATAGAATTCCCACAACAATTCAAAGGAGAAAGCAGCAAGAATGCAAGCATTGTGGTAATTGTTGTTTACTCAGTGGCGCAGTGTGAAATGACATAAAATATCTTTTAGTTTAACCCCACAGCTGCTCTTTTACCCCTTTCAACTTTAGCATTCGTTACCTGTTTGGTTGATGCGTTTTGCAATTCATATAAATTTTATTTGTTGAACTTTATAATGGCAATAAAGTTGATGTTACCACAAATGCACCCTATACTCGCTCGGCCACTCTGCCACTCTTCTCTAAATGTAGCAGTGTGGAAGGGATGGCAATAATGGCAATGAAAAGAGATAGCACACACATATAAAGTTTGTTGTGCAAAAGTTGATTGTTAGCAAAAAGTTTTTCTTTTGAGGTAACGCATAAATTTATATTATTTATTGTTGCTTGTTAGCTGTTTGTAAAGAGAGCCAAAGAGAGAAGCAGGGAAGGGGAAAGAGAGCGAACACAGAACTAAGTGGATCAAGTTATGTGGTTTGTTCTGTGTGTGGTTTCATGTGGTCCAAGCTGCATTTTACAGCTGCTCTGTGGTATTTGGTTTGCCAAATTGCCATTTGAGAATACACAGCAGATACCCTGTAGTTTATTGGGATTCCTTCAAATCCTTGCGCACAATTTGATTGACTTTTGACAATCGTTACGCATACGACACGTTTTACAACCCACATAAACATAGGTGTGTAAATTTATAATCATATCCACACTGTGTCCACATTAAAGAAAGCCTGCTCCTCGCACTTTTATTCATGAGCCAAGCCACTTCAACATTTACGCAAATTTCCCAGGTGTCTTGTATTTCACTTGAGGTCTGTCTGCGTTTCCGTCGCCTTTAAAGAACTGCTGTAAAATTTGATCAACTGCCTGAATTTTTCATGTTAAACTGACTGGAAATGGCTACAACAATTGTTTACATTTTGTGTGCTGCAGTCATTTTCATTCTCACATTACACAAGGGATGCATTTTTACGTACTAACACACTTACTTCCTACATGCGATGCGAGTATACTATAATTCAAATGGTTGCTCTGTGAGCGCAAACTTGAATTCAAGTTAAATTACATCATCTGGGCTGTTAGCCAGGTTAACTTGCCCGCGGATGACCAGAACCCAACGGCTGTTATACTTACCTGTATGCACCTGCATGTGTTTTCTGTTATGTGTGTGTGTTTGTGTGTGTGCCACTGTGTGTTGATACTTTGCCCGGTCTGCTCTTTGCTTTCACTGTGCAATTGTAACAACAGAAGCGTTGAATTGTATACGATAAGCAAACATTTGATACCCTTTCTTTCAGTAGTGAGAAAAACGTTATAAAAATATTTATTTTCTGAACAGAATAAACGTTTTAAATTTATTAAATTTTTTTTTAAATATTTTATACAAATTAATATTAAAACAAAGTCTAAAAAAAGAGTCTTGCATTCATTACATCCTATTGACGACATTAAATCCTCCTACTTTGCTTGCCATAGCTAAAATACCCTTAGTTAGTGCACAAATGACAACAATTGCCGGTTTGAGGGTTGCCATCACCAGCGGGCGAGCAGCAGCAACAGCTGTTGCGGAGGTGCCTGGCAATCCCTTTGTCAAACAACAGCCTCCAGTGGCACACCCCGCTTTCCTTCCCTTCCATCCCCTCCTCTTCCTCTTTGACACAACTCCATTGTCAGTTCGACAGCGATCTGACCAACAAACTGCTCAACTTAACCTGACTACAGCAGCATATGCATAAAGCAGACAGGTGTATCATGTGGGTGGTTCAATCTGCTACAAACTGCACACATTTATACACATATAAATATCTGGTCTGTTGCTGACTTTCACTTCAAAAGCCCAAAGGCATCTTAACTATGGCTTTGTAAAGTTTTTCATGCCAGCTCTGTCGTTCAGTCAAACCAAATCAAACCGAAAAAAAAACTTGTTAATTATCAAACAATTTCAATTAGCAATTAAAGGTATTCGAAAGATTGTTTGAAATTTTGTACAGAAAATGAGGGTTTTATTCTTGGCTTCGAAGTTAGCTCAAGGCTATGATTTTCAGTAACTTTCTCAAACTCAAAATGTTGTTTCAAAAATGTCTGAAGTGATTAATTAATTTAGTTTAAGAAATTAAGTCATGATACCAAAAGTTTGAGCTTAAGTTGAGCTCACTGTATAAATGGTAGAAAAATTTACTTAAACTAATTGAATTGCTGCAAAAAGTATCATCAGTTTATGCCAGTAATCCATATCAATTTGTTGCTTAAAAATAAAATAATTGACTTGCTTGATTGCCCAACAAATAATACACAAATTGGCAGCATTTCGAAACATAAACCGATTTCTTTATGGCTACAAGATTCTTGTACTTTGACAACAGTTTTTTCTGCCCAACAAATGAGTAAATTTACCTTTATTTTATAGTATTCTTCTTGTTTTTATGCAGTGGCTATCAATTGAATGGCCACAAAACGATTTGTGTCAGATCTGCTGAGCTGAGCTACAGCAAGCACTGGCTATTGAGCACAGAGCATTTTAATCAAATTGAATTGGCTTTAATGGGACAGCACACAAAAAAACATAGATACACAAAAACCATTCCATATATTGGCGCATTAACGCCACATTTTGAACGGCAGGGAAGGACATTGAGGAGCTGAGTATGGTAAAAACAATGGAGCATTCATAAGTCGAAGGTTAAGCCGCTGAAAATCATTGAACAAACATCAAAGCGCCATTGTTTTGGCTTTGGGCCACCAAATGTTAAGCCAAATGAAATGAACACACAAAAAAAGCAACAAAAATAACAAAAACCAAAACCAAAATGGAGACAAAGACGAAGATTTATGCCAATTGCTGTTGAGCAGCTACCTTGGCGCCTTGACCAAGAATCTCCCACACTCCTTACACTTCCTCTTACTCCCCTCTCCAGTGCAACTCCTGTGTGACTAATGAACAGTCTTAAGAGCTCGCCTCCAACACTCAGTCCCTGTCTCTGTCTCAGTTACCGCCTCAATCTGATTCTTAGCTTCACATTTTGGACATTTGGTTTTGCTTTTTGGCTTTTATTTAGCTATTGGCCCACACAAACACACCGTGGCTAAATACCCAGTACTTCTTCATTGGTCGCGAGGCTTAGCTACTTTTTTTTCCTCCAACTTCCTGCCTCTTTGTGCTGGCTGTTCATTAATTTCGCTTAACTTCACAAATTGCCAATTGTGCGCATTGGTCAACATTTTTGTTTCTTGTTTTATTTTTGCTTCTCAGCACTGTTTTTTTTTTTTTTTTTTTGTTCACTTCTTAGCGTCTGGCATTGTTCTCTATTGCTCTGTTGCTCGTATTTATTGCCTTGGATGCCAATTTGTTTTGTGCTGCCATTGTTATAAATGCCACTGGTCACAATTAGGGTACTTTAACTATGTGAGTTATTAAAAGGCATAAGTTCAGTATTCTTTTAAGCATGAAGTATACAAAAGAGCAGCGTTTAAAGTCAACAAGGTGTGCAGAGCAGTAAAACAAAAAATCAAGACAGCTGAAAATTTAGTTCAACTTAGTTTTGGTTTATTTATAAAACAAAAAATGTTTAAAACTTTTGAGCCAATAACTTTCAAGTAGCAACAACACTTTTAATATAAAAAAAACTTATAAAATTCTTGCCAATTAGTTATTATATTAATTTTCTACTTTAAATGTCTTTCAAAGTGTATCTGTAATTCGTTGTGCCTCAAAATGAAGTTGCTTTTTACTTATGGCCATTGTTGCAGCAAATGTTGTAGCTGTTGTGCCAACTGTGTTGGTTGTGCACATGAATTCTTAGTTTATGAAGTTCTGCAGCATTTGTTCATGCCCCTTCTGTTAGCTGGCTCTCATGCCTGATGCTGCCATGCCTCATGCCACTGGATGCTGCCACTTTTGTCCGTCTGTTAATGTTTGTCTGGCACGTTACCTGAAATCTCTGAATGTTCATGTTCACTCCCCATGTCAGAACAATAAAAATTGTGACAAATTGCCATCACCGAGCACAAAATGGGGCTTTTATTTAGTGATGACTTTTATGTGCTACACATGGCGTATGCGTAATGCGGGCATATGAGCTAACTAGCCAAACCAAATAGCTGTAGAACGTATTTAAACAATGATGAGCAACGACATTTACAGCTTTCTGCTCCAATTCAATTAACTTACATTAATCAACAGCCAAAATGTATAAAGTTTCTTTTAAAAAAAACTACATTAATCACTTTTTACTTCATTTTGCAGGATGCTGACAACAGTTACAACTACATTCCTGGCAGATATATGGACAGGAAGAGCAATCAGCTGGAAATACAACCGAAAGCGGTGACAACGACAATGACTGGTAAGTTTGGCACTTAAGGGATATAGAAAATGTTGGTTATACAAAACGTTTTGGAATTTCTTGCAGCTCATCAGCACCTGCATCAGGTGGCGAATGAGGAAAAGTGTAGTGTGCCGCAATTGCGTTGTGTACGCGTTACAAAGGAAACCTACAAAACTTATTCACCCCATTGCGTTCGATTGCATCGCTGCACCGAGGACACTGGCTGCTGTCACAGTCCGACCGCTGTCTGTGCGCCAAAAACCACACAAGACGTCACTTTGCCCTTCTTTGTAAGTAATCAAATAGATTTAAGCGTATTTAATACTTTAAAAGGTATAAATTGTAACGGGGAACTGACTGCTTAAAGCTAGAAATAAAATAATAAACTAAAGTAAAGTAAACATGGGCAAAATAAGAAAGTTAACAGAAACAAAGTCTTGTCAAAATATTTTTATTTAATTTCCGCTCTCATTCCAAAGCCAATTAAACATAGTAATCGTATCAAAATGTTTTTTCTACACACCTTGAAAAAAAAAACTAGACTCTGACAACAATAATAATTGAATTGAGCGCACAAAACATAATTACATTCTCGATTTTCAGCATATTGAATGCTCGTTACATCACAAAGGTAATATCATGAGGCATAAATCACCAACAAATTGAATTATCATTGCGTCATTATAAACTCATTTCGGTGCAGAACAGCAACAGCAACAACGACAATAAAAAAATGAAAGAAAAGGTGAAACGATATAATTATGTTGCAATATGGCGCCCTCAAGCATGACCTACGCCCACATAAAATCAACAGCAACAACGCCAAACAATCACAGCAATTATAGCAAAAAGCTGAGAGTAAAACAGAGACAGAGAGGAGAAAGAGCAGAGTTTAGACAGTGGATAATTCCATAGAGTCAGCGACTCTTGACAAATTGTAACAAATTTTATTTCAAAAAAGGCACAGCAGCAATTTGGTGGCATGCGACATGTGGCACATGTAAACAAACAATTGAGACTTTCATATGATATGGGTGTTCCCCAACAAAATCATTGTTATACCCACAACAAAACAATGTTAAGTTAATTGAAGTATTTTAAACGACAAAATTGCGTCATTAATTTTGCATTTAATAAACGAATTTTGCTGCCTTTTTGTCATCAAACAAAACGCATATTTAAACATATATTAAATACCGCAAGTCAACCCAAAGTTTATGTAAATTCAGGCAATTTAAAGCTCAACTCTCAATTGTTCACTTTAACAAAATATTTGTTAAAAATAATGCAATTGACATGCAAATTGAAATGCATCAATTTCTCGGAATAAAAGTAATTTATTTATTTGAAAACACAGACAGAATGAAATTGTCTTGTTGAAATAAAACACAATTTTGGCAAAGGTCAGACAAGACACTTGCATAAACTTTGGCCAATCAAACTGGGCCAAAAACAGCAATTGACAAATAATAAATGGTTATCTGAGTTGAGCAGATTTTTGCACTCCTGCTCGTTGTGTGCCAAATGCATTTAGGCCAAGTGGCAGGCAAGGTAACCCCAAATGCGGTGCTTTATTTCCCACTCACATACACGCTTAATTAATCGACTTTGCAGCAAAGTTTGAGACGGCTGTCAATTTGGCCAACAGAGTGTTGAATAAATTTAAATAACTGAAAGAATTCCAGTAGATGCCTTAGTAAGAAATACCCGTTCTTTCTTGAGTGTGGAATTTTTAGTAAATTTATGAACAGGTTTTATTAAAAATTAAATATTTGACACATTAAATAAAGATTTGTATTTATTTTAGTACTCAAAGTCTCTGATATTTAGGCCGGCCCGCTTGCAGCTCCACTCGTATCTGTAACGGGTATCAATATGCAACTGTCGTCGAATATTTGGCGCAAAGTTGAAACTGACAAAGTTTTGAACAAAACTTGTTTCGCTTGCAACAACTGGCCATTAGGGAGCATTTCTTTTTAACTTTTGCTCCTACTTTAGCTCATGTTCTAGCTCTTCTTCGTCTGTTTTACCCTCTGCTCTTCGTAGCTGCTCTTGTTACCTGTTTACGTGCTGGCAATTTGCCTGCCAACTGCTGGGATTTCAAGCTGCCACCAAAAATTGCATTAGGCACGTGTCACGCAGCAGCAGAATGGTAACGGCAACTGCAACATCTGCGACTGCAGCTAAATTTCATTTCCCTGCTCCACTTTCAGCTACTCCTACTACTGCTCCTCCTCCTGTTCTTCATGTCCACACGCTCATTATTTGATAAGCAAAATTAATGTTTGCTCAGCGGCTGTCAATAAAGCGACTGATTATGCATGCATCTTGGTGCTGCCTGCAGCGTTTGCAGCGCAAATCGGGCCACATTTTGTTGCAAATTAATTAAATGCTTCGGCTGCAGGACAACGTACATGCACATGGACGCGGACGTGGACATGGCTGTGGTTGTGGTTATGGATATGGACATCGACATGGTCTTGGACATGGCCTACGATTTGCCTGTCAGCCAAATTGACTTTTACTTTGGCAACTTTGGTGGCAGCCATGTGGGCTTCATGTGGAGGCGTTTGTTGGCTTTCACGTTTAGACGGTTTTTCTAGCAGCAACTTCTTTCTTAGTCAAGGTGAAAGTAATAGCGTATATCCTCCTCCACCTCTCTCTCACTCCCTCTCTCTTTCCCTCACACACACTCTTGCTATCTCTCTCTCAGTGTCTGCGGGTGCATTGAACCCAGAACCGAGGCAAAGGCGTCATAAATCTCGCAATGCTTTTGCCACATATACGTCTCCTTAGCTCAACTCTGGTCTGCTCTTGAGTTCGGTGCATTGCCCTCTCGTGGACCAACAATGCAGGCTGCAATCTCCTCTACCTACGCCTCATCCACCACTACCAACTGCTTTTGAAACTTTGCTAACCTCTGGCCCCCAACCCAGCCCAAGTTTACCTAGAAGCTTCAACAAAATTTGCGCAACATAAATTATGTTTTGTAAGAATGTTTTTTTTTTTTAATTTTATTTTTGATGCTGCTCAACGGGATGCAACCCATACAGGGTGTCTTCCTCTTTGTCTCTCTTTCCCTCTCTTCTTCTCTACCTCTCTCTCTTTCTCTCTTTGGTAGAGAGTCTCAAGCTGTTTGCCTGGCACTTGACACCTCTCAATGACAGCCGTGCTGCGCTGCCTCATGGCTCGTGTGTGTACATTTCGGCTCCTTTCCGTCCACTGCTTTTCCTGCTCCTTCAGCTCCTACTGCTGCTGGCCACACATTTTTGTGTTTTATGAAGACAAGCAGCAAGCGGCGTTTGTTTATGTTTAAACTGGCAGCTTACAATTTTACTCACAGGGAATTCCTTTAAAACTAAATTGCCATAAAGTAGAGAATCCTGTAACCATTTCATTCTTAGCCATGACTTCATCAGGGATCACTTAAACTTTTAGTTTATATAAAGCTTATTTGGTAGAGTATTAAATCTGCGTCTTCAACTCATCAAAATTCTTAATATTAAAATATTTGCTTGACTTTTGAGTGGTTTTGCCTAACTTTTATTTGATAATTAAGCACTCTTCGGTACACTGTACACACTACTATACAGTGGTGAGTTTCGGAATATTCTAAGATATGTTTTTTTTTGCTTTTGAACTAGTAGAAAATTTTATCATAAATTTCCAAGTTTTGTTTTAAAGCGATTTTAGTAAAAAATATCAAATTTTTCTCAGTGTATGGGCGTGTTTGCTTGCTCATGTGTGTACACAAGACTTCCAGAGCAAAGTTTTGCTTGCTTTTTTTGCAGAAAGCGCAGCAAAAATATGTATTTTATAATAAAAAGTTATCCATGTTGTTGTTGATGGGAGGCAAGAGGCGGTTCTCATGCTTATCTGTGGCGCCACTAAAAAAACAAGGCGGAGAAAATGTAGCAAAAGTGGGAAAGTGTTGCAAAAGCTCACGACACACTCATAATTAAATTCATGCAACTAAAGTTAAGGGAAAACGAGAAGAAAAGGGAGCAGAGAGGAGAGAATTTTCCCTAAGTGAAATGCGATCCTCAAAGGTGGCACAAATTTCTATTTGTTTTAGTTACCTCAATTGCAACATGTTGGCGTATGCAAATTAAGTCTGAAATAGCAAAAATGTTTGATTGTGAATTTGTTCTTTCACTTTGCTTGTGTTTATCTAAAAGTTACTTAAAACTTGTTAACACACAGCAAATCAGCAATGTTAATGCCAAATGCCAGCAGCTTGTTGATTTTTAAGCAAAACTTTTAAAACACACGCAAATGAAACATTTGAAATAACAGAAAATACAAACACTTGAGTTTATGCTGAGCTTGGGGCAATAAATAAATAGTTGGAGCTGGGAATTAATGAAAATAAATACTAGTAGTAAAGGAAAAATATTTTTTATGAGCTAGAAATGTTTTTAATTCATTATAAAATAATATAAAATTTATTTAAGTTGATTTTTCAGTCATAAAATTAAATTTATTCATTAATTTCTAGTGTATTTTGGCTAGGTCATGCCTTGCATTAGCTGTAATATTCACTGCCATCATCTGAGCAGCCATCTTATAATTATTTCTACTACAATCTGCCCACCGAGTAGAATAAAAAGCGTAAACGCCCCTTACAATACTAAAAATTGTACTACATTTTATGTGCTTGGCTTGAGTCCTTGATGCACTTAAAGGACTCTTGAGTGCACAGTGGTGTGGGTAGGTACGGTGGGGTCTGCAGCTAGTGGGTTAGGTGGGTAAGCACCTTTTACAAAGCAATAACTGACTAATTGCTTGAGTCCAAAGTGCGCACTTATTACACACACACACACACATTTGCATATAAAAACACACACACTCATAGTATAACCTCAATTAGGGTGGCACACACTCACATCAAGTCTTAGAGTGGCAAACTACTAGTGTTTATGATAGAAATATATGGCATATATCATAGTATGGACTTGAAACTCAAACACTTTTAGATGTGGTTGCAGTTTAAATAAGAATCCCAGGCTACAACAAAGAAAAACCAGATGTAAAGCAGCAAGAAGCAGCAGTACAAGGAGCAGCAAAAAAGAAGAAGATGTGGAAGCAGAAGCAAAATGTAACAGAAGCACTTTGCACTTCCGTATCCGGCAATTATTATACTACAGTTGCCTCCTTCAAGCGACCTCAGCTGAAATTTTGCCTCTTTTGACTGCTGCAATTTTCTTGAATTTTATGTTTTCCAAACACACACACACACACACCAGCACACACTAACACACACATACGCACGCTCATGTGGAAAACTAAAATCTTGCGTGCCGAGCAAAAAGGACTAGAATTTAGGATGAAAAAGGGGCAGAGACGGGATTTTGTGTATATATGTGAGCGACGACATGTCGAGCATGAAAAACTTTTTCAATTCGTTGCATTCCAAAAATTTGCATAAACATTTTCAACCATTTCATCGTGTCTCGCTTCTTAGTCCCAACGAAAAAAAAATACCAACAAAAAAATACTTAAACTCAATTTACGTATACTTGTTTTACCAGGATTTGTTATAAAATATAAATTGTGCACAAAGGTTAGTAGTAGGACTGTAGTAGTTCCCGGTCGAGTGTCAGATTTCTGCTTTGCTGCGTCCAATCAAAATTCAATGTTTCAATAGGTTTCAACTTTTGCTTTTTGTTGGCATTTTATTGGCTTAGAGCCAATGTTTTTTTTTTGTTCAGGCTACTCTTATTTATCTGGCATTCTTGTTTGTCATTTGAGCTGAAGCAATTTAATGCCAGTATCTGGCTTTACTTAGCTTGATTAATACCCAGGCTATAATTTTAATTAAACGAAATCAACTTAATTTATGCAATTCATACGCAATTCATCATTTTGCACTTGTCATGCAGCCAAGAAACTTCAGACCAGACCGATACTAGAGAACTGAGACCCGAGCAGACCAAATCCAAGGCAAACCGACGACAGCCAAGGCGCAGAAACAGAAGCCGCTCAAATTGTCTGCTAATGCAAGAAGCCAGAGGCGTAGTCTAACGGGGGCTTTAATTTATCAGTTTCTAGAAGTTTCGTTTAAGTTTTCAGGAAAATGTTTGACAAACTAGAAACTCCTAAACATTTTCACCTACAGCTTCTAGTCCCTACACTCTTTTAGACTATAGATAGATGGCATTGCCATCTTAATCCCCCTTTAAACATAATCTGCTTAGGTCACTGTATTACGCAGCTGGCAACTGACAGCTGACAACTCATTTAGCATTACAAGAGCTATTGAAACAAGAACAACAATGACGACAACTCTCTGATGAGTAGTCAGCTTAAGAAACATTCCTCACACGCACGCACTTGGAAGCCAAGCTAAACCCCAAGAAACTTGGGAATAACAATCTGCATATATGCAAATATCGCTGACATAATTAACAGGGTCAGTCTGTCATCGAGATGGGTGTGTGTGTGTGTGTTGGAGAGTGTGAGTGATATGGTATAGTTCAAACTTAAATGAATCATTTGGCTACTACTACACACTACTATCTCAAATGGTACATTTTCTATTTTCAGGTAAAGAAAATAAATGGCAAACGTTCGAAAACCGAAAATTTAACCTTTCTTAATCACACCGAATGCTATTGCATGGAGCGTAGTAAATATATGTCAGAGTTTATGGATGTGGACGCCGATGTCATACGTAGCTGCAAATGTCCCAAGTTCTTCGAGAAGATTATACAAAATGATGGCACATGTCGCTGTGATTGCTCATCGGGGAATACAGCGTGTGAATCTCTCAAAAATGGTGAAGAACACTTCTCGATAACAGAACGCACGTGAGTAGACAAGCAAAATAATTGAGTGAGTCATAAACTGTATCTGACTGTGTTCATGTATCTATGTATCTGCAGAAACATAAAAAAGGAAATCTATAAGGCGCCCACCTGTAAATTTGGTACCTATTTGAAGACAGAAGGATGCTGTCCCAATGGAAACAGTCAGTTCATAGATCAATTTAACTTTAATAATGCCCATGCCATGTCGTAAATGGGCTGAAATGGATTTTATAACCAGTTGGAAGTATTATGAAATACCAGACAGGTGAAAATACGAACCATTTTGAGCAGCCAAAGTGAATTTTAAGTTTGTTTGTGGTTCGTTGAAAGGGACAGAAAGTTAAAGAGAAAGAGAAAGTAAAGAAAGCAAATCAAGTGAAATGAATTTAGTTGCATATCCTACAAACAAAATACAAGTATATAAAACTTTATATCTGCTCTGATCGCAAGCTGTTTTACAACAGATTCTTTTGCTCTTTTTTCAACAGAAGATCGTCTAGATTATCTTAACTAGCTGTAAAAAATCAAATATATATATATATATATATATACAAAGAAAACCGAAAATGAAATGAAAAAATCGAAAAAAAATTAGCATTGTTCATTGCAATTAAACAAAGAAAAAAATAAAAATATATAAATTATGCATAAATATTTAAATCGAAAGATAAACTCAATAATTATGTATCGTATCGTATCGTATGTAAGAAAAAATATTCCAAAATATAAATCGACTGCGTTTTAGTTTAAAATTTATGTAAAATTTTGTTATTTAATTATAATAAAATCAATGCATAAAATTATTAACACTTGTAATCATAAATATATTAAATAAAGTTATGAATTCAACGACGAAAAACACGAACAACAATAACAAAAATCTCGGTACTGCTCACAAAACAAAGAAATGCAAATGTCTTGCATTTGGTATTAATAATTATAAAATTATAATTATACTATATTTAAGTTCTAGTCAAACATTTTTATACATGATTTCTTTTGCTCAACTCAGCAATTATACTTTGAGTTGACAAAATAAATGCATTTAATTGAAATCTACAAACATAATCAAAAGATAATTCACTTTATTGTTATGTCCGACTGCCCCAAACTGTTAATCTCTACCAAAAACAGTAATATTTATACTCATAAAGATTTGCAGCCATTAAGCAACCCACCACCAAGCATATAAAAATAATAATAAACCTTAAAAATAAATAAAGACATCTCTAAACTTGATATTACCACAGAAAAGCGTATGAAATTTTGATCAATTCTTTTTTTAATAAATAAACTTTAATTCTAAATACAAATCGTAGCCATAAATTATAACCGATTTATATTCTCATATGTTCAAATATTATTTTCATACTTTGTTCATACTTTTCTTAGTTTTAATTCAGCACTGAATTTATGTTTAAATTGTGTACGGAAATTAATCAAATTCTGATCAAGTTGAGTTGTGAAAAGGCAAATAATTGGCAATAAATAGCAATTGTTGTTTCGTATAAAATTCTTCTATAAGTATATATTTAAATTAGAACTAATTTAGAGCATACTAAACTGTCTTAAATGCCACATTCGAGCTATAAACACAATTTTAACACGCTGTCATTCGAAAGCAATTAATTTAAAAGTATTTATAATTTATTAACGCACAATAAATCGTTAATAAGTTCATTTTATTTCTACATTTATTTGCCATAATCGACGAGCAGTTTGTTTTGCTAAATTTATATATTATTAAACACCAAACTACAGACTAACAAAGAAATAAACACTCTTGCACACACACACACACATACACACATATAAATAATTCAAATTTATGTAATTGTTTATAGACTTTATGCAAATAAAAAACACAACAAACATATGTATGAAATTTATACCACAAACAAAAAAAACCAAAACATTTGAAAACGATTTTATTTCTAACCTTAGCGTAAATTTTAATGTATTATACATAAATCAAATAAACATAGTTTAAACGAATGAGCAAAAACATTTAAGAACACACAACAAAAACCATACTTATTATAAATAATTGATGCATTATTATTACTATGCAGCAATCCAAATAAATATTATGAAACACAAAAGCAAATAGAAAAAAATTCAACTGTTTTGTTAATTATTTTGGGACTTTTAGCCAAGGCTGAGCGCGGAGGGACTGTAGTTCGTTAAAAAATTAGTTCCGCTTTTTATAAATTAGTGAAATTAAAACATTCATCTTTTGTTTAAAATATTTTCAGGTTTACTTACTTAACCTTATTTATTTCTTAACTTTAGTACATGCTGCAGCAACAGCTTTGCTGCCAATTTGGAGCATAACAATCAACATTAAGTAAAGAAGTATACGATAATGTTGTGCGCTCTCAGCTCTGCACTCTTAGCCAGGCTAATGATAATGGCTTAGCAGCTAGGCAAACTTCTAATGAAAATGCATAACAAATAGCTTAGCAGCTAACCCATTTTCCTCTCACACAACAGCAACCGCAAAGAGGCAAACAAAACACGCATCTCACGTAATTTTCACACAAACACACACCTCTCGTACACACACACACACACACACACTGAGTACGTTGTGGTTTCCACATTATGATCTAAAATTTATAGAATTTATAAACAGAAAGCACCCAAAAGGGTTAACGATGATGGCGCCCTGTGGCGTCCAAGAGGCCACACTGCCAAGCAAAAGAGACAGATATAAAAACAATACAGAAGAGAGAAAGAGAGAGAGAGAAAGAGGGGAAGAGCGAGGCAGATAATCAATTAATGTGGCTATGGAGAACTTTTGGTCCTTCGCTGAATTGCATCGATTCGGCAAGTTAAATCACGCAAAAATATGCAAACTGAGCTGAAAACGCTAAAGCAAATACTGGCAGCAAGCAGTGGGCGTTAATTTGGGGGGCGTGGCAGAGGTAACAGGCGTACGCATGCAACGCAACAACAAAAACAAGCAAAGGAAGAAAGGATCTGTGCAGCGGCTTTGCAACCTGCTCACAAATTAAAACCGCACACGCACAGAGGGGCGGCAGGGCAGTTGGGGGCGTGTCAAGTCAGCCCAAAAGGATATATCTGAATGCGGTAGTACGGTAAATGAAGCCAAAGGTAAGGCAAAAGTAGGAGTGGCAATGATGTTTGCCATGATATGCCTGCATAATTAATTCCCACCCACATACGCACACACACACACACACACACGCGAGCACACTGTTGGGTGATGCGTAAAAGGATAAACATGAGGACGGGGAGAAATTCAGGTGGGATGACGTCGCCGACAAACGGAAAATGCCGCAGCGCTTAAATTGAAACTCATTCGTACACACACACACACACACACACACACACACACACACACACACACACACACAAACACACAATAATTCACACACACACACACACACACACACGCCAAGCGAACTGACAGGCAGACAGAAATTTACATAAAGGAACGGCTCCCACACACACCCACACACACCCACACACGCAAACACACGCATACACACTGCTGGGTTTGAGTCTACGCTAAATGCGCTTAATTTCCCGTTCGCTACTTTTTGTTTGCTCTTACAAACTCTTCGGGTTTAAGGACTTGTACATTGAGTTGGCCAAGACTGAGAATAAATATTCAAAAAATTTAATAAATTAATTTTTATAATTGGCGATTTTTTAAAATATTTATAAAAGTTTTTTAACTACAAAATATTTAGGTAGGAAATTTAAAGCAAGCTATATATTTTACACAACTTACAGCCTCCTAGCGATTAAATAATAATTATTTTTTAATGCTAAAAATAAACCTTTATTAAGAATTTATAGATAAATAAATGTTAAATCTTTTAAAATTAATTATTTTATTTGCTGTTTTTTAAATAACCTTTATGTAAACACCCCCTATGATTTTCTTAGAGTTAAGTATTTGCCAGTCGATCACACTCCACTGCTTCTACCTACATACGCTGACTTATGTGTTTTTCGTACTCATTCAATATTTTCGAGTGTCATAACAACAAATTGTGTATTTTATGTGAGGGTATATTCAGTTCGCCACGAGGATAATGGAGCATATTTTTTCAGCTATTGTTTCCATTACAACGTGGCATTTTTATGAGCTTCATGGTGGTGTGTGCGTGTGTGTGGGTGTGCCAGTGTATCTATGACTGTGTAATTGTGTGCGCTAATTTTTGTTTTTGCTTGCATTTGGTAAAACGAATATTGCAAACATTTATAACGAATTAAGCATTAACACAATTCACTGAAACCGAAACCATTTGCATTTTATGCACAAGAATTTTAATTGCATGGAAAATCTTTATGCAAATCATATAAGCAAATGGAATTGTTTTTCTTATTTTTGTTGTATTTTTGGTTGTTGTTATGGCTCCTTTCGATGTGCAACAATTAAAATGCCATTGATTATGAGGCGAAACCGAGACATGAACATGAACAAGCCATGAAATTTAACCATAATTTTAATTAATGTTAATTTGTTTTACAAATTCTAAGAACTCAAAACTTCGTAACTGATGGACATTTTGATGGAATTATTTTGAAATATGAGACACAAAGAACACAAGTTCTGCTTGTGGTCGAAAGTTCAAAGTATATTAAATTGTTTAATAATAAATGTTTGTTTTTTAATTACAGCAAATTTCATTTTAAGTGATATATTTGTTGCAAGTGTGAATTTCTAAGTAAACATAATGAATTTATATTAAATTGAACACTGAGAATTGTTTGTTGTACTGTTTTGTAATTGAGATTTGAATTTTAATAGGAAATTGATCAAATTTTAATGGAATGATATATATTTCCGCAATTATGAACTTTTTAATAATTAGCAGATTTTGTTTGGTATTTAAAATTGAACATTTGAAATAGTTAAATAAAGTACTAATAGGCTAGCTTTTTATAGCAACTGATGCTTTAAGCACTTAGGCCTCCACTTGACCTCAAACAAATCCTATTTCCACTTACATTAGTTTAGGACTCAGGACTCAGATCTTAGATCTCCCATCTTTAATTAATAAACCATTTTAAACCCTTAATGGTCAGATCTATCGATTATCTAACTATCTATCTATCTAGCACCTAATGGTTTGTGTCCATGCTATTGTTTAACTTGTATTCTCTCACTAAAATATCATATTGCATACTTTTCGCAGAGCGAGTCTATGTCTACATATATCAAAAGTGAAACTAGCTAAATCCAGGAGATACTTTTGATAAGGGTCTACTCCTTTCAACAAGGACTCTCGGCATCAAGTATACGACTATTTGGCACTTTTGTAGCGACCTTGGGAGTCACGTGAATTGTTAACTGGTTATGCAGTTGGAATCGTGCCGGGTTTTTAAGCCACACAAGTATTTGGCATTGACCTTTGCACTCGCACACACACACACTCACAGAGCAGTAACAATGACCCCAGCGCCCAGGCACGCACCACTGATTCCATTCCCGATTCCAGATTCCAGGCGTGGCAGCATTCATAAAACTGCATGAAACGGGAATGGAAATGGAATGGTTTGGGGAATGGGTTGGGTATGGGTATGAGCATGTGCTCCCAGCAACTCATACTGTTTGTGTATGTGTGTGCCATTGATATATGATATGGTTGTGCTTGTTGCCGGCTTACTGCCTTGTTTCAGCCTTGTTTAAGCCAAGTCGACAAGCAGCAGCATCGTGTGAAGAAAAAGCTAATAAAAAATATTTACACATGCGCGCTTTTTGCTGCTGTGCTGAGTGTGTGTGAGAGATGTAGATAGAAATGTATCTTGATAAGAAACGATACGCTTGTGGCACAAAAGAGCTAAAAAGCAAAAGAGGAGCAGGGGCAGTAGGAGTGCAAAAGATTCCTGCACTCACTGTACGAGGAGTGACAATAAAAGTGTATAGCGATTTTGATTAAATGGAAAAGAAACTGTTGGTTGCCATGAATAAAATGAGTCATTCAAAGATTATATATTTATATTAAGCAGCGAGTGCGGCAGATTTCAATTTAATATTATAAAAGTGTAGAACTGAAGCTGCGCTGCTTTGTTAAGCAAAAGCGTAACGAATTTGGCATTAAGTACTTGGCTTAAATGGAAATCATGTGGGGCTAAAACACATAAAAGTAACTGAAAGGTATCTCTCTAGAGAAAACCAAATAAATTCCCATAAATCTCTAATAAAACAGTTCCCTTTTTGTTGTCCAATAAGAAGTTCCACAATTGCTTAACAGTTTAAGCCTTGAAAACTATTCCTAATCTGTGCTTTATACACATGTTTTCCCAACAACATATTTGATTTACTTGCCATAAATTCAGCTTGATAGATAGGCATTTAATAAACGCCCAGAGACATTCAATTGCCCAACAATAATAATAATAACACCATGAAACACAAATAAATAAACCTAACATGAAATTATCATCTGAGAAGCAATAAATTTAAATGTGGTTTATAAAAGTATCTTTTGTGCAGTGAAGGCATTAAAAATCCTTTTACGAACATTTTCAGACTGCTAAAAGTGGCAAGAGAAGACCAGGCCAACAAAGCGAAACAAACCCAGAATTTGAAACCAGAAACAGGCGCCGCAACAGCAGCAACAACAAAGCAGGACTGACAGAGCTGTTAGATACCCTGTAATAGCACACACACTTTTATTTATATAGAAGCTCCAGAATTTTAGCTTTTATTTTAGTACAAAATTTGTTTTCATGCCCATCATTCTACCTATTACACCCCCTGTACTGGGTATAACAACTGACAACCAGCTAAAACCGACAACAACAATGCAGAACAACAAGCAAAGTTGTTGTTTGCTGCTGTGAAGCGTGTGCTAATCTTATTTTTATGGTCTCGACGGACTTGGACTTGTTTTTTGGCGGCTCAAATCGAGTGGCAGCGAGTGCCGGGTGCGTAAATGTTGCCAGCCAGCTTATGACACCCCAGTGTGTGTGTGTGTGTGTGTGTGTTGGAGTGTGTCTGTGTGTGTGTGTAACTGCATTTGAGCCAAGTTAAGTTATTGGCAGACTTGTTGTTGCCATTCGCTTGTTTGCATATTAGTCAGCAGCAGCCACAGCAACACCAACAACAAATCTTGATAGGTACAGCTGTGGGGGCATGGAGAGGGGTAGGTAACAACTTGAGAAGCAACCGAGAACAACACTAAATTGAGTATTAAACGAAAGAAATGATGTCGGAGGCTGCACATCTGAAGCTATTAGAATTAATCAAAAGGATTTGTTAGCGCTTTGCAACCGCAGGCGGTCAGAAAAACATCGAAAAACTGAGCGAGCAAGAGATAAATATAGACCGAGAGGTAGAGAGAGAAAGCGGTAATAGAAAGAGCAAATACACTGAACAAAATTATTACATTATAACATTTTAGATTTTAATTAGAAGCTAGGACTTTTGGTCGGAAAATTTGATCAAAGCCTTAAGCATTTTTTATATTTAATAATTTTTATTTTTTATTAATTTTATTTAAAGATCAAATATATATCTAAACTAATCTTAAAGTTAAAAATTAAATTTTAAAAATAAAAAATAATAGTAAATCCGACCTTTTAAGCTATTTTAAGTCTAAGTCTAACATATATTTTTTATACTAAGTAGAATAGTTAATTAAATAATTAATTTTTTTAGTCCCAAGAATTTATTTATTTCTAAATTTTTTTAAGAAATTTTTAATTATCTTTAAGTGCCTCTACCCTATTTTTTCACAGTGTCTTACTCTCCGCATAATCGACACTAGTGTGGGCTGTGAGGTGTACGCAGTACACTGTTAGCCAGCTAAAGATGTTGTGCACAACAACAAGAACACATCGTACGCATGGCAGGATGCGAGTTTTCGCATTTTGCGGTTAGTTTGGTAATAAATTTGTGCTGGCTTATTGATATTTATTATTAGCCCCGGAAATTGTGCTCATGTTGTTGGCTCTTGGCTCTTAGCTCTTGCTCTTGCTCGTTCTTGGCCATATATCGTTGCGATAATGTGGCTTTCGGGAATCGAGCAGCATTTGATGTTTGAGCCTTTAGCCAGCAGCTTCTACTTCTACTTCTACTTGAGCTTCCACTTCAACTCCAACTTCATCTGCAGATTAAGTTCAAATGCTCAATGATTCTAATTGATTGTATTTGTCAAGGCTTAAAGATGTCTGCTCTCTTTATTTTACTAGTCAGGTCAATTGAATGACAACTTGGCTTAAACTGTCCATAACTGTTTGCTGTTATTGCCACATTTGTTAGAATTTAATCAATAAAACTCTGGACATTTATTGACTGCAAGATTTTGTCACACATGTTGTAAAAAATAAAAAAGAGAAAGGCAAAACAAATATTAATTTAGCCTAATTCTCAGGCAATCGTATAAGCCAAAAAGGTCTTGACCGTCGCCACATCTGGCTTTTATGGCATGCAATTAACCAATGATACCCCTTGATTACCACTTCCCCTCTTCCCCTACTTCCTACGTCTGCTCAAGTCGGCGATAAAATACAAATTAAATCTGCACAAAAATACAAAAACACAAAAGTCGAATTTCAATTTCGCATTCGATTTTTCATCGTGTTATTTACAAGCTTTCAATTTCAAATGCGATAAACGACAACAACAACTGCCAGTGGCTGTCACTATAAACGCAACAGATTGCATCAGATATATAGACGGATCGGTGGAGTACAGTGGGGAGGGGGCGGATATACACGATTGGCAAACGTACAGTGTGCGGTATTCACTGTATTCATAGTCAGATTCAAGACCAAATCGATTTCGACTTCGATCCAACGATCGACGACTCCTCGCTGGCCTCTTTGGCCTTTGCCAACTTTATTGTTGTTGTTGTTGTTTCTGTGGTTGTTGCTGTTGCTGTTGCTGTTGCACGGGCAATTAAATTGCAAAATAATCATATTTACGGCTGGCTGCCAACAAGATGGGCATGAAACACCCGCAAATGAAATGAAAATCAATTGCTGAGATTTGCATACCCTGCATAAATGCAGTTAATGAAAGGGGTATGCTGCGTGAGACTTTTAGCAGAACAAGTTATGTCAAAAAGTAAGCAATATCAATAAATTTACCAAAATTTCATATTTCCACAAAAGTTTGTGTTCTTACTGATCATCGCGAGACTCAACTACGAAGCTGAAATTTAAATAACATTTTAATAAATTTTTTTAAATTTAATTTGAAAATTTTAAGAACCGTTTTAAGTTACGATTACTGGCCTAAATTTTAAACATAAGACTGCAATTTTTACCGAAATTTATCGATTTGTATACAGTCTTTAAAGTGAGTTAACTACAGCGTATCTGCTAGTCTATCAAACTCTACTTTTCCTCACTGCTTTGTTATATCTGCTGTAGTTTTTGGCAAGATGACAGCATGTTAATTTTATCCGTTTATGCGACGACTCGCCGATTTGTCGTGGGGCGTAAACAGGTCGCTGTAATTGGTAATCGGCAAATCGACAATCGACAATCGGAAATCGGCTATCGAGCAATGGGAACTGGCATAAGACGATTTATGGAATTGCAGATCTGAAACGCTGAGACGCTTAGACGTTCAATGACCGATCACCCAATTGTGTGGGTGTTTGAACTAAAACCAAAACTTTCGCATCTCTGTAGTTTAGTGTATGGTAAAATGGTAAAATGGGGCGAAAGGTTGTTAAATGATTAAGAGGCGTTGCATTAGCGCTAGTGCCCCCTGCCCCTCACTGTCCTGCATACCTCACTAAACTCACTACCCCTTTCCACCCCTCACCAGCTCTCTTCCCATCTACTCTACAATCCTCTTACCCTGCTGCCCTCCATTAGCTCTCTTTTTTCCAACTAGGTGCATTAGAAAGTTCGTGGGAAGTCTTTTCAAATTGAGACAGTCGCGACAGGAGAGAGACCACTGTAGTGGTACAGTGGTGTGCGGTGTATGCAGAGGTGTAAATGCAACCAAAAGTTTTTCCATTGCTATTCACAAAGGAAGCAAAACTTAAGAGATGGTAATGAAAAGCGCTAATGCGACCAGCTAAGATTTGAGTGTGTGCTTGTGAGTGTGCGTGTGTGTGTATCTGGGTGTGCAAGTTTTATGTTAATTGAGGCAATGCGTCAATGGCATTCGCTGCTCTTGTGCTGCAACTTTGGGTTATGTCAACTGTGAAAAGAGCGCCTTGAAAAGGTGAGAAACAGTTGAAGGCATCTTAGCTGCTCTCTCTCTCTTTCTACTACTCTCCCTCTCCCTCAGCACAGCGGTACGTGTGGGCTTTCTTTATGTGCCACATGCTGTTTCTTGGTCGCATGCCCCACAAAAACTATTAAAGTTTCGCAAATGAAATTAAGAAAAGTTCCGTCAACGGCTTTCGTCGCCCGGGTCAACCACTAAAAAAGTTAACGAGACTCACAAAATCAATTACAAATTTCATTTCGTGCACTTAATCTAATTTAATGTAAGCAAATACGCAAGGAAAAAGTTGCCTTGACTTAATAGTCTGTAATTGTAATTAAAATTTAGTGAAATTTAACTTACTAATAGTTACTTGATTTGTCAATTGAATTAACTTTCTTTGGGCTATCTAGGGGCTAAGTCTACAGTTTAAAGCCTTTTTATTATAGTATTTGCTTAACTTATGTATAAATTTCATTATCATAACTAGCCTTATCTGTCAGCTACCTAATAAAGTAATAAAAACCAGGGGCAGGCATAATTTCTTATATTTAATTCAATAGACAGGTAAATACTGTTTTTTTTCCAAAACAAATTAAAATTTTAATTGCCACCAAATTTCTCCTAAAATCTACATTACTTTCCTTAATTTATCTAACCAATTTCGGTTATAAAAAGTGGCTTTAAAAATGCTATGCCACCAGAAAAAACTCTTAAATTTTGATTGCTATAAAAATTAATATTTTTTGCAGCTTTTAAATAATTGTAGGTCTCAATTTGAAACCACTTAAGCTAATCTCAAATGAAAATTAAAATAATCAGATATGCCTGACAATTAGATACCACGTATTTTCATAGGCCAAGTGAGCGCTGGGCCCAAACACGCTTAGACGCCCACCAAAAGGCAATTTACTTGAATTTCAGCCGCAATTTGAGGACAGCAATAAATGTAAATAAAAATAAATTTTAAAAAAAGAAGAAAAAATAGCGAAACTGTGCTAATAAATTTTTATTTTGCTCTTTGTCTACACTTTGCTTGTGGGCGCCATCGGCTGCCAATTTGGCAAGTGGCACAGCGTCAAGCACTGCCACTGCCACATGTGGCAGCTGCAACAAGTGCGACAATTTTGATGATAAATGTGTTTTATTTTTGGCTGGCGACAGTCGGGCCTAAAACTACACACAAGTAGGCTCTTTTTTCATGGTAAAACGATAGAAACGGTAGCTGAGTACAAGCTGGAAAATTGGGTCAATCCTCTATCCGCTGGGATCTTGAAAGACTCCACTCTGGTTTTAGTTATTTGTCGCCGGCAGTTCAAAGCTCTGACTCGACCCGGATATGAAGGCAGACAAATAGAAAACTGTTGTGGCAAAGTAACTAAATCCAAAGCAAAGCCCAAGGCAAACGCAGAGACGGAGACAGCGACAGATGCACAGGCAAAGGCAAAAGTAAACGCAGGGCAAAGGCGCAGACTCAAGCCAAGAGAGATGCCATCAAAGGCGCGCCCTTGTCCGCCTGGGATTAACTCCGAGGCTGCAAGCGACGCGACGCCGCCGTCGTCTGGAGACCGACGATTTGCCTGTGAGCGACATTCAGTGATCTTCTCGCTTTAAACTAGAGATGGCAGCGTGAGGCGATTAATTGCTTAGATATGCTTAAAACTGTTGAAGTTCTACTAGCAATAAAACTAATGAAGGAATTGAATATAGTTCCTTAATAACGTGTCTCTAAACTAATTAATTTCTTAAGCCCTTAGCAAATATCGTATCACGCGTCCATCTCTAGTTCCCTATCTCGGTTTAGGCATCTCTCAATTGCATTCAGCATCGGACTCTGGCATTGTGCTGAGCACAATGTGTAGTTTTGTTGTGTTTTGTTGTTTTCGGTGTTGTTTCCTCGTGTTGTGATTGTTTGGCAAACAAGACAGTCCGCCAGAGAGCCCAACAACTCCAGCCAGATGGTAAGTTGTTAGTTGTAGGTTGTCCAACAACGTGTTGTTCAGTAATTATCTTTTATCAGCACAACGCCTCAAGTTATGCTGCGTTTTTTTTTTTCGTTATCTCCCTCAAATCTCAGGCAAAGAGTTCAAGTTCAACGAAGGTCAGTTTCAGCTGTTGTTTGTGGTTGTTTTTGGGTACTACAATTTTGGACTTAGGGTTACCCCATTTGTCTGTATGTGCGTGTATAAATAAAAAGCGTAACGCTTTTCACGTGAGCCCAAACAATAAATTTGAGCGCCCAATTTTAGTTTTAGTTCCACAATTTGTGTGTGTGTGTGTTGGTGTTTACCGATGCTGATAAGCACGTGGCCAAGTCGAAACAGGTAGCTGGCTAACGTGTCGCTCAGCTCGTTTGCAGGTAAACCACAATAACAAGACGAGGTCGCACTTTGATTGATTAAACACACTCATGACAGTTGATGCACTTAGTCCCCAAAGCCTCATACAATATGTAGCTTCCTACATGTGCGTGTGTGTGTGTGTGCAAGTGTTTGTTAGTGTTTGTGTGCCAATTAGTGTTGCTTGTTGAATTTTCAGATTTTTGGGAATTTATATTTGTTAAACCCTGTAGGCTTTGCAACTAAAAAGAGTCTGCTAAGGTTGTTAGCTGGAAAAATCTACAGTAAACACAATGTTTATATAGGCTTAATCTGTAAAGCATCATAAGACTATAACTTTAAACTGGTACAGTAACGATGGCAGGAATATGAATGTTTCCATTATCTGCTATTTCTTAACGCAATTTGTACACTTAGCAAACCTTGAACAGCATCCGATCTCTTATTACTTAGACCTTAAAATATTTGGAAAACTATACAGACTTTAAACTATATAGTATTTCGATTCACTTGTGCTATATAAAGCTGAAGTCTGTTGACCTTTTCCCAAAACTACACAAACGAACCTTCCACATGCAATATTTTGACTTCAATATACTATTTCATGTATTTTTAGTAGTCCTCACTGCCAAAAACAAGTGCAGGGTCATTCATTGTCTGTTTATTTTTGACTTTTAATAGCCTTTTCCATTATTTAGCTGTCTTTTTGGTGTGGGTCTGGAATCGTCTTAACTCTGCATTTTGATTACCCAAGCGAAGGCAATTTTCTGTGTCAAACGACCAAAAATTGTCGTGTCTAAATTTGATTTGGTGCTTTTTTGTGTATTTTTTTTGTTGCAGTCGCTGTTGTTGTTGTTGGTATTTTTGGTGTTTTGCTTAATTGCCAGAGGCCAGTGAGGATTATTACCGGTTGACCTTAGTGCTTAACATTAGTTACCTCATCTGCATACGAACCGAGGGCGGGGCTCCAGGGATCCAAGTGTTGCACACGCACACACACAGGTACAACATTGTGGCAGCTTCGATTATGAAATCTCCGTAGTCGAATGTTGCATGTTGATTGGGTGTGTGTGTGTGTGTGTATGTGTTTGTCTCAAAGTTTGTTTGCATTTTTTGCACATAAATTGTTTCGACTTTGACTATTTTAAATGTTTGTGACTGTTGCTGTTTTTGTTGTTATTTTCTTAACTATATTTTCTTGTTGTGGTTTCGTTACGTTTTTTCTATTTTTTAGCTTTTTTCCTATAGTTTTTTTGGGGCGCCCAGAGCATCGTGTGGCTGCCAACTGTTGTTTGGAAAAATGAGACAATGTCTAGAGGCCCGGCAAGCAAAATATGACTTTTATGCAAATTGCTTTGTAAATTTGCGATATCTGTTGTCTGCTAGCGGTTTTTCCTGCTCCCTGTTGTTATTTGGCTCGTTTTGCAGTTATTGTAAACCAATTTGCCAACGTGATTTGTCTTTTGCTTTTCGCGTTTTGTCTTCTTTTTCTGTGTTTTTTTTTCTCCTTTTTTGGGCAGTTACTTCTTGGGGCCGTTCCTGCAAATGTTTATTAGCCAGTGGGTGTTTTTGGCTCGGTTAATGGGTCTGGCTTATTGACGGAAGTGTGAAGAAGAGGTCCCTGACTTTTGCCCGTTTGAGTGCAGGTAAATTGACAGTTTGAGTTTGAGTTTGAGTTTTATAAGCGATTATTACATTTATACCCTGTATGTTTTTATTAAAATTGTCTGTTGGGCACAGACTTAAGTACAGAAAAGCAATGTTAGTTCGATTTACTGTCTTGAAAATGTTTTAAGAATTTTGAAAATGTTTGGTAACTCATTTTGGGCAAACAGTCAATGTAGTCATTATAGTATAAGCATTTAAGACTAAATTGTAATATTTTTGTATTAAAAAATACTTTGTTTTTAAGTGATTTAAGATACAGGGTATCTTTTAGTCACTCACTCATATATAGAGCAATCTTAACGGTTTTAAACGACCAACTTGAGCTTTAGTTTTTGTGCATAAACTCGTATTTTTTGGCATTCACTTGTTTTTGTGCTGAACAAGTGCCCTATTTAGAGGTGAACGATTTACAAACTGCGGAACAAGACAAGAAATCTTAGGTATGTCCATATAGTAACCAAATGTCACTGTCAAAGTGTTGCCCTTGTAAACGGACAGGTCAATACTAAAAAAGGTGACAAAAAAAAGATGCTCGAAGGAAAGACCGCACACAGTCTAGGTCTAAACTGTTAGCGTATTTTGTGTATAAGTCAGGTATATTAATCAGTTTAACCCACTTACTTTATTAATCTTTGTTTCTATATACTTTTTCTTTTAAGTACCTTATTTAAATATAATAAACTTTTACTACAATTAAATAGTCAAACAATTGACTCCATCAAAAACCCCATCGATTGCCTAAACTAGAAACTAGACTTTAAGTATTGTTTGTCAACTATATATGTAGTATACTTAGTGCTAGTTTATCATAATGTGCTACCAAGTTGGCTTAATGACCCATTTTGTGCTCAACATTGCTGGCTGCCAAGAAAGAAACTTTGATCGTAAAACAAATTAACACTTGCGCTTATTGCCAAAAATAAAGCAATTCATTTTGATTCATTTTGAATGTAGCCCACGCAAAACCGCAGAAATGGTCATTACATTTCAGTTAAAAAAAGCCAAAAGAAGCCGAAAAAAAATAGAAAAAAAGCCAAACAAATTTATATGCATAGCAAAAAACTGGCGCAGACATTAAATAGACGAAAACGACGACGTAAAGTCTCGAAATGCAGTGCCAGATGCACTTTTTCTCCCCCCCTTTCACACACTCTGACTCTCTGTCTCTCTTTCTGGCTTGTAGACACCCCACTCATTGCACGCCTGATTGCAGTGCTGCCAACTTGTTACGCACTGCCTCAGAGAGACCCAATTGAATAGACCGAATAGGCCCGATTCCGATTCCTATGCCGATTCCCAGTCCAAACACGGCCCCATCATGCATCATCATTAACAATCGTTGTCGTTGTAGTTGTCAATGTTGTTGTTGTCACTGTAGTTGTTGTTGTTGCTAATGTCATAGTTGTTGTCGTCGCCAATGTTGTCTCCAATGTTTTCTTTAATGTTGCGGTCGCCGTCATGTCTATTGCCTCCGTTTTTTTGCTTCTATTTTGTGCAAAAAACTATTTATTTACTTGCATTTTTCATATCTTTTTCTTTTCGGGCATTACAACTTTGCCATGCAACTTTGCACAGCAAAAAACAAATAATAACAAAAACAAAAAACATTCTAAAAGTTCCGTATAACTTCTTTGCTAAAGTTATATCAGAGTAAATAACGTTTTCTTTTTTCAAACTACAGCAGGAACTGTGCTTTAGCAACTGTTTTTCCAATTGAAGTTCTCTGTTTTTTCTTGTAAACAAATCGATTAAATATTTTATTAAAATGTAAGCAACAATTTTGTAAACTAAACTTTTCCCTTATCAATTTTTAAGTAAATTAAGATATTAACAACTTCAAGTTCAGATAACTTAAATTGAATTAATGGAATATCATAAAATTTTAAAGATAAAAAAAAACTCTATAAATTATATTTATATTGAATTTTACATTTCATTGAAGTTTATGGAAGACTATAAGTAGCTTAAGAAATTAATTGATTAATTTCCAATCTTTCTAATTCCTTTTCTACTCTGAGTTCTTCAAAACGTAGCTCATATTTCAATTTAAATTAAATTTTAAAACATTTTAATTTTTATTACTTTAAAGCTTTAAAATTTACAGAAAACTGTAAGCTCTTTTAGTCACTCCTAAAAAGTTTTCCCACTACAGTTTTTTTAAGAGTATTTCCGCTTCGCCTTAGTTTTATTTAGTGTTTTATATTTTGTTTACTTAGCTGCCAGTTTTTATATTTTTTTTGCATTCGGCGCTCGCCTATTTCGGGCCAACATTTCTTGGCACAGTTTCTGGGCTGGTTTCTATTTGGGCCCAGCTGTTAACTGTTCGACAAATGCCGGTTGTTGGCTCTAGCCGCTAGCCTGTTTCTTATGGTTGTTGTCAAGTTATAGCTGTTGTTGTTGTTACTGTTGTTGTATTTGAATACATATCTCAATTGAGCTTTACCTTTAGTGCCGAGCAATTTGTCTTGGCCACGTTTTAATCCTGGCCCAGCTTATCGTAACCAATTTGGTCAATAAATTTTGTGGCCTTCTTAGATTTGTGTCCCTTAGACGTTAATTTGTTTATTGTTTGCACATTGGCAAACAGTTAACAAAAAAGGGCATTTTTACATATAGTACTCCTTGGGCTTTCCTTTGGAAAAGTGAAAATCTAGACATGGCAAAGTGCAAATCATAGCACTCACAATTTTCACACGTCTCAACGATCGTTTGTCAGCTTCAGAGTTCGATTCCAATAGATCCATGACAGCATTTAAAGTGTGTGTAAACAAATGCTCAAATTGATTGCCAAGGGGAAAGACTGAAAGGGAAGAGAAGAGGGAAAAGCAGGCGAGAAAGGGGGAGAAAAGACAGAGACACTTCCACTTTCACTAATTGACAATTCTGTAGCTCAATCGGAAAAACAAAAACCGCAGACATCGAGCAGACAAACAACAACTCAAAGCGAAGCTCTCTGAACGTGACAAACAACAAGTATTAAGAGCAAATAGTTGAATACTTTGAAGAGCGAAAGAAAGGCATAGTGTAAGAGTATAAGAGAGAAAAGAGAGAGCAACACTTGACGCCCCCACAAACAGAAAACAAAACTATATTGTGGTACAAATGGGTTAAGCGTCGGTCTTATCGCCATGTTCGTGCTGTTCAACAGATTGCTGATAATTTGTCTCTTAATGTGATCAATAATGTCGTGAGTTGAGTGCAGATCAGCTAAAGGGAATTCAATTGATTTTTTGTAAGAAAAAAAATAATTTCTAATAAACACAGAAATTATAGAAGTGTCTTGCAGAAAGTCAACAAACTCTGTTCGAAAATAATATTTAATATAGATTCTTTTCGATCAATTATAATTTAAAATAAAATCTTTATCTGATAAAGATGCAGTTTTTTAATATTTCAAAATTTTAAAAATATTTAATCTTTTATTAGAAGAAAATAAGTAAATAGTCTACAACTGTTAAAGAAAGAAATACTAATAATTTACAGAAATTATTTTACTGATCGTCATCTAGTAAAAACTGTTTACGGCTGAACGCTATATCTTTTACAGATCAAGTATAGCTAAAATATAAATAGTACCATAAATAATATAATTATGTATTCAATTCATAAGATTTGAACCGTTTTATAACTAATTCTTTTTTAACTACTCATAATTAAGCAATTACAGATTTGTTTATTGAATAGCACATGGAAAATCGCTTTTTAAATTAACAAAAAAATTATTTTCTTATTATCAAATTCATTCCCCTATTTGAATACAGTATTACAGAATATTCTGAACTCAAAACAAAATCAACCACTAATCGAGCAGCTGAAAACTTGATTCAATTTTTAAAACCTGCCATAAATTCCTTAGACCCGCAGACACGCACAACAAATACACACTACAACAAGTCACAACAAATTGAGGCATTTCCAAAAATCCCCAAGACAAAAAATTCAAATCAATTTCAGAGCACTTTACCCAATGATCAGGTTCAGTTGAGACTGAGAGTTTTTTTATACCCTGTTTTTTTCTCTTTTGTTGTTGGCGTGACTAATGCATAAAAGCATGTCAAACAATTAGGAGAAATCGATTAATCAATGTTATGTCGGAGATCGTACAAAACGCCCAATAAACACACAGATAAGCGCCGTTAAATCTCAAAAGAGAATCCCAATTCAAAAAAAAAAAAGCTGGAAAAGTGATCAATGAAACGCGTATTTTGTTCTTTCCACTGTGAAAACTGTTCGAACTGACGAGCGATAAACAAAGTCATGAAATGGGTAAAGCAAATACGTACAGTAAACAAACATGCATGTAGAACACGCAGCGAGTGATGACTGTAGAAGGAAGGGAAGGGGGAAAAGGGGCAGTGAAATATGCCGAGGGGTGGGCGAAATGTTGCAGAAATATTTGGCGTGGGCGTAGCCACCTCAAAGCTGTGGTTAAAGAACTCCGGCGAGGGGTGACTGAGAAGTATGTGAGTCTTTTGCATAGTATCTTGTCAAGCTGCAGACTGGAAAAAGCATTATGGATGATTGGCTTGGTTCACTCAACTGACACGCCCACAAACACAGACATTTTCAGTGTGACGCAACAATGTGTCAGAATTTTCTTGTTACTTGATCATTTTCCAAAAACGGGGAAAAGACATTGTCCAACTGACAGACTGACAGATTGACTGAAAGCGTTGAGAGCTGTTGTCCATCAGCATACGCGATCGTTGCCACTCTGCAAAACAGTCATACAAATATATATATATATACGATATATATATATATATATTGGGGGCCTCACAGCCACTTGACAAGATCATTAAGAAGATTTATGCGCTATTAGCAAAAGCAGCCAAAGGCCATAAATAAACTAAGCGAAGAACTTTGCGGAGAACCAAGAATCGAATCTCAAGAACCGAAACATCAGCACCGCAGAAACCAAGAAGACATGGTGAATTGAAGACGTGTAGACGTGAAGAAGCTGCCAAGAAAGAGGCGACAACAAACCCGTTGACAGATGTACGCCCCACTAACTGGCTCCCATCTGGCTGGATCTGAGGCCCCAAACACACTGTGGCAAAATAATGACACCTAAAAAGATCACAAACCGTTCTGTAATCCTTCTGCAGTGCAGTTTTTCAAATGAATCATATTTCTCCCCCAAAGAAGTGTTGAAAACAAAGTAGCATTTAATTATTAATTTCCTGTGTAATATATTATATTTATAATGCTGTTGACAGTTCTCCAGAGGACTATAATCCAAACATAAATTATTTAAGTACTTTTAAGTAAATATTTAAAGGAGACCAGTATTAAGTGAGATTTCTGTATAAGAAATATTAAATATAAAACCCAAAGAAAAAATCTGGCTATAATACATATAGTCGATAGTATCTCAAGTATTCGGTTAAAAATTTGATTTCTGTATTAGAACTATGAAAAACTCATTATAAAAGATTCACCAAAGTGTTTTTTCTACCTGTGCTAATATTAAGTAAACTAACTAACTAAACTTTGGGTTAAAGCAATTGACTTTTTCTGCAAGTGCATAATTAACAACGTGTAATCATATTTGTACAGTTGGTCTGCCTCAATGTCCGTGTGAGTGTTTGTCTATGTGTCTATGTGTGTACGTGTGTATTTGTGGACTGCATTGACCATGAGCTAAAACTCAAGATACTTAGAATCAGAAGCTTATCTCTGGTATTTGTAATTAACATTTAAATGTGACTTTAATCGTTGCTGCTGCAGATGCAAGAATAACTCACCAATATTTGCATAAATACGCATTTAACTCAGTTAGTAATTACATAAATTCAAGTAACTAATAAAGCAACAAAACTGACATGATTCATACAAAATTTCATAACTCGAAGCAATTAAAATTGGAGCAGCAGTTAAATGTGGATGCTATGTGGATCTTACAAATACATGCAACGCGTTGAACTTGAAAACAATTCAAAGTCAACACGATAAGACGAGTTCTTATTCTATTCAAATATTATATTTATAGAGTAAAGTAACTTGATTGACTAGTTAATATAAATGTAAAATATGTTTCATTTCCAATGAAATGTGGAATTTGACATTAATGGAAGCACACGAAGAAGGGAGGCGGATGAGGAGGTGAAGAGAGCGCAAGGTAGCGCGGCAGCGAGAGTGAGACAGACAGAGTGTCATGTCATATAACGGCGGCTGCTCATAAGTTTGCAGAGCGCATTTCTTACTGTTGTCGCTGTTGTCTTCCCATGAATGCCCCCTACCCCTGCCCCGCCGCAACCCTGTAATGTACGTTACATGCTAATCAGATTGCACAAATACAAAGCACAAAGCTGCATGTCGTGTCTAGCCAACTCGCGAGTCGGCAAAGTCGCCCGGCGTTATGTCGTAGTGTAGTATTTGCATAGCAAAATGCTTGGAAGTCGTCTAAATAAATCACTTTAATTGTCGCCTTTAGATAACGGTTGCAGTGCGTGCACTTTTATTAGGTGAAATCTGCAACTCACACACACATACACACGCACCCATTCTAGCACACAGTCGCTTGCGAGATGAGATCAGCATGCGACTGCATATCAATTGCAGTGCTGTGAAAAAATGACAACTATAAATAATTATGACACTTACCACTGTTTTATTCGGTCACGTGAGTCATAAACTGTTGGCTGCATTTCAGCGCCATTTCATCATTTGCACACAATTAAACGCAATTAAAATCACAACACTATGTGTAGAAAGAAGCAAAACCACAGAAATTAAAATTGCAATAATTAGCGCCCAAGCAAATGTGATTCACGCACTCCGAAAGGAAACGAAGACTGAAGCGCACAGTGTAAAGCTGACGGTAAGTGTGGGAAACGAAGAAGAGTGTAAAGCCGGGAGAGACACACGCAGAGAGAGCGCACAGCAGAGTCAATGCAAAGCAAGTCCTCTAACTTTATTGACACCCACTCTCTTTCACACGCATGCTGCTGTTTGGTGAGCCTTAAAGAAAGCACAAGCAAATTGCATATATTGCACCAGCATGCTTGCGCGCTCACACTCCGGCCCCCCCACGCATACAAGCGCACGCGACGATCACTTAATGGAAGAGAGACAGAGCAAGAGAGCAAAGCTTTTTCGCTGCTTCGGTTGCGGCTGCTGCTGCGCGGCGACCGACGTCAGCGACGACAGCTGCTGCGGCTACTGCGGCTGCTCGAAGCCCTCAGATAGAAAAGAACTCCCGAAGCGTTCACATCGCTGAAATTCAGCGCGCGCGTTCGCGTATTTAAATGAATCAAAACTAAGTGAATTAAAAATTGTTGTGGAAAAGCGACGACAAGTGTTTGATACACTTATAAAACGGGAATAAAGTGAAGTTTTAAAACAATTATAGTGCTCAAATAAGAATTTAAATCAAATAAAAACCAACGATCAAAATAATAAAAAATCGCTTGGATCACGAAATATTTTTAGCATTTTGTTTCGTTGTTAACCATATAATCTCAAGCCAATTTGACAGCTGCCGTCGCCGGTTTCTTTTTTATGTCTATTTATTTTTCAACAAAAAAAAAATAAATAATAAAATAAAATTGAAAAAATTACGCATACATATTGACAGCATTTTGAAGAGCAGACAGCAAACAAATTTTTCGATTTTAACGTGGGTAAGAAAATAAAATAAAATAAAACCGCTTGATTCCCAGACAAATTTGTTGAGTCTGGCCAGCTGTTAAATAAAAAACGAGGCGTGTGCCAATAAAAAAAGAAATTTTAAAAAAATAAACGAAACGAAACAAAAATTTAGCAACGCGTTAAAATTAAACAAATGTTTCGAGTGACAATTGGTGCGACAGAGTCTATAAATAAATGAATTAGAATTTCTAAAATGCTTTAAAGCGTGACAGAAACATTCATAAATCATAAAAAGTTTAAAAGTTGTGAACCAAATTCCAAATCAAAGTGTTTTTTTTGCAAAAAAAATAAATAGAAAATGGTAACAATGTTATGGATTTGGGCGTTGTTTTTACTGCTCAATCCAGTGGTGGCCACATCCGATCGGAATTCGGAACATAATCAATATTTTGTGACAATCAAACCGGACAAACTGACCCTGAACAGACCTGAATCGAATAAACTAACTAACGACGATGACGATTACTATAACTATGATGAACCGAATGATCTGCCGAGTGATAGTGATAGTGCCGCGATAGAAAATATCAACTGGATGAAATTACTGCTCACTCCCTCCCCGCCCCCAACATCAACAACAGCAAGAACATCCACACTGCGATCGGAGCATTCGAAACGCGTGCCACGACATCCACAAACACATCCACATGCACATTCACACCATGTGTGGAGGGTAATTCCTGTGGATGGCGACGCCGCCTTTGATGAGGTGAGTTTTTATTCTTCTTTGCTGGGTGGCAAATACTTCGTGGAACTCATAAAATCATCGTTATCTTTCTGTGCCTCTCCTTAAATCTCACACTCGCGCGCGCTCTCTATTGCAGCCGCTCTCTTTTGCTCTCTATGTTTGTGTGTGGCTAAATATTTGCCCGAGTGCACAGCATGCTATGCGTGGGTGGCTTGAAATGTTATGGAATGTGCATAAAACGAGCATGCACAACTCGATTAAAGCCTAAACAAGGCGAAATGTGCATTTTTAACGCTACTCACTAAAGATTTATGTGGTAATTACTACAGGTCGCTTTAGATACTGAGATTTTCAAATGTCTAAATATTTGAAATTGTTTTTTATTTATTGTGGGTTTTTCTCTAATTAAATAATTTAATGCTTTTTCAGTAATAAACTGCTGAAATATGATAGGATTTTTAAAACTGATATTTTTTATTATTTTAACAAGTTCAATAACATTTACTACACATTGTAATTGTTGTTTATTGTTTAAAAACTTACTTAATTTATAATAGTTTAAAATATTTATATAGATTTTTAATTTTATTAAATTACTGCTTTAAAAAATGTTTATTTTCTAACGTTTGATAGTTATAAATTTATGGAGCAACCCACTTTTGACCAGGTTGTGCATTAGAAGTGAATGCCTCACCTTGAACCTCAAAAAGCGGCATGAATGAACGCGTCGCCTAAGTGAACGAAACGAATGAACGCAGTGTGTGTGAGAGAGAGAGAGAGAGAGACTGTGTGTGTGAATGACTAACCCTGAGCCCGAATCGTGTTTATCTTAAGCAGCAATTCCAGGCTCCATTTGCGCAGCCCACCCAAAAGCAGCAGCAGCAACGTCAGAAGCAGAAGCTGCAGTTATCCAATGCTGGAACGAAGTGGAACGCCTGCCAATTATGAAACGTGTTGCGGCAGTGGCCAATTTGGTTAACAAGCCAATTTGGCACAATGCTTCTCGTACCATAAATTGCATGAAACACTGTGGATCCTGTATGAAGATCAGGCTTCTCGATCAGTTTCACTTTCTGGCCTGTAATTGGGCCAAGTGTGCCGACAAAGAGAGCGGCAAGAGATCGACAAGAGAGCGGAAGAGAGAACAAAAAACTTAACCCGAAACCGTTAACAAAATTTAACCTGTCTCCTCAGCATTATTTTGAACGCTTCAGTTAACTGATCAGCAGTGATCAGTTGCCATTTAAGGCATTAACTGTGAGAGGAAACTTCAAGCTCTTCACTTTCCGTTAATTGCCTCAATTGGTTTGGGTAGCAGCCAATTGCTTGACATGCTGTAACATGCAAAACAGCCACAATTGTCCCTATGTCTGTCCTCTGTACCCTTTTGATTCGCTTCGGTTTATTTAACCGATCTGTGGATCAATTTGTGACTCACAGCTTATTACAAGTAAGTCTCAAATGCAGATCACTTTTAATTCGTATGCAAACTAAAGAGAATTACACAAATGACTCATTAAAAAATGTTTAAAAATTCAGAGGGTATTACAAAAGCTCCAGAAAATTGGCTTTATCAGCGTCGTAAGACCCGATAAATTGTATTTCACAAAAAATTGAAAACTAATATAATATTTAGTCATATTAAACTTGAAATTAAGATGAAAAAAACATTACTTAAATTTTTAAACTTTCCTTACTTAAATTTAAGTTTTTAATAAAGATTCCTTTAAGAAAATAATTTAAAGATATGATTAACTTTAAAGTAAATAAATTTACACACTGATAATACGCAGTCAGTCTATCCGAGTGATTCCCCAGCGTCGCTTTTAAATAGAACATAACGCTCTATACTATATATAGCATGTGTTTTATGGTATTTAGTATATATGTAATCAGAGAGTGGTACTTTTGGATGCGTAGCAGATTAAAGTCCAAGGCTGCTGATTAATACTGATGTGTGCTTCCAATAAGTTGCACTTGCCGCTTATCGCCTCTGACATTTGCAACTCTCGAGTTGCAGCTAATAATGTTCTAAACCCCTTACCCCAACCCTCTACGCCCTTGACAGCTTTTTTCTTCAATAATCTGCTTTAGGCTTGAATAGCTCTGATGGTGGTGGACCCACCTGGGCGCTTCCTTTGAGTGCTGACCTTTAGCTGGAATTTAATATCTCGTCTGCTTGTCATCTTTTTTCCCCCTTTTCAACTTGTTGCAATAACCTGCGTGCAACGTGGCTCAGTCCTTTTGGCCCTCAATCCCAGCACTTGTTTCATTTCTGACTGCATTCCGCATATTTTTTTATTGCTGTTTACTTTGCACGCATTCCACAAGATGTGCAATAATAAATATAGTGAAATAGTTCTCAACATTTTGCTACAACATGTTCGTTAAACTATTTGCATTTTTATAAAGTTTGCTTATTACTTTATTTGTGTAGTAAATACATTATATTTAATTAAGTACATACTGTTGTATTAGTCACTTTTTACAGTATCCGAGCTGGTTTCTCTTAAGGTTGCAAAGGTTATCATCAACAGCTGCTCAATGCCACAGAAACCAGAGCGTTGTCGACCGATTAGTCTTGGGCCGGGAATTTGCTGATTTTGGTCTATGTATATTTAAACTAATACTTTTTGGACAAAGTTTAGATTTATTTTTATAATTATTAGTCATGGAAAGCATCAATTTATAAATATTTTATATGAGCTTGTAGCAAATTGTTTTCTAAGCAGCTTAACTATAAACAATCATTTTGGCTGCTTGGGAAAAAAAACTTATATTTTCTCATTTTGGGAAAGTGTCGATATGAATATTTAATAATTTTGACACTTTCCCAAAATTTAATTTTTTGCTTAGTTTATTTTTATTTTTTTTAGACAACTTTGCAGAGTTTTTACGGAATTTTTGCTTAGTTTATAAAAACCATTCAAGTATTTATTTAGACAGTTTCACACATTTTAGAACTAGGTGTTGCTTAGTTGCTTTGTTAATTGAATTATTTGTTATTTATTTTTTTTAACAAATTTGTAAAATTTCAATTAGTTTTTGCTTAGTTTTTTATAGAAGATAAAGGCATTTTTTTAGACAGTTTTACAGAGTTTTCAATTACTTTTGCTTAGTTTATTTGACACACTTTGTAAATTAATTTTCTACAACTAAAAACTAATTAACACTTTTGAAATTCAATTTCCAGTTGATATAACAAATTCAACCAAAAAACCACTCTGATTAATGATAAGAAAATACTCCAGTAACTCCAGTTAAATTACCTGTGATTGATCAAATCTGTGCGTCTATCAATCGGAGTGCAGTTAAGCCCCTTTTTATCATAGCTTAAGAATTTATTTAACTTTGAGTTCTTGACTTTTGATAGTTGCACTCTACAAATTGCAACGATTTGTGTGACTAGAGGAAGAAAGAGACACAGAGAGATATATAGAAAGAGATAGCGCATAAAGACTAATTGTAAGCTTTTAAGCTGCCACATTCCACTCAAACACATTCCAGTCCATCGCTTGCTGTGTGGCATAAATCCTGGACTGTTTGCATTGTTGCCACACTGGAAGCTATTAAAAATTGTATAAAGTATAAAGTAAAATTTGTTGTATGGAACCAAAAAATCTTCATAGTAATTTTATGATTTATTGGCATTATTTATTTATGTTTGCGGGGAGTGCGCAATGTCATAACTCGCGCTAATGACAGGCAAATCGGCTTATGACATAATGGCCAACTTGCTGCCGCTATATAAATATATATATATGTGCCCATTTGTATATATAGTATTTACATTATGAGGCCGATTCATAGCCGATTCAGGCGTGATTTATAGGCCAACCATTAAATGCGGAAGCTCTAAATTTATATGGCAAATCTATAAAGTTTTTATACGTATATTATTAATAAATACACGTCTTGTTTTTTCGCCTTAATGAACGAGGAAAAATGGAAATTGTAAAACGAAAGCAGCAAAGACAAAAATTACTAAAAGTTGAAAACTAAAATTCGATTCGATTTTGTAGCGCCAACACAAAACTGTCGCCAAAACAATAAATTAAGACTTTTGGCATTAAAAGTTGTTTGGCATATTCATTTTTGGTTTTTTATTTTGTTTATTTCTTGGCTGCTGTTCATAATTTACTGCCCCGAAGTGTGGTTTGCTGGCCGCCTTTTGATTGATCGCCGACTTGTTGGCCATTAAACAGGCGAACCGCGAGAGTCGTGCAATTAAAACACGAGAAGCATATGGAAATATTTTCAGACACACTCACACACACACCACACATACACAACAAACGTACACTTTGCTGGCTCTGACTCATTATGGGAGTCCAGTTTATGGCTTAATTTTTGAGTGGACAGTTGTAATTTTTGGTTTAATTTAAAATATATAAAATTAAATTGTTCAATTTTGTATTTATAAAATTAATAAATTCCGTTAGATTCTTTTTAGCATTAATATTGTTTTTCTAAAAGAAATTACAATTTTATAAATTTTTTAAATATAAAATGTTAATAGGAAGGAGTTAGTAAAATATAAAGGGAATGGTAAAAGTCAAAAATACATTTTTAATACTTATGAGAACAACAGTTCTTTATGGAAGTTTTGCTGAATTTTGTATATAAATTAATGAATCATAAGAAAGTATATTGCTTAAAATTAATAAATTCCGTAAGATTCTTTTTAGCATTAATATTGTTTTTCTAAAAGAAATTACAATTTTATAAATTTTTTAAATATATATATATATATATATATATATAAAGGGATTGATAATAATCAAAAATACATTTTTAATACTTATAAGAACAACAGTTCTTTATGGAAGTTTCGCTGAATTTGTATATAAATTAATGAATATACTTTCTTATGATTCATTAATTTATATTGCTTAAAATCTGCTTTGTAATCTTTCTATATTATCTTTTTGTACTTCTATATATTTTATGCCTACATGTCAAGAAATAAAACAGTGTTTTCTTTTTTAATAAACTGTGATTTACAAATGAAATTCTGACCTTTTAATAGCGGTTAGACACATGTAATGATTCAATATATTTTCAATTCAATTTAATTCATTAAAATTATAAGCTTTACTTTGTTAATCTTGATAAGAAATATGTAGAATAAATGTATTGAAAATGGAAAAATTAGTTTATATAAACAAAATTAAAAGTTTTACATACTTTATTGATTTTTATAGATATTAAAACGTGAGCTGAGTTAGTTTTATTTAATGGGAATAGTAAACAATTTTTTAAAGAAGCCGCAACTACTTAAAATCATTCTTAGTAATCTTTTTTTTTTCACATAAATAATATACATTTGTTTTGTTCTATTGGCTCTACGAATTCTTATTGAATTCACATAAATTTTCTTAAGTTAAAAAACTTTATAAACTAAAAATCTCCATCAACACATTCTTACTACTTCTCCTCAAAAAACAACTTGGTTTATAGCTGATTTATAAGGCAATCCCAAGACAGCTAAGATCTAGACCAGATGCCCAGCATGTGTTACAAACTGCATCACATTGTGGGTATGCTCTGTCAGTGCCAGTAACACAGATAGAACTACAAGTAGATCAGGCAAATTGCAAAAGTCAATCTGTGGCAAAAGAGACCGTTTCTCAACGCACACACAATCTCTGATGCAATCTCAATCTCGATGTGTGTCTCTCTGGGTGTGTGTGTGTGTGTGTAACTGTGTGTGTTGCGTGTTGTGTGGGCGTTGCAATTAGAAGAGCTCCATCAAGTTCTTCTATAAAAGTTCGACGTCTCGTCAGGCAATCAGTCAATTTAATCGCAACTTTAACACACACACACAACAAACGGGTGTATGTGTGAGTGTGTCTGTGTGTGTTTCTGTGTTTGTATCGTTTGATCAGCTGTTGGTTTGGTGCCACATTTCCGGCATATTTATAATGTTGCTGATCGTCGTTGCAACATGTTGCAGCAACGTTTCATTTTATTTGTCTTAATTGGTTGTGCATCGCGAGCGGTTCTCAAGCCAACAACGATCGGGCTGCCTGCCACATGCCACATGCCACATGCAACAGGCATCATCATTTTCATCATTCTGCTGTCATTGACATTGGTTTGCTGCTTGCCTTTTATGGCCCACAGGCGGCGCTTTTGTGCCAACGCTCGCTTTCATTCGCATTTGTCTCTATTTCTCTCTCTCTGTGTCTCTTCTTTCTCCCTCTGCTCCTGAGATTTGCTTTCGTTTTCGCCTTGGCCAAAGCAAACAAATAAAATTGTCATAATAAACAGAGCGGGGAGAAATGCAAGGACAAGCACATGGACAGCATCAATTTTCCATTTTCCATTTTCCATTTCCATTCGCTCGTTAAAATTAAAAAGCATTTTACGCACTTGCCCAAAGGCCGCTCACATTTTCACAAATGTTGCAAATGCTTGCCACAAAATGTTGCAAATGTGCAAATTCGTAATGTCCGTCAATGAGCGCAGTTTCAATTAAGTTATAAAAAAAATACATATATATATATAAATTTACATATATATATGTATATGTGTTTGTGTGTATATATGCTGCCTTTTTCTTTAATTACTTGAGTTTATAGCCAGTGCCACAAACCAAGCTAAAAGTCAGTCTAATTGCCACTTTTATGTCAAAATATATAAAACGAAAAAAGCACAAAAAAAGACGAAAAAATGGGAGAAAAAGAAAAAAAAACATTTACACATTACGCATACGCCATGTGGTGTGTGACCGCTTGTCTGTTTTTCTGTCACTGTGTGTGTGTGTGCGTGTGTGTCTGGGCCATGTTTACAATTTCTAAATGAAAATATTGAGGCAAAATGTTTTCCAAAACGTTGCGCTTTTCCTATGCCTAGCTTTTAGCCAAATTGCTGAATTTTGCAGTTAGCACAAAAGAAGTCAAAACAGTGCAAACAAAAGCAAATAAGCAACAAAGTACACAGCATAGAAAAAAACTTAATTAAGCAGAACGAAGCTGGTATGCTCTACAAGCAACTAATTTAGCTAATTTATGGCCAGAATTTGAATGAATAAAATTATGAGTCATAAAATATGTAGCTTAAAATTCAAATTCTATAAAAATATTTTTAAACAATTTTTCTTAGACATTTAATAAATATTTTAAAAGCTATAAGTTTCTCTACTTTTTCACACAAAGACCTGATTTTTTATTTCAGTTTAAACACTAGAAATTCAGCCTTATGTTTAGTTATAAAAACTCTATTTTCTTTAACTGTTATCTCCACAAACTACTCTCACTTTGAAGCAATCAAATTGCCAGCAATTTAATCAAATGAAGCCCTTGAGATTTAGCTTTATTTATTTATGATTTATGTTTATTTTTGCAATATTTTCAACTATTTACAAGCAGCTCAAATTTCTATACAAATTGCCAACTCTTAAATTTCTGTGCAATAAAAATGTGTTTATTTTAGTTATCTTTTTGGGCTTTATGCTGTAAAATACAAGTTGATGCGTGTAAAGACATGAATTCACATGCAGTTACTTGCACCGCTCTCGTTTTTTTTTCTCCATAAACAAATATTGAGCTGACTTTTGTGTTTATTTGCACAGTTGGCGGCGAATTTGCCGCTTTAGTGCTACAGAAGGGGTTAAAAGGAGGCATGCCAGGGTGTGGGGACGACTGTAGAATGAGCCAGTTTCTGCTACTGTTTTCTGACGCTCATTCAGAGGCAGTGACCAGAGGCGTGACCAGCTAACAGGCAACTCCTGGAGGATCATAAAAATGAAAACAGTTCGGGGCGTGCTATTTGCATTTTGGCTCATAACTCTTTTGATTGCAAATAAACCCATGGACGGACCAAAGAGTTTTCATTCAGTATTAAATTCTGCGCGACATAAAACGCCAAATGCGACGGCCTCGGAGTCAGTTTCGGAGTCGGAGTCGGAGTCGGCGTCGCTGTCGGAGTCACACCCACGCCAGGAATTTTTAACCGAACCAAACGAAGGGCATCCTTCAAAAACCGGGCACCCAATGTGGAGAACAAGCCATATGCAAATGAAGTTTGTTTTTATTGTTTGGTCCCCAGCAACAACAATAAGAAGAACAACAACAACTGTTTTGCGAATACTGTCAACTGGCAGACACTTAATGGGTTTTTTCATCTGCTCTACAGCTCTTAACTCTGACTCTCTCCCTCTCTCTGTTTCTACTCCTGCTCTGGTCTCAGTATGCTCGTCTCAGTACTCGAATGAGCCTGTCATGGCTGAGCATGCGTAATGAAGCTTAAGTAGAACTGGTTATAAAAAACAACAAACAGAAACAGAAAAAAAAACAACAGTGAACAGCAAAAACCATACCACAGCTAAAGGTGTTATATGCAGCGAGCTCAGACGGACACAGACAAGTAGCTTAACTCAACCGAGCTGAACTGAAATGAACTGAAGTTCTTTACTATCAAAATTAATGCGCCCTTAAAGGGTAAATGCTATGTTTGGGGTTCTTTTATGAACATGCTAGACCTAGACAATGCAGAAAGTGTGATGAAAGGTCATTAGTAGGTATAGAGCAGGGAAAGGGAAAAGTAGAGTTAGAAAGGAATATTTTATGAAAGAAGCTGAAAGGTGCTTTTTAAAGATCACTTTTTAAAGAAAGTAGAAGAACATGCATATATAATTTTTAAGAAAAAATGTCTTATTCATAGAAAAAACTTCTTATTTTATGCTTGAAAAAAATAATTATTTCTTTTTACTTGTCAAACACTTGTAAGAAAGCCTTTACCCCAACACTCAATTAATTTAAAGCTGCAAATGCTTAATTAAATGCAGTAAAAGCCACTTAATAGCTTAACAAACTTTAAGTTAGTGTACACGACTATAAAATACTCCACAAAAAATCATTTCACCTTTACTAATAGTTTGTTCACTATTTTTCAATGCTCCCGGTACATTTACTGCACAAAATGACTTAAAATTAATTTAAAATATTTCAAAGCAGAGAAATTTCCATAAGCGGCTAATACCCCAACAATTCTTTCTGCATAAAATAGTGCACTTATTTATTGACAGCTGGAATGAATGTCACAAGCTGCCATAAATGAATTGATTATTAATTTTAAAATCTCTGGCAATGCTGTTAAAAGTTGTTGATTTTACAAATTGCGACTGGATTTCATTAAGAGCAGTTAAAAACACAATTCAATTTAAGTAATTTACAAAAACAACGTGAGTTTTAAAGACATTTAAAGCGCACAGAAATATGGTGGTTGTGGGAGGCTGTGTAGGAGTGTGTGTGTTTCTGGGTAGAAAAATATTTAATTAAATTTATGCAACTGATTTATGACATGCTGTATTTTTCTGGCATTTATGTTGGCTATGTTGTGTATTTAAACATATTTTTATATACATATTTCGCTTGTTTAATTTAACAATTTACGATTTGACACGTGCCACAAAAGGCACAGAAAAATGCGCATAAAAAGCTGCAACATGAACATAAGTGCAACACCTGCAAACAAATGAAATGCTATCACTTTCAGCTCAAAGGACAGCAAAACAACAACAACAAAAACACAAAAAAACTTTAACAATTTTCAAATATCGATTTTCAACAAAAGGACACGTTTTTATTGTTGTTGTTTTTCATTTTTCTTTGCTTTGCTTTTTGCAGTGCAACCAACGAATGTCATGAAAACTAACGACATGCATAAAACAGAGGGGAGAGAGGGGGTAATGCGGTGAGCAGCGGAAAGGCGAAATGGGAAAATGGTAGCGAAGCAGAGGGAAATGGGGCGCTGGGGGGAAAAGCGCACACGACTTGGGTAATAAATGAAGTGTGCTCGCAAGAAAAATGGCAACTGTCGCCATTTGTAGGACAAGGACTTGGGAGAGTGTAAGAGATAGAGAGAGAGAGAGAGAGCGCGCACGGTAAACCCGTTAACCGTTAAGTGAAATGGCCAATGTCCTGAACATGCTAACGTAGAAAATTGCTAAAGAATTTTCACATTTCCCTCATATACTTTTAACAAGCGAATTTTCTTCGATATGGAAAAACTTAAAACGGCAATAAAAATTAAAAAATAATTTAAATATTTCTGCTAGCCAAAAATCAATAGCTTAATACATTTTCAAATATTATTGAGTAAATATTAATAATTTTCAACACCAATTTATTTATTTTAAGCTTTATGCAAAAATTTATTTATTAAAATGTTTTAAACTGCATAAAACTGCAGTTTATTGGCAACATTTTTGCTGTTTTATTTTTGAATTTTGTTCACTTGTTTATTTTATTTATTTTTGATGCAAAATACCTAATCGCATATTAGCTTTTAAGCTGCTCACTGAAGTTTGGCATTTAAAAATATTTTAGAAAATATTGCAACATTTGAAACTAAAATAAAATGAAATAAAATTCATAAGCCGTTAAACAACCAAATACTTTTGAATGCATGGTGTGTGTGTGTGTGTTGTGTGTGTGAATAAAAAATCGACACAACTTTAGTATTACACAATGCAGTTTTTCATTTGTTTTTCCATTATTTTTCACCTTTTTTTTTGGGACTTTTCAATAAAAATTCGAGGAATTGTGAATGTTGCATGTTGATTTCAGGCACCCAAAACATATTGAAATAGTGCAATAATAATGAAAGCCACAACGCGATTTTTAATAAAAGTGAAGTGCATATGAAGTGTTGTAAATGAAATGAGGTTGACGGCAGGATACCCTGTAAGGAGTAAGCAGTAAAAAGGCTAAAGGAATAACATGTTTCTGCTTGTTTCTTAAATGCTTTCAATACTTCAAGTTTCAAACTTGTTAAAGTATTCGACAAAGAGTTACCCTGTAATGTTTACTTCTAGGAAACTAGCTTATAACTTTGGTCTTCAAAGTTCGCAATTTAAAACGTTTTAGCATACCCCCTGACCCATTTTATGCACAGAGTTTATCTTTATGAACACGTATCCATTTCCAATCTATACGACTTTAAAGGCTAAAACATTTTCCAAAAATACTGCACACAAAATTCCACAAATTTCAGCGTCGCAAAGTTGCAATTTAATTTTAAATTTGATATTTCTGCTCTACCCACACAGGAGGGCTATCAATCGGATCAGGCAGTCGGAGTTTTGACCGCCCAGAAGCAGCAGGAGGTGGGCACCCCGGACATGGTGCAACGTAATCGTCGTCTCTACCAGGAAATTACCAGAAACCAAACGCATTTGAGTAAGTACAAAAGAATCAGATACTGCACTATATAGTATAAAGTATTTTCAGGGGATTGCAATGGCGCCATTAAACGCCATACAAAGATAAAGCAGCATAGGGTCCAGTATTCTCTACTTTGTGATTCTATTTGACTGCGAAGAAAGCAAAAGGCAAAAGACGACTAGTCTGCCAAGATCATCACGTTTTGGCCATAAAAAATGTGCTAAACAAATGCCATTTCGTTCTGGCAGGGGCTAAAGACAATGTCGGAATCAGCGTCTTTCTGCTTTGTTATTTATGTCTGTGTTTTTGCGCCCAGTTTAAATGGGGTGTTTTTGGTCTGGGTCTGGGTCTGGTCTGTTCTGTTCTGCTTCCCAGTCTAATGTTTTGGCACGTGACTGCCGGCTGTGGATGATGAAACAGTGCCAAAGCAGCTGAAAAGGCACAAGAACAGGCCGAAATCCAGTTAAGGCCAAAAATAAAATACTTAAAAAAATAAGACCAAGAAGAACCAGAGACACTTTCTAAATGGCCAAGAAACGCACAAAAGCAGAAGCCACGAAAACTTGCTGCCATTGCCCCACCCAACAAGACACAACCAAAAAATGCCACACATTTTTTCTTTCTCTCTCTTTCTTTTTCACCTCTTTTCCTTCTCTTTCTGTCTCTCAACAACTTTTGTGCACTTTCGTTGCAATTAAAACGAGTTAACTTGTCAGCGTTGTTGTTATTGTTGTTGACTGCTCTTTATCAGTGTCTTTTTCAACTTAAATGCCTTTTTACGCTTTGCTTTAACAGAGTCAATTGAAAAATTCATTTAAAATGCTCAAATACAACCAGAGGAGGGGGCTATCAGGTTTATCAGAATCGAAACATGCGTAACGTACAGAAGGAACCATTTCCAACCTCATAACGTTTATAATTTTGATCAGCATCAACAGCCCAGAAGATGTGTATAACGATGTCCGTCTGTCCGCCTGTTTGTCTGGCCGTCCGTCCGTATAAACAGCTCGATCTTTGAGGCGATCGCCTCCTAACCCTACAGT